>JANBXA010000491.1:38180000-38882500 GCA_030556225.1 Cricetiscus sungorus | reverse complement strand
ATTATTATTAAGCATTGCTTACATAGCAAAGGAAATAAAATTCAATTGAATTTTAGATATGAGAGAACCTAAAATATCCTGGTAGGTAAAAGAAAAAACACAGTTCTAAGGGACAATGGAGGCCACAACTAGTGACTGATGCACTTACTTGAATAGGGAGACTAAACACCAATGGATAATTAAAAGTAATCCAAACTGACTGAAAGCACAAACACAAGCACAGGGGTTACATTCTAAAAAAAATGCAACTTTTAGAGTAGACAAACACACATGTCTTGCTCCGTTTATGATGCTTTTAAAAGTTTGCCATAATGAATCCAACTTTTGTTAAACTGCCTAAAGAGAAAACAGGTTGGTATTTAATAAACAGATAGGCACATCTTGCTTTGCATGACAGCATAGAAATCTGGAAAATGCTTGCCACAGATCATTTGCAATATCTTCCCAAATTTTCAAACTATTATGGGGGGGGGTGTTGGTTAGCAATGTTAGTATATTTATGACTGGAGACAATAGCATGAGTGTCTCCTGAAACAACTGGGCTTCATAGCACAAGAGAATAGAGTTTCTGAATTCTGGAGAAATGGCAAAATATCACTAGGTGCCTTGTGACTTGAAAAAATATAAAATTGGGGCTCCAGTGGTGAATGAAAGAAATATGACTATGGGAAATTAAATTCATCCCTCTTTGCCAACAAAGATATTTTGTCTTGTGTTGAAAATCATAAATCTGCCTTGTGAAGACTGAAAGAATATTGGGAAATTGTTAATGACCACACAGGGTCAGAAATCAAGTGTGAAACCCCTCTATAGCAAAAATGATTCTCCCACAATTGGGAGAACCTGGCAGATGAAGCAGAGGTATCTCCAAAACTTAGGAAGCTATATTATTTTTGCAAGGAAATATAATTACAATTAAAAGTACAAATTGATAAGTTATATAAACAATATACTAAATTAAAGAGAAAAACCTTTAAAAGTCATGAGAGCATTAGCTAAAGAGCTCCAGAAGAAAAATATCAAACATGAAAAGATTACAACTGGTGGTCTAGTTAGGTGTAAAGAAAAAGGAAGAAAGATATCAAACTTAGGACCAAGGCCAGTGTGTGTGTGTGTGTGTGTGTGTGTGTGTGTGTGTGTGTGTGTGTGTGTGTGTGTGTGTGTGTGTGTGTGTTTTAAGTGAAAGTAATACAAGGAATGAATAAGGCAAAATTATGATCAATGCCACAATGATATTCTTTACTTTGTGCACTAGACATAAACTATTTTTTAAAAGGGAATAATGTTGTTAAATATTTACCAATCATGCTGACAGAGAGAGGGAAGAACAAGAAACTAATTATACCTACCAATATCAGTAAGAGTTGACACCATTATTGCAAAACATTGATACTTTAAATATTGATGACACCAAATGATACTTCACACAACTGTAAAAATTAACACACATCAAAATGTGTGAGTCAAACTGAATAAACTTTGGAGTTAGGCCAGGTGTCAGACTTGTATTTTTATGTATCATGATACTGTGGATGCTTTCAACATGCAATACAATGGAATAAAATACATAGGATCTAATGGTAAATTTTTACAGGGTTTTGTGAACCCATGACTGTACAAAAAGAAACAATTTAAAATCTATCAAGATTCTTGCTCTAGAGCTGAAAAATGTATTAACTGTTATAAAAAGAGAAGCTGTTAATGATATAAAAATCATTGTGACATTTTTTTTAATAATTAAAGTTACAAATTTATTGTAATCAAAACTTACCAATTGGTTACAGGACATGCTCTATTAATAGTAAGCAGCAGACACACAACTATTTGGAAAATAAATACATTGTGGTCAATTTATTAATAAGAAAAGTGTTCAATATCATTAGTCGCCACCAAACTAGAAGTTTATTGAATTTCTATGTATTACTCAGCAGAAGGGACAAAATAAATCAAAAGCACAGGACAAAATGATAGGGAGGTTATAGAGTAGTTAGAATTCTGATATTCTAGTAGTATCTATGTAAAATTGGACACGTTTGGAGAATATTTTGTTAATGTCATATAAAACTACACACCCATCTGCATCAAGAACAAGAAACTCTACTCATATATCTACTAAAGGAAACAAGAAAAGTAGTGTAAAATCAAATTTTCAGAAAATATTCGTAAATATATCAAAATATATCTAATTATAATAGATTAAATCTGGAAAGGTTTGTAATAATCAACTACAGAATATACAATACTGTGCAGCAAATATAGAAAATTTTATTGCACTCTTGAGTATGAGTTAAAAGAAAAGAGAACGATGTACTTATGAAATGCAGCAAGACCCATGATATACAAAGAATTTGGGATAAAAAGAGATACTAAAGTATTTAATTGTCAAAAGTGGCAAAATGTGTCAGTTTCTGGAGAGGAAAAAGTCACTTTCTCAGAGAAAGGCCACAATAGGTACCAAGATGCTAAAGAAAAAAAATATTAAAAATGAGCAAGTATTTCAATATTACAACTAAATATAATGATAGAGAGCGAAAAATTTATTTACACAAACACAAACAAGGCAACAACAACAACAGTAAAGATGAAGGGTAATAGAGATGATGATTCATTCTGGAACTAAGAAGGTGTAGAGTGATAAAAATCAGCTGCCAAAGTGTAGGTTGAGCCTGGTTAGGGCATTCTGTATAGCTACAGTGTTCATTATGCATGATTTGGTAGTTTGCTCAAGCTATATCATTACAAATATGGTATATGTTGTCACTAATCCATAGACAGATGAGTGTCAAAAGTACGTAGTGGTTTAATATCACATGCCCTGCTTCGGACCTAGCTTTGAACTGTAGACATTAGCTGTACAAAGTTCTCAGTAGATCTGCTACAGCAAGGGCAGTGTGCCATTGAAATTATAGTGAATGGAGTTCGGGCTTGAAACGAGTTGTAGAAGCAAGCAAGTGCACTATCATCTAAGGTTATGGAAAACTGAGATAAGCCATGTTAAGTAAGAGGATTGAAGAAAGTAAACGAGCTCTATCAGAAAGGAAAATGTAACCACCCAAGTCCTGAAAAATCCTGGACATTTTGAACAGTGGTAAGGTTGAAGTAATTATTGAGGTGAAATCAACAAATCATAAGTATTATTTTATTTTTTCCCAAGACCTCAGCAACTTGAGAAGTCTATCAAACATGTAGGACTGACTGTAAGTTAAAATGGTTTCCCATAGCTCAAATTGTATTAAAATATTGTCTGTTATAAACCCTAAAATAATCCTAAATTGCAGTTATCAGTTGGCTTCTAGAAATATGTATAGAATTTGGGAGTGTTCTCAGGAAAACGAAAAAAATAAATCAGTTATTTAGGTTGGATTTAAGAGTGGAGCCATCAGTTTGAGCTCTGCTGTCCCTTGCTGCCACCTTAGTCAGACTTCTTGATATCCTACAGTTTTGTTTTTTCTATTTTGCAGTGTATTGAACCATGATTAAAAATAATATATAAGGCCAGCAAGATGAGTTGGCTGTACAAATGTGAGTACTTGAGGTTGATTCCTACATATCACGCAGAAGGGGAAAACTGATTTGCAAAAGTTGTTATCTGAACTACACATGCAGTCTGTGGCACACATGTGTCTGCACACACACACACACACACACACACACACACACACACACACACACACACACACAAACCTGCACTTACACACACTAAAATAAAAACAATACGTTATTATTATTACTATTACTATACATTTTGGAAAGTAAAGAACACCCATTCTTTAAGTCATCCTATTGAAACAAATTTAATGTTTCACATATCTGTGACAGGCTCAGGACTTAATACACACTCAGCTTAAGTTATTGCAGGTGTTTTGCAAAGAACATTACTTCTAATTTGTCCATAGATTAATGCTATGAATGGTTTTGGAAGACCATTACTTTTAAGAGGTCCTGTGCAGACCCTTCATCTCTGCATTTCTTTCTTCTCAAGGCTCCTTTTATGTTTTTAATTAATTAACTGTTCTTCCAGCCAGATCACAACTTCTCCCTGCCCCACATCCATCCATCCTCCTTCTCCTCAGGGAAGTTCAGGCTAAGGAGCTCTTGGCTTGTCAGGAATCATTGAGACATCAATAAACCTGCATTAACCTTGTTTTGACTCTTTCAAACAAGGATGATACTAATACTAAATGCTTGGCAATTGAAATGACTTATTTTATTTTTAATGCAGTTGCTTGCTTAAAAAAAAAGTAGGACAAGTAAGAGAAATCAATTTGCAAAGCTGAGAGCAGAATGCTAAAATGTCACATTCTCATTGAGGCGAATATTACAGGAGAGCCTTTGTTTATTGTGACTGGCATTCTCTATGTAATTGCATTGAATAAAACACTCACTCTCACTGCTCATCCCTTCTCTCCTAATAGACCTTTAGTTTGAGTTACAATGGTGATTAAGTTTTAACTGCAGAAAGAAAGCTGTCCCTCTACTCAAAACCAAAACTGCTTTATGCACTCACAGCTTCATAGTGAAGCTCCCAGCCTTCCTTTCTACTCCAAGTTCCTTTTATTTTTTTTAGAGTTCTCCAGGTGCTTGAATGCACTTGTTTATATGAGGTATATTTGCTCAGTGAGGCTTGTAATGCATTTATAAATTACATAGTCAGAACTTTACATAGAAGAATCCTAAGCTTTATTTATATTGCTTTAAAACCATACCTTGTCAAAAAAATGAAATTAGAATTTAACTATAAAATAAAAGGAATAACACCACAATTCAGTGAACATCTTCAATTGTTTGTATTTCATTTCATTCTTTTTATAATCCACTGCTGACCTTAAATCTAACACTTTATGTTCTTTGGACCTTTTTAGGAAAACATAATACCAATTAGTGAATTTACTATATCAGGATGGAGAGTATACAAATACATTAGGATTTACTAATTACAACAACCTAATAAAGTGTGGTAGAATCATCATTCTCTGATGGGAGATGTCATTTTGTAAATATGTTTCTTGTATTGGTGAATGAATAAAGCACTGTTGGCCAATAGGAAAGCAAAATAGGTGGGACTAGAAGACAAGGAAGGAGGAGAGAGGAAGTAGTAAGGAGGAGATTCAAGATGGAGGACAGAGAGAGCAGAATGCCGGCCTCTCTCTCTGGTAAGCCAAGACCACGTGGAAATACTTAAATAGAAATGGGTTAATATTTAAGACATAGCTAGCCAATAAGACATGCAAGCAACTGGCCAACAGCTTTATATCTAATATAGCATCTCTGTGTGTTATTTGGGGCTTTCGTGGATGTGGAACCTGGCTGGCAGGGAAAACATACTCCTAATAATTCTAATTTAAAATAAGAAGGGAAAAGTAAACTCAACAAGTTCAAGAAAACTGAGAAGGCATACACTAGAGATCATGTAGTTTTAACAGCAGGGGAGAATGATGAACAAAAAAGGTAATGATACTGTCCATTCATTTCTGAGAACTGCAGTGGGTCAGCCACATCTCACATACCAATTTTACATCATGCCAGAGTGAGTCTCTCATTTTTGTAAGATCCCCCAGAGAAATTAATTGAGCATGCTATTTCAAGAAGGCAGAATTAGTATTTAATCCTCATGCTTGACACCAAAAGAGACAGCATGTTTATGACTTTTGTAATGACAGAATACCACATGTACATGGTAGAGCAAAGAAATCACCTTGTGGAGAGAAAGTGAGCATGGAAATAACAAGCTAGTATTTTAAGAAATGTTAAACAGTATTCTATTTCCATCACCCATTGTAAAGAGTGTTGTTGCTTTGTTTTGTTTTCCTATAATTCAGAAAAAGACTACATTAGTGTATCACTCCTAGATGGCCAGAAACTCTTCTTCCTGCCTGAAAGTTATGACTGGGTGAGGAAGGATTGATTATGGACACCAACTTTATGAAAAGTCAGTTTGTCAAGTTATCAATGAGTTTGAACAAAGATATTTTTGCCTTGGAGCACGAGGAAGATTGCCATTTCCTCTGGAGGATTACTGTGGAGTGCCAGACATGCACTATGGAATAAACTGTGTTTAATGCAAAGACCTGCAATGACATAGGAGATGTTGCTGGGTTACAGGGCCTGCTGATCCTGGGGATGAACAGGAGAATGGGGGAGTGGCTCGCCTCAGTTTCCCTGTGCTAAAATGTGATAAGGGAACAACACTGGTTTCCAAGGTAACTGTGAACTCTAATACTGCATAAGATTGTAAAATGAAGTGGAATGAAGCACACTAATTTTAGAAGACAATGCTGAATATGAAATTAAATAAAAACCATGTAAATGGAGGTATTTGTGAAATACTATCAGCAAAATTTCTCCAGTTGCTGCTGCACATATTTGCTGGGAAGCAAATGTGTGAACTCTTTAGTGGTAATCTTAAGAATATACCGCCAAAGAAAGCACAAGAAGATAAATTTTAAGTCTTTAACTTCAGATCATTTATCTGGGATATAAATCACCTGACAGCTTATTGAAAAAAAATCAGTATCAAACAATAGATTGAAAGGAGTCATACATGGATCAGAAGACTCTGGCATGTTTACACCCTCTTGAGTACACGTTCCATGTTTTCTCCAACAGATATGGTTATCAAGATTTTACGTTTTATCCTCACAGACAGACATACACTGAATCTATGATAAAATGTGGCAAAACAATTTCAACAACAAAAACAAAAATGCATGGCATACAATGTTTTCTTAATCATCAGTTTAAATATAATAGGACATCACATTACATATTTTTAGCTTTGTTCCTCAGAAACGCTGCATGAACACAGAAATCCACATCCAGTTGTTGAGCTGTGTAGGAATAAACAGAAGACATAAGTGCTCTCTTCCTTGTACATTAGCATTGGAATGTGCTGTATATGATTCAGGTAATGCTATGCAAATCTTTAGCATTTGTAGGATTCCTATCTATCATCTATCTATCTGTCTGTCTATCTATCTATATGTATATATAGTTATATATACCATCTGTATCTATATATACATATAGCATATTGGCATTTATGGCATTAATCATTATATATAATATCTTTCAATATTTTAAAGATATATACATGTAACTGTAATTCTTTTGGTCTATGATCATAGAGTAAGTAGTACATGAGAAGAAAATATTTAGAAGATGGGGAGATTTACAAATTTAAATAATGGATTCTTTTTTAGGAAGATTCAAGAGAACAACTGCTATTTCTAACTACATAATCAACGAAATCCACATTGTAGACTAATACACTTGTGCATTCAAACTTCAGTTGTTACAGAATCATGGGAACAAGGTCTAAAGGAGCAGGGGAGAACAGAAAAAAAATCTTTTACCCAAAAGGTAGAAAAACAAAAAGATAATTCCTGGAATAATCCTGCGCACAATGGAAAGGTAGTAATGGCTACATGTGATGACATTAAACTAACAAACATACATTGCAGTTGTAGAGGATCCCTTTAATATAAAACTGTCTGGTTTAAGGATTTCCAGTAATAGTTTCCAAATCCCCACTTTTGGGGGGGGCATGCTAACAGTGCATTAAACTGAATGAAAGTCTAAGGGAAAATATTTATATCTGTTACAGAGATTCTGTACATAAAAAGTATAGTATTAACTTTGTAATATCAAGGAAGCATGCATCACTTCTGCTGGACACACTCAGAGGTATAGATCCAAAGTGAGGATGTTCTCCATATCCAAAGCTATGATTGCAGGTGCCTTTAGCAGTTCTTACCACAGACAAGTCAAGTATTTCTTTAAGGGACATGTGATGATGAGGACATTTAAAGAGAGAAACAGAAGGAGTGACCATTTCTACCACAACTTCCCTTTCTCTTGGTTAATGCTGCCCTGGGTTGGAAAGAGCCACTTACAAAGATGAATATCTGAAGGCTGATAAAAATAAAATAATCTTATCATAATTGGCATGAAGACACGTGGACATTAAAAATAAGCTGACTATTCAATTATACCTCTAGTATAAATAAAACAAGTGAAATTTACACTCATATATGGAAAGAAACTTTTTTAGAAGGGAGATGTCAGCTCAAGTTATCAGAGAACACTCACTGCCATTTGGTTCTATAGTGGTTGTACTGGGAAATACCAAATAGAACACTGGATCCATGTTTTATTGGCAGTTACTATTGAAGTATTGGAGATGTATCCCTTAGGACATGTGGATCCCCACTCTCCAGCAAAAGAAATCAATTTCATATGGAAGATTTATACTACTTCTTTCTAGTTGAAGAAAATGAGGCATTTTGCCAACATGATACTTTGATTATATAAGAGACAAACAGGGTACTTGTACTAGATATTAAACAGGATGAAATACAAAGATGCCACTCTTCACAAAATATAGTGCTTTAATAAAAAACCTAAATATCCATGTTGGTGAATTTTGGTTTATATAATAAAATTTAAGGCTAGGGGAAATCATATTTCTGTCTTCAATGTACTTAACCCTAACCCTAACTCTAACCCTAACCCTAACCCTAACCCTAACCCTAACCCTAACCCTAACCCTAACCCTAACCCTAACCTGGCATAAGCCTCATACTACATGGTCTTTATCAATATTTTGCCCTGAAAGTCTGATGATCATGGGACTGCATGGTAAGTTTCTATGCCTCCAAGAACAATTCTCTGTCCATTATTTCTGGGCCAGGTAGAATCAAGATGCATATACCTAAGTAATCCCACTATATGTGAAACTGGGTGTTTTGATGAGATGTTTCTGTGGAAAGGTTGTCTTATCAAGCTAATAAATGAACTGCTGAACAAGCTGACAGGCAGTGGCTGGAAATGCCTTTTGCCCATGGCTCAATTACAATCTGGCCAATAGGAATGCAGGGAGGAAATCTAAAGGTGATTAATTGATTGCCATGTCACAGTGAGCTAGTTAACTCTCACAGGCCTAAATGTGAGTTGACACAGCAAATGAGAATAGGAGAGAAACAACCCAGTTAGGAGGAAAGCTATCAGACTATAAGAGAGAACAATCGAGAAACAAGTATGAGCTCAATTAAAGAGACGGAGGATGTGCTTCACATGTAATACGGCTTCCTCCCTTGGCTCTCGTGGGCTCAAGCCTCCTTTGTTTTCCTTTGTATGACTGAGAAATTACAACACACACATACACATATGCACAAAAATGATTTCCCAAAGAGAAATGTTTAAAATAAAGTATAGAATTGTTTTTTTTTAATCAATTTCTTTCACATGTAAAGTAGCTACCATGTAGAAATGAGTTATCAAGTTCTGAAGAGATTTTTTTTTTCTTCAACACGGTCCCGAAAGAGGAGAGAGTAATAGGAGATGAAGCCAAGCATAACTACACAGGATACACAGGATGTCTTTTAGACAGCCATGTTTTTTGTTTTGTTTTGTTTTGTTTTTTTTTCTGGGAACGTAAGCATGTTATCCACACTGCATGCGAGTGTGAGTCTCATGCTGAATAACCTAGTATCAACACACGGAGTGGAAGTCGGTAGAGAAGAGGAGACATAATAAAGGCAGACAAGGAGCTCGATGCAAGGCTGGAACGCTGTCAAAGCAGAACTCAGAAAGATGGAAGACACCCAAATTGAATACTGAAGAGCCTGTCAGAAAAACTAGCAAAGGGCATTAATAATGACCAAAATAGAAAGTGAACATGCACAAAACATGGGGACATGAAAGATTAAAACAAAAATGATGAGGGCTTCGCAGAGTGGGCTGTATTGCACTTTTCTATGCCCACCTATCAGCTTGTGATGCTATAAGGAAGCAGAGCAATGCAGGGAACTAAGCTGCCCACGTGAGATGGACACACTCGACATCATTTCCCCAGGATGCAAAGTTCCTGTGCAGACATGTCAAGCATAATGTTTGCCAGGGGACTAGAGGTAAAACGCTCCCTTAATCCACAGCAGTTAAAACACTAGGAAACCCTTTGAGTGAGAGACTCAAGAAGGTAGAGGAGCAGCATGAGTGTCCTGTATTTCAGGCACAGATTTTGAATGGCAAAATAGTCCTGTCTATCATTAGTAAAAAAAATACTTAATGTTTTAGCCTAAGATTTAGTACAAGTATTCAAAATAATACAATCTGCAATAACTTTATCACATACCGTTCTTTGCTTATAATTGAGAAAGAATAAGAAATCGAGTACAATATGCTTCTTGTATAATGTTAGTGACTCTTGCTTATTGTGTCTACTCTGATGCTATTCTGATTGTTCCCGTTCAGCTAACACAAGACCGGGCTTTACAAGGTATTTAGTTTGTGTCATGTGATTTTGTAACAATTTATGATGTCTGAAATTGCCCTAAAGACTGAAGAAAGGGAATGTATATTTCTACCAAAAGGCATTACTGATATAATGATATTTGAATAAATATTTTCTTATTTCTATTCAAGCTATTATTAAAAAATGAGGGTGACACATTATGCCCTAAGTAAAGAAATTGTCCTCTGTATCTCAAAAACATTTGGTTTTAATAAATAGGCATAACGAATGCTATGAAATTAATTTGTGATATAATTTTACTAGTGCCCATTATCGAAAATAATGCATTCAGTGCAGAAACAAAAAAAAGTACTCAACCAGAGATACATTAGTGATTGTTTTTGTAATATGTTGCATATGTAAGGTTTGTATTTACCAAAGAAAAAATCATTCTAGCATATTTAATGATCTTCAAAAATGCCCTGAAAACAATAAGTAGTGACTCCCATCTTAGGTGAAGACATTATTAAATCTAATTCATAATAAACTTTTAATTAAAAACTAGTGCTTATAAAATAGAAAAGATAAGTGCTTTTATTTTTTTCTTATTTCTTTTTTTTAACCACAATCTGCTACTAAATGCTTGAGAATTATAAGGGAAACCCTGAAGAGGGGAAAAATCTAGGGCATTAAACTTTATTTTTAAGAAATTCTATATGAAATGTATGCATATAAATTATTTCAAAATATTTTAATTTTATAGCATAATGTTACAAAAATTGGATTTTTAAAAGTAAAGCAAAGCTGAGAAAAGTTAAACTTATAAGGTTCTTAGAGGTGAAAGCTTTGGAAACATCAATTTCAGCACTGACTATTGGCTCATTTATCCTTCTTAACAAAAATATTAATTTGATAGCTTGATTAGCAAGTGAGTTATATACTTAATTGATGTGTATGCAAATTAGTAAATGATATATATGCTCTACTGCATTTAAACAAAATAGAGGCAGATAAACAAATTATTTTGTAAGATGGTTGTTTGACAATTTAATCAATATTAGTCTCCAAATTCTCTATGTATATTTACTAAATACAAATTTTAACTTAGTTCTCCCATATTCTTTAAAAGCAAATTTAAAACTTAGAAAAGGTTCTTAAATAATTTATTTTGCCTCACTCATATTTTTTCCTCTTATTTTATTCTGAAATAAATAAAAGGCCCTAGATATGTTTGTTGGGTAAAGTGCTTGTGTGGCGTGCTATGTCTGGTATAGTAATAAACATACATAAGAAAATGTACACAATATCTTTTAGTTCATAAATTCAGTTTTATTCAGAATCATTTTGGTAACTCTTAGCTACTTATCTACACAGACTTTTTAGGTATTAGACAGGTCAGTAATAAATGCATATTTTATTGAAATGGTCAATTCAGTTTCAATGAAATATTATAATTGCTCATTAAGTGTAATGAAACTCTCTGAGACAGTTTATCCTTGACCCTCCTATGTCTTGGACTGAAGGTAAATCACATTGTTACAATTATAATTCTACATGTGATGCTACTGGGCACAAAATGGGGTAGAAATTACATGAGTTGACTATATGTGTTTGCATTGACAGGATTTTCATTGGTGTGAAGACAGTATAGCTGTGAGCCCAAATACTGCATAGTAAGTTTACCTTCATTGTGACTATATACATGTGTCACACACACACACACGCACACACAATACACATAGGCATCCCTATATTTACCACATAAAATTGTTCAGAACTCCGTCTACCTCTTTTATAGTCAATGAGTCTACATTTAGACTCTTTGAGGTTATTAAACTCTTTAGTTTGCTTTTATAAATTCTCCCTTAATGTATATCTGGATGTATATCAAAATTTAATATTCTCCCAGTGATGATTGGATCAGACTGAAATACATAAATAGGTATTCAAGAGGAAAGGTTTACAGCCAGATAACTAATAATAACTAATAATGATTTTAAAAGATAATTAACTTTTAAGTTTATCGCACTGTATTTTAAAAAAAAGCCCTTGCAAATTTCTCAGAAAAAGAAATCACTACACAGTCTGAGTCTCATTATATGCTTTGATGACTCATAATTAGGGCTATATTTTTATTGATGTTTCAAAACCTTAATTTACTTCATTGTTTTGGTCAACCACACATCACAAAACAGAAGCGATAGATTATCAAGAATCAAATTCGTTGCTTTCATTTCCATATCTTAAAGAAATTAGTTTTAAATTTATACACTTCATTAACAATAGTATTTATTGTCCATTATAATTATATTTGAATCAACACCAAATGTCTTGATTATGATGTTGTAATATTTGACAAATAATATTGCACTTATAGAAGTCCTGGGAAAATATTCTTCCCACAACCCTTGTTGATCAATGACGCATATGAAAACCTTATTAGTATAATGGGATTACTTGTTGGTAAAACAGAGATAAAAGGGGAAGAAGTGATAGCCCTGTCGTTTACTGCTTTTCTTCCGCCCTGAGATCTGTTGCTAGTTCTCTAAAAGGAGGCTCATACCCAATTGCGATGCTGCTTCGGACAGCCTGACACTCTCCCTGGTCTCCAGGGACACCTACACTCATGTGCATATATACCCTCTGGTACAAATGCAATTTACATATTTTTATTTATCCTTAGGTTTTTAATTTTATTTTTAATTAAAATATAACTACATAGCTCTGTCCTTTTCTTTTCCACATTCCAGCTCCTCCTATGTACACTCCCTCCAATGTCTTCTATATCCTACCTACCCTTGAATTTGTAATTTTTTACACACACACACACACACACACACACACACACACACACACATTGAATGTCACTAAAATGAATAGGAATTGACATTTTCTGAAATGAAGTCATTTTGTTGACAATGTGTAGGGATAGAGTGGAATTCTTTTCATTGACTAATCCTTCAGTATTATTGACCACTTCCTTCTTCCTATTGTCATTCTGTATGAGTTGTATATTAAGACTGTCTTAGAAAACACAGCACAGAGAATGACCTGAATGGATGGGTTCTTCTAGTTAGCTTTCTAATGTACAGCTCTCTGTATTTATTTCAAATTACTTAATTAATTTTGGGGAAGCTCTGTTCATGTGTACACTGTATCTTGCAGAATGACTTTTCCCTACTTTTACATAGTTGAGCCCAAAGATCAAACTCTGGAAATCATACTTTTTTTTTTTTTTTTTTTTTTTTGGACAGTGTCTTGGTATGTATCTCACACTGCACTAAAACTCACTGTACTTCTTGTCTCAGCCTCCTGTGTGCAAGGACTAAAATCAGCATACACTGGGATGTTCTTTGAAAGACGACCTCATGTGGTTTCCAACTATAACTCACAGTTGTTTAATTACAATGCGCATCCTTAAACAATCAGAGAAAACTCTATTGAGGGTTGGATGATCGGAGGTGTGATGATGACTTCAAACCAGAGACTGTTCATTAGAACAGGGCATTAACCTGGAATGCACTCAGAGATACTGTCCTGTAATACATCTCCCATATTATTCTTGATGGGGATATTTTGAATTCTGGGTATAGGTATGTGTCTGTGTTTTCCTTCCCTGTAGTGGGGTGCCTTTGGAGTCCAGAAGAGTGTGTCAGATACCATGCAGTTGTAGATATGGGAGATTTGTTCCCAATGTAAATGTTGAGAACCAACTCAGGTCATCTGGAGAATTAACAGGCACTCAACTACCTGGCCAGAGAGCCAGTCACTTTTTATTTTTGGAAATAGTTCATTTCAAGTATCTAAACTCAATACAGTAAATTTAATCAGAAGAATCTTAAAAAATATCTCCTAATTACAGGAAACTGACATGTAAAATACTGATAGTACATTGATAGCAATTGTTGGAAAATTTTCTGGTAAACATTTTCCCATAAGAAAAACCATATAAACTTAAATGCTTCCTTTTGTATTTTAAAAAACAAGTACTTTTTCCATTATTAAATACTTTTATGCAGATAAAATTATTTAAATGAAAAATAAATCTCTTTTAGGGCTCTGTGCCTACCTTATTTATTTGAAATAAACATAGCCCAAAGGGTTAAATTCTCTAGTTTATAAGAATATGTTTGAAATAAAATAATATATCAAGATAATGCAAAGTAAAACATTTCTATGGATGCTAATAATTTTGGAATACGATGTTCTTCTATTTTTACACAAAAAGATAAGACTTACTACAGAATCATATCCAAAGGACTACAGATCTTGGTATGAATTTGATATGTTCTAGTTATTATAATGGCTTCTTCCAAAAATAGCACATATAAATGGACAACTGTACATGATTTATACATTTCAAATATTTTTCCATGAACTCAAAATGAAGAAAAAATGACCCTTTATAATTAAAACTGGGGAAGAAATTTGCTGATTTGCCAACTTTTAAATGAATGAAGACAAGAGTTTTCTTAGGGAAACAAATAAATTGCCAATGTTTTACTTATAAATTATAGAAGGTTTCTTTTTTTTAAAGCCAGTGTCACTGAAACCTGTCATTGTTCTCCCAAACTTCTATGCTACACACGCACGCACACACACACACACACACACACACATCCTGAGGTTATAACCTTCCTTTGCAACATGACTTGCTTGCTTTTAACATCAAGTATTTATGAGTTTGACCAGGGCCTTTGTTTGACTACTTGACCCTTTTGCCCTTATGTCAATCAGCAGGAATTGCCAAGTAATGAGTTCCATGTAGAAGCAACCATCAGTCAGTGACTAATGGGTTTTTGATCCAAACACTTACACTGAAATTCATCATGTTCATCTTAAGTTGTGCACATGAAAAGTAGCATAAACATTAACTCTTTACAAGAGTGGTTCAAGTTAACTGAAAATTAATAAGAAAAGAAAGTGAGAATTCAAAAATTAAACTCAAATTATCACTTGTATATCTTGCCTGTATAGTATGGAAGGATGAAGAAAGGATAAAAAAGTAAGTACAGTTCTCCTTAAACTGTGGTAGAAAGTAATGTGAATGCCAAAGAAGATGCAGTTGAAAATTTAAAAAAAAAACCTATATATTATTTAAGAAGGACAAGTCAATGCTTATAAGTATATAGGAAGTGAAAGAGTCAAGAATAAAGTTCATGTTTTCTTTTGGTAGAGGACTACAACCAAGATGTTAGTACAGAAAAACAGCACTGAATGAAGATTTTAGCCAATTCTTACTCCAAATGTTATACATTGCACATTTAATTCATAGCTCACAGATATGTCTGCATGAAATTTATACATATTTAGATAAAGAATAGCTAGGGCTGGATAGTTGAGTTATTGTTTAGCAACAAGGAGAAAGACATTTCAGCAGCTTTCTCTCTTTATATTGTCATTATCTTGTTTGTTTTGCTGGACCTGATAATATTCATACTAATTCAGAGAAGACTCAAATACAAATATCATATTTTCCATATTAAAAACATAGCAGCAAATTCTATGGCATCATAACTGTTAGAAATTCATCTACATTTAAATTTATACTTATTTCCTATTGTATGGCTGAAGAATGTTAGAGGTGATAATCATAGGTCAAACTACAAAGTGCTGAAAATATAAATAACATGCCAGAAACGGTAAAGAATAATCATATTAAGGGAATTTAGAAACATACACTGATTCTGTAAGTCCTTATGAAAACATAATGTAAGATTCTGATATTTGTGCACTACATTTATTTTCTTTTTCTTTTTTTCCAAATGTGTCAAAGTGGCTTTATTTATTTATGTATTTATTTATTTAGAACACAGAACTGTTTATTTAGTATATATTGTGGAAACATTAGTTTACTGCCTTTTTTTGATTCTATAGCATTTATTTATGTATTTATTTATGTATTTATTTATTTATTGCCTATTTTACATATCGATCCCAGTTCCTTATCCCTTCCTTTCTTCCTTTTTCCCTCCCTCCCATTCCCCTGATCATACTCCCATCTCATTCCCTACCTCAGTCCACAGAAAGGGTGGTGCTGTCCAAGAGGGGTCAACAAAATCTGTCAAATCATTTGGAGTAGGGACTAGGCCCTCCCTCCTGCCTCTATGTTAAAGAAGTATCCCTCCATCGGGAATGTGCTCCCAAAGTCCTTTCGTGCACCAGGGATTCATCCTGGTTCCACTGTCAGAGGTCTCTTAGACTGCCCAATCCTCCCAAATGAGACCCATGTTCAGGGAGTTTGAGTCAGTCCAAGTTGAATTCCCAGCTATCAGTCTGGGGGCCCATTGGCTACTCCTTGTTCAGGACAGCTGTCTCTGTGGTTTCTGTAGCCTGGTCTTGTCCTCCCTCTCTGCATCTCGATTCCAGTTCGGTTGAGTGTTTAGCTGTGGGTGTCTGCTTCTGTTTCTATCAGCTACTAGATGAGGGCTCTATGATGGTAGATAAGTTAGTCATCAATCTCATTATCAGGGAAGGGCAATTAGGCTGTTGGCCAGTTACTAGCATTTCTTATTGTCTAATTCTGTCTTATATATTAACCCATAATCAATAATATATGTATTTCTACATGGTTTTATCTTACCAAGAATTCCAGACTCATATCCTTTCTTCCAGAAGTCAAATGGTGACTCTCCTACATTTCCCCGAATCCTCCACCTCTCCTAGTCCCAGCTATCTTGCTTTCCTATTGGACAACAGGACTTTATTCATTAACCAATAAGAGACACATAATTACAGAATGACATCTCCCATCATCTTCTCTTTTCTGTCTAAAATAAGAAAGAATGATTTTAACATAGTAAAATATATAACAAAATACTTATCAAATAAGAACTATAGTTAACAATATTTATTCCATTAATATTTAGCAAGATTTTAAGAAAATATTCTATCATCTATCCTATCTTTGTAAGTCTAAAGTCTTATATGTAACTTATCTTTAATCCTAAGGAAAATATAACCATAAATATCTGTCTTCAACTCCATCAAAGACAACAGAAAGATAATATATAAACTCTAGAATTGACAGAGACAACATGCCTGGTCAGTCACCGGAAGTTTTTCTGTAATGTTCCATCTTCAGCCTATAGGCCATAGTTGTGTCTGGCAGACTCCTCAGCAAAGCAGGAAACTGTCCAACTATATTGGTAGTCAGTCACTTTTCTCTGTGTCCTGCAGAATGTCAGTCAGAATCTTCCATGAAGCAGAAATCCTATAGCACTCTCCATCTTGTTTCAGCAGACACTTTCCTGTGGGTTTTGCAAGTCTAGTATATACAGTATAAAGTCAAACAGTCAATACAAGAGCAGTTCCTTGCCCAAGTGGCTAATCTTGCCATACTTGGAGTTAACTCCATAATGAGTTTCTTTGATATCCAACTTTCAACTTCCTTTCTAAAACAGGTGGTGTTGCCAGGAGCAGTTATGTCTCACTGTCAAAAACAAACAAACAAACCAAAAAAAAAAACAAACCCAAAAACACCCTAAATTGTTTTAAATGCCATAGTTTTTAGGTCTTTGAAAGGTCTGAATAATGCCTATCTACTTAAAATATATCTCTATATAGCTATAAAAACCTAACAAAACTAACTGTAAGTTTTGTGGATTATAGGGAACTATCTACAAACTGTATTTAGCTATACATTACATTTTTAAAAGAGCTATGCAAACACAATATCTAAACAAGAGGAGAAATATGTTCATCACAAAATTGACCATCACAAAAATGATAATCCATTCCAAAACAAAGTATTTATTTCTATACCATAATCCCCTTTTTTACCTTTAAAAAGAGATTGCTTGTGATCATTAACCATATGTTACCAACCCCATTAAATGAAAAGAAACACTTATAAATAATATTTGGGAATTTGGGTACTGTTCTTTTCAAACTGCTTCCTGATGCTTGGGGATGCTGTAATACCATGGCAATCCTAAGAAGACAAAGAAATCCTGGTTGTAGTGGTCTGCAAGGCTGCCTTGTCCCAGCTGTTTTGGTTGTTGGATCACTGAGGACACTATTTCAAGGGTCTTGCTTGATCAAACCATGTCAGTCTGGAAGGAATCCACAGCTTTTCATTTTCTATGGAAACAAAAATAGAAATTCTTTTCCCCAACAACCTGTCCTTAGACTTAAATTGGGAAGTCAGGACATTTATTAATTATGCAGCATTTATAATCAAGTGTGTTTTAGCAATTGGTGTTCCTTTCTCAGCAATTGAGCAATTTAAAGGCAACTCAATAGGATACAGTATCCAGACACTCTATGTGCTTTTCATCTTTACGTGGCTTTTTATTACTCTATTTCTTTTCGTTTTGTCCTTTTCATTTTCTGAGACTGACATAGATACTGAATATAGACCATGAACTCCTTCCTCAATTTTATAGTCTGGTTCTGTATAGTGGTGTGACTGAATATTAATGGCTCTTTTATTCTGAGACCCTTGGTTGGTATTAGTTTTTTTTCTTGTTGCCCTGATGCAATAGTCTGACCTAGCAACAGAATGGAGAAAATAAACATTTGGATAACAGTTCACAGGATTCAATCACAAAAAATGGTGTTTGAGTGTGAGTATCCCATCCTAGGTAAGCCAATACACAATCTCTAACAAACATTCTTAATCAGGTCTACTACCCACCACTGGTGAGTAGCATACATATTAACAAGGGTATCACTGAATAAATGGATAGCTGTGAAAGAGAAAGAGTTAAGTCGGGCAAGTATTGGGTTTTGAGGTGACACTATGGATACTATGATAAAAAACAATAAATGTTAGTCAAAACATCGAATAAGCAGCCATTTAATTCAATTTCTATTTATCATGGCTGTTACTGTTATTTCAGGAAGATTTTTGAATGAGTAATTCCAGACAAGACACTTCACTTTCTTTTTTGCAATGTTTAAAAAATATTTACTTATTTTAGTGTGTGTGTGTGTGTGTGTGTGTGTGTGTGTGTGTGTGTGTGTGTGTGAGAGAGAGAGAGTGTGTCTACATGTCTGATTGCTTTTATGTATACTAACTACATGAATGCAAAGCCCAAGGATAGCAAAACAGGGAGTTAGAGTTCTGGAACTAGAGTTACAAAAGGTTGTAAGCCACCATATGGGTCCTGGAAACTGAACCAAGGTCTTCTCTAAGAGTAATAAGTGCCCTAAACCACTGAGCGATTTTTCAAGCCCCTCAATCTTGAAAAAGTAGCAAAAATGTAGTATGGATTTGTTAGTTCCATTACTATATGGAAATGTATGCCCTAACCATTTCCTAAGTTAATTGTTACTGAGAGACATTATTTTTTTTCCTTTTGTGTAAATAGAAGTACAAACAACAGATAAGAGTGGCAATTTTAACAAACTAAAACTTTGCAAACCAATGAATTAATGTGTTATGCTTACTTAAAGGAATGTGTGTAACTTTTAAACAAACGTTTCTCCACAATGCTTAACTCATTGGGGATGGTGATCACATAGAATCATATCATAGATTTCCTTTTTCAGTTCAATTTACCAGATGGCATGTACCATGGACTGATCAGATGATTGTAATCGTAGCGAATTCTCAGTGTCTCTTTCACCTTCTTCAACTGAGTAGTTTCAGTGATTCTGTTTCCAAGCCAAGTCTTGCCTATCATGATAGTCATTTGCTCAATTTGTTTCTATGGCTAGAGGACCAAGGTAATTTCTATTCTAAAATCTCAAGTGAATGATTATGTTATGCTCAGAAAAAACAAATACTGCAACATTATCTTTAAAGATAAAATATTTGTTTTTTTTGCTCATGGGTGTGAAGGCTCCAATTTTTTAGTAAATTAGTATTTCTGCTTTGAACTTGTAACCAAAGCCAGTAAGCAGCACAGAGAAGGTGTGTGTTTGGGGTGGGATTGGGGAGGCATTTGACAGTGTTTTTCACAAGCATGATCCTGAGGGCCTAAAGATCACACAACAAACCTTACCTTTTAATTTCCAATAATGCCAAAAGCATTTCTCTGGATTTCAAGCTTTTCTCACTTGTGCATATGAAGGACATTCTTGATCCAAACTTACACCTAGGTATGAGGATACACATCTTCTTTCTATCATTCAGAAAGTTGAGAAAAATGAATTGCTATGATTTGAAGGCCAACCTTGGTTTGCAGTTCTAGACAAGACTAGGAAATAAAATAAAATTGTTTGTCAATGCACACAACAAAATCAAGATCACAATATTGCAGGGGATAAGTATTTATATGCACAAAAATATCCATCTAAATTTTCTTACTGATAATTACTCTGCTGTTGGAATATAAAGTATCAGATGATTTTCAGTGAATGAATTATCAAAATTTGTTGAGGAAGAAGTTGATATAAAGGCCTTTATGTTGAACACTAAAAACAGTGTTAAACATGAATAAAAGACTGAAATGTTGATATTTTATAGTTGCCAAATTTTTGTGAAATTAATATGTAAGCATGTAAAATTTAATTCAGAAATAGTATGAATATGTTTATAAAAGATAAATTAAGAAAATAAATTGGCTGTATACCTAGGAAATGTAACTGGTTCAAAGGGTAAATAATAGCAAACTTTGAATGCATTTCTCTAGTCCTTTAGATGTCACATCTGTGCATATTTATGTAACTATATGATCTTGACTTAAGAGGGGATATCTAAGGTTATCTCTGTGGTTAGATGATTTAGGACCCAGTAGTTAGGCCTTTCCTCCATATTATAGGTATGTGGAGAGGTTTAACATAACTGAAAGAGACATATATGACTGTTTGTAAATGATATTTTACAAAATGAATTAAACATTTTAAATATTGAAAATTTACAAAATACATTCAAAGCCTCATTAAATATTAACGTATATAAACATATGCAAACATTTGTTTTCAGAACATGAAACAAAAAAACTAAAATGCAGAAAGTAACAATTAAAATGGTTTATTTTTGTTTATCAGTGAATTAGTATTAGAAAATAAACAAAAGAGAAAGAGGAACACACACACACACACACACACACACACACACACACAGAGTTAGACATAGACACATAGAACCTCACTTGCAAGTGCAGCAAAACTTTGATTACCTGTGAATGATTTTATAAGTGATGAAATTAGTTGCAATTACCTTTTATATTCTTGTAATAATCAAGCTTACCCCCATTTCCTGTGAGGGTTGTACTAAAGTTTCATAATATCTGTCACTGTATAGTTTATATTCGCACAGTTTCTAGACTCATTTCTTGCTTAAGAAGAGAAAACAATTGAATAAACCAAGGAAAATGAAGGGTGACACTGGAAAGTAATTTCGTATATGAAAAATTTTATAAGGCTTATAAAATAAAACTTTCTTACTTTCCTACTGTGATAGAGCACCATGATCAAGGCGACTTAAGGAAAACTGAGTTTATTTGGGACTAAAATCTTCACAGGGGCAGAACAATGATCACCATGGGGGGCATGGCAGCAGCCAGGCAGGCATTGTGATGGATTTGTAGCTGACTAATCACATTTTGAGACATAACTAAAGGGCAAAGAGCTGACTGAAAATACTACAGGCTGTAGTGATACACTTTTTTCAACAAGGACACCTCCTTTTGCATATCAAACTGTTCCATAGACCATGCATTCAAACATCTGAGACTTGGGAGCTAGTCTAATTCAAACCACTCCAAATCCCGTAATTATGTTTGAGTGGCAGTTCACCATTTAAAAAAAAAAAAAAAAAAAAAAAAAAACTTCCTTTGCCTGTTTCTTTGCATTTCAAAATTTTAATTTAATGAGAATAATGGTAGGGAAATAAAACACAAGATTGATTCTTGTTTTCATTACAAGAGGAAATTTGTGTTCCAGGTTGCTTTCATCATTTTCTGTCAAACATTCAAAAACAATTGCAGCTTCAAACAACAGTTTGAAACAGCTGGAAAGTGGGAAAGTAGATGAGATGAGAACCTGGCTCATCACATAGAATGGAATCTGAAGGGACACTTTCTTTTCTTTTTTCTTTTTCTTCTTTCATTCTTTTAGACAAAAGTATTTTCTGTTTCAAGAGAGAGAGCAAGTAAACTATTGAGGTCTTACATTAGTGGGTTTGGCTATTTCTCATATCCTTCAAAAGCTCATGGGAATATGGGGAACACTATAGGAAGTTGGGTGGAAATGGTCCATTTACTTTTTTATTTAAATTAGAAAAAAGCTTGTTTTACATGTCAATTCCAGTTCCCTCTCCCTCCCCTCCTCTCCTGCCCCCCACGAACCCCATATTTTATCCCCTTTCTGCTCCCCAGGGAGAGTGAGACCATCCATGGGGGATTGTCAAAGTCTGTCTTATCATTTGGACCAGGGCCTAGGCCCTGTGTCTAGGTTGAGAGAGTATCCCTCTATGTGGAATGGGCTCCCAAAGTCCATTCATATACTAAGGATAAATAATACTGATCCATTACCAGAGGCCCCATAGACTGCCCAGTCCTCCTTACTAACATCCACATTCAGGAGGTCTGGGTAGGTACTATGCTGGTTTCCCAGCTATCAGTCTGGGATTTATGAGCTCCCCTTTGCTCAGGTCAGCTGATTCTGTGAGTTTCTCCATCCTGGTCTTGACTCATTTGCTCATCACTCCTCCCTCTCTGCAACTGGATTCTAGGGGTTCTGCTGTGGATGTCTGCTTCTGCTTCCATAAGCTACTAAATGAAGGCTCTAGAATGGCATATAAGGAAGTCATCAATCTCATTATCAGGGAAGGGCATTTAATGTAGCAGCTCCACTGTTGCTTAGATTCTTAGTTAGGCTCACCATTGTAGATCTTAGTACATTTTCCTAGTGACAGATTTCTCTCTAAACCTATAATAGCTCTCTATTATTATGGTATCTCTTTTCTTGCTCTCCTCTATTCTTCCTCTGATTCAATCTTCCTGTTCCCTCTTATCCTCCTCTCCCCTCCTCTTCTCCCCTTCTCTTTTCTTCTAACCCCTCTCACCTCCCCCCATGCTCCCATTTTTTTCAAGAGATCTTGTCCCTTTCCTCTTTTCCTGGGAACCATGTATGTTTCTCTTAGGGTTCTCCTTATTTCCTAGCTTTTCTGGTGGTGTGGATTGTAGGCTGGTAATCCTTTGCTTTATATCTAAAATCCATATATAAGTGAGTACATACCATGTTCCTTTTACTGTCTGTGACTGGGTTACATCACTTAGGATGGTTTCTTCTAGTTCCATCCATTTGCCTGCAAATGTCAAGATTCCATTGTTTTCTTGTTTTTTTTTCTGTTCTTTTTTTTTTTAAAAACTTTCTTCAGTTGAGGGGCATCTAGGTTGCTTCCATGTTCTGATTAATACAAATAATGATGCTATGAACATATGCACATAGCTGAACAGATGTCATTGTTGTATGAATGTGCATTTTTTGGGTATATGCTAAAGAGTGGAATTGCTGGGTCTTTTGGTAGACTGATTCCCATTTTTCTGAGAGACCACCATACTGATGTCCAAAGTGGCTGTACGAGTTTGCATTCTGACCAGCAGTGGAGGAGTGTTCCCATTTCTCCATATCCTTTCCAACATAAACTGTCTTTGCTGTGTTTGATTTTAGCCATTCAACAGGAGTAAGATGGTATCTCAGAGTTATTTTGATTTGTATTTCCTGATGGTTAAGGATGTCATGCACTTTCTTAAGTGTCTTTCAGCCATTTTAGATTCCTCTAATGAGAATTCTGTATTCAGTTCTGTGTCCCACTTTTTTATTGGGTTATTTGGTGTTTTGGTGACTAGTGTCTTGAGTTCTCTGTCTACTTTGAGGATCAACCCTCTGTCACATGTGGGGTTGGTTAATATCTTTTCCCACTCTGTGGACTGCTTTTATATGTTGCTGACTGTGTCCTTTGCCATACAGAAGCTCTTAGTTTCAGGAGGTCCCACTTATTAATTGTTAATGTTTAGGTGAATAAAACATATATAACATATTTCTGAGGTTCAGAAGTCAATGTACAAAGGACACAATTTGACATAATTTGTTTTTCCTTTACATGCCCCAAATAGAAAATTATTTTATTGACATGTATAAATTTTCAAAAGAAGAGACAGTATTCCTTGTCTAAATACAAATTTGCTAGAGTCACTCAAGCCATTAAACACAGGCACTGAACAATCCCATCCACCTGGTGTCTCATAATTGCAGAGGCAAACATGCAATGAATTGGTTTTAACTACAGCATTCCATTTAGATAGCGCCATGACCTATAGTTCAAGAAAACTGATTTAAGCTTCTCATTGAAAATGGGCCACATTCATAGATTCCTTGAATAACTTTATCTATTTACCAGACCTCTTTTAGACTCCCAATTATTAAACTTACACAGATAAGAGGAAAAGCAAGAAATAGCAAGACTCCTCACCAGCTGTGCTGAGCTATTTAGACTTACACAGCTTGAATATTAAATTATCCCACAAGGTGAAACAGTGTAATAAACATGAAAAGTATCTTCTCTCTGAGACTCAAGTACTCAGAAGTCATCATGGGTTTCTGACACTGAGTCCCCCTGGTGAGTTGTCAGATTACACAGTAGTGCACACAGCACATGTGGACATCTGCTAACACTGCCAGCAGCAGCTAGCTAAAGTCCATGGGTGCTCACGAATCTTTAACTATACCCTGACGTTAGTTCAGAAGTTTGCAAAGATGTTTTGAATATCAATGATCACAAGGCTATGAGATTATTTAATACAAAGTTGCCATGAATTCTATTACATTTTATTCAAAGAATAGTTGTTTTTGACAATACTGTGACATTAAGCATGGTACAAAGAAATCTGAAGAATAGAATGAATGAAGGCATCATCTGAAAATGTTTCGGTTCCAGCAAGGGAGAAATTTACATATAGAGAAGCATGGCTGAAGTTACTAATGGCCACTGTGACAGCCATTATGTGACTAAGTAATGGGGGAATGGATCGAAGCCATAGATCATTTAGAACTAAAATCTGTTTATAACCTTGTGAATCTGAATTTTGAGTTTTGTTTTAAATTCCATATTTCCCACTTTTGCATCTGTATTCTTTTTTTTTGCATCTGTATCATTTGTTCTGCAAATGATTTATATTTATCACCAGACCCCAAGACAGATAAAGCAGATATGTGTATTTGCTCAGTGGAAGGCAAATTCAGCTGAAGATGCTGAAAATATTGCTGACACTCTTCTGGATTCTCCTTTATGTGGTTCCTAAGAGCAAAGGAAATAAAGTAGCAACAAGAGGAGGGAGGGAGAGAGGGAGAGATGGAGGGAAGGAGGAAGGGAGGGGGGAGGAAGGGAGAGAGGGAGGGAGGGAGGGAGAAGAATGAGGAAATGGGAATGAAATAAATGAGAAACATCAAAGAGCAAAGGATGACACAGTATAGAAGGAGAAGATTAAAATGGAAAGCTGTAAAAGAGGGGGATAAAGAAGAGAATAGAGGAAAGACACTTTTTAAGACAGAAAATCAGTGAATTTTAGTTTTAGCGGAAGAAAACAGCCACCGAAGTGAGTCAGTAGGAATAGCTGTGTCATTGCATCATGCCCATGGTCTGGAGCCATTTTCTCTGTTTCCCTACATCATAAATTCTCCCTCAAAGCCTTGAATGATCTGTGTAGTGCTGTGTACATCAGAGTAGATCCTTCCTCCACTCAGAATTTACCGGAATCCCTCAGAAATAGCACTGACGGCTTTCCTACATTGCTAGGTTTACCTGGCACTAGATTTCACCCATTTGAAGAAAATGGTCATGAGGGATTTACTTTTTACAGTTAAACCTCCAAAATGTTGGACCCCTTTCTGGACAACACTATTTATTCATGCATGCCACTAGAAGGAAGGGTTAAAAGTAGACTCAGAAAGTTCCAAACCCATGTAGGACATGTGCTTTTTTGAGCCTGTATGCCAGTACTAGGCTTCCCTTGCTTGTTTTATCTTGAAATTGTTTGATAAAACTTTAATTTTAGAATAGTTGATTTACAGTAAAGTTTTGATGATTATTCAGACAATTGAATTCTGTAATCATCTGAGTTATGATTACCATTTTTTACATTATATAGTGTGCTTTCCAAAATTAATATAACATTGATGGTGATATGTTAACATTCAGTACATGAATACATTATTATTCAGATGACACAATATTTGACTTCGTGTCATTTATTTATTAAAAATTTCATTCAGAATTTCTAACATTTAGTCGATATGTTTCCCTTGACCTGCTATCGACTGAGAGCTTTTCATGGTTCCCCTTGTTTTTGATGACCTTTGCTGATAACTAGGCAGGTACTTTAGAAAACTCTATAGCCTGTGACTTTTCTGATTCTGATTTTCATGTGACTAAGGTTACAATTCCTCATAAGAAAAATCAAAGCAACAAAGGTGGCATTCTTACCACATCATATCAAGGGTCCAAGAGAAGCTCATGATTTCCTATTGTTGCTATTAATCTTAATTTGTCTGAATAGACTGGTGGCTGTTTTCCCACACCATGTTATTTGTAAGGAATTATCTTTACACAAACTGCGCTGAAGAATCTGGGTATTTCCACCACTACTAAGGAAGACATTTTAGCAATGCATGTCATATCTTTTCTGTATCGTGAAATTAGGTTATCATGGACATACCTATTTTGAGAACCGGATTCATGCATATTAGACATAAAATTTCAAATGTAACTGTTACACAGGTTTTTAGCAATAACATGCACAGAGAATTTATTGGTTGCTGAACCTATAAAAACGTGGAGTTTCATATGCTTTTTATGTTATTACCAATTATGTCTACAAATGATAAAATGCTACACTGACTGGGCAGTGGTGGCCAACGCCTTTAATTCCAGCACTTAGGAGGCAGAGGCAGTTGGATCTCAGTGACTTTGAGGCCAGCCTTGTATACAAAGTGAGTTCCAGGATAGCCAGGAACATAGCCAGTTACACAGAGAAAACTTGTCTTGAAAAAAATCATGAAAAAGAAAAAGATGCCACATTTTCATATTGAAAATGTGTTCTAAAAATTAATATTCACCAATATTATAAACTCATAATAGCAATGTAAAAGAAGAAGGCTTTCACTAGTTTTGGATAGAAAATGAAGCTATCATTTTAAAACATATTAAAATTTACTCATCAAGTAAATTTTGTAATTTTTTGTAAATTTTTGTAAATCAAGTAATGGTCAATGCTTGACCATTCTCATCAACAGAATGACTTATTTTTAGGCTTAGAAAATAAAGTGCAGATTATAGCTGTAAACAAGAATGAGGAAAGATTTTAATTGTTGTTAAATTTTAACAACTATCATAAATACTCTTAAGCATGCTGGCGGTAATTTATATTCAGGTAAAAAAATAAACATAATGAAAACTAAAATTTTCAAGCATCTGTTTGTCAGCTCTTAAAAATGATTCTCAGTCCATTCTCAAAATCACACTGAAGAAGTTCTGACTAGAAGGTTATAGTCATATAATAGAAGTTTTAAATGATGATATACAGAAGGTATAATGAAAGTCTTGGTAATATTAGTTGTTGAGAGAAAAATGCATAGCTCTCCAATTTAAGAGTTCTAATAACCAAATATAATTAAACTTTGAACAATTGAATATTGAAAATATATTTAAGTACTTTTTGAGTATTATACAACATGTTATAGTTCAAATAATCAAGAGTTTTGATATCCTTTACAACATAAATTTCTGATATCAATGTATTATATATTAACTATATATTAATTACATATCATAATGACTATAAGTAATATAATATATTGATTAGATATTAACAATAACTCACAAATTAAGAAAGTAGGTTTCTTTACCCTGTAAAAGATTACCCTGTCAGTTTAATCAGTTCCTAAAGCTACGGTTTTCAGAACAGACATTTCTCATGCAAGCCTGAACAAGGTATGTCAAGAATAGAAACTGTCTGAAATCTGCAAAAGGAGTGGCCAGAAGTGCCAGGCCATGATATTACAGAGTGAGAACTTTTGTTGTCCTCTGCTGCAGGGCGAGCAGGGCTTCCAGATGACTGAGTCGTTTTCATTAAGAGCTTACACCATATGGGGGCGCCTAGCTCAGGAGGATGTGTGCTTGAAGAGAGGAACACCTCTCAGAATAGCCCTGGAAGCATTCGGCCCCATTTCAAAGTTCTAAGTTTCTGCTCACCCTGCGTGGTATCTCTTATGCTTTCTTTTCTTTCAGGGGCTGTTGGGGAGCGTGGAGGGTTTATTTGGCTTCCATTGTCTGAATCATAATTCACAGAGGAAAGCTGAGGTAGGAATTCAAAGTGAGCAGAAATCAGAAGTGCGGTTTACTGACTTGCTCATTATGGCTACTTAGTCTGCTGTCTTATACAACCCAAGACCACCAGCCCCGATGGTACCAGCAGCACTGGGATGGGTCTTCCTGCATCAATCACTAATAAGAAAATGCTTTGTAGGCTTGACCACAGACTGATCTCATGAAAGCATTTTCTCAACTGGAGTTTTTTTCTGTCACAAGACTCTATCTTGTGTCAAGTCTACATAAAACGAGGTGGCACAATATCCTAGCCTACTTGGTGTCAAATAGGAAGCAGAAGCTCAGAGGTCCTGTACTTTGAGATAGAACACAGTGAGACAGAATTCCAGATGAATTCCTGGACAAATTCAATGAAGTAATTTTGTGGTGGGGAGGGTCACCACACCATGAGTGACTGTATTAAAAGTACTAGGAAAGTTGAGAACTACTGTTAAGACATAGATTTGCCACCATGGCTTGAGATGTTCTGAAAACACAGGGGGACTCTTTATCCTAAGGACACATTTTTCAAAGTTCAGTAATGCACGCGAGCTTCGGATTTATCGCTCCTTTGCCGACTCTACTAATGTAGTTTGTGTGTGTGTGTGTGTGTGTGTGTGTGTGTGTGTGTGTGTTGCATTGTGCATGTGTATGTGTCTGGGATCTATTTGTGTGTCTGTCTGTGTGTGTCTGTATGCATGTGTTTTCTTTATGTAGGCCTCTGTGTGTGTGCCTGTGTGTCTCCAAGCAGTTCAAGCTCTCAGGAAAGATTTTTCTACAAGAATGGATACAATGAAGCTCTAACTTCCCCTCTTTCAAGATTAATGCAGGAATACTGGTTAATAAATTATCTAATCCTTTTACTTTTAAAGTATTTTTTCTAAATGTTTAAGATCTAATTCTAAAGTATTTATACTAGTTCCATTACACTTAGAATAGATCTGTTTGCCCAACACAACTTTGATTTGTAAACACAATTTCTCCAAAAATAACAAAAGAGTTGTGAGAATTTACCAGCACATATCTTATCATAGTTTGTGGAGTATATCTGAAACAATGTTTAAAGAGGTTTAATGCCCTTGATTGTGTCAATTGAAGCATTAAACTGCCTTAAAATATGAGAAAATAACATATTTCCAAAAGAAATAGATCAAAAGGTGTTAGCAAATGTCCTAAGACTAATTTTACAAATGGAAACACAACCCAGTGTTTACTGTGCAATAATTTCTCATAATCATTTCTATTTTTCTCAGAAGTAAAACAATGTTTCAATAACATTGAACCTGCTAACATAGTATGTCAGAATAATAGATTGCTACATAAAAGTGCATCAGATGCACAAGTCTTGTCGATAACATAAAACTGAAAAGTTAAGACTGACTTGTTAGAAAGTTAAATTCATGAAGATCAAGAGTCAGCAAGATTGTACCAAAAAAGATAAATAGAACATTTGAACTATGTGACCATTGACACTCCTTTGGTTGTTTTGTTTGCTTGTTTGTTTTTATACACATTGAGATAGGCTTAGGAAATTGTTTAGAACTCCACTTCTGCCTCTATTTAATGACTCAACATGTCTACTATTGTAATTAATGTAAATGTATTTCTTGACTAAATCAAAAATAAAATGTATACTTAGCAAATTTTCTGGAAATGTAATTCCTGTTTTAAGATGACAACTGTTCTCCAAGCCAGCCAACAAAAGAGACACTGCTTATCACTTGTGTGTTATTAAGTTTTAAATATATAAATATTATAATGCTCTTATTTTGACCAATAGAGAACAACTTAGATGCAAAACAATTATTCTGTGTTAATTAATTATCAAGAAAACTTGCTTTCTGTTTCTGCCTATGACTGTCTTTCACCTGCCATACTAGTCTGCCAAAAATTTAATCTGTGTTTTAGGTTTAATTCCTTTATGATTTAGACAGTGTGGTGTGACTATCACTAAAAATTCTATGTAACTGTAAATCTGTGATGCTGGGACAAAATTCTTGGAAAGAAAAACAACAACAACAAAGAACACTAAGTAAAAGCAAGTTTCTGAATATTAGGATTGTGTGAAAGATGACATAAATACCAACTTTATTTTGTCACCTGTAGGTAAAACATATTACTTGTCATTATCTGTACACAGAAAAGGCAATTCCATGCTACGAAATACATGTACACATTAGTTCAAACAACTGGTCGCTTTCTTTGAGTTTTAACCAAAGACATGATAATGGAGTCTTCCCTTCTCAACTTGTAGAGGTCTCTTTACACAGAGACTAGATATGTTCTAAGTGTCTGGTTGACTCTGTCATTTTAGAAAATTATCATTTACCATTGTTGAAGCAGTATTGAGTGTTCCTAATGTGCTTTACCAAATATTAATAATTCATTTGCTAGTTTAATGACACTTACTGAGAAGTGAGCCTTGACAGTAGCTTTTACTCACTGGATAACAGCTGTTGACAGAGAAAATAATTTTTACACAGACTTGATTCTCATATGATCATTTTCATACAGGTTCAATCACTTGTGGGGAAGCAGTAGGAGTAAGCATGTTAAATGAATCTGTAATTCACCCAGATATTTCTGATTGATGAAAACAGGAAAATGATCAGTTGATTTTAATGAATATATTACTTTTTCAGTATAGGTAAACATCATGATGTTTGATGTTTAAATGGTTTGTTTTCTGCATATCTTACTAAAGCTATTTTGTGGTGTTTATAAATGAAACTGCCAAGGCCTCAGCTCTCAGAAAAAAACTAGCAGACATATGCCAATCAATTTCTTCTAACTCTGAGTAGACTAAACGAGGCTCACTTACATGGGTAGATTTCAGTTATTGTGATGCTTTGAGTCATTCTTTTAAAAATCCTCATAAATATTTGATAAGACCTGTATCTTCTGAAATTGTTATATCTAACAGGTTTCTAAACTAATATTCAATTAAGATGAGAGTAATATTCTCAGTCCTATCTAATTTTACCCTTTATATATATTTTGCCATACTGACAACATGGGAGACTGACAAAACGTGTGTGTTTCAGGCATATGCATGATGGAAATACAGCATATCTTACTCAATATTAAAAATGTTCAGGACAAGAAAAAATGTTGGCTTTCCTTGAGGAAATGACATTACAGCTCAGGTGTCATGTATTTTATGTGACTTTGTAATGTCCTTTGGTTACAAAAAGAGTCACTCCTAAGGGCAAGCTAGATTTTGCCCTCTCACTGAACTTTGCGAATTAGATCTTACAAGGGCCATAATGGTAACATTAACTACCTCTTCTAAGAGAAGGAGGAGACAAATCATATATACGATACAGAAATTAAGGTTGTGCTTAGCTACACAAGTGGTATAATAAAAAATAAAGGCAAGGACTTCACTGCTCAGAGTCACCTCAAGTCATCTTGTCCTTTGCAAGCATAATGGAATAAAGGACGCTGCAATAATCTTACACGTTAATGAATTCTCAAGGCCAGATGGTACCAAAAATTAAGATCCAATAAAACTTTGCTGTAACAATGTCCAGACAATTGGTCAATATGTTGCTTCTGTATTAAACCTTATAATCTGTATTAAACCTTATAATATACATTCATCAAAACCAGAGACTGAGTTTATCTCTGTTACCTTTTACATTTCTTTCCTTTTTTATTCTTTTCTCATGCATTACATTCCAGCAGCAGGTTCCCCTCCCTCCACTTCTATCAATTTGCTTCCTACACCCATCCCCCACCTCCTCAAAAAACACATTTTCTCCATTTCCCTTCAAAAACGAAACAAAAATAAAGCTGGTATTGACTGAAGATGACATAAAATGTTACAATAAAACTAGGCACAAACCTTTATGTAAGGCTAGATGAGGCAAGCCCGCAGGAGGAAAATAGACCTAAATAGCTACTAAAAGTCAGAGACACCCACACTCCAACTATTAGGAGCCCAGAACACCCAGCTACACAATCATAAAACATATGCAGAGGACCTAACTTAGGGCTATAAAGGGCCCATAGGTTGTCACTTCAATCTATGTGAGCCCTGCTTGGTTGATCCTGTGGTCCTGACATGCTAGAAAACTCTGGTTTCTTCAATCCTTTTTCTTCCCCTCTTTTGTGGTCTCTGCATCTACTCCCATCAGTTGCAGGATGGTGCCTCTGGGGTAATAATTGAACCAGGCACTGATCTATGAGTGCAGCAAGATACTGTTAGGAATCATCTCATTTGATTTTTAACAGTAGTGTTTGGTTTTGGTTTTATCCTGGTTGTCTGGGCTGTCCAGCTTGTGGCTCCTGGCTGTCCAGGTAGACCAGTTGATGGTTGGCCCCACTCCTAGGTTCTGAGCCACCATTACCTCAGCATATCTTTCAGGCAGGAAAAATACAGGATGAAGATTTTGTGGTTGGGTTGTTGTTTAAGTCCCACTGCCTGAGGCCTTACCTAGTTAGAGAAGATGGCTGGTTTAGACTCTGTATCCCCCATTAATAAGACTTTTTGTTAGGGCAAGTCTCATAGTTTCAAGAGAGTTTCCACTGCTTTTGATGCATAGGTTTCCACATTTCTTGATACATATCAGCCCAATAACATTGCATAAGAGACAGAATTGAGTAAACTCTGGCATATGAATTGAGATAAAGCTGCAGTGACTTAAAGTATGTCCCAAAGATGACAATTTTGTTGTTGTTGTTTTTCCTTGAAACAAGGCTCCACGCACATTGTCACCGTGGCCAGTCTACAAGATCCTATGTAGACCAGGCTACTTTGCCTCTACCACTTGAGAGCTATGATTAAAGTTGCACAACTGCACAGCATAGCTGACCACATTATATTACATAGTATTTATACTTCCTTTCAAATAAGAAGAATACGTATTTAAACTTTGGTTTTTCTATGTTATTTTATTACATGCAAAAAATTACTTCATGAATGTCCATATGTTTGTTACTAAGATTAAAAATTACACATACCTGAATTGGTGAGTTGGCTCAGCCACTCAAGGCTAGGCTCACAACCAAAGAAGAAAATTGCCAAAAGTTTAATTGTTACTGCTTTGTTTGTTGGCCTCCACTACTGATGGCAAGAGTATTCAAAAATCTTTATATTACAACCTATTCATCCCTAAAATCTAGAGTAACTTTTTTCTTATGTAATTGTAACTACTGTTGGAATCAACACTTTTTATTTTTATTTATTTATTTTTATTTATTTATTTTTATTTTTTATTTTTATTTTTTGGTTTTTCGAGACAGGGTCTGTCTGTATTGCTTCAGAGCCTGTCCTGGAACTACCTCTGTAGATCAGGCTGGTCTCAAACTCACAGATATCCACCTGCCTCTGTGCTAAGTGCTGGGATTAGAGGTGTGTTCCACAAATGCCCGGCCCTCAAAAATATTTTTATTCAGTTATGTCACATGCCTCTATCCCTTTCTCTTTGGAAATGTCTTTTCAGTATTGTTCTAAAATATTAGTACAGAAATATTGTTCTAATTGCAGTCAGTGTCATACTCAAACATGGAATAATTGATGTCTACCTTTTCTCCCTCCTTTGTAGTTTTCCCATTGAATGAACTCAAATTGAGTTCCTGGTACAATTGCTAATACGTGGGTCTCTTGAATTTTTGGAAATGTTTTTGCTTGCATCTGAACTGTTTCTCTAGGCCCTATGTCTAGGCCAGTGAGTTGATTTTCTCTATGAATACATGGATGCATAGTCAACCACTAGTTTTTACCACATTCTGTCAAGCTGTATCATGGACTCATTAGAAACATTCTGTGTCTCATATCCCTCCTTCGGCAGTGCAAAGGTGATTTCATGAGTCAGGTAGTAACGGCCTCAGCAGTCCATTGGGAGGCTATGCACTGAATGAATTTTCAAGATTCTGCTTGCAAATTACCTTTATCACACTGAAGAGTTTTATATAAAATGGTATTTTGAAACCTCACAAAATAATATTACAAAACTTGAAATTCATAACCAGTACAATATTTCTTTTTATATCTTTACTGTTTTTCAAATAACACATGACATCTGAAAATATGTACATATGAATTACACAATACTTAATTGTGATATACACTGTATGGATGTTGAAATTATATTAAACCTATTTATTCAAACATTTGTGATTCCTTAAAGGAGCATTCAAAATGCTCCCTCCTGGTTTTTAATATTACATAATACATCATGTTTATCTATTGCCATTACACTGCACTGACATGCCAAAATGTCTTTCTTTCATCTTTATTAAAGCTTTATTTATTTTCACTTTGTTTGTATGAATGTTTGGTGTGTATATGCACTGTGCACATGCACAGAAACCAGCAGGGAATGTTGATTCCTTAAAACTTGGGTCACAGCCAGTCGGGAACTGTCATTTTGGTAAAATTAGACTAGGCAACAAAACCAGGTTCTCTGTGAGAACAGCAAGAGCTCTTAACTTCTGAGTCATCAATTCATCTCTAATTCTCCTAAGTCTTAACTTAATCTTAGAACCTACTGATAAGACTTCCCACAATTTATTTATTCTTTATTTCCCCGAAACTCTGGTGAATGCAATTCTTCTCTGAATTTCTATAAGGTCATATTTGAAGACATCCTATGTGAGCCCAAACAGAACTACTTTTGCTGTGCCTGACTTATTTAGTTAGCGTGGTAAATGATAGGATTTCACTTTTTTAATGACCAGACAGTACTTCATTTTGTAGAAGTGCATTTTTGTTATGCACTTACCTGGTGATGAACACTTAAGCTATTTCCATTATTGGCTATCATGGATATCACCACAATAATTATGGAAGTCTAGAAGTCTTTGCAACATTTGCTAAGTACCAATGCTTAGCATTGCTAAATACCATTTGCTATTTCGATCAATCCAATAGTAGTAGTTTCATTTTGAATTTTTTTTGTAATAAAGCTGTTGGCCAGTGGCTAGAGTGTCTTAAATATTAACCCATTTCTATCAATCAATGTGTTTCCATGTGGTCTTGGCTTACCAGGAATGCTAGACCTGTATCTCCTTTGCCTGCTACATCTCTGCAGAAAAGAGTGTTATTCTGTTTGTTCCTGCTTATATTCTGATTCTACCCGTCTATGTCACTTCCTGCCTGTCTGTACAAACCTCCATACCTCTATGGCTAGCTAGTGGAAATATCTGCCATGCTATGTCACATTGTGTCTGGCCAATCGGTATTTTATAGATCAACCAATAAGACAAACAAATATACAGAAGAACATTCCCCATCATCTCCTGTTTTCTGTCTGAATAAAAAAAAGGTTTAACTTCAACATAGTAAAATTACGTAACAAAAGGTATTAAGCAAGAACTATAGTTAACAATAGTTAGTAGATTAACATTATCAATTAAAAAATATTCTATCATCTATCCTCTTTGTGAGTCTAAAGTATTATATCTTTAATCCTAATTAAAGAAAAGTATAACCACGACTATCTGTCTTCAACTCCATCAAAGACCACAGAAGGATAATACATAACTCTATAAATGACAATCATCCAAAGTTCTTCTGTAAATTGGCACATCCATCTTTAGTCTATAGGCTATAGTGTGTCTGACAGACTCCTCAGCAAAGCAGGAAACTAAACTGTCTGGCTGTATTGACAGTTTGTCAGTCATTTTTCTCTGTGTCCTGCAGAATGTCTGGCAGGCTCTTCCATGAAGCAGGAACCCTGTAGCAATGTCCATCTTGTTTCCCAGTCACTTTCTTGTGGGTCCTGAATGTCCACTTTAAACAGCATAAAGTCAAGTAGTCCAGACAAGAGAAGTTTCTTGCCTGAATGGCTAGTCTTGCCATACTGGGAATAAACTCCTTAACAAGTTTCTTTGATGTTAATCTTCTTTTGTGACACAGGTGGTGTTGCAAGGAACAGTAATGTGTCACTGTCAAGATAAAAGCTAAACCATTTTAAATGCCATATTATATAGGTCTTTGAAAGGTTTGAACAATATTTATCTATCTCAAATATATCTCTGTATACCTAGAAATCCCAACTAACATAAGCTTTTTTGACTATCATAGGTAACTATCTACAATCTGTACTTATTATTAATTTTTAAATGAACTATATAAACAATTCTTAAATAAGATGATATATATATTACAAAACTGACCTTAAATTGTATCAATGAAAATCCATACCAATGTAAAGTATTCATTCCTGTATCATTTCCCCCTTTTTCCTTTAAAAGAGATTGGTTGTGATTATTAACCATTTAAAACATACTCTATATAAATGAAAACAAATAATTATAGAAAATATTTGGGAATTTAGGTGTCATTCTTTCCAAACTGCTTCCTGCTGGTAGGGGACACTGTCTTGAGGATCCTAAAAGGACACAGTAATCCTGGCTGTAGTGGTCTGCAAGCTGCCTTGTCCCTGCTATTTTGAGTGTTGGATCATCTGGGACACTGTTTCAGGGAGTCTTGCTTAATCAAGCCATGCTAGGCTGGAAGAAATTCATAGCTTTTCATTTTCTTTGGAAACAAAATTAGAAATTATTTTCATTTTGAAAATTTTTAAGGAATCATCTTGCTGATTTCCTTAGTTGGTCTATTAGCGAATATTTCTGCCTTTAGTATGCAAGTATTGTCTTTTCTCTGCAGTTTCAATGTATTTATTATGTTTAGAACTTTTGTAATATCCATTCTTTTTGGTTGGCATATCTTATTGTGGTGTTATTTTACATATCTCTGATAAAATGAAAATTTTTCATAGACCTGTTCACCAGTTGTATGCATTCTTTAAAGAAATGTCTGTTGGACCTTTTGGTTCTTTTTAAATGAAGTCACTTGCATTTGTGATACCAGTTACCTAAATTATTTTTTTATTTATTATAGATAATAAATCTTATTAGATATGAAATCTGCAGATATTTTTTCTCCTTCAATGTGATGTTTCTTCAAGCTGATTACTGTCACCTTTGCTATATAGAATCATGTAGTTTGAATTAATTCTGTTTATGTATGTTTTGCTACAGGTGCTTTGGATTATTCTAATTATCCTTGCCCATTCCAATTTTCTGAAGACTTTTCACTGTACTGTTTTCTAATTTCTCAGTTTTATGTCTTATATTTAAACAGCTTCCCCCTTTTTAAATGCTACCTTACAACTAGTGCAAGGCAAGGGCTTCTGCCTGTGAACATATGATTTACCTAAGAGTATTGCAGAGTTTTCTTGTTTTGCCAAGTCCTGCCTCTTCAGCCCCAAATGAACACACAGAGACATATAAAAATTTTGGCCAAAGGCTATGGTTTCTGATTGGCTAGCTTTGTCTTAATTATTAACCCATTACTGTTCATCTAAGTATTTTTAACTGGTCTTATCTTAGCAGAGAATGGTCTGCACTCTTAGTCCTTTGGTGGCTACATGTGGTCTCTTCGTTGGTGGACTTTCTCTGCCTGCCATTCCAAGAATTCTTCTTGACCCTGAGTCCTGCCTATCTCCCTGCCTCTATTGGCCACAATGTTTTATTCATAAACCAATAAGAGAAACATATATACAGAAGGACAGACATCCATCACAAGAGTATTAATTGAAGGAGTTGACCTTTGCTCAATATGTGTTCTGAGCATCCTTTTGAATATTAGTTGTTTGAGATATACAGTTTTATTTCTAGGGCCTCTGATCTATTGGGCCTATTTAAATCTTATGTCAAAATAATTTTCGATTCCTAATGTATTCCTTTCATATGCTTAATCAAATACATACTCAGTACCATCTCACATACACTAGTCAGAATAAAATAGCTTTTATGCCATTTCACCACCAAAACAAACACAGGTCTGCATATTGACTCCTAAAGAAGTCTTTCCTAAATTTATCATTTGACACATTTTATTCCCTAATTAAAACATCTATAAATGATAATAAATATTGATATGCCATTTTATCTTGTTATTCTATATAAGAATAATATATCAGCAGAATTATCTGAGATATATAGACATTCATCTGATTGTGACCTTTGGATAGTTTACATGTCAGTACACATTGGAAATCAAGGATATTTACTTATCTTCAAGATATATTTTGTTTATCTAAGTAAATATATTTAAATTCCAAGAACTAGAATTATAATAAATAAAAGATTCTCACTGTCTTCAAGTATTTGCCATGAAAGTATTTTTCTGACAAGTGAAAAGGGCATATGTGTTTATTCAGACATTGCGTGTGTATGTGAATATAAATATTCTTTTCAGGAATTTAATTTTGATGCAGTACCTCACTGTGTAGACCAAGCTGGTTTTTATTCATGATTCTTCTGCTTCAATCTGTGATTGCAGAGATGACAGGAATTTGATGGGTGATGCCCTTTTGCATACTATGAATATATGCTTCTTTTACTGGTTTATGAATAAAGTTGTTTTGGCCAATGGATATGCAGGATGCAGCCAGGCAGTAAGTATAGGTGGTGCTACAAGACTATGAGAATTCTGGGAAGACAAAGAGAGAGAGATAGTGAGTCACTAGAGAGATGCCATGTAGCTACTGGGTAGATGGGATACCCTGGAATTGTTGGGTAACATAAGGCCATGTGAAAACACATAGATTGATAGTTATGGGTTAATAATTAAGAGAATGCTAGCAAATAAGAAGCTCAAACCATTGTCCAAACAGTTTATTATTAATAAAAGCCTGGGTGTACTTTTGAGGGACTAAATGGCTGCGGGACCAAGCATGACAGAAACCTCCATCCACAGGGCTAAACCAAGAGATTTACTCGAGGGGATTAACATTTAGTATGGAAAGTGGCAAATTAGAGGAAGACATTCCCCTCTACCATCACACATCTGTTCTTCGAACAGATAAGCTTTCCCTACTTTCAGGAGCTATTGGCAGTTTCCTGATTAAACTGGTGGTTCAGCATTTCAATAATCCACTGAAATATTTAGTGGTGGTCTTGCAAAAATTTGGAGGTAAACTGTTCAGTAACAAGAAAAAAAGAACCACTACAGCCTAGAATTATGAATTTTAGAAAGTGTGGCATGACACGGGATAATGTTATATGGATTGTTTAGTTTTTTTGTGAGGCAATACAGCAACACAAAAATTTAATCACTTGCCTTACTTTTATGTGAAGAAGAAAGACAATTTACGGCATTAAGAATTCTTAAAAATAGGATGTATAAATTATCTTAGTAAGAAAACACCAATGCTATCTAATTCTAATTGTGTAATTACATAAAAAGTATTTCTTCATATTCTCAAAAAATATCTTTTGACAAATATCTATTATGTGTTAGTTAACTTTTAAATATTTTGCTATGTGGTGATTTGACAATAAATCACATACACATACACGGTGTGACAATAAATCACACACAATGATTTTGTTTGGAGTAGATAAAATGTTTATAAACCTCAAAGCAAAACTTTACAACAGTAAATTACTAAGATTTAATATAGTAAAAAATTTCCTGGTTTTCCATAGTAGAGCTACCGATTTTGTTGTTTTTGTTTGTTTGTTTTTCAATGCTTATATAATGGTCTTACTATCTAAATTTCTTCTAAATATTTATCTTTCACCCCAGATGTTGCTTTCTCTCATCATGAACAAACTTCTTGTTGCTGTTAATTGCCAACAACACAAAATCTCATAGTGAGTCAAGGTACAGGATATAAGTGTTTAATACTTAGGTCAAATGGGACATCTCTGTCAACCACCCATGAAAATACTGAGCGATTAGAAGAAAAAGCAGTTGTTGGATCCTAATTCCAGGGTCCTGATGGGCCAGTGGGAGATCTCCGTGACACAAACACTAAAACCAGGAGATGCAACAAGCGAGAGGTGTTTATTGAACAAGTGTACTCGGGTAACAGCAATCTCGGGGGAAGCTGCACACCCCCCCCAAAGGATTCAGGCTCCTTTTTAAGAGACAAACAGCAAATCAGCATACATACATGGGACACAAGGTGATTGATTATAAAGTATGATCTCATGTTAGAGAGATCACCAGGTATGACCTGTTCTTATACAAAGGATAAATCATAGAATGACTTGAAAATTCCCATACTATCTGATGGCCAGGAGTGACCCAAACAGTGCTGTTCATCTTGGACCATTTGTCCCAGTGTTGGGGGCCTATTTCCTTATTGTGGGCCAAGACCTGGAAGAGACTTCACTTCAGTTATTTCACAAAAGATAGATAATTCAGTTACTAGCCTTATTTAACAGAATCTGCCTAGCATAACCATTAGCCTCATCACCATAGTAACTTTCTTGTTCTCATATCTGTTCTTTCCTCCCATGTCAATATCCATTCTTTATGATCTTCTATATTCTGCTTGTAAGAACTATTTTTCTTATCCTTTCCTACATCCTTGCTCTGCAAACTAAAATCTTTCACAGTCAGAATGATATTAAGAGCCATAGTCAAGGAAGACTCTAAAATAGTGTTTTCTGTATATTACAGGGGCAGGTTTATTCACAAAGTCACAATAGCTGCCTCTGTTTGCACACACCCTGAAAAGATCAAAACATGAAATATTCCAGCATGTACCCTGGAGGGGCTCCAGAATAAACAGCCCTACCTAAAGCTGTTGGCAGCTGATGGCAGGAAGGAGGGAGTCAGTTTCTTTGGCTTATGGCCTTTAATAGGTTCCACATACTCCCATCTCACTGTATCCATGTGCCTAAGGGCAGAACTAATTAGATTCAGTATGTCACAAGGATCAACAATACATTGAGAAGGGGATATGGTAGAAATGCTAGGAGAAGTTGAAGGTAGATGGAATCAAAATATAGATATAGATATAGATATAGATAGATTTAGGGATATAGATAAGTGCAATAAGAAAAATAATCGAAAGTTAGTGCCCTAGTGCCTAGCAGTAAATGGACAACACAAAACAAACTCAATGATATTATTGTAGTTTTATTTTATTTATTCCTGTTTTGTTTTACTTCATATTTGTTTGTTTTTTTGCTCCAAATATTGCTTTGTATAGGCATTTTTTTTCTTTTTCTCTTTTATAAACATCATAGGTCTCTTACGTATATAAAAGGATTCTAGTTTTGGCTTTTTATGTATGAACGTGTGACTCTCCATCTATATGTATTTCTTGTGCCTTCTCTTTTTTTGGCTTTTTGTTTGTTTTTATTATCTTATTATTTTCAGACGCATATTTGTTTGCTAATGAGAGAAAGAAGGAAAGTACGTAGATTCATATGGGTGGGAAGGTAGTAAGGGTCTGGGTAGACTTGGAAGAGAGGAAACTATAATCAGAATTATATAAAAATAGATCTTCAGTAAAAAATAAAAGTAGAAAATTGTCTATATATTACTTTACAGCTGAAGTCTTGAAGTATTAATCACTCTTGTATGTCTACTGTCTATTCCCTCCAACCCTGTCCAGCTGTTGGGTTGGTTTTAATTGGAGATGATCATACACCCAAGTTGCCCTATTAAAACAACTCATGACTATGCCTTCAGTCTTCACGTGATCTTGCTCCAGACAAGAAAAAAAAAAAAAAAAAGACATTGTGATTTCATTTAAGTAAATTCTCTGTCGGATTTGGTCACATACTGTGGGAATAATTCCCAAGTTTTAATTATTTCAATTCTTAGTCCTAACCTAGCTAAAGATAATAAGTTGTTGATGAAGTTATTGCAAAGATTAAAATAAAAACATAAAGTAAGGGAAATATGTTGCATAGAGTAAAATTGCAAAAGGGAATTGTTACTAATCGTAAAGATGATCTTCTCCATTTTAAGTATATCTCTCTAATGTTCTGGAAGTAGAATTGTTTCATTCTCAACATTTTCTTCAAGATAAAGAACTTGGAATATATTGCCACTTTAAATGATTAATAAATCAATCATTTTAATTTATTAAAATGTATTTTATTTCATATGGAACAATGGAACCCATCAGTGCTGGTTACATGACATGATGTCAGGAAGCAAAATAAGGAGAGGCTCAGAGTCCAGAGGAAAATGAGGGCTCTGATTGATACTATGGACACTGTAGAATGCTGTGGAAGTTGCTCTTCTTTTGTTTATGCCCTTGAAAAATTCAGATATAATTGCTTTGTTCAATGGCTAGTAAGTGAATATGTATCAGAGGAAATATAGAAATACTTTTGTAACTTTACTGTTGATTTTGTTTTCTGTATCATTTATCAATTTGGCCTTTTTTATTATTTGTATATCCAATTTTTACGTGTCTTATTTGTGCCCATACATGCATATCTATATGGATGTTTATACTTATAAATATATGAGCCTTAACAACATTTAGAAGGAGTCAGGACTTATACAAATGAATAGAAAATTAATAAAATGGGTAGGAATTTCAGGGTAAGCATTTTTTGAGTACTTATTATCTTTTAGATATTTTCAAAATTGCTGTTTCCCCTGCAGTGAGCAAGTGTGGCAAAAATAATTAGTAAAATGTTAGCAGCAATTAAGAGTAGGTATTAGAAGACATAAAATAAAGTATGCAGGAATACCTCTAAGTGGGTTCATTATAATTTTCAAGACAATGGGTGCCAACTGGATGAAAATAGTTTGACTATGTTAATACCTCCCCAGAAGAAAGCCATCAGGAAAGGAACATTCACTCTCTTCAAAAGTCCATTTTCATCAACAGAATCATGTCCTAGTACTTTTCTATAAATAGAAAATGAAAGCTGCCATAAGAAAGCATCTGCCTTATATAAAGTTTCCATTGCTCTGACAAAACACCATGACCTAAATGCAAACTGAGGAGGCAAAGTTTCATGTGACTTACACTTCCATATTGGTCTTCATCATTAAAGGAAGTCAGGACAAACCTGGAGGCTGAAGCAACAGAAGGGAGCTGCTTGCTTGCTTGCTCCCAGTGGCTTGCTCAGCCTGCTTTCTTATAGAATGCAGGACCAAGGATGCCATCACTCACTATGACCTGGGACCGTTACCACAATTACTGTTTAAGAAACTGCTGAATACTAATTATGGAGGCATTTTCTCAATTGAGATTCCCTCCTTCCAGATAACACTAGCTTGTGTGACGTTGGTGTAAGATTAGTCTGCACAACAGTTTTGTCAAGGAAACTATTAAAATCATGAATATCTGGATTTTTCTTGTGATTTTTACCTATAATACTTTAAGCACACATTTCTTTTCTTCCTTCCTTCCTTCCTTTCTTTCTTCCTTCCTTTCTTTCTTTCTTTCTTTCTTTCTTTCTTTCTTTCTTTCTTTCTTTCTTTCTTTTTTCTTTTTCTTATTTTACATATTGATCCCAGTTCCCTCTCTCTCCCTTCTTCCATCCCTCTCTCCCACACTTCCATACCCTCCCACCCCCACCACCCTCCCATCCTATTCCCTCCATACTCTTTTCAATACAAAGTTATTGAGGCATACTGTGGGTGACAGATCCTTGTCTGTAAAATACACTTGCTGCTTTGAGGAGCACTGCTACATAGTAAGTATAACGTTAGCTAAGGAAAAGAGACTATTCAACTTGTCAATTTCTGCCTTCATCAGTCTATCTAAAGCTTCATAATATTATAACTACCACATTTTTCATCTTAAATGTTAAGATATTTTGAAATTATTTGATATTTGCTTCAAAGAGGAAGCTTAGTCATTTGTCCAGTGTTTGATTGAAACTTAACATCAGGGTTCCCCAGGTTGAAGAGCAGCTAGTTTTGCACAGAACCACCTGAGTTCAGTGAGACATTCTCCCTCAAAGAAGACTGCGGACTTCCATCTCTGGCCATTCCAGATGCACGAATTTGTAAGCACTGCATTACACACGTGTGCACACACATACATACATGTACACTACACACTAAGGCTGAAAAAAAAAGAACTGCAAAACAAAGAACAGAAAGATGATTTGCTGTGTTGCTTTTGAAACGCGTCCTAAAATTCTAAAGTCCCCTTAGCTCACCTCTCAAACTCGAAGCACTTTTCATCGTAACTCCAATTGTCTCTGGCCTTTATTTTGTAAATGGCGATTATCCTTAGGTAAGAACTTATTAACAACTCTCGCATTCCGGTTATTATGTTGTAAGTGAAGCTGATGTCTTTCTTTTTCTTGTTCTTCCTTGTTTTTTTGTTGTGTCTTGCAAATTAGGGATCATTTCCAGTGGAGGCCAATTACCTCATCTTGTCAGTTAACATAAAGTGACCACCCATGGCCTGGAGAAACACTTGCTGGTGTTAATAGTAAGGCCATGCTTACTATTAACTGGGTTTGCAGCCACTCTCAGTGCATGAATGTGACTAAAGAATGGAAGTTGCACCACAGAAAGGACCTCGTTGCAGCTGATTGTAGAAAAAGAATCCCTTATTGGATGAGGGTGACTACTTCTATAATAATGTCACAAAACAAATAAATAAAACTTCGTCCTAATTGTCGGTAATATCACCATTCTGCTAAACATTTATTCAGATTAATGCAGGTGCAAGTTATAATTAGGGATGTGTACTGAGCATTTTCACTCCATCCGAAAATATAAACTGCCTTTCCTTGCAAGTGAAAGGTTATTATTTCAACATAGCTGCCGATAATAAAGGAACCAGTTTCTGTGCTTTGGCTACTCATTTTTATTTCCACTTTGTCTCACTTGGTGGCCACGAAAACCTTTATTTCATGAGACTCACCCAAAATATAGCAGATACTTGAAATTAAATTCACTGTATTAGCTATATGTTCCTGATCCATTTCCATAGTGATCAATGTAGGTGTTCTTCCACTGTTCTTTATCTTAACGTGTTTACCAAAGAGTTTATTGTGATAAATTCATTGTCTATTGATAAAGAAATCATTCTTTGGAAAAACCAGGGAAATTTGTCCCTGGTTTTATTTATAAATGCAGGAATCTCTGCCTAACATTCCTAGAAACAAGGGGATTAATTAGTGTAGTATTTGGCATGGCTCTTTTAGGAAGGAGTTAAAAATGACCATAAAAACTAATAAAAATATCCAGCTTTTCCAAGCATTAAAGTACACCTGTAATTTGGGTTTTAGAAAGCATTATCTTTAGACTATATGAGGTAGATATTTGATTTGTGTTTTCTATGTACTCTTGCATAATATGAACTATCACTATAATTGGTTATTGTCCTCATAAAGAAAATATACCTCAAAATTATCTTTTTTTTTATTAAGTGGAAAATTATGATGATCTCTTAGAGATGCTTCAAGAATGGTCTCCAGATATGGGAAACTGCATCATAGTGTTCCTAATAATAACTATTTATAATTTCAATATTGAAGAACATATTTTCCTTGAAATTACTAACAGCTGAAAGAAGAATGAAATGAGTTGATAAGAGGTTTTAATTCATAGGATTCCCATTATCATCACACTGAACACTGTAGTCCTGAGCAATAGTAAAATAAACACCCTAGTCCTCACTATCCCCCCCCCAAATCGGTAGAATAGGTTGTAACAAAATTACACAAAATATTATAATCCATAGCAGCAATAAATTACATACTGAATATACTGTCCATAGTTTATAAGTGGTTTAATATGTACAAGGATAATTGAATATTAAATTATGTTCATTAAACTACATTCATACATCAAAATTTACTTCTGATAGTATACATTTACTTCGTGTGCTTGGATTTAAACTACATATGTGTAATTCCATTAGGGAAAATCTGTTACTTTCAACGATAAATAGGAAAGCAGAGTATGACTGAGGCTTACATATTAACAAACATGAAGAGTTCAGTATATATACAGGGTCTAGTCACTTGAACAAAAGCTTCTGTAGAGTGTACTTAGATCTTGAGCCTGTTTCTGTAGTTGGGAGGCTGTTACAGCAGGTTGTTCCTTCCCCCAGACTCCATCCTGCCTGCAGCCAGTCTGGGCCCACAGCCGCACCAGCCCCAAATAACACTCAGAGACTCTGTATTTGATACAATCCTGTTGGCCAATTACCATTATTGTTTATGGGCTAGCTCTGCCTTAATTATTAACCCATTTCTACTTATCTAATTATTTCCACGTGGCTCGTCTTATCCGGGAGCCGCGGCGGGCATCCTGCTTCTTCCCGGGCTACGGACCCTCCCTCCTAATTCCTCTTTCCTCCTTGTCTCCTAGCCCCGCCTATCATGCTATCTCATTGGCCCAACGGTGCTTTATTAACCACATATATACAGAAACATATATACAGAATAACATCTCTCATCATCTCCTCTTTTCTGTCTAAAATAAAAGAAGGGGTTTAACCTTAACATAGCAAAATATAACATACAGCAGTTATCAAATAAGAATCACAGTTAACAATATTTAGTCCATAAACATTTTGTAAGAATTAAAGAAAATATCCTATCTTTGTGAGTCTAAAGTCCTATATGTAACTTATCTTTAATCCTAAAAGGAAAACTGTAACCATAACTGCCTGTCTTCAACTCCATCAAAGACCACAGAAGGATAATATATAAACTCTAGAAATGACAGAAACAACTCATTGCCTGGTCAGTCACCCGAAGTTCTTCTGTAATGTTCCATCCTCAGCCCATAGGCCATAGTGTGTGTCCAGACTCCTCAACAAGGCAGGAAACTTTTCTCTGTGTCCTGTAGACTGTCTGGCTGTCTGGCAGCCTTGTCCATGAAGCAGAAATCCTGTAGCAATGTCTATCTTGAATCAGCAGTCACCTTTTTGTGGGTCCTGCATGTCCAGTTTCTACAACATAAAGTCAAACAGTCTAGAAGAGCAGTACCTTGCCCAAATGGCTAGTCTTGCCATATTAGAAGCAAACTCCATAATGTGTTTCTCCGATGTCCATCTTCCTTTCTGATGCAGGTGGTGTTACCAGGAGCAGTTGTGTCTCACTGTCAAGAAAATCCCTAAATCATTTTAAATGCCATATTCTGTAGGTCTTTGAAAGGTTTGAAGAATACCTATTCATCTCAAATACATCTCTGCATATCTAGAAATCCTAACTAACTTAACTCCAGTTTTGACTATCATAGGTAATTTTCTAATCTGTACTAAATTATGCATTACATTTTTCAATGAGCTATATAAACACAATACCTAAACAAGAGAAATATACATATTACAAAATTGACCTTAAATTGTATCAATAAAAGTAAATCCATTTCAAAGCAAAGTGTTCATATCTATACCAAAATTCCCTTTTTACCTTTAAAAAGATTGCTTGTGTCATTAACCAGTTATAAACAAGCCCATTTAAATGAAAACAAACATTTATAAACAATATTTGGGAATTTGGGCATCGTTCTTTCCAAACTACTTTCTGCTGGTAGAGGGCGCTGTCATGGGGGTCCAAAGAAGACGCAGAAATCTTGGCTGTAGTCTGCAAGGCTTTGTCTCAACTGCTTTGAATGTTGGATCATCTGGGGCATTGTTTCAGGGGATCTGGCTTGATCAAACCACATAAGTCTGGAAAGAATCCACAGCTTTTCATTTTCTGTGGAAACAAAATTAGTAATCCTTTTCCCCAGTAACTTGTCCTTAGGCTTAAATTTTGAAGTCAAAGCATTTTTAAAATATATAAATTGAATTAATCTAGCAGCATTTCTTTTATCAGTAGTTATTTTCTCAGCAATCAAATAATTTAAAGACAACAGTAGCGCGTATAGTATCCAAAATTTCTCTGTGTTTTCCATCTTTACGTGGCTTTTTTATTACTCTATTTATTCTACTTCTATTTTTACATATTTTGAGACAGGGTTTCTCTGTGTAACTTTTATCTGTCCTGGAATTCCCTCTGTATACCAGGTTTACTTTGAAATCACAGAGATCTGCTTGCCTCTGTCTGCCGAGTGCTGGGATTAATGGAGTGCGCCACCACATTCATCCATTTTACTTTCTTTTTTCTTTTTAAACCATTGTATCCTGTTACTTTTTCTCTCCCAAGCCAGCGTATTTTTTAAAACTCAGTGTAAACCTTCATTGCAGCTCTTGTACACACTGATGAATTGTTAGCAGAGCTCTTTAAAAGCAAGGCCGTTTTTTGCCGCTTATGCTAATTTTGGGAACCTCCCTTAAAGGAGCCCAGCAACTCTCTGTCTACAGCAAAACAAATCCAACCGAGAAAATACTGCTACTAAGAAGTCTTGCTAGTCTCTGTTCCCTTGTTTCTAAAAACTATTTTTTAAGCTTTTGTTAAGTTTTAAGTGAAATTTCTCAATCCCAGTTCTCTATGCTACTCTCTCTTCACTGTTTTTTCTTTCACACTCTATAAATAAAACATCATTGTGATATGCAAGGACTCCATCTCCAGTCTATTACTCTACTTCCTAGAACATGATCCAGCACAGAGATAGCACTGAGTACATATTTGGTGACTGCATAGTTAGGAAAGCCGCCAAGCATATAGAAGAAGATTTGCAGTAAATCTGGATGCTGATGGACTCTAGCTCAGAAACACAACTTACTCATACAGACATTTGTGACAGTATACCACCCACTGGGAACTATTCAAAATGAAGATAAAAAATGTTCACAATCATGTAATCTACAATTGCAGTTTATGTATTGGGTTACATTCAAAATTGAAATCATAGTTTGCATAGAAAACATTTTTAGTTGAGTTTACTGAAAGCACATGACATGATCAATGATCTCTTCTTGTAAAGCGAACACATTATGTGTTGAATTTGTGAAAGAGTTATTCTTGAAATATTTGGAAAAAGGTTGCCACTCTCTAGAGGAAAGAATCTGGTACCAACTTCATCCCACTTTGTTTTCAAGCAAAAATCTGCTTCTGAGGCCTAGATACCTTCAGAACTATACATAGGGGGAAAAATGTGTCTCCATATCACATGCTCATCTGTGAACAAGTTCACAAAAAAGTTATAAAAACATCTATTGTCACAAAATTAATTGCTTAGGAGACTCATTAGGAGTTATCAGAAATTTATACTAACAGCTTTCGATACATTTATTTTCAAAGATAAACAATCTTACAATACTGTTTATTTCAGTATATAGTTGAATTTTTGAGGTGATATTGTATGTACAAACCAAAGGAACTAACATGAGTAACTGAGAATAAATTTTGGGCCATTTGTAATCTCTTCTCTTGCCAACATCTAATGCCAACTTAATTGGTAATGTGACTAAAAATATTATAGCTGTTATTTATTCAAATAGATCAGACTAAATGGATGATCTTGTACAAAAATAACTTCGATGTATGTTAAGCTTATTTACTTTTTTAAACTTTTTACTGAAAAATGGTGTTTTTAAATATCCTGTGTATGGTTTCTCTTCCCTCATATCTTGGCAGGTCATCCCAAAATCCAACCCCATGCCTTCTTTCTTTCTTTCTTTCTTTCTATAGAAAGAAAACTGGCAAACAAAGAAATAAGCAAAGAAAGCAAAATAGAACAAAACAAATAGAGAAAAAGAAAAAAAAATATAAAATGGGGCATGGAAAGGGAATGGGAAAAGGGAGATTTCTATTTGTTTCCTCTAAGTCCAGGAAGAGCTGCATTAAATCAGCTCATTCTCTTTAAAGGAAAGGGATAACACAGCAAAATTGACTAGACAAAGAATGGTGATCTCTGATATCTTAAAACTTGTTCCTTCATGATATCCTAGTAGATCTATTCGGATACTGCAGAATGTAGTGTATTTATGTAGTTGGCAGTTTTTTGCCAGTCTGTGTTGTTTTAAGTGGGTCTCTAACTTATTTATGAAGGTATCTTGAATTATTTGTATCATTTTTGTCCCTACAGTCAGCTCACAATATTTCAAGGTTAGTCTCTGAAATATTAAATGTTTGTGTTCAGAATAATCATTTTTCATTTCCCAGTTGTAACCAAGGAGGTTGTGCCATTTCTAAATGTCCACCAGCATCACATTTCTCCAAGATTATTAGTAACCACTATGGATAGTGACAGGAGCAATGTTTTTAGCCTTTGATAACATTATTCAATGATGAGACATTCCAATTTCTTCAGCTTCACCTCAAGAGAATGTTCTAAAGAAAACATCATAAATTTTCAAAATTCAATGAAAAAAAATTCTATTTTAAGATTATCTGTGAGTTGATTAAATAAACATTTATTAAATACCAGTCTTTGTGTGTGATGTTTGCTCTTGAATTAACAGCGAGGGAAATGACGTCAATTTCTGTCCTTAAGGAAGAGAAATAGAATATCAATGGTGGGGATGAGCCAAAGTTTGAAAATATTGCATAAATTTCATTTGTATTCTTACATCCTTAAAATGGAGCAATTGCTTTGCCTCATTTGTACCATACTGTTTGTGTTTAATACCATATAATGATCATCCATGATATGAATGATTTTAGTTATTTCATAAATATCCCATTTTATCAGTAACTGCTACTTTTATTATTAGAATGTGTAGAGAGCTGCGAAGTGGCACGCCAAAGATGGCACTAGCTTCTGCCTTCCACCTCCACAAGGGTGAGCATTCTCTGGCGTAAACAAGCCCTTATTTGGTTAAGTCTCTTCAGCCTGTCTGCTTCCGCATTAGAGTAGCCTATCTGCAGGGTCCACGTAGCTCACTGAGGTTGGTTAGAGCAAGGGTATTTAAGCCTGTCCCCCAGGCTCCCATGGGTCAGAAGAACATGTTTCAAGGATCCTTATAAAAACTGCATGAAGAAGATCTTCCCAGAGTCACATCTACCTTGCTGGCAGGGCTTAAGGCCCTCAGTAAAGAGGCGATAAGGTCTCCATTAAGTTGAGACTAAGTTAAAGACTGCAGAAATAAGCGGCAATAAAGTCTCTGGCATTGAGGGAGAAGTTCTAACGAACCGAAAGTAAAATTTTTAAAATGGGGACTAGTCAGTCTCATCCAATTTTCTGGCTCTTCAGGAGCTACTTTTGTGAAAGAAACTTAAGATAAAGAAAAGCACACTAGAAAGATTCCTGAGCAAATGTGAGAAATTTTTTTCTTTGCAGTTTTGGGAGACCTCATGGTAGCATGCTGGGACAAGTTAGGCAGGGATCTTGATTTTGCTTGGGAACAAGGGATGCTGAAGTCCGGAGTCTGATCTGTTTGGAAGTTAGTGCTTAGCAGTATCGAAGACCAGAGGTAATGAAAGAGGCAATGGAAAAAGAGAAAGCTGCACTAGAAATGGTACGAGAAGAAAGATTAGAAGAGGTTGAGAGCACAGGAGAGTCAGGTATGGATGAAATAGATTCTGAGGAAGAATTGCAAGCTCTCGTAGAAAAGGTTCAGAAAAAATCCCTTAAGGGGCAGAGGGGGAAGGGAGAGGAGAAATGGTGATGTGGGGAAGGCAGAGAACCTCCTGGAATAATGCCTTTGGCACCTTCTCCTGATCAGAGTGAGGAAGGGCGGGGCCGAGGTACAGGGTGTTCCTTTTGGCCTGAGATCTGGAAAGCCTTACAAAATGACTTAAGTCTTGAACAAGTAAATCAGATTGCCATAAAAGCATGGAAGTCATTACCCAATAAGGGAGAGGTGAATGGTAAACTCACTAAGATACTACAAGGCCCCATAAAACCATTTTCAGATTTTATGGCCTGTTTGGTAGAGGCTGCAGGGAGATATTTTGGCATTACAGCAGCCATAGTTGTAGCTATCTCCTTTACAGTTGCGGGTTCAGTCACGGCTGCTGTGGCTATGAGCACATTGGTGCAGACAGCCTGTAAGCTAAATGAGTTGTCCAAGAATGTGGTTACTGCCTTGGATGCCCAATCCACAATTGGTGTTCAACTAAAAGGAGGTTTAATGATTGTAAACCAAAGAATTGATCTGGTGCAGGAGCAAATAGATTCCTTGTGGCAGCTGGCCCAATTGGGATGTGAAATGAAATATCCAGGTTTGTGTGTTACCAGCATTCAGTATGAGAGCTTTACATGTGCTGCTAATTTGTCAGGACAGTTGTCTAGCTATCTTTTAGGAAATTGGTCTGCTGACTTTGATGACTTAATGGTACATCTGTGAATGGCCATCGTTGCAGTAAATTCGACACGTGTGGATGCAGGATTGGCTGCTGAATTGTCATCATGGTTCCCATTGCCATGGATTATCTGAAAGAGTGGGCGGGAATGGGAGCCATGGCTGTCCTCTTGTTGCTTATCTCCTTCGTGGGCCTGTGGTGCCTTTGCAAGATGAGGTTTGCTCAGAAGCAGTATGCAGCTATGGTTGTCCAGGCATTTACAGCCATTGAGACAGGACAGTCTCCCCAAGCATGGCTCGCAGTCATGAACAAGTATTGATCCTTCATGCTCAGGTTGTATGTCTTAGCACTGCACTCCGAGTTAGCTCTGAAAGTGAGCAACTCCGAGAAGGGCAAGTTTGTTTGTATGTGGGTTGGTGTCCAAGGCCTCACCTCCAGGAAAAAGATACTGGACGGGTGTGGCATTGACTTGGCTGACTACCAGGATTCAGGGGCATTACAATGTCCACTGCTTTAGTGGAGACCAGACCATTACCCTTGCCTGTTGTGTTATTAAAACAAAAAAGGGGAACTGTAGAGAACTGCAAAGTGCCATGCCTTAGAGATGGTGCTGGCTTCTGCCTTCCACCTTCCCAAGGGTGAGCTGAGCGCTCTCTGGCGTAAACACGCCCTTATTTGGTTAAGTCTTTCAGCCTGTCTGCTTCTGCCTATCTGCAGGGTCCATGTAGCTCACTGGTGTTGGTTAGATCAAGGGTATTTAAGCCTGTGCAGTGGTCCCCCAGGCTCCCACGGGTCAGAAGAACATGTTTCAAGGATCCTTATTAAAACTGCATGAAGAAGATCTTCCTGGAGTCGCGTCTACCTTGCTGGCAAGGGTTAGGCACTGCACAAGAATGTTATTTACTTGTGTTGTTGGAAAGTACAAATTATACTGTTTTTACATTTTCATTTGTAATACTAATAATTTCAGGTGTGACCATATCTATGTACATACCTATAAATCTGAAACAGTGATAACAAATGTATATATATATATATATTTAACATATTTACATATTTGTATATTATTGTACCATATTCATATGCATGAATATCTGTAACATTCTAACCAGCACAGCGAGAAAACACTTGATATGCTAATGTACATCCCTGTTGATGACACCTACAGTGCACACTCACACCTGATATTGACTGGGTTATAGACTCTCTTATTGTTTCACAGGTGAGTTCACTTCAAGTTATTTTTGTTTATTACTACACTTGTGTTATCACTTGGGTTCTCATTTATGTGCTATATGAAAAACTAATTCACAAGTGAAGTATAGAAACATATCGAAAGAAGAAATGCCTTGTAGTGAGATTCATTTTAGTGTAATTCAAGAGGTTCACAACTGATTATTGATTATTGTAACTAATTGTTCCATACAGTACAGGGTGTGGTTGCAGAGAGCAGGGAAAATCCTGAGTAAGTACTTAATAAACCAATATAATACAGACATGATACAGTTTTCCAGTCTACAGTGGGACAGAGCATATAGGCAAACTTCAAATGGTACATTAAAAATTACTGTTAGTATGATACCACCTGAAATAAATTAAATATTTTCAGTTCACTTGTTTTAACCAAAAATTTTACTCTACATTAAAATTTCTAAGTGTTACAAATGAAAATATGGGTTGATACATGATAATTAATAGTGACAATGATATTTTATGTATTCTTATCATTAAAGAAAGGTCAGTCTTAGAGTATGCCTGTTAGACAAAAAAAAGAAAACAGAAAGAAAAAACAGTAACGGGTTTCTAAGAAGCAGTCCAGATAGTCACAGTGTTAGTTTAAATAAAAGTTACATTTGAGAAGAAGAAGAAAAAACTACATATTTTGGGAAAAGATCACCTAATTATATTTTCTTCCTGGACTGTTTCCATAAATGTAATCTAGGACAAATGCAAACTGAAAGAAGCAAGTGTGTTCTACAAAAATAATTGTATAATTATCTATTCAAGATTCACTTATTTTTTTTTGTTTGTAAATGCATGCATGACAAGATCAAGTTCAGGAGGTTTCTATAGATACAGAGTCACTTTTGTTTCAAACTATAAACTTTTGGGGTTACTTTTAATAGAATCAGAGGTTACCAATTTAAAATTTTCACTGTGTGGAAGAAAATCAATCTTCTATCATGTACCAGTCTGGGAAGAGGATGGTTTGGACATGGCAGGCCAGCAGGGCACATCACACTTTCATCAGGTCTCATTATAGAGTTCCTCTTCAAAGCAACATTGTTGTATCTGCCTTGTCAGCATGAGGCATGCCTCTGCAATGGGATATTAAATCCTGTGTTGATTGTTCCCATGGATTTGTTAAGCTTATTAAAATTATCTTTGAGGTGTTCTGTATCCTGCAATGAGCTAAATTCCTGCAGTGAGAAAAACTGTGTATCAGGAGGAGGGGCAGCGGTTTCTTTGACACAGCAACCTCGTAGATAGGTCAGTGGAAAGTTTTAAAATTCTGCTCTCCTCCCTCTTGTATTTCTTGGTAACTGTCTTTAGCCTCTGCATTACAGCTCTGCGTAGACATGGATGCTGGAAAATTTCAAGACTTCATTCCATGTTGGAATGTGGACTTGTTTCAACAGGTACTGACTCTGAGTTTTGGTTTGTGCACATCGTTCTTAGGCTAATCTATTAAATCGTGAGTGTTTTGCCTACTGTCATAGAAAATTAACACATCATATAAAGCTAAACACTATTCCTTAGATTGTACTAAGTAATATAATGTCCATAGCTGTGTTAATAGAGAACAAAATTTATTCCATCTAGTTCTGGTGGTTGAAATGTCCAAAGTCTACATACACTGTGGTATCTGGTGAGAGCTACTTTCTGTTTCCAAAGAGGAGTTTGTAACTATGTTATCTGGAGGGGACACTTTATCCTTGTAAGATGAAGAAATTGAATAAAACACATATTAACCATTTTATAAGAATTTTAATGCATCCAGGAAGGAGAGGAACTTCTATAAATTGCCCCTTCTGTGGAAAACTTCCGAATGCTGTCATGTGGGGCATGAATTTCAAGACATGAACTGGTTTTGGCTCATAGTTTGAAGGGATACAGTCCATTATGATGAGATACATATGGAGGTTGAAACAACAGGTGACTGGTTTTTTAGTGGGTCCACATCCAGGAAGCTGATACAAAAAAATTCTGGTGATCCATTGATTTTATTCCCCCTGCTCATTTTAATACATGATGGGGTCCTGTCCACAGGGTGGTGCCATCCTCCTTCAGGGTGCATCTTGTATTCTCAACTTGAGCCTTCTGGAAATGTCCCCACAGACACAATTAGAATTGTATCTCCTAAACGATCCTAAATCCAGTTAATTTCAAAGTAAAAATTATCTTTCAGAGTTACCAGGAAGTAGTCACTGGTACCAGCATCACACTTTTGAGAGACAATGATTAGTATTAGCTCACTGTAGGATCCAGAATTCTTTTTAGACTTCATTATCAAGCAATTGAATGACATTTCTTTTTAAAGAAGCTACTATGACCAAAACAAACATGGGCTCAATAACTAACTAACATTAGCTTTTGAATATAACTACTGAAGATCCAACATGTTGCTACATGTATCTCTTCAGTTTCCATTTGGCATATTTCATAAGTGCTTGTATTACCATTTAACTTTATGTTGGTTAAAGAGCCATCACCCATCTACATACAGAGTGGCAAGAGCTGAAGTTCATAGACAGGGTGAGGTCAAAGAGTATCACCTATGTGAGGAACCTCTTTACTGTTCTAACACTGTAGTTGCAAAGCCCTGGTTAACTGCTACAGTTTAGTGAAATGCAGTCTAGTGAACATCTAATTTTTTTGTTTATTTGTTGTCTATAACTATCTCCTGAGGTTGGAGGACTAGTTGTGTTGAGTATTATATACTTTTGAATCCTTCAGACTGAAATTTGAATGAAAATGACAGTTATAAAGAATAAAGTATCAAACATTATCAAATTTTTATGCGATTATGACTCTTCACTTCCTTTAAATATTTTAATTCCAGAAAATATGTACTTCTATCAGTTCTAGTGGTCCTCATTTTTGCAACTCAACTGCAAACTGTAAAAGAATCTGTGCAAACATTCAAAGACCATGAATATCAAATTATAAACACCATGGCTAATCTTCTCAGTTCCTGTTTATCTAATTGCACTCTAGAAAAAGCCCTACTAGGTAATTCCTTCATCATGGCATTGCAGATGCTTTGTAAGTTGATGGAAAATTGTCTCAGTGGTTAAAAGCACTTACTTTCCTTGCAGAAGTTAGAGATTCAATTCCCATCACTCACACAGTGCCACAAAAACATTTGCGACTCCAATGTCAAGGGTTCTGATATCATCTTCTGACCTCTGCTGGTACCAACTATACACAGAGTGTAGTACACAAACATACATATATTTTATAATTCTTCATTCAAAAAAGAGCTTCCTTGCTGGTGACCATTACAGGTTCAATACGGTGTTAAAAATGTCCTGGTATAGCCTGTTTGGTATCAGTGAGAAGACAGATAGTGAAAGTTCAATTGGTTATAACCAATCTTCAGAAAAAGAGACATAGAAAAATAATCATTCACTTCAATGAAAAGTATAGTGCTACACACATAATCATTACGTCTCTAGAAATAGGCAAGTGAGCAGCTTATTGCTATGAAGTGGTTCATTTCACCTATCCAGAACTGCACTATTATCTATGCCTTGGTATAGTACTTGAAGTTGCAGATATGTTCACCATTACAGTAAAACAATTTAAAATGGAGAAGAAAATGCTTATCCCTTGGTAATTTCCTATTTTCATAATTCTCACCAGGATTAGATGATTTAGGGAGATAATTCTGATGGAGTATGAAAACCAAAACCCATGTGCAGTTTTACAGTTATACAATATTGTGGCATTGGCCTCATAGAGCTTTATTATCAATGTGAAGAACTATTTCTCATATTAATTAAAATGAAAATTAATTTTACTTTCTATTCCAAGTTTGTATTTTTGCTAATGCAAGGAAGAAGTAGAGTTACTTGACACTTTCAAGTACAATTGGTGAAGTTAATTAGAAATAATTTTGCTAAGGTTAAGAATTGCAAAGTGTTCTGTATGACCGGCTCCTTATTTAGATAAGTACAAAGCACCATTGAAAGTGAAGTAGGAATATTTTAGTTTACACACAGACACAGATACACACACACACACACACACACACACACACAAATAAAACACCATACACATTTTCACATCAGTCAGGAAATAAAAATAACATTTTTGGTCAAGGATATTGTACATTGTTTTATCTTAAAAAATCATTCTTATTCAGTCTCCTGTGATTTTTGACTGAATGACTAGAACCCTTTGGAGTTTAGACATAAATGAAATTATTAACATGTGAGGGCTTGTTTAATCTTATCAGGCCATGAAGTCTCCCAGGATTTTCTTTCTTCTTTTTCTATTATTTGCCTCTATAACATTGAATTTGGGAATCAAATTTTCTAGCTTCAATGTTTCCTCTATATTAGACTGTGGACCTTTAATGAGTTATTTTTACCTCAACGACTTCTGTAATGGACAATGAACATAATAAAATGGCATATTCAGGCTGCTGGTAATGTAGCCAGTACGTGAAACTTACTGAAGGTACTGTTATAAAATGACCATTCCCAAAGTTGACAGCTTTTGTTTTATGTTCATTCCGATAACTAATAATAACAATTAGACAAAAATGAAAAAACTTATACTCCAGAAAGATAGGTTTGTAGTTTTCTGGTGATCAAATTACATTGTATGTATATACTAATACTCTGATGGAGAGGAGAATTGCAGAAATCTCTTGATCAATACTGCGGTATCGAACATAGCTCTGCAGGAAGCATTTCTGCTGGAGACCATGATGAATGAAGCAATATATTCTCCAAACAACAAGAAACAGAATCCATTCCTATCTCTTCTTCTTGGCTTTAGAAAATCAAGGACTTTATTTATAGCTAGTTTTGGAAATCCATTTACATTTTAAATATAAATAATCTCTACAATGTATATGATGGTTAGCCTAACATATATAATGCTAATTGGAAATAATTTTTCCCAATGTCCCAAATAGTCATGCTGTATTTAACCTTTTAGGTTCATGTTTACACAGTAGATTTTCTAAGTCTTCCACATGTGAGAATTGAACTGAGTAATCTCAACATATTTTTGTTTAATATATTCTGTTAACAAATAAAAAATGCCTGCCAACTTTGGCAAATCAAACAATATTTCAAACATGAGATATCTCAAGAAATTCAACAGTCTTCATCATCATGACAACTATTCTCCTGAAGGCATTTTTTATTTTCTTGTGATCTCCCATATTTATCTGCAATTATATTTCTATGCAAATATATGCATAGAAAGTATTCAAACAATTGGTTCTCTATTGTTAATTTTTTCCAAACTAAAATCCCACTATACACAGCTTGTTACTTAAACTTTAGCAGTATATCCCTATGTATTTCTAGTATAATGCCTATGTGGACTAGAGAGATCTGTGCTTTAAATTAACTCATTTTCTGCTTAATTGTGTCTATTCTATGAAAGTTGCTGAAGCCAGTAAAGTCAATTGATGACATTCTAGAGATGATAAAACATATTTGATTAGACTCACTCTGTTTGGTTACATTTAAATTCTTTTAACTTCTTCATTTTCTCAGTTACTAGGTGTCTGTGGATTCAAACTGTGCCTCATACACTTCTCATAACTAAGGAAAACTATGACTAAGGACTATAAGAAACAAACTAAATTTCTGAATTTTGCCAAATTATTAAACAGGTATTTTCATTATCTTCAATGTTACCTAACTGTTTTTAAGAGTTCATATCTATTCAATTATTTTATTTGGTCCATTTTATCAGAAGATGACAGATAGTTGCAAAACAATATCATCAATATTTCAAATTAAAAAGGTATTTTAATATACCATTTTATTATTTTTATCAGTAAATGTTGATAATACATGTCACAACTTGGCTTTAGAATTATAGGAATTTTTGATATATGGATAGATATATGCAGACATCTTTTGTCCACCCTTCTTTAAGATATTATAGAAATAAAGGTTATTTAATCCACACATCAGACAGCACATTATGTATTAAAATTTACTAATGATATCACAGATTCAGATTATTGTAAAATACAAGAAAATTGAGTAACTTCTTGGCACTTCCAATTCTTTTATTTTATACATTAATATTTGTTTATTGATGTTTTACACTTTATTACTTTTATTTATTGTGTATATGTATGTGAGTCCATATGTGAGAAAACTTGTTACAAGGAATCTGTGGAGGTTTATTATCGATTCTTAGTAGTCAAAGACTAGATTTAATGTGGCATTTAATATAGTTAAATAAAATGTTCGCTAAGACAGTCATAAATAATTTTTAAAAAGAATTTATTTATATAATAAAAACAGACATACTGAAAAATAGTGTAGGACATAGATCCCAGAAATAGTCTAATGCATTTATGGTCAATTAATTTTTGACAAAGTGGCCGAAAATATTCAAAGCAGAGAAAAGTATTTTTCCAAATAATGGTGTTGGAGAACTGGGTAACTGCAAGCAGAAGAATAAAATTGAACCTGAATCTCAGCTGACATAAAAATAAAATAAAGGAATATTATTAAGACTTAAAGAAGTCAAACTGTGATGCAGGACAAAAGCTCTAGAGAACTCATGTGAGCAAGTTTTTCTTTTTTATATTACAGGCACTTATAGGAGAAGGAATAGTGAAAAAATAGCTCTTGTACACTGTTGTGATAATTTAAAACATCATAAATGAAATTTAAAAATGAAACATTTTAATGGCCTCAAAATTAAAGACTGAAAAAGCAAAAATAAACAAATAGCTTTACCATAGGCTAAAGGCTTCTACATAGCCAAGGTAGCAATTAGCAAAATGGAGACTCTCTACAGAAAAGAAAAAACTTTGTAATATAAACTCAAGAAAATGTTATTTTAAATAGGTAAAGGCTCCAAGTATGTATTTCTGAAGAAATAGTTAAAATTAGCCAAAGAGTATATGTTTAACATGACTAACCATCAAAGGAATGCGAAGTGAAACCTAACAGCTGTTGTGATGATGGTCACCAAGAAAGGCAACAAACTTATTGAAGAGGACACAGAAGAAAGTGATCAGTATCATGCTGTTGTGTGGTTGAGTGCAGTGGTTATAGAAATTACTATGAATGTCCCTCAAAATTTAAAGAAGTGATCCTACATCATCTAGTAATGCAACTGTTACTACTAATTTGTAGTAATTAGACATGGAGATGAAGTAGCATTGTTTATGAGGGTGCTTGTGTGTGTCAGTTTTAAATAGATTTAATGTCAGTCCCATCCAAACAGAAACGTAAATTCAAGGAAAATCAGTTATAGACTTAAGCAACATAAACAAGACCCAGAGAAAGACCATAGACTCCATTCCTGTATCCTTCTATGTGTTAAAGCCTAGCCAGTACTAAATTAACATTCAGAAGCATAATTCCTCAAACAACAAAATAGTTCATCCTTTGCTGTGGTGAAACACCAGCTCAAGGACTTAGCTCTGCCTTTTTCAAACCTTATCACTACCTTGTCACTCTCCCTAGGTGCCCTTGACATCTATGACCACTGTGGAAGCTCTTCTGATGTTCTTTTGGTGCCACAGCAGAAATTCACCTGTATTGCCGCTGCATAAGTGAAGAGTATAATCTACTGTTCACGTCTAGTGCAACCCACATCTGACAAAGCCTATTTTAACACATAATAAGCTACCTGAACATACTCACAAGACCAGTTACATGGGATGGCACCACTATAGGCCCTGGATATCTCATAAAATGGGGCCTATCCAGCTCCTAGTCAAGAAAACCAAGAAGAAGAAGAAGAAAAGAAGAAGAAGAGGAGGAGGAGGAGGAGGAGGAGGAGGAGGAGGAGGAGGAGGAGCAGGAACAGGAACAGAAGAAGAAGAAGAAGAAGGAGGAGGAGGAGGAGGAGGAGGAGAGGAAGAGGAGGAGGAGGAGAAAGAGGAGGAGGAGGAGGAAGAGGAGGAGGAAGAAAAAGAAGAGGACAAGGAGAAGGAGGAGGAAAAAGAGGAAGAAGAAGAAGAAGAAGAAGAAGAAGAAGAAGAAGAAGAAGAAGAAGAAGAAGAAGAAGCCAGCAAATAGATGACTTTATGCTTATCCTAGCCTAACTTCACCCTCACTATTTTTTTTAATAGTTCAGGTATTGAAAATTCTAAATTTTATACATTCATCCTGATCATATCCATGACCACCACTCCCATACCCATTCATTTTCTGGTGCAGCCCATTAGCATTGCATTTCTGCATTCATATGTTTTTTAAAAAAATATTTTTACATTAACAATCCCTGAGTTCAATTCGAGCTACCAATATGCCCATGGTATGTGGATAACCTATCAACAGCAATCAAGAGACTCACTGAAATCCTCATTAAAATTCAAAATCAATTCTTTACAGAAATTGTACAAAAAAATCATCATGGATAAACAAATGACCTAGGATAGCCAAAACAACCCTTACCATAAAACAGACAAATAAAAACATGATTAGAGTTACCATTATCTCAGGTTTCATGTTATAATGCAGAGACATAGTCATAGAAATATCATGGCCCTAGCATAAAAACAGACCCATTGAACAATAAAATAGAATTCAGGACCCAGATATAAGCACATTATGAAGTTTAACAACAACAAGAAAAAAACAAAAGTAAACCAAAACACCAAATCACACACTGGAGAAAAGGCAGCTTTTTCACCAAATTGTGCTGATGGGAAATGTTATTTTGTAAATATGTTTCTCATACTTGTTAATGAATAAAGCACTGTGTGGCCAATGGGAAAGCAAGATAGATGGGGCTAGGAGATAAGGAGGAAAGAGGAAGTAGTTAGAAGGAGTCAACATGTAGAAATGGGTTAATCATTAAGACAGAGCTAGCCGATAAACATTAATAGTAACTGGCCAACAACATTATATCAAATACAGAGTCTCTTCATGTTATTTTGGGCCAGCTCTGCGATGGGACCAGGCAGCCGGCAGGGAGGAACAAAGTGGGACCAGGCAGACTGGCGGAAAACATACACGCTACATCGTGCTGGTTAAACTGGACAATTCTCTGCAGAAAAAATGAAAAGAAACACATATCTCCTGCCCTATATAATACTCAACTCTAAATGGAGCAAGAACTTTAAGATTTGATACCTTGAATTTGATAGAGAATATAACAACTTTCAGGTACTGTAAGAACTCTCTGCAAACTTCTCCTGTAGCACAAGACTTTAAGATACATTAAGTGACCAATTCAAACTAAAAATTACAAGAGCTCATATAGCAAAGGTAGGTGTCAATAAAGGGAAGGGCAGGCCAAAGGATGGGAGACAGTGTTTTCCAGCTGCACAACTGACCACATTCTTCTTTACAAAGAACTTATAAAAGTGATCATGAAGAAATTAAGCTCGTTAAGACATGGGCTATATGACTGAACAGAAATTTCTCATAGCAAGAAACAAAAGTAGCTATTTAAATACTTTGGATAGTGTTCAACAGTCTTACCTGTCAAGAAATGCAGTTTAAAATTCTGTCTTACACCAGTTCTAGTCACCATCATCAAGAAATTAAATGGCCAAATTCTGAAATAAATGAAAAGGGGGAACTTACAGAGCTAGATATTACAAGGATTTCCTTTTTATTTAGTGTTGTGTGGACTCAATTTTAGGTAGTAAGTGTAGACTTTCAAAGATTATCAAGGAAAAAGGTGCCAGATAGAACCTGGCATACTTCCATGTTCTTTCTTAAAGACCCTAATATCCTTCTTACAATTCACCCACATATAAATACTCAGTGGTTTGCTTTAGTGACTTCCAAACATTATTTTTTTTCCAATTCAATACTTACTTCATGTAAAAAGTTAAAAATCAAAAATAATATAGGAATACTTAAATCTCAGTGCAAATGAATTTATATCATGCTGAAACTGTACAAAATTATTCTAATATGAGACATAAGAAATATATAAAGGCAGCTTCTAAGACCACACAAGTTTAGAGTTAAGAACACCATCACTGGCAGCAAGAAGAAATTTTAGTTGTTAAATTTTAATTTTTAACGTGTTAATTTTTAGTAGAGATATTTTATCTTCACAAGGAAGTAAATCAAATAGTAAATAATTATAAAGGAATGAAATTATGCTAAAATTTGACATTTCATTTTATTGTCACACTAACTTTGATTCAAGGTGATGATTGTGAGTTGAAAAACTTACCTCTTATATTACTGATTGCAAGAATGTTTCCAGTTTATTTCTCTTCCATCCTTATGTTTACCAAGAAGTGTCAGAGAAGGTTTTATACACACACACACACACACACACACACACACACACACACACACAAACTATGTTCCCTTGTTACTCTGTCTTCTAAATGTTCATATAAATAAAACATGGCAGATGGTATAATATTAGGGTTTCTATTACAAATACCCTTTTGCTTGTCCATCTTAGAAAGGTTCACTCGGTACTCCATGAAGCAAGCCATTCTGCCTGCCAGCTTACCTCCAAGATCTAGAAATAATGAACACTCCAAGCTCTGACCTCCAGCAATGTTCATTCTGATTTGTTCCCTTTCACAGCACACTCAGGTTCTGCTCCATTACTTACCATGCATCAGCTCTTCTCATGAGTCTCTCGCAAAAATGGAGAGGTGGAGAGAGGGGCAAATAGAGTAGATGATGGATTTTCAAGTCATAGAAAAATTGCTTTGAAATTTAAAATCCATACCAACTCTGTGTAGAAGAGACAGGCCTCATAGTTTGCTCATGCCCTCTGGGATTCAAATATGCATTTGTTGCTTTGTTACCTAATGTAGTCTTCACCAGTATGAATACTTGTGGCCTGTATGAGTGCAGTGTCTTGGTTTAAATTTGTGCTTATTGCTAGTTGCTCTTACTGGAAAGTCTATTGTGCTATGTAAACAAATAATATGTTACTAATATAGACAATTACTACATCCAGTAATTCTTTTTTCTTTGGTTCCTTAACAACGCTTTTAAGGCTTCACAATAGAAAAGTAACTGTTTTCCACCATATACTTACCACGCTGTGGGAAGTAAAGTATTGTCTTGCCTGCTTCTACTCTCCTGTGTTTCTGTCACACATGTATCCTGCTTTCTACAATTCATAATTTTCTTCAAAGCTGCAATGGATTGAAGGTAGTCAAGTCAGGTGATTCAATTCCCAGAAAGGATTAATGATAAACAGAAGCACAAGTGTGCTCATCTAAGGTTTCATGAGGGTTTTTTTTTTAATCTCAGTTTTTCAACAATGTAATTCCATTATGGTTTTCAATTCTTTAAAATTTATGTGACATATCTATCCACAATTTCCAACTACAACTCCTCCCATTAGTCTTCCAACACATCCCCATCACAATTTCATGTCCTAACTCATTGTTTTTGAAAAAACACCAAATTCATTTAGAGCCCCAAGATATGCACAGGAATGGTTCCATTTACTGGAGTGTGGGAAATTATCAGTGGCCACATCTTCAAGTAGGAATTCTTCTTTCTCAGCATCTACCCACAAGCTCTCAATAAAAGGAAGAGCTTCCTTTCTGCCAAATTTCATGGCTGTTTTAGTGCCCAAAAGCTAGCAAAATTTAGTTTATGCAAAGTAATGGCTTAATTTTAGTAACTAAATCCTCCAGAAAATGTTATCATGACATATCTATTTGGGGCCATTTGAGTTATTTTTAATAATGTTCATAAAGTTTTTATTTGAGTATTTTTTTCTTTTTTCCCCTAATTCCTCAACCTACTTTGCTAGAAATAAATCTGTTTAAACAATTATTAAACCCAGTGTGATAAATTAATTAAAAAAAAAACCATTTCCGGGAGGGTTAAAATTATATCCAAACTCTGTACCTTACAGAAAAGACAGATCTGAAAGGTAATAAGAGCAATCAATCTTAAAAATCATGAAAAATGAGGGATTAGAGAGCAATCTGTCAAGAAACTTCTCTTATAGGGAAGCTGTCGTTTTAGCCTTTCTCTGAGAAAAAAAAATCAAACAGTTTAAGTTCTTCCTATTTTTTTTTTTTTTTAGAAACTATTCTTAAGCATTCAATGATGCATAAGCACAATGGTGCTGATGAGAAGGCAGAAGGAAAGGGAATGGAAAGATATAAAGTAGTCCAAATGTCACAAGACAACATGCAAGGCAATAAAGGACAAATTTATAATGCACTCATTATCCAAGCATAATAATTAACAAAGGGAACAGGGAAAAAAAGGAGTAAGAATAAAGAATAATTCCTTACTGTTTCAGATTTTTGTTTTTTGTAGACAGGATTACTTTGTGTAGCCTTCACTCTCTTGGACTCACTTTGTAGACCAGGCTGGCCTTGAACTCAGAGAGCCGCCTTCCTCTTCTTTTCACATGTAGGGATTAAAGGCCTATGTGCACTACTACGACAAGGCTAAGAATAAATCTTGAGAAAGGGTAAAGAATGTTAATTTGGAAATTTGTCAGAATGCATATTTTATAAAATTGTCTGTATACACCTAGTGAAATAGTTTTTACAATTTATGTTGATTTTGGCTATATATAATTAAGAAAGAGGAAAAATAATATCACTTCTTAGTTAACATATAGTTGAAAATATGTGGAGTGATCAGAATGATGCTATCAGATAATATCAATATCTGTGAAGACACTATTTCTCTTGCTGTTAGAAATACATTATCCCCTATCTCAGGCACATTGTCAATCTCTGAGTCATAATTATGGTATTTATTGAATTTTAAAATCAGGGAATAAATTCTACAAACTAACATGCCCCAGATCCTACGTTGCCAAAACAGTATAAGACAAATTGACCCATTTAAGCATATGTACCCATACAGGTTAGCTTACCAATCTCAACCGATGAAGGTATTTCCTTTGCTCTTCAATCAGAGCCGTTGTGTTTCTCTCTGTTAATTCTTGAAAAAAACCGCTAGACCCTAGTATATTTAACCAGCCTATATTCATCAAGTAGCCTATAATTAGAAGTGATTGCACATTTTCAAGCAAAGTGAAAATATCTTGATACATGTTTTGTAATTTCTAAGCCAGGAAGTAAAGAATAGCCCCTGCCAAACAGTTCAGAGCTTGCAGGGGCCCCATACGAGTCAGGATGATTTCCTAAGAATTTTTCAACAATCATTAAGCTTTTACATAGAGGAAAAACAACCGTTAGAAAAAATATCTTCCTTTTCCCCCAACTTCCATGATTTTTGGGATAAAATAGATAACTCTTGCAGAAACTGGGTAAAATTTAGGAGTTGACAGAAATAACTAACAATTTATGTTCACTATTTTCCAACCATTTTGAATAATTAAATTGAAGATATATGTGGGTGTTCCTCTGCATTGCCCTGAAACAACAATGCTCGAATATAAAACAACCAATTCACCCAACACTTAGGCAGTTTGTCCCATTCTTCCTCCCTGAACAATAGGAAACAATAATATAAGGTGCAAGAATTTTAGGAATTACATTACCTGACAATATTCAGTAGCTCCTCAGTCAATATTTTACAACTAAAATGTAAGATCTGGCTTATTTTAAAATTCATTCTTATTTCTTATTTTCTTACTTAAATGTGTAAATACAGAAAACTCTCCTAATAATTAATCAAGGATGTGTTTAAAGCACGTTATTTATTGAAAACTGTACATAATATACTTAAAATTCAAACTATTCAAAGCATTTTGATGATTTTGGAAATAAATCACTATTATGAATTATAGAAAGCAATTAAATATATATATGATTTAAGAAGCCAATTATTTTTATTTTCAAGATATATCAGAGGACCTGGCATTCATTCCAATATACAAAATATATTTCTACCTTATATAAAAAGGTATACAATATACAAAATATATTTCTACCTTATATAAGAAAATAGTTTTTCTTTCTTTATTACAAAAAATTACAATAATTTGATCAAGGTTTTTCCACTCTCTTGACTCCTCCCAACTCCTCTCTTGTCAATTTGATCATTTTCAAAATCTGTACTTTCTATGAAGCATTCCTAGTTCTAGAAATCTGTTTTAAAAAATTATAACATTGTTTATTGTAGTGCACATATTTTGTTAAACCAGAAAATAGATCATTGTGCTGCATTTTAAGGGAAGTAATGAAATATGTTGTAGGTTCAAGGATACAACATGGCAACACTATAGGAAAAAGCATGACAAACATTTAGTGACTGGTACTCTGAGCAAACTATGGAACTAACAGCAAAGCTCTACAGTATGGGAATGGAATGTTCCATTCCAAGTAGCCCCAGAAAGAGCCAGGCAGATATGTATGCTCTCAAAATCACAACTAGGAAGTGTGGAGATATATTATTTATGGTTTATTAAAGCTTGTCTGAGGACCCAGAAAGCTAAGCCAGCCTCAAGATACAGAGATAAGGCAGTGATGGTACACACCTTTAGTCCCAGGACTCAGGATTAAAAGATAGATGGATCTCTAATAGTTCAAGGCCACACTTAGCTACATGAAATATATCCAATACTAAAGAGAAATAGCTCACACAAAGATGATCTCAGCACTTGGAATCTCAGGTCTTTAATCCCAAGACTCATGATAAGTTTTTAATACAAAAACTGGGTCTGAAAGCTGACCTTCATTCTCTGGCCACACTGAGAATAGGAAGACATTAAGTCTCAGGATTTTCCAGCAATGTCAAGAGGAGCATTGCACTCTGAGATTTCATTCTGAGGTTTGGTGGGGCCAGTTTCACCTTTCAGTCTGAGCTAGAGGTGAGAGCTAGTGGGCAGCTTCTTAGATTTTCTGATCATTGGCTTGACGTTTGAATACCAATATCAGTCTCTGGGTCTTATCATGCTACAAGGAAGTACTCTCAATCACTAGTGCCTCAGTCTAGCACAGAGCCTCAAGCTGTGGCCCTGTAACTACACCATTAGCCTGTAGATGCCACACTGATTTGTCTGGCTGTGCAATGAGTACATTTCATAACATTTCCTTTCTATATATAAAATTGAAATGGATTATCAAATTACAGGATTGCAATTTAGATAAATGAAATAATGTTAACACAATGGACAAACATCTTTCATATGTATGCATTTCAAATATTGTTCTTACAACTGGACAGACAGATGTATAAAATAACCAGGCTCCCCTCCTTGGAAGTATTAAACATAGACATATAATTATAGTCAATGAAGAAAATTGAGCCATGTAATCTCTTATGTAATAAAGATTCAAAGTATGCATTATTCTTTAAGAAAATATTCTAAATGAAAACACTGACTTTTATAGAACTGGAAATGCACAGCCAAATAGGCTGGATTATGCAAATAAATTACTTATTGACTTAGAGAGTTCAGGAATCATCTACTATAGTGAATTGGGTGGATTTAAAAGTTTATAATGCTGACATTCTCTACATAAGATATAAGGGAAAGTGAATAAACACAACAAATGATGCTCTGTCTCCATTAAATACTTGCTATATTACTGTATATTATAAGATAAACAGGAAGGAATAGCCATACATCAATTTATCTTTACACGACCAGCATAATAGTATCTGTTATTTTCTTTTTCTCTGAATATTAAAGTGATAGATCAATAACTTCTATAGTTTGGAAAGAGATATTTTGCATGGACATCAGTGTGGACCTAAATCAACTTACTGAGAGAAAATGAAAGAAATGAAATGTTACAAAAGCCAATTTCCCCAAAGAAAACCTATCATGTCACTATGTCTTTGAGCTAACTTAAAATGCCAATGAAGTTGACCCCTGTGGAAAGTCAAGCTATCTTTTTCTATAGTTTTTTTATTTGAATAATTCATTGAAAAACTGAAAGATAATATTTGATCCAAAACATTTTTCAATTTATGAAAGATGTTCTTTTACGTTTTAAGCATTTCATTTTCAAATTTCAGTATTCAAAAATGGAATTTTTGGTTCAAGACATTAAAACAACCTTAAAAATGAGCAGTGGACTTCCTGTATATTGTGACATTGTGACAGATGAGTCAGGATAAAAGTGGAAATTCTTCACATAGCCTCATCTTTTCAGCATAGCATTTTCCATTTCTTCATACTGAAACATTAGGTTAGAGATTTCATTAGGCATTTGACAACAGAAACCAGAAAAGGAGAGTGTAAGAATCTGATTCTCTTCCCAAAGGAGACACAAGTGTCTTAAGCTGGAAAATGCATTACCTTCTAGACAATCTTTGGCAAACAATATACCCTCCCCCCAAATTTAGAAGGTAATGTGAAAGTCAAATTTACTCAGCAATCATTTACCAGGGAAAGCATTAAACTATTAAACTAAATCTGGAGATTTCAAGCCATGTGATAATAAGATGATCCATTATAGATAATTTACTTGTACTTTGATGAATCATCCCGGTGGGAGCTTCTGTATTTTAATTCATCAAAGTATATCATGTGGTACAAATGACAGCTTGTGATATATTATCTGAAAAATTATATGACTTTAAACCTATAAATGTTTAGATAATAAAGTTTGAAAATAAAACTGATTAATATTAATTATAGGCTAGGCTTCTTTTATATGGTTATGATTCATTTTCACTGTTATTTATTTTTTTCTTTGGTCTTTATGCTGACAGATCAAGATGATTTAGACTAGCTATTTACAACCATAGAAAAGAGAAACATATGAAAACTATGTAGAAACAAACATGCCTATAAACTTTACAAAGAAAACATCTTTTACTGCAGAGTATATATCTATAGTACATGCATTAGCATATTTAAAAACAGTGTTATGATTTGAGAATTGGATAAATCGGTGATATCCTTACATAAGGTTTATTGATTGGTCGATTGACTTATTGATTTGTTAGTCGATTTATTACAAAACAGACCCTTGTATATACAGCCAGAATGTGCATACTTACTGGTAGATTGAGACCCAGCCATTTCTGTTCTCACAGGGCCTACATAGATTTCCTGTTTTGTTTGCATTTCTCAAGACAGTAGAGATCTAGTTTCACACAAGGCATATTAGGAAGTCATGTTTTAGCCACTTCTGAGAGAGTTGATAGAGACAGGTATATTTTCAAAGAAAATAATTTATCAGGAACAGCATGATATGCTATGAGCTGTGTAAGACCATGGACATTATAAGGGTCACAGTTTGTTGCTTAGCTTCCTTATATTTATTTTCTCATTTTATTAACATATTCTGAGCTATAGTTTCCAAAATGAAGCAACTCTATTTTATTTATTTTTTAATGTACTCTTGAAGCTCTATAATTCCATGGAAGCCTAGCTTTAATTTTTCTATCATTCGTTCAGCATATAATGTATTTCTCAAATACCAGGTACATAACCTAAGCAATGAATTAGACACACAAATCTCTTCCCTGTTGCTTTTAGAATACATAAAGGCTGTGGGAGCTTATCCTTTAACAGCTGAGCTATCCATCCAGCCCAATAAGGCTACTATTTAAACTGTGACTCTGGCATTTTAGTACATACTGTATCATAAATGATCAATTCGTTGAAGATAAAAAACTGGCCCAAACCAGCAATGAACGAACCCATCATGAATCAGAGCTGATTGATAACACTTGTGAATTCATGAGATAAGTAACATCCATGATCACAAATAGGGCATTCACTAATCTGATTACTGGGAAGGGCCAGGTCAGGCACATTTTCCTCTATTGCTAGGAGTATTAGCTGGGTTCAAACTTATAGATTCCTGGGACTTTCCTAGCACCAGTTTTAACTCTAATCTAATAATAGCTCCTTATATCAAGAAATCTCTTTCACTGAATGAAAATTCTACATGTGAAATTCTCAAAATAATCGAATTTTTTTGAAGCTTATACATAGTTGCATTTTTCTTTTTTGTTAAATATATTCTTCATTTTGGTTTTAATAGTTACTAGGTGTTTCTTTTCCTTTTGGAAGACAATTATAAATTACAAAACAAAATAACAAACAAATAAAAAATAAACACTCTAAATGTTTGGTAGTTTTGGTTAAAAAAAAAAAGAATATTACTATAAGACTTTAGACAAATGTTATGTGTTTTTCTTTCGATAGTGGACTTTAAGTCTTGACTTTTCTATTAAGAATAAAGCAGTAGTGGGGCAATTCCAACTAAGTAACTTGTCAGTTTGTTTTTTTCACTGATAACACTCAAAAGGGTATATTAAAAGCTATTCATCTTAAAAATGCTGTTGAAAGTATGGAAGGCATAGAACGGAGAAGAGAAATAGCAACTTCAAAACTGTGCTGCTTAAATTGAAATCTATGTCTACAAATGCTCAGATTGAAATAGCTGCATTTCCTGGCACTATGAAGCTTAGTTGGAGCTTCTCACTTAATGTTCCTCCAGCTCACACCCTAAAGAGAATCCTGTTCAATTGCTCTTTGTATGTTCTCGTATAAATCAACATTATGAGAAATGTTCTTAACAGGAGCAGGAGAGCACTGCTTGCGAATGGCAAATAGCCATGCAAGGCTTTTTATTTGACCTCTAACCTCTCCTGTAAAGGCTGCACAGAAAAAGTATTATCTTCATTTAGTTCCTTAAGTGTAAAAATATTGATTTGCTTTGATGATTATTTTTCAAAGACCAACAAAGCCTTCAGATATTTTTATGTTTTCTATCCACCTTACCAGATATTTGCTGAGAGCTTAGAGTTTTTATTAAAATTTAGAGAAGTCTGATCCTTCACCTTTTCAATAATTGAAAATTTGGAGGTTTACTGTAAACACATAACATCAAAGTCTAGAAAGTCCTTTGTTAAAAAGGAATCAATTTTATTGAAATTGAATTCTGCAAACAAAATGCAAGAGCAATCGACCAGTTTAATGGGGTTGTCAGTAGCTTTCAGCTTTACCCAAGATTCCCTGCTGCCTGGACTTTCAAAGGGACTTATTAAAGTCAGCAATGTTAGGAAATTATGATGTTATGGTATGTTATCTGCTTGATCACATCAAGATAAGAAAGTCACATTTGATCTGTATCCATCTCTGCTTAGAGTAGTCAATGATAGTTAATAAGCAATGCAAGGCAAAACATTTATTGTATCCTAACTGGGTTCACATGACAGAGGGAAAGATAACAAATTCAGCCCAGCTTATTAAGAACTCATTGTATATATGGCTTAATACATATGACTTGATTTTTCATAAATAACAATGTTTTATATGATATGCTTAATGATTATACATATTCAAAAATTTAACTAATGACTTTAATATTTTACTGAATGTACTATTCTGATATATCTCAATGTAGAACCAAAACTTATAGATCAGACAGAGTAAACTCAAAGTTGGTAAGCAGAATAAAGATAGAGACAACTTTACTTCACCTGAGCAGGACAGGATTTCAAAGATTCAATATTCATTATACTACTGAATATGTTATATTACATTCAAATCTGTATAAGTGGTCATGGATTTAATAATCTGTACAGAAACATTTCAATAAGCCTAATTAGAACCTAAATAATTTAAAATAAGGTCCAGATACAAACAAATTAGTCATTCTAATTAAAATAAAATCCCTTAATAGTACATTGACAGACAGGCAAGTTATTGTAGTGATCAAGACAAGGTTAATCACAGTGGTGTACAAAACACAGAGTATCTAAACATGCCTTGAGAAGAAGGTTCATATTGATCTCTGAGGGAAGGGACTCAATAGAGACCTCCAATATAGTCTCTCTCTCTCTCTCTCTCTCTCTCTCTCTCTCTCTCTCTCTCTCTCTCTCTCTCTCTCTCTCTCTCTCTCTTTCCTGTAGTGTCTGTCTGTGAGTCAGTTTCTGCACCCACTCACATGTGGTGCCACAGGAAGTCTCTTCGAAGATGACTGGACCAGGCACTGACCAATGAACAGAATAATATTAGGATTTATTTCATTGATTTGTTTCTGATCAGTTGTGTTTGGTTCTACCCCAGGTTTCTGGCTATCTAGTGTCTAGTCCCTGGCCATTCGGGCAGTATATGGTATTGTCTCCCTGCCATTTCTTTCCCACTTCCACAAGATATGTGCCAACCTTGCCCAAGTACATCTTGAAGGCAGGGCACCTTGTGGTCATGGGTCTTATGTCTGGCGCTGTGTTGGTGTCTAGTTTTTTGTTTTGTTTTGCTTTTGTTTTTCCCAGATAGCCTGCAAAGTACCTTCCCAGGCCAAAGAGACTAGAATATATGGGTTAAGGCTTTATGCAGACACCAGTTCTACCTCTCTGTGTTCAATGAGCTATGTGGATATTATCCTCAGCAGTATACCATTCTGTCTGTTTTCAAGATCAACCCTGTGTTTTACATGAGCCTGTATTGTTAAAGAATCTCCAAGGGATGCCTTCTGCCAACAACTGAATCAAATGCAACCCAGTTTCACCACTGGAAACCTTGCAAGGCTACAAACATGGCCAGTTTTGACTCAAATTCTATATTACAAACAATAGGAAAGAGGGGAGGAAAGATGGTAGGACTCAAAAAGGATGGAGGACACCAGGAGACTATGACCCACAAAATCAGTTAAGCAGAGCTCACAGAGACTAAAGCTGCAAGCAAGGGGCCTGCAAGGATGTGCCCTAGATTCTCTCTCTCTCTCTCTCTCTCTCTCTCTCTCTCTCTCTCTCTCTCTCTCTCTCTCTCTCTCTTGCTGTCTCTGACTCTTTTGCCTTCTCTTAGGATTCTTCATATTGACTTATTTTATCAAGCAAGCCTCCAATATAAAGGATTTTTCCTTGTCTTACTGTACCTTTTTTTTTTTTTTTTTTTTGAGTTTGGTTGATGATGTCTCTTGATGGCTGGCTCTTTTCTGAAGGGAAACTGAGTAGTCATGGATCTGGGTCAGGTAGGAGCTGCAAGAAGGGGAGTGAGGGGAAAATGTGGTAAGGATATATTGTATGAGAGAAGGCTATTTTAAATGAAAAAATGAAGGAACGAAGAAATTGTTTGACCTGAGGTGCAAAGGAGTGAAAAGTACTTACACACAATTTCATAAGCTAGAAAGTAAAACAGTTATTAGAGCAGATGGCTGAATACAATTGCTACAATTTCTTCATTCCATCACGGCAGGATTGTCAGTCAAAGAAATGTTAGGCTATGATGATGAAAGATTTTGTGGTGGAGGAAAAGGAACTATAGCCTTAAAGATTAAAGAGTTTAGCACTGATAGCACTTACTACATATATGGATGATTTGTGCTCGATATGACAGTTTGGGAGCTGATAGAAAGCCACACACAGTTCAAAACATGCTTGTTAAAAACACTCTTTACAAGGCTGAAGATGAAGCTGAGTTTTTAGAATGCTTGTCTGGACATGGTGTTACATGTCTACTATCCTAGTAAGATTAGGGATGGAAGCAGTAGTCACAGAAGTTCTGGGTTATTGTAAGTTAACTTGACTAGCTCAAGGGCAGCTTAGTATACATGAGACCCTTTCTCAACTATTATGTTTGCATTACAAATTTAGTTATTTTCTGTTGCTGTGACTAAGCACTATGACAAAAGCAACTATAGAAGAAAGACTCTATGTGGATGAATTGTTTAACAGGTGTATGAGTTTATTATGGTGGGAAGACACGTAACAAGTGGTGAGGCCTGTTGTCCAGAGCATAAACTCAAGAGCTCATATCTTGAGCGACAAGAGATAGGATGAAGAAGAATTAGCATGGAGCTTTTAATTTCAAAGACATCCCCAAATGATGCACGTCCTCCAGTAAGGTTTCACAATTCAATCCCCTCAAAAAGCATCATCATTGAGCAGCCAAATATTTAAAGGCCTAAGACCATGGGGGTGGACATTTCTCATTCAAACTATCACAAAATGTACTAACCACACAGAAACTATAGTAATATATCCAAGGAAATTAAATTATAAAAAGTGTTTATTTTAGCATTAAAATTTTTAAGTTTCAGGAAATAGTCAATTGAGGCAGACTATCACTCCTGGATCAAAGCAATGCATATCGAAAGCCAGAAAGCAAAAGGAGAATGAGGAGTTGGGTTCCATAGTATCTCCATGAGTGTCCCTTCTCTTAATGCAGGACCCTACTTCTGAAAGGTTTCACTACCACCCAACATCAACACCCTGCATACGAAGGCAAAAGACTTCCCGCCGAAGTATATGGTGTCTTCTACATTGTGATCTTATTCTCTAGCTCTGATAGGTAGCCGAGAGGAAAATTAGATGATATGTTATTTACCCGTTAACATTGATACCTGATTCAAATATTAATTTCAGATGGTGATAATAAAGGTCATTGTCAAATCAAGGAAATGCATGAACTCTATTTTGTAGAAAAAGAAAATGTTGATGAAAAAAGTAACACTTCTAAACCTGCTATGGTTCTTCATTCCTGCAGCTCAATATGAAGTCATTTATTTCTTTACAGTGTAACAGATTGACTCTACTCTATATTGGGCTTCTCTGAGAGATAAAAAAATGCACAATAGAGATGATGAGTAAACTTCAAAAGTACAGAATACAGGTTCTGCTTCCCATTCCAAAATAAATGAATAGAAAATAAATAATCCTATCACTTCATGTGTTTACCACTGGTTTCCTTCATTAAAATATGAAAATATATATGATACAGATATAAGAAAATAAAAGCAACATATAATTCTTAAAGTTTTAAAATTTTGAATATTTAAAAAACATATGAAAACTGAAATATTGATTACATTTCCAATAAAACTTTTTTATACACTATATTAGAAAGTGTATTTCCTTGCTATGACATTAGACAATTTAGATTTCTGGTTCATAAATGTTTATAATATGTGGTAATCATACCTAGAAGGGAGTTTCAGTGATTTCAGAGGGCACAAGGAAAGCTAAAATATTTCTAAGGAATAAATGTCAGAGGAAAGTTCCATCTCAAGTGTTTGTACTGATTAGGTGCCATTGTTTCCTTAGAAGTCGTCCATATCCAAGAAAAGCTTACTCGGGGTGACATGCTCATTATAGTAACATGTAGAAAAAATATTCATTGCAGTGAAATATCACAAAATGTCCCATAAAATTCATTACAGGACAAATATATGCACGATTAATGCATACATCACGTGCAAATGTTAATTAAATTTGCATATTGTGAAATTATGTTTGTTTCATATGATAGGCCAGGAAATATTTAGTAGAGTAAATGAGTGGCAAGTTTTATGTTTGTACTTGTTCATCTGTTCATTTCTGACTTTGAAAAGTAAAATGGATAATGCTCAAGCAGAAGCCTGTACCATTTATGAATACTATTATTTAAAATTAAAATGCTCAATTATAAAACCAGTGCTATGAAGTGGTCATAGTAGAAAGGATTCTGAACATGTCACCAAATCCATAGGATAAATGGCTGCCTCTGAGCTTGAGCCTTTGGAGAAATGGTAAGATGAAATGCACACTGTCACAAGTAGCAAAACCTTATACAATCAACAATTATTTAACTGGGTTATGAGTTTATACTAGGGCTATAAAGAGTCCTAGTTAGGAAACATGTCTTCTTATTCTACTTTATAAATAAATAAAGGCTTCATCCTCAGGTTGGTGCTTCTGGGATATGGGGGAATTTTGAAAAGGCAAGACCTAGTGGGTGGGTGGGAAGTCTCAAGTACAAAAACAAACAGCATCACATATAGTTACAGAGTGACTATTGAGGACACAGTATTTTATTTAATACAATTGTAATTTTAGGAGGGGCCCCATACTGGAGATAGTGCTTCCCTGGGTCTCCTGATCAGCTTGTGGTTTGTGATCGCATAAGTCCCTTAGAGTTGTGACTAGTTCTGACATATCTAGCTAATAAGTACATAGCCTGTCTGGTTCATGGAGAAAGAGAGCTTTTGGTCCCTAACTGATACTACCAGAGTGTGATGCTTGCAAAAGTGATGGAACAAAAGCAGAGCGAAATTGCTAACAAAGTATTCACAGGCTTTGAGGACCTTTGATACACTTCATCCGTTTTCTACAGTTTATTCTGTTTAAGGGATATTTGGGTGGCTGGCGTATTTACTTTATTTACATCATCACTGCGTCTTGGATTATTAAAAAGAAATTAACCACTTGCCATCCAGAACACGTTTTAGGTAACAGAAGGTAGAAATCAACCAGTGTTTCTGAGAGAAAATAAATAGCTGAACAGCTGCTTCCATGTAGACACAAATACTAGTGACAATTATGGGAATGTGAATATTATTTAAAGTAAATTCACAGTTTATGCTGGTGGAAATATTGGGAAAATGCCATTGCAACTGGTTTAATTGCAACTAGTGCTGCCACAGATGCTGCAGCCTGTCATCACAGTCTTAGGCCACCATTCACTATAGGTTTCCATTACTCTAGCCATGGCCGCTGTGGTGCTCTTACGAATATCATCACTACTCAGATACAGTTGTGACTACTCTGCATATCAAGTTCCAAGAAATCATGATTTGCTAAGTGGCTTCTTGTACACCAACCCTTTGGTTCAGCAACACACCCAGAGGACCAAGTGTGCAAGGCTCCTTTCTGATGCCGTGGACTTCAGTAACTTATTTTTATAGTTCACCTGGGCTCACGATGGTCTGTAGCTGCTGGGGACTGGCAGACTGAGCATCATCTGTTCGATTACTGCTCCTGTCTTCAGAGATGAGCTGATAGACTGACCTGCATTGCAGCTTGCATTTGCCATGACAACAGTAATAAATATTGTCATTTAACAGTTCATAACTGAGCTTCCCAAGGTGTTTGAATAATAGGTTAAGAAACTGTTTAACTAATAGCCGTCTTTTTTTTTTTTAACTTGGGATGTGTTAATTTTTCATCTGTACCCATACAATTCTTTTATTTCCATATCCAGAGTCTAGTTTTTGAATTATCTTTCTCAGTAAAAGAAGAACTAGACCAGAGGAAGATGTTACTAGGTTTCTTTTCTCTTCTTTTCTCTTCATTTCTTGTTTTTGACAATCAACCACTTCCCAAATCATGACCTGAAGACATATCAATAGTTTTCAATGCTTAGTCTTGCTTAGACTTGTTCTGTCTACCTTTTTAAACTTAAATTAACTTGTTTCTCTCTGTGTACCTATTTCCTGGTGCTTTTTTCTTTTCTTTCCTTGTGCATATCTTACATGCACTGCTTCTAGTGTCTGCTGGCTAGCATCTGTCTTGCTCCATGTGTCTCTCTCATTCTCTTTTCCTTCTTTTCTTGTTCCTCTCTTCTGTCTTGAGCCTGAGTTTCTCTTCCTATTTAATATCTCTGCTGGGTAACCCTGCTGTAACGCGTCTTTACTGGCCGGCAAGGAAACACGCAACCACGACTCTTCTTCAAGCAGTTTATTCAGGATCCTTGTACATCAGCTTCCTCTGCTCCCATCAGCTTATGCTTCTCCCATCAGATTACCCTTCCCCCAGCCCCAGCAAGCCCTTAAATGTGCTCTCACAGCCCAATCAGCTCATGCCACCTGGCGATCCCGGATAGGCCACATGAGGAGGAAGCACACCAGATCCATCATGCACTTCCAAATAAGGCTTGTTTACAGCTAAGCGCTACCTGGCATCCAGCCAGGCGCCATCTTGGGGCTGTGACTTCCCACACCCTGCCTATCCTTTCTGCTGCATATCTATTGCATATCAGGTTCCTTATACAGAAGGCAAATCAGATGCAACATGTTCTTACATACTTAGACACACACCCTTATATCATTAAACAAATGCAGCATAAACAGTTTTAACACACTTATAAACCATTAAATAATATTCTGCAGCACGAACACATGTAACACATCTTTACATAGTTAAAATTCCATGATAGAAACCTACAATATTGGTAGGGACAAATGGATAAGCTGTGTGCTGTGACACCCTGAGTCTGATTGTCTCAGGGTTAGATCTTTGCTTTTGGTACACAACACTTTGCATCTGTCCTTATATGTTTCACTGGCTCTGTGTACATATCTGAAAGGGCTGCCACAGAAAATTGTTTCACATTACCACCTGACATGACAGTTGCATCTTATCTTAAATAGATCAATGTAGGTAGGTACATACACTGGCTGGCTCAGGTAAGGCCTGTGCACAAGGCCACTGGATTGTAAACAGCTTAGTCTGTTTCCAGGAGAAGAAGAAACAGTTTTTTTTTGTTTTTTTTTTTACTGGAAACTAAGTGACACAAATCACTTCTCATCATTTAACCATTAAAGTAATATTTATGTTGAGTAATGTTTATGCTTCATTAGTTTAATGATGTAAGGAGGTTGATAATGTTTTGTAGTAAGAAGAGTGGAATATTGTTCTTCTGTTGTTGTGTAAGTGGAAGCTTCTTGTCTCAACTACTAAGCCCTAACTAAAGAACCCAAAGGCTGAATATGATCTATAAATGCTCTGCTGATCAGCTCAGGCTTATTAGTAACTAGCTCTTACTTTTTTTCATCTCATATACTAGCCCCAGTTCTTGCTCCCTCCCCTTTATCCCACACCCAATGCCTTCCATAATACCCCCAGCAACTCCTCAGAGAGGTAAAGTCTCCTTTGGGGAGTCAACATAGTCTGGCACAGCAAGTTGAGGCAGGTCCAACCACCTGCCCTGATCAAGGTTGATTATCTCTTACTCTCAAATTAATCCATTCCCAATAATCCATGTTTTCCCATGTGTCTTGTGGCTTTACCTGTGCTTTAATACATCTTGTTACTCCTTTCTTCCCATATTCAGTTTGTTTTTTCTGCCTACAATATTCTGCTTTGTTATGAGTCAAAGCAGCTTTTATTATCAACCAGGGAGCAACATATATTCATAGTGCACAGCAGGGTTATCCTTCTATATTGCTGTTGTTTTGGTTTTGTTCCTGGTTTTAAATACATTTTAACTGAAGTGGAATTATAATACTTTCCTCTCCTATACCTCCCTACAGCCCCTTCCAGGTACCCTTTCTCAATCCCTACCTATTCTGCCCACTCTCAAGTGGATAGCTTCTTTTACTTTATTATTATATAGATATATGTGGCATACGTGTGTGTGTGTGTGTGTGTATGTGTTTGTTGTGTGTGTGAGTGTGTAATAAAATGACAGGGAACTATATGTAAAATAATCATTGTTGGAAATGTGTATATATATATATATATATATATATATGTAATAATGCACAGTCATATTTTTAAAAATACAAGACCATTCCTTAAAATTAGTATAATTTGTGTCTGATGTATTTTCAAAAGCCAAGCTGGGATACAACAAATATAATGTCAGGATTTATATGTGTATTGAAATTCAGATAAATATTTCTATCTGAAAGAATTATTGATATTGGCAAACTTGAAATGGTAATGGTTTAGATTAACTACTAATATTTTATTCTGACTTTCATTAAAACAACATGGCCTCATATTTCCAATGTTTTCAAATTGTGTTTGTATGTATTTTATGTGAGTTTGCTTTGTTTCCTTTCTATTACAGTTTTCTTTTTTCTTTTATTATTTTTCTGTTTATCTGACTATTCTCAAAAGAAAGAGAGAATGAAAGGAGGCATGAAGTCAGGTGTGTGGGGAGGAGAGAGAGATCTAGGAGTAGTTGAAGGGAGAGGATTCCGTGACCAGACTATAGTATAAGAAAGTTTATTTTCTTTCTTTCCATATATATGCATGCTATAATGATATATACTTATACACACACATATATATATATATATATATATATAGATATAGATATTGATTTTATTTGGTGCAAGATAATAACTGGTAATTTACAAAAGCTCATGTGATGAATGAAGATTTCCTTTGTTACCCAAATAATTTTTTTTGCTGTTATGCATCTAAATAAATTATCTAGTTTGATCAAACACCACTCTTGTCACTGCAAATTTCTTAGCCAGCCTCTGATCTTTACAACATAAATAGTTTCCCATCTAATGTTCACATTGTTTACTTTAGATACACACTAGTTTATATAAAAATAGAATTGGCTTCCAAACATTTCCATTCTCTTTTTTCCATTTCTTTCCCATTGATAATTATGGGAGTTAGTAGTTTTATAGTTACTAAAATCTTGGTTTAATCATCAATTCAGTCAGTGGAGAACTTCATTAATTTAGATATACTTAAGTGAACTACTTAAGCTCCTCAACACAAGAATGAATAAAGAAAAATGTGGTACATTTACAAAATGGAGTATTACCCAGCTGGTACAAATATGCCATCAGGCACATACATGGAAATAGAAAAAATATCATTGTGAATAATGTAACTCAGAAAGAGCTGTAGTGTATATATCCCTTATTTGTGCATACTAGCTTTCAAATAAGTCAAAATGAAGCTGCTATTTATACATCAATATTGGTTAGTCTCAGATGAAGAAACTAATGGGAACACATAGATAATAGGGGAGATTTCAGGTGTGCATTGGGGAAACAAGGGGTCAGGTGAAAAGAATTAGGTGATACGACCAAGGGAGAAAACTCAAGAAGAGATGTTGGCATTGAGGGATAATAGACAAGCCTAGTGCAGTGGAAACTAATGCAATAACCAAATAATGTAGCTAAAAATGAAATCTATTGTACCCAACAAAGTTCCAGTACCAGAACCCAGTTATATCCAATTGAGTTCTTGGCCAAAGGGTTCCCATGGAAATCTGAAAGCAACACGAAATTTTTCTATAAAAATAGATAGATCTCCACAAACTGTCAGCAAGCCCCTCTTGATAAAGACAGCACCAATCAACTCATCATTGACCGCAGAAAGCTCAAGCTGGTGCCCACACAGAAACTTCATGATGAGGGTATGTCCTTCTTTATAACTGTTTCTCTCATTGGTTGATAAAAAACACTGATTGTCCAGTAGCCATGTAGGAAGTATAGGCCGGGCTAGCAGAAGATCAGGTGGCTTCTGAGAGTATGCAGAGAGAAGTGGCAAGGAGACGCCATGTAGTCGCTGAAAGAATAGCAAGCTGCAGCCTTCTCCAGTAACAAAAAGCCATGTAGAAATACATAGATTAATAGTTATGGGTTAATAATTAAGAGAGATGTAGCCAATAAGAAGTCTAATGATGTTCTGCTATATTCATACATCAGTACACTGTTCAGCCATCATCACAGAAGCTTCCTCCCAAAGCAGATGGGAAGAAATGCAGAGATCCACAGCAAGGCATTGTGCAGAGAGAGGGACCCTGAAACAAGTAGGTCTAAATGGGATGTTTCCAACCAGCCCGTCCCGTTAGATCTCAGTGAACCTCTCAGATGAGGTGGGAGAAAGAGTGTGAGAGTCAGAGAGGATGGAGGACACCTGGAAAACAAGGCCCTCTAAAACAACATGAACTCATAGAGACTGAGGCAGCGGGCACCGGGAGTACACAGTGTCACCAGGTCCATTGCATAAATATGAGCCTTCACTTTGGTGTTTCTAAGGGACTTCTGAGTGTGGGAACAAAAGTGTTCCTGATTCTTCTTTTAGGCATTTCTTGTTTAAACTGTGTGTTGGTTTGCCTTTTCAATTTCCATGAGAAGATTTTCGTTTTGTATAATTTTATTTTATTTTTGTTCTGAGAAACTTGTCCTTTTCTAACGAGAGTTGGAAATAAAATGGATCCAGATGAAAGGGAGGAGGTTGAAACTGGACAGAGTAGAGGGGATCAGGGACTGTAATCAGGATATAATGTATGAGAAAACTAATGTATTTTTAATAAATGGAGGGAGGGAAAGACTATTCATAGACTCCCTGGTCATTTCTAGTCAGCAGTCTTTTATGACAGAATACATTGTGACTGCTTTTCAGAGCATCCCCCAGTAGAATAATTTCACAATATACAATTTTGAGTCTCGTTTGACTTTGTAAAAATCAATTCAAAATTTGTAACCTATTAAATTTGGTAAAATTTTTGCTAATATTGATTTTAAATATTTTAATATAATAATGTATGATGTTTATAACAATTATAACATGATTTCAAAAATTGGTTACTGTTATTTATGATTTCTCTGAATATACTATGGTTTATTAATCTACCACTGAGTTAGTTTGAACTGGTTTTAGTTTTTCTGAAAACCGATGTGCTTCATAAAAAACAAAAACAAAAGCAAACAAACAAAAAAATCTTTGGTGCAAAAATTAAAAGCACTTATGCGGGAGGTACCCAGACTTAATTTGGATTCCCTAAACTTTGAGATTGACTGGAAGTCTAACATTGCGGCTTCCTCACTTTCTTTCCCTGGTTGCTTTTGCTTGTCGTTCTGGATCATTGGTATAAAAGTAGAATACAACGGGCTTAGTAACAAAGATCACTTTATTCTTTCATCGTGAATCCTTATGTTCTGCCTTTCTGTGGTGCAGCCCTTATAACAGCATTTTGGCATCATCTATGAGTTTACGAGATACCAACCCTTAAAGCTGGACTACCAAAAGCAGATGCCAGTTTACTGTTGTCACATGCAAGTGAACAATTACATCTGTGCCATCAAGGAGCGGTTCTCAGGAACCTCAATGAAATGCATATGGAATCTACATTTAGCTGAGGAAGAATGAGAGTGAAGCTAAGTTAGGGAGCTTGTTGATTAACCATAATTGTGGACCGAAAAATGGGGGTATTAAAGAGAGGGCACAGAGGGAGGGATGCATCTAAGCATCGCAGTGGTGCCTGTGTATTGCGGTTTGCAGCTTACGAAATTACATTATTTAGATGTATAATTTGTAATTAATGGTGAGAGAAATGCAAAGTGTGTTGGTCTAACATTTACACGAATGAAGTAGTTCGGTTCATGAGACTATTGTGCATGCTTACATAGGAAGGAGAAATGTGGATAAAAAGGAAAAAGAAACAGACTAAGTAAAAATGATCAAAGCTATTTATTATTTACTTACTTACTTACTTACTTATTTATTTATTTATTTATTTATTTATTTATTTATTTATTTATTTATTTATTTATTTATTTATGTTATACACAGGCCTTGAAAGAAACCAGTGGTGTGTTTGATCCTCAGAATGATACACTAGACATTTTTATAATATTCCATGTGATTTTCAAGACAGACTATTCCATGTGGTTTTTTTGTATATCAGTATCTAGTCATTTGTTCAAATTATTGACTCATTTGTCAGCAGGAGAAATAAATGATGCCCGGGAGGGAGGTAAGGGGCTTCTGTCTTCTCCCAAGCTCCCATCATGATTCCTCTCTTCCTTCCCTTTTTTTTTGCTATTAAAAATGCACTTTTATTTGAAATGAAAAGCCTAACAACAGTAAAAGAGCATAAATATAAATTATTCAGAAGTATTGCAAAGTTAGTCACCAGAAGAGAAAAATAAGTCTTACTTTATGAAAATAAAAATGTGAATTTGTTCAGAAAGGAGAGCTCATAATTTAATCTGTAACCTATTTGTAAAATAGCAACATCACAGAAATTATGGTACTCTCATGCATGAAATGCCGTATTTAAACTAAGACTCCTTTATGCATTGGCATCAGTACAAAAGACATTCAAATCACCTTATTTAACAGATTTGTACCTGTTGAGAACATAGTTTATTACCATTTTCTTCCCTTAGATACATGTTTTTATTTATTTGCTACATTTCACAGGACAGCAATAAAAATCTGGAAAGATAACAAAAAATACCTCAAAATATATATGTTTTTTTTTTCTTTCTAGCAATGTGGACCTGGTAGAAATTGCTTTAGCCTCAGGAAATACTGCGAAATTAAAAAGATAGAAACCTGAGAACTTATGCTGTCCTGTAGGTGGGTATTGCCTATGAATACTGCCCTCCAAGGTTTTTACGGATGCCAGGTAAGAGAAGGAAGCCTTGCAGATCTTTACTGAACTTTTTTTTTCTTTTGAAGCCCTCTAGATTTAAACAGCTGGCTCACAGAGGAAGGATCTACCTTCAAGTACAGGGGAAGAGGTGATCCCATTTCGTAATGTTGGAGCAGGTGTGCATTTAGCAATTTAAATGATCATCCAGTGCTCTTCATCATGCTAACTAAGCACTTTAAGCTCCCTCTCACACCTAGTCCTTCTAAAACCATATTGGGAAATCATGTCATTCTAGCAGAGGGTGAAAATTGCGCCTTCACAGGGGTCTTTTTAGGTTTTCTCCTCGTTTGGTTGTATTTTTGTAATGCTTACAGTTGGACCAAGAAGGGCCTTGCAATTCTTCATAAGCATTCTACCTGTGCACCAAAGCACAAGCAAGTATTTAAATTGAATAGATATTTCTTATTCCTAAAGAACTCTTTTTTTTTCATAGCTACATTACTTTACTTTCTAAATCAAATTGTTTCACAAACTGGGTTACAAATAAAGAAACCAGATGTCCCTTGTCAATTTTGAAGGCTTAGTTCTATTACTTTATAGTACAAATGTCTTTTGCTTGATAAAATGAAAGAATAGCTTACTACATTGAACTAGCACCCTGTAGTAAGAAGGGCTCACTCAGGATAAAAATTCTGGGGTATTCCATTGGTAGGAGAATGATTTATTCAAATCCTGATGTAATTGTTTCAAAAGCTAAATTAAAATGAATTCATCTATTATTATATAAAAAGGAATAAGACCTAAATTGGATTTCTGAGTTTAAGATGTAAAAAAGGTAAGCCAACCTCCAAAATGACTTAAGTGAAACTTTATCTCGTAGAGTGGAACAATAGCTTTAAAAGACATAAAGAATGAACCCCAGTGGGAAAAAATCATTTCCAGAGGTATAATAATATAGCTGAGAGTTTTATTCTGCTCTCAGACATTTTTAAACTATGGTACAAGGCAGAATCCTTCAATAAAATTCCCTTTTAATAAATGGTAATTCTTTTAGGCTAACTAAAGTGTTCTGGAATCAAATGATGGGAGGAAATGGACCTCTTATATTCTTAATTTAGAAAGATAATGAGATGTATTTTGTTTTGGAAACAGGCTTGTTTCGACCTAATAAGGTTATGCAGAAACAAATTCATTCTTCTAAATATCACATCAAATGAAGTTCTGTAGATCTAACGACAAGGAGAACGTTCACAGATTTTAGGTTGGGAAGCACTTCATTATGTTCCTGAGCAAAATGTAAAGCTGGTTTAGAAACAAATCAGTCCATCAATGGGAGCACATCTGGATGTTTATATAAATGGTAAGAGAATACATCTTTTCCCCAGTTCACACCCCAAGACAATGTCTATTACAATATGAGATAGAACATTGGATACACTGCAGGGGCCCAGAGGAGGGAGATTTTGGCTGTGGTAAATGTGCCCTCGCAAGGTACAATAGAGAAGCAATTTTTGTTTTCAAGTTTTACATAACTTGGTAATTGTAGATTACACTTTAATTTTTTTTGTTTTTAATTTTTTTCATGTAATATAATTTGAGCAATTTATTTCTCCTTTCCCTAGTTCCCCCAGGTTTCCCCCTTACCCACCCAACTTCTTTCTCATTCAAAAGCAAAACAAGAACAATACCAACAATAGCACATTAAAAAGCAAGCAGTGCTGGAAATGACTTTAATTTAGCACTCCGGAGGCAGAGGCAGGCAGGTCTCTGTGAGGTGGAGGCTGGGGTGCTCTGCCTAATGAGTTCCTGGACAGCCAGGGTTACACAAAGAAACACTGTCCTGAAAAACCAAACACCAAGCAACCAACCATCCAACTAAACAAACAAACAACAAAGCCCACAGGTGGGGGTCTATGTTTTATTTATTTGTCAACAATTCCTGAGTATAGGGTGTACCCTAAAATGTAGTTGATATACCTGTGACATGCGTTGAATATTTATTTTCCTGCTCTCTGGAGCTATTATTTTTGTGATTAGCTTCTTGGTTAGATGTAAGATATTGTGCTAACTCCTTTCCCCCCATGTAGGGAATTTTTTAAAATCTGGTTTGGATTTGTGCAAGTTTTGTGCATGCTTCCACGGCCTTTGTGAGTTCATGCATGCCCTGTCAGAATTTTTTTTTTTTTTTTTTTTTTGTGGTCATATACAACCTCTGGCTCCTGCAATCTTTCTGCCTCTTCTTTGTCATTGATCTCTGAGCCTGGAGGGAAGGGACAGCTGAGTGGTCCAAATCAATGACTCTCTGTACATTGTCTGGTTGTGGGTCTTTGTATTATTCACCGTTTGCCGATCAGAGAAACATCTTGCAATAAATTTTGCTTTTGGTGCATGTAGCAAAACATGCTACATACACAAATACCACCACATACATAACTTCACAAAACACAGGGCAGATTACCTTCTTTAGAATAAAAATTTAATGTTATTTTTATTATGTGTATGTATATGATCTGTTTAGGGATGTGTGCACATGTGTTCAGAAGCTGTCTTAAAAAGCCAGAAGGAAGAGCCAGGTTGCTAGACTTTGAGTTACTGGTGATGTGCACTGCATAAAATAGGTATCAGGAACTGAATCCCAGTTCTTTACAGGACCAGAAGGAATTCTCTTTTTTCCCTCTCTCTTTTTTTATTAATTTATTCTTTACATTCCCATCCCAGTTCCCCTTCCCTTTTTTGCACAATCCATCTACTCCCCTCCTCCCACCTAGCAGGGTGAACTCTTAACTACAAAACCATTTCTCCAAGCCCTGCAAGGCAAATTCTTTTCATAAACTACTACTAATAATAATAAAAATCACTGGGCACTTCTTCTGTATTAATGTTTGCATTTGAAAAGCGAACATTAACTTTGTAATTTATGGCTGCCTCATTATTAAGGAGGAATATAAATTAATTCAAATGCAGTTCCAAATTTAAATATCTGATGCATACTGCATATCCAAAATATATCTTTGTGCAAAAATCAATTCATTATGTTTTTCTGTCTCTCCTCCTATTTCTCATATAATACATATTTGCACTATATATTATACTCACAAACATTTATGATTTTCAAAAGATCCAAGAAATTTTTATTTTAAAAAGAATCTCATATGATTCTGACATAGTTAATTCAACTGAAGATGTATGAGGAAATTTAGTGAAATTCCTTTGAAACTAACAGGTTGGTGTACATATTAAACTAACAGGTTGGTGTACATATTAAACAAAATATGATTATATTTGCTACAACGAGCTAAAGCTTGAGATGGACAAATGAATCAAGTTAAAATTAATATCCTGACTATCAATAAATAGTCATTTAAATACATTTATCCCAAGCATTTAAAAACTTAACCATGTATTTAATATATAGAGATTCATCTCAAAACATGTTTGATTAAATGTACAAGTGAGTGAAGCAATCAGGTTTACGCACCGATTCTTATTTCTTGTCATTGTAAAAAAGTGAAATCTGATTATTTTGGGATGGATTTCTGGCAAACCCATGTAATCAAACTATTAATTCATAATTAAAATACTAAAAACTGAAAATCTACTTGGTATTTAGCAGTGATTTTTAACTGTTGCACTGTTCTATTTTCAATCTCAAATTGTTTGAAATATCGTGATTTGTGGTATTGGTTTACAAAAATAATGGAATTGATCACATTATTCAGAGGGACAGATTAATTTTTGGAAAGGACTAAACATAAAAACAAAATTAAGATAAAATATGATAGCCTCAAAGTGTACTAGAATTAGTTTCCCTTTCATTATTTGTTATTTTCTTTGCTTTACAGGATGTAGTTTTATGACAATAGAGACTACACCTGGTGTATTTACTCCCTTGAGTGTATTTTTAACTTCCACATTTTAAAATGAAGTATTGACATGGACAACTATGTACCCTGTATCTCATATTCACCTTTTCTCTGAAGAGATCTCGACATTTGATGGCTTACAATAGACCTTGTGAAGGCAGGGCTCTGTGGGTTGCTACGAAGCACTGATGTTTCTGTTAAGGTCACAATTTGCAGTCACAGGCTTCTCAATGTCCTCAATAGGATGCCCAGATGTACTTGTGGAATGTGCATGCCACTAACCCCATCCAGCCATCTTTCAGTCCCAGTTCCTTTACTATCCATTGAAACAGCTATGAAGAGTGACTGGAAACATTTGTTTGTTGTTCATCCAATCTCAGCAACCATTTCTGCCGTAGAACTAAGTACACCCATTCCTAACTGCTAACAGCCATAATCTACAATATCAATGATACAGACAACATATTTATGTTGTTGGATGTAAGGTCTTTAGAGTCTTAAATTTATCTATATCTTATGCTTCCTCTGTGTGTTCTTTCTTTCCAAAGGCCCACATTTTAGTTTCCAGACAAGTTAGGGTTCATGCTGATTCTAAGAAACCCCAATAGTTTCTAGACACAGTTTGGTTAGCTCCTCCCTTTACCCAGGTATGCAGTCCAGTAAATCTCATGACGTACATTTTCCCATTATTTTGCTGTTTAAATGCTAAGGACTTATTGATTGTCTCTGAATACTTGTTCTTATATCCCCAGATTCCTTTTATTTTCAAAGTTATTTTTTCTTGGTATGATTGTTATTTTTTGCACTGCTGTTTACTGTCACACAATAAATTTTCTTGTATCAGAAATTGTGTTTTGGTCATGAGTAGCTAAAATAGTCTGCAATTAGCAAAAACAAAAAAAAAGCAAATAAATAAACAAATGTTCAACACATGGGTGCATGTCCCTATCATGTCTATATTATTTTAGTCAGGCTTTAATGGTGTCCTTCAGCAGGAAGATTAGCACTGTCAGAACAAATATTATAAACTGACGTGTATTGGAAAATTTAGGATAAGAATAAAAACTGCCAGGCATATGACTCAGACTATCTTTACAAAAATTTTATATAAAAGTATGTATATGAAGAATTTTAATAGAGTTGAAACTAGTCATCACTAGTAAGAAATTGATAAGCAAAGCATATTTATTGTGCCAAAAAATTAGCTGACGCTAATATTTTATATGCCCAAAATATCTATAGTAAATACAAAATAAGCTAAAACATATACAACTTCTAACTGAATGGGATATGTTAATCTTACTTTCCAAGTATAATCAGCTGCTGTTACACTTTTTAGCAACTTATTTCAAAGTCTATACTGTTAATATCCAACACCAAATCACACGTTAAATTATCTAACGCTCAGAAGTATAGACTTTTGTGTTAATACATGTCTTTTTCTCATGCAAGATAACCTAATCTCCTGTTTATTATTTAGAGATGGGAAGTGTTAGTGCAACACCTCTTCAACCTGAACCATAATATCTACTTGGTTTGTGTATAAGATATGTCAACATTTACACAGTGAAGTATGCCAAAATATGTATTTATATTTAAATCAAATTCATTTTCTTCAGAGATTATGTGTGTATTCAAGGAACAAAATTGGGTGCTCTTAGAGAACTAAAAGCAGGTACCATTTATTTCAGGTGAACAGGTAATCAACATGCCTGGCTGGAGAAACTATTCAAGACTCCCTAAACAGTTTTTGCACAAGCATTATAAAACATAAAATATTAGGACAGCTACTAAACTAATTCTGGAAAGGAAGTATATTACACACAATTTATGACTGTGGATTGTGCATGCTATATAAGCCCATTAATAAAGAAAACCTGAGCATCATAAAAGAAAAGAGAAGTAGATAGAACTCAGAAAATGTGAGTTCATCCACTCATCAATTTCATTTGTCTATTTCAACATCCAAACACTTGAGAAGAGGGAACAGCTGTATTACTCTATTAAAATGTAACTGTCATTAATTTTTACATAGCTTCCATCTTGGCCTTGTCCAACAGCAGATATTTTTCTTTAACTACTGGTATATATTACACCAGCAATCCCTCAAGAAGGACACTTTCTTCTAGGAAAAAGACAGTGGTAAAGAAAATTAAACTCATATAATTTCCCTCTCCAACTCTTTTTTGTTTATAGGCTGATGATCCTTTGCTCTATGTCTAAATTCTATATATGAGTGAGACATACTATGTTCCTCTTTTTGTGACTGGGTTATCTCACTCAGGATGGTTCTTCAAGTTCCATTGATTTGCCTGCAAAGTTTAAGATTTAATTGTTATTTTTTTCAGCCGAGTAGTATTCTACTGTATAAATGTGCCACATCTTCTTTTCCATTCTTCTGTTGAGGGGCATCTAGGTTGCTTCCAGGTTCTTGCTATTACAAATAATGCTGCTATGAATATAGATGAACAGATGTCTTTGTTGTATGGATGTGGATCATTTGGTTATATGCCTAAGAGTGGAATTGCCTGGTCCTGTGGTAGATTGATTCCCATTTTCCTAAGGAATCACCATATTGATCTCCAAAATGGCTCTACAAGTTTGTACTCCCACCCAGCAGTAGAGGAGTGTGCAGGGGCATCCTACGCATCCTCTCCAGCATAAGCTGTCATTGGTGTTTCTGACAGGGGTAAGATGGTATCTCAGAGTTATTTGATTTGAATTTTTCTGATGGCTAAGGATGTTGAGCACTTTCTTTAGTCTCTTTCTGCCATTTTGGATTCCTCTATTGAGAATTCTTTATTCAGTTCTGTACCCCATTTTTTAAATTAGGATTATTTGGTGTTTTATTGACTAGTTTCTTGAGTTCTTTGTATATTTTGGAGATCAGCTCTCTATCAGATGTAGGGTTGATGGAGATCTTTTCCCAGTCTGTGGGCTACTGTTTGGTCTTGTGGACTGTGCCCTCTGCCTTACAAAAGCCTCTCAGTTTCAGGATGTAATTTTTAATTGCTGATGTCAGTCCCTGTGTTACTGGTGTTATGTTCAGGAAGCTATTTCCTGTACCAATTCCTTAAAGAGTACCTATGTTAAAGTCTTTGATCCATTTGGACTTAAGTTTTGTGCATGGGAATAGACATGAGTCTATCTGCAGTCTTCTACACACCATCATCCAGTTATGCCAGCACCATTTTCTTAAGATGCTTTCTTCCTTCTATTGTATCATTTTAGTTGTTATGTCAAAAATCAGGTGTTCCTAGGTATGTGGGTTAACATCAGAATTTTTGATTCCGTTCCATTGGTCTACCTGTTTACTTTTGTGTCCATATCAAGATGTTTTCAGGACTATAGCTCTGTAGTAGGGCTTAAAGTCAGGGATGGTCATGACTCCTGAACTTTCTTATTGGACATTGCTTTGTATCAAATATTAACAATGCAGGGCATTTTTTTTTTCAAATTTTCCAATGTAAGTTACAAACTAACATGCCAGATCCCTTCTGAATCTTTCACATGCACTTTTGGCTCATTTGATACTTAGTCTAAAAACTCTGTGATCAGATTTGGTTACATTACTGAGTCTAAATTTGATTTTATATAAGAATAAATTATATACAAAACTGGGTATATATGTTTTAATCATTAAGGTAGTTTCTTAAGTATCCAGGGTTTCTCGTTGTGTCTTCCCTAATAATAAGCTACATTTGTCGCACTTTCTGCCATGCAACAGCTCCTTCTTTCTGTTGATCCCTAGAAACTTGCTGTGTGTCTCCCATTACACCATCAGCTTTCAGAATAATATTAACACCTCACTATCATTTATTAATATCACTTATTCATAAAAACTGTAATATACCTGGATGTTTACAAAATATTCCCAGAGTTCATAGGTATCCCAACTCTAACTCACAAACAAAAATTGGGTTTCAAGCAAAATCTACTATTTGTCATGAAAAATGGTACTTTTCAATTTACTCAGCTGGATTTAACCAACTGCATTTTCAAAAAGTTTAGGAACTCAGAGTTTTCAGCTTTTCACATTGCAGCACCAAGACCCCTCTTCAATCCAGAATACTAAAATTAATTAAATAATATTAATTCTATACCTTATAGGACATGGGCAGTCTTCTAGAGATACTGTGCACCTAGAGAAACTGAAAGGTTAGAGTGGGCATGGTGTCTGTATGCCTTCATCCAGCATTCAGGATGCAGAGGCAGGCGATCTTTGCTAGTTTGAGTCAGCTTCATACACACAGTGATTTCTATGATCTCAAGTTCTATGTAGAGACACCCATTCTCAAGACAAACATTTGAAGATTCATAAGATCATGTAAATGAGAAGTTTATTGAAAAAGAAATAATAGTAATTTCCAAAGGATTCAAAATGTAGTAATTAAGAAGAGGTTTTTAAGTTTCTTATTGACAATATTATCTTTCTTGAAAGTGATTGTAGACTGACTGAAGAAGCATGAACATTTCTGTTGTTTTTCATAATCTGTATTATATAAAAAGTTAATGTAAAACTTATTAACTTGAGCTATTATATAAAACACTACTCTGAAAATATAGCAAAGTGAGAAAATGTTTGACAAATATTAACTACAAATGTTTCATGGCACAAAATACAAAATATGCTCAGTATTAGATAATGAAAGATAAATAGCAGAAGAAAGAACGAATATAATATTTGAACAAGAAAGGTATGGAGAAGTAAAGAAATGCTAGTAACCAGCTGCTCACCAAGTGTCATAAATCACCGTCTGCCCATAAAAGGGTCTCTTTCCAGAGGTGGGGGTCATGAGCATGCATCACCACCTCTGTGGTCTACCATCTGTGTTACAGACTGCTTATTACTGAGGTGGTCAGAGATAAAGGATGTTGCATTTATTTAATATATTTTTGATAGGTTAGTTTTAATATGCAATTACAGTATTTCTTAAGATTTGTTTAAAAAAATAGTTACTACAGGCATAATGATGGTACAGGTCTGTAATCATAGAAATTAAAAAGCTGAAACAGATTGTATATTTTAGACTTATGTGGCTTTGAGTAACCCTTCACTTGCTTACACACAGTAGATAATGTTGACACGTCATTTTAAATTTGTTTGTACTAGTCACTGGGGCCATCAGAATTTCATGCAGGATGGCCAGAAGCCCAGCTGTGAAATGCCTCAGTTTCAAACTCAGCTTTAAGTATTGGGGGCTTCATTTTAGAACAGGGAAAAGCAAGCTTCTCAGCACAAGAGAACCATTCTATTCCTTGTCATGGTTTTTTTTTTTCTTTGCAACTATATTTACAAACAATGAGTTTAGCACCACCTGAGTTGTATGTACTTCCTTATTATAATACATTTCGGATTTTACTGACTTCCTCTGTCAGCACCATAATGAAATCTGACATTGATGAACATGCTTAACAAGAAAACAAGAATTCACTGAGCGAGTTCAGCAAGCAACAATGTGTTTAATCTCCTAGCAACACAATTTATCCACTACCTTTTTGACATTTGATTGGAGTTATTCACGGGAAGCACACTTCATTCCCTTTATCAAGACCTCCAGGTTTGGATTTATTTTCTGAGAGGATAATCCTCCTGCATGTTCAGTAATTCTGCAGTTGAAGTATTTAGCTACTGATCTGTTACAATCGTATGTTAGAAATAAAACAGTTACTCCTTGAAGGAATGAATTTTGTGTGACAAATTTGCAAGTCATAAGAAAAAAAAAAGACACTTGAGTAGCAAATACTTCAACATTTCACAATTAAACATTTTTACTTTGAAGATATAACCCAAACCAAACCAACTATTTAAGTCAAGTGCCTCCCAAAATGAAAGGATGCTCAAGTAAGAAAAATTCTGAACAAATTCAGAAAAAGAAGCAAAGTCTAGACTGTTAGAACCCAGTCATTAAGACAAATCTGATTAAGAAGTGGGGTATTATAAATGATTATTATAAATGATGATGAGCACACATAGCTTCTCTCCTGTGAAAGCTCATTCTGTTATAAACGATTACAAGATGATTAACAAACAGGTCTTCTCATGTGAGGGTTTACTGTATGTTTCCAGTGTCAGCTAGTCAGTGTACCCCCTTTCCTGCCCAGGTTGTCTTGTTCAGTTTTGAATGACTGTTTATAACACTCTCCCATTCTGCTGAGGAATTTTAGAACCTGGTTGATCTCTGTGGCTCATTCTCAGTCTCAAAAGACTCCAGGTGATTTAAATGAAGTGTGAGCTCAAGGGTATTCCCACATCTACGTGTCAATGTGTTTAGCTGCAGTATGTCTTTAATTTCAGGTAGGTATTTAATTTTGTAATTAAGGTAAAATTAAATTCTACTGGTGAGTGCTGGGAAAAGCATTAGGATCTACATTTATGCTCTGACACAGTGAGGAGGCAGATATGCCTATAAACCAAGGAAAGAGGACTCATAGCCTTGCTGGCACCCCGTTTTGAGACTTCCATCCTCCAGAACCATAATATGGTACATTTATTTTGCTAAGTCTCTGTATTTTGTTATGAATGCTCCACCAAACAATTATGAATGACATCTTTTGTGCTATATCTCCAACATATGCCATGGGATTACAACATTATTACTTCAAGGCAGCAGCAATGTCTTTGTGCATTTCACATATCTTGTAAGGGTAAGACTCTCACAGTCCTCAGAGATCATAAGGCTTAAAATCTTGCCTGAGGAATGCAGAGCTGATAATGGAGTAGGTGATTTAGTACAAAAAGCACCAGCTATTGCTATCATGGCTTTGGCTCTCAGCTTTGTTAACATTCCGTCCTTATATTCTGTCTTAATTTGTGCCTTTTTTGAGCTCTGAAACGCTGGACCTAATGGTATACTTTATTCATCAGAACTTCAAAAAAAGAAAAGAAAGAACTTCCAATATAGAAATGTATTTCAAAATTTCTTTAATTTTTGGTACTGAAGATTTACTGCACGGCAAATTTATAATAACCTGTTCCCTTTATGAATGTACACAGCAAAATTCAAAGGTGGGATGATCACAATTGATACAATCAAGTACAAACGGAAAAAAGGAAACTTGTGTATCCAAATACAAGTTAATAAGCAGAAACACACATTCATATACACAAGACCCCATGTTCTAGGAGAACTACAAGCTAGGAAATGAAAAACTGATGAATCACAAGGAGCATTTCCATCAGTATAGTATATATATATGAGGGCTACAGAACATGAGTATATTTGATTTACATCAGAATAATAAATTTTAGCTTCCCAAGTGTCTATTCAAAAGTAATTTATTCTGTAAGTACTTGTTGAGCAACAAGTCTCAACAGGAGTATATTTCTCTTCTTAGATTCTTTGTATGATATTATTTTATTCTCATTCTAGAATATCACAGTTACGTAATGAAATTCTGAAACATAAATTGGGCAGGAAATTATTTTACTATCTTGAATACAGGTGTACTTTTTCTAGGTAGGTAATAGAATCCTTAAAACTTAACTTTTTATATAAATTTTGAATTGTCATTTGTTTAAAATTCTCATCTGTTTAATTCCTATCATGTAAAAGCAGCAGAAGTAGGGAAAATGTAGAATATAATGATATAATTTGTATTTATCTTAGGATAAATATCTTAGGATAAAAATACTACAAAAATACTTGATTTTATTTAAATTATTTAACTATTTTTAATTCTGAGGATGAATAAAAACAATATTCCTAATTTGTAAATTTGAATATAGAGTTCTGAAATGTTATTTTTGAATCTATTAACTTAAGGAAAACATACCAGCATAAAATTTGCACTGCTACTTAAGATTCCAGAATTGTAAAATAAGATCGTATTCATTGTAGATTATACACAGAAAAATGCCATGGATATTACATTCCTTTCAATATTTCTGACATTTAATTTTATACTGTCATTTTCTTGAATATGACAAGACAACATCTCATACTAGCAGATGATTTGCGTGTAAGTGGTATGATTAAAATGCTTTTTAAAGGTGTACTCCTCTCTACTTGAAAAGCTTAGGAAATATCCAGTGGTGCAAATACTAAATTTAAATGTTTTCAATGATTCAAAATAGTAGCATAAGTTTTCCATAAAACAATGTGGAAACTGAAAAAAATTATGACCTTATTAAACAACAAGTATACCATATATTTGGAATAGATAGCAATAACTGTCATTTTATGTTGCCTTAATTCAGATTCTTCACAATTTATTTACCTGATAATTCTCACTAATTCCCTAATCCTGTATTCAGTGACTTTCACAAATTTCTATTTTGAATAAAATCCACCTAATAACTTATTTACTTTTAAGCTAACCAATCCTTCAGTTTCATAATCTTCACTTAAATCTGTAAAGAAATTAAATGGCACATATTTCATGGAAATACCTTAGCCCCTCTGTTGTCTTGATTTTTATTAATTCAGCATTCATTAAACATGAACATTGACTAGGAGCCCATTCCTTTATTTAGGCAGTTTTTATTCAAGAAGATGAGCCTTAACTTAAAGTGTTAGTTTTCATTATTTAAACTACATATGGAGAGTAAGAAGAAATACATTTGACATTTGAACAGGCTGAGAATTTCAAACCACTATTGCAGTATTAAGAGAGCACGGATGTGCTTATAATGGTGGGGGAACTGAGTACACAACTTTAAGCATAAGAGAATCACAACATGATGAGTAAATCCTAGAAAATGCTGAGTGAGCAGAGCCTGAGATCATTGAAATGATCCAGGCTTGTGAAGACTGAAATCTTCTGTTTTCACACATTTGTTTTATAAGGGAACATAAAAGTGTGTGTGTGTGTGTGTGTGTGTGTGTGTGTGTGTGTGTGTGTGTGTACAATCCCTTCCTTTTAGCAGTACTCCCAGAGCTGGGCCCAGTGCTTGACTGTGACTATCCTCTTGAAGAAAGGGAGGAGGGATTGTACAAGACAGGAGGTTAAAGTCATGATGAGACAATCCACAGAGACAGCTGACCTGAGATAGTGAGAGCTCCTGGACTCTGGACCAATAATTAGCCAGCTTGTATGGGACAAACCTAGGCCCTCTGCAAGTGTGTGACAATTGTGCATCTTGGGCTGTTTGTAAGGCTCCTAGTAGTGGGATCAGGACCTGTCCCTGGTGCTTAGCCAGTTTTGGGGAAGCTGTTCCCCATGCTGGATTACCTCATCCTGACTTGATGCTGGGGGGAGGACCTCAGTCTTCTACATGATATATTTTCATTTTGAAGTACTACTTTCTACCTTTAGTCTTGTCTTATGTTCTAATACTGATTCTTTTTTGACAATTTCTTCTTTACTTACTTTGAGCTACAAAATCCATTTGTAACATGTCCTGTGTACTGAATTCTTTCAAGTTATTCACTGATATTATTCACCTCATATATGTGAAATGATGTTATCTGTTATTTATCTGCTTTTATAGCTTAAATAAATAACAATTCTTGCTTCTTTGAAAATATTGTTAAAAATTTAATTGTCCATTACTTCATTATCTACTCAAAGACATTTTTTGAAAATAAAGGCTAATACATGATTCCAAAATCTATCCATTAACAGTATTAACTATAAGGCTTATATATAAAGCAAATTTACTGATTAAACAAACATACAAATTGTCCCCAAAATCACACATTATTTGACTCATCTCACAAAGCACTAACAACTGATGTTTAAATGATAGTTATAACAGACTAGAATATCTGTAAATAAATATCTGGGATAAAGTAATTTATCCAAGCTAATTTGTAAGTCTATGTTTTCCTGTATCATTAAAAATTATTATGTAATCTCATAGCTTGTGGGTGAGAAAGAATTTCCGAAGAGGCCTGCTCTTAAGATTAACAAAAATTCATGTTGAAGAAATCTTAAGAAATTGAATTTAGTTTTTTAATTGGTCTCCCCACCAATTAAAAAAGGAAAAAAGAAAACAGGAAAAAAGAAAATTATTTTATTAATTAATTAAGCAGAAAGAGATTTTTTGATAGTCTATTTTCCTAGAGCATAGTTAAACCATTATTAAAAATTTGGCTAATAGTTCCATCTTTTTGAGATTAAGTCTATTTTTAGCTTTGGAATATGTTGAGATACTTAGAAATATTTGGACAATGAATCACAATACATATAAATCATACTTCCCCAATTAGCTTAAAGTTCCCCAAATAAATATAGAAAATAGTATATGAAGTTAGATAATCCAGACTCAGAAAGACTGGTGCCACCATGTGTCTGTTATTATAGATGTAGCTCCAAATCCTTAGGTTTTAGCACATAATGCAAAGTACCTAAAGAGCTCAAGAGACTAAAAATGGACCATGGCAATTTGAGAGTAAGGAGTTCTAGAGATGGTGATAGTGGGTTACAAGTACTATAAATTGGGCAATAGGAAGACGAAGGGGAGATAAGTAAGAGGAGGGAAAAAAGTAGAGATAAATAATAAATTTTGTGTTTCCCATAGAAGTCATTCACTCTCTAATTTGAAACCCAATGTCAGACATAGGAAGTCAACCCTCATATTCTTGGTTGGGAGAATACAAGAGCCTTCCAAACAGTTTGGGCATTTCCAACACTTAAAGTTTGAATTCTCTTTCCATGTGTAAGTGGGTCAAGGAAATGTGGTCACATACATGAGATGTTGAGATGTAAGGAGAAAGCAATCCTGACATTCCTGGCCAACAGGATAAAATAAATTATATACAAAAAGACACACTTGATGTGTATCATTCCTTTACACAGTGTGAAAATATGTCGCTGTGATTGGTCCAATAAAAAGCTGAATGGCCAACATCTATGCAAGTTCTTCAGGGAGAAGAGGGTGCTGGAAATAAGAAGGGCAAGCAGAGTCACAATGAGATTCCAGGGACGGAGAGGAAGCAACATCATCTTTACAAAGTAAAGGTAACTATACCATGTAAATAAATGCAGATTAAAAACGTATGGATTAATTTTAGTTGTAAGAACTAATTATACACAAGCCCAAGGTATTGGCTAAGCTTTTATAATTAATATGAATTCTTTGTGTTAATATAAAACTTGGGTGTCATGTAAAACTTGTTACAAATGTACCTAATATCTGAGCAAGCACTCAGACAGAAGACAGGCAAATGAGCCAAAAGGTCAAGTGAGGGCAAACTCCAGATGATCCTGTGTGGAGGGGTGGGACCAGATGCACAGACTGACCCAGGAAGTTCCAATGGGAGGATGAGGATGAGGGTGTTGGACCTGCACTCTGGCCAAACACTCACCCCGAGCAATGGGCCCAGCAGGGCCCAGGAAGAAAGACTAATGATAATATTTTTAAATTATATTCATCATTGGTTTTCATTCCAAACTTCTATTTTATTAAAGATAGCTTTTTTCCACACAATATATTCTAATTATGATTCATCTCCCCAAATTCCTTCCAGATCCTGCTTACCACCCCATCCAGCTGAATTAATACCCTTTCATGTTCTCCCTTGCTAGAAAACAAAGAGACACCTAAAATAAAGTAAGTCAAATAAAATAAACCTAAACTGTCAAAACAAACATGGATTAACAGAAAAGAAGGAGCAAAGGAAAATCCAGGTAAAACATGTACAGAAACAGAGTCACATATATTGGAAAATAGATAAATATCTTAAAAACACAAAATCAGAAAACATGGTATATAAGCAACAGACCTTTCAAAAAAGAAAAGAAGGAGATTTCTTTTTTCCAGAATGTATTTCTGGTTTCTTCACAATGAATAAACTGTCCATAACTGTGGACTATGTCTGGATCTTCAATTTAATTCCATTTGTCAACAGATCTTGTGCTAATATCATGCTGTCATTACTACTACAGCTCTGAAGTACAAATTGAAATCTGGGATGTTGATATCTCTAGCAGTCATTGAAGATTTATTTATTTTTGATGTCTATATGAAGTCCAAAATTGTTCTTACTAGTTGTGTGGTGAGTTATGCTGGTATTCCTGGAAACTTTATTGTACCTGACGACGTATTTATTTTTGGTAGGGAAGTCACTGTTACTATTTTAACACTAAGGATCCATGAATAAGGTATTTCCATTTTCAGCTATCTTCTTCAGCATCTTTCTTCCATGATCGTAAATTCTTTATTACGTGTGCCTTTGAGTTGTTACCCAAAGGTATTACATTTTGTTGATGCTACTGTGAAGGATATTGCTCCCCTGATTTCTTTCAGTCTGTTTGGCATTTGCATATAAGAAGGCTACTGATATTTTGTGTAGTGTATTAATTTTGCATCTTGTTATACTGCATTACTTGGTGGAATGTTTTCAGTCAATTGGGTATAGAACTATATCTTCTGCAGATAAAGATACCTTAATTCCTACCCTTTACATTTTACTCCTATGAGTTCCTCTTTTAGTTGTTTTAGTTTTCTCCTAAGACTTCAGGTACTATACTGAATAGATATGAAAGAAATTAAAAACTTTGTGTTGTCTCTGATTTTAGTGAAATTATTTTGATGTCTTCTTCATTTAAATTGATGTTGGCTATGGGCTTGCTGCAAATTGCCTTTATTATGTTGAGATATGTCCCTGATATCCCTTGTAACTTTCCAGAAATTCTATCTACTGCGGTGTTAGATTTTGTCAAAGGACTTTTCTATATCTAATGAGATGATCATGTTCTTTTCATTCAGTGGATTATATAATGGTGGATTTTAGTTTTCAAAATACATACATTTAACTACCCCTTCATCTCCAGACAGAAACCTATGATCATGGTGGATAATCTTTTTATTGTGTTCTTGTGACCAGTATGAAAGTATTTTGTCAAAAATTTTACATATATATATATATATATATATATATATATATTCACAGAGGAAAATTGTCTATAATTCTCTTTATTTCTGGTATACTTATATGGTTTGGATATTAGGGTAATTGGATTCATAAAAAAGAATGGGCAATTTTTCTCATGTTTATGTTTCGTGGAATAATTTGAAGACTACTGGCATTAATTTTTGAAAGCATTATTTTGTTGGAAGAATATTTATTACTGCTTTTTTTTACTACAATTTATAGGACTATTCAGATTGCTTTTTTAAATTAATCCTGTTTTAAATTTGATAGGAGGTATATAACAACAAAAATTTAAATTTTCTTTAGATTTTTCAATTTCATGGAGTATAGGATGTTATATTACAAAACTTAGGATCTCCTCATTGTAAGTCATTATGCTCCTCATTTCATCTCTAATTTTTGTTAATTTTGGATATCATCTTTCTGCCTTTTGTTAATTTGGATAAGAGTTTGCCAATCTTGTTTTCTCAAAGGCCCAACTCCTGGCTTTATTGATTCTTTTATTGGATTTTTTGTTTCTATTTTGTTAATTTTAGCCCTGAGATTTTCTATACTCCATTTAGGCACTGTTTCTTCTTTTCCTTCTTCTCCTCCTCCTTCTCTTCCTCATCCTTCTTGTTGAATTCATTCATTTCTCACACAACACATTCAGACTGCAGCATCTCTCCCTCCTCTTCAAAGTCTGCTGCCACCTGTCCTCCCTACCTCGTCCAATCCCCTGCTCCTTCATTTCCCTTCAGAAAAGAGCATAGTTTCTAGTAATATCAATCCAACACAGCACAATAAGATGCAATAAGCCTGGGCATAAAACTTCATATCAAGGTTTTATTCTAGAGCTTTCAGTTGTGCTCTTAAATTACTAATATGAGATCAGTCAAATATTTCAGTAGATAATCCTGATAGAAACATGACTATAATCATGACTATAAACAGGACATAATTGCTTTTATTATGTCCCATAAGCTTGGATTTGTTGTGTTTTTATTTTCTTTCATTTCTAGGAATACTTTAATTTCTGTCTTTGATGGGAGATGTTATTCTGTATATATGTTTCTCATACTGGTTAATTAATAAAGCACTGTGGCCAATAGGAAACAAGAAAGGCGGGGCTAGGAGACCAGGAGGAGGAAAGAGGAAGTAGTAAGGAGGAGTCAGGATGTAGAGTTGGAGGAAGAAGATGCCGGTGGCAGCTCTCCGATAAGATGACCACATGGAAATACTTAGATGAGTAGAAATGGGTTAATAATTAAGGCATAATTAGCCCATAAACAATAATGGTAACTGACCAACAGGATTGTATCAAATATAGAGTCTCTGAGTGTTATTTGGGGCCAGTACACCAGACCTGCAGCAGGCGGGCTGGCGGAAAACAACAAGCAACATGTCTTGACCCATTTTTCATTCAGTAGAGAATTGCTTGATTTCGATTAGTTTAAAAACTTGCTGTTGTTTCTGTTGTTGATATCCAGCTTTAAGTTGTGATGGTGTGATAAGGAAGGTGTTACTTTAAATTCCTTATATCTGTTGAGATTCACTTTGTGTTGAAGCATGTAGTCAACCTTTGAGAAAGCTCAATGTGCTGCAAAGAAGAAGGCATATGTGTGTGAATGTGGGTGAAATTTTCTGTAAACATTTTTAGGTTAATTTGGTTTATGCTATCATTTAGCTCCAGAATTTCTTTGTTTAGTTTTTTATGGGTGGCCTCTCTGTTGGTAGAATGGGGTATTGAGCTCATCTATTATCACTGTATTGGGGCCAGTATTTAATCTTAGCTATAGCAGTGTTCCCTTTAATGAAATAAAATGTTTGTTTATTTATTTATTTGTTTGTTCATATTTGTTTAGAGCTGCAGTATCCTCTCAGGGGATCTTTCCAATGATGAGTATATGATTTTTTCCCTATGCCTTTGGATTTGTTTTGATTTGAAGTCTATTAAGTCAAACACTAAAATGCTAAACAGGCACATTTATTGGCTCCTTTTGCTTGGAGTAACTTTTCTCATCCTTAAACCTGATATGCTGTTTGTGCATGATAATGTGTGTATCTTTGATTCATTGTAAGGACTGGTTCTGTTTTTATATCATATCTGTTTACCTGTATATTTTTATTAGGGAAATGAGACAACTGATGTTGAGTGTTATCAGTGAGCAGTGTTTGTTGATTACTGTCATTTTTAGAAGTTATTTCCCCTCTTTTGATTTTCTTGTGAAGTTATTCATTCCCTGTATTTTGTTGGCCATTGTTGGCTTCTTAAGGCTAAATTTATTATTCTAGTGTCTTTCTGAACTTGGAGATGGATACTGATTAGATTTGGTTTTATTGTGAGATGTCTCTACAATTACCCAGATTAAGTTAGATTTAACATTTCTATGAGCATCATGTCTACTTTTCTTTCTTTGTCTTCAGTCCCTGCCATTGCTTCTTCATCTCATGTCCTCAGCTGGTAAGATTTGCCCCTGGGTTTCCTGGTCACATTCCAAAGTTTTACATTTGCAGTTTTCCATCAGTTTAGGTTTTATTTATTAATGCTATTTCTACTTCATATCTTGAAGTGTTTTCTACATTTAATTCCACTTTCTTTGCTTTCATAGATTCCAGTAATGTGTTTACTCATATTTTTGGGGGGAGGGAATCTTTGGTCATTTTCTTAATAGCCAATTGAATTCCTTGTCTGTTTTTCTTTAGCTATATACTGAATTTCTCAGTAACTACTATAAGAGGTTTTCTGGGCTCCTGTAAACATTGTTTCCTCACTGTGATTATGTTTCTGTTCCAGTGGCTAGGCATCTAAGTTTTAGGATTACTGTAATTCTAGATAATGATATCTCTTATTGTCTTTCCAGGAAGTGTTTTCTATTCCTTGGTTTCTATTGCTCAATGGATCTTAGAACTTTGTAGTGGCTGTGCATTTCCCAGTAGAGAGAACTTCTTGTCCCCATCTATTGGGACCACTGAGGATACTATGGAAAGAACGTGATTCTGGGTATTGAAATCTTACATGCAGAAATGGGAATGGGCTAGAAGGTATGGGCAGGATAAGATGGGCCATATAGGAGGGAAAACAGCTGGATCTGCCATGAAAATCTTATTCCTGGCTTTGTGGCCAACAGGTTTCCAGTGAGAGAGTGTTGGTGTGTGCCCCAATGGGATGGGGTGGGGAATAAAGCCCATAGAAGATTTGCTTAGTTCCTTGGGAAAGAAAGAATAAATATTCTGATGCAGTTGGCCCTCTATAAGACAAGGACAAATATTTGGGAATTGGAATTGGAGAGTGTGAAGGTGAATGGAAATCACTCTGATTCTGTGGCAAGCATATTATCAGGATTCTAGGGAGACAATGACTCAGGTGATATCAAGTGAGAAAAGGCACTCATATATTTCTAAAAATAGGATCATTTTAGTCTTCTTACTGTTTCTTTCAGAAACACAGAATTTTTACTAAACTGTCTTTCACCAAATAGTGCAGGGCTTATCCTAAAATTCAGGTAAACTTTGGAACTTCTTTACATGTACTACATAGGCCTAATAATAGAACTGAGCAAAACTTGAAATACTCATTAAATATGATATATTTTCTTCTAATTTCTATTATTCCTTAACAAACCAGGTTTATGGAGTGGGCCTCAGAATTCAAAAAACACTATTAAATGTGTTATCACTTCTGAATAAATTGCTCATCTATTATTGAACCAACTGTAGATAAGGCATTAAGGCAGAGAGTTACATATGAAATTTAGGTTGATATTTAGTAATTTATTAAACGACTCCTAATATTAACAAGAAATGGTTGATACAGTATAGTGTCTGTGTCTAATTTTATTTTTATCCTTTAAAAGCTATGAGTTAAGTGTCCATCTAATTGGATTACGCAGTCAGAGTAATATGCTTTTTAAAATCATAGACACAAACTCAATTGCACTGTCATTGGGAATTATGAGATATTTTTCAGAATTTTACATCTATACGACAATAGAAAACAAATCATTTTTACTCCATCTTGCACATAAAGATAAATCTGGACTCACGAGTATTATTTTGCAGTGTGTTATTGAGTTTTCCTGATCTGAAATTTAAATATAAATTTACAGGTGAGTGAAAGTCAATCCAGTATAAACACATGACAGAAAATGTTTTTTTAGGGAATTGTTTCACAAAAATAAAAGGTAATTCAAGTAACCTTATGAACTTCGTGTGAGGTTTGAAGAATACACACACATATCAGTTAGTCAAATTTAATCATATCCTGGGGTGTTGTTAAGCTAAAGAGCTGAGTAAATACTTGTATGAACTTTGACAACAGAATCTCTTCCACTGGTCTTTCATGTCTGGATGCAGATAATATAAACTGCAACTCAAATCACAGGACCCAAACCCTACGCTCAAGAGACATGCTGTTTCTCAGTTGAAACACCTGCCTATGACAAATTCATCTTCAAATGTTTGAATATCTGCTAATACAGCTTGATTTTCTTATTTTGTTGTTGTTCTTTTTTAAAATTAAAAACAATCTTATTTCACATACCAATTCTAGTTCCCTCTCCCTCATGTCTTCCCACTCCACCATCTCCCCATGCCACCTCTGTCCACTCTCAGAGGATGAGGACTCCTATAGGGGATCATAAAAGTCTGTCACCTCAGTTAGAGCAGGGCCCAGGCCCTCTCTTGTATCTAGGCTGAGAGAGCATCCCTCCATAAGGAACGGGCCCCAAAAAGCCAAGTCTTGCACTAGGTATAAATACTAGTCTAACTGCCAGCAGCCCCATAGTCTACCAAAGCCCCTCAATTGAGACCCACATTTAGGGGATTTAGTTCAGTGTTATGCAGGCTCCCCAGCTGTCAGTGGGGAGTCCATGAGCCCCCACTTGCTTAGGTTTAGATGATTCTCTGGGTTCTCCCACCAAGGTCTTGATGCCTTTGTTCATCACTCCCCTCCTTCTCGACAACTGTGTTAGAGGAGTTCGGCTCATTTCTTAGCCATGGATCTCTGCTTCTGCTTCCATCAGCTACTAGATGAAGGCTCTATGATGGTATTTCAATTAAGAATCTGGGAGGAAAATCTCCGAAGCACACGGCAAATAGAAAAAATATTATTTTCTACTAAATGTAGTTCAGGATTTTAAATCATGACAATAAGCCTTATATTTCATTATTTAGATAACAAGATGCTGATCAGCCATGTTGAGAAATGTCATTATTGATGTTTCTACCATGTGTATCCCAGCTGTCTTGGCTTACCTCATCATGGGTTTAAACTCTGGAATTTAAAAGTAAGAGTTAAGGTCTATCTATTAGTCATTAAGTTCAGTCCTTTATATATACTAAGCAATTGCATTTCCCATGATATTTATGATATATTTGCCTACACATCTACTTTGAAATTGAAGGAAAAATGATATTTTGTTAATAGAGAGATGGAAGAGAAAAAAATGGATGCCCAGATTGTAAGCTATTAGCTAGTGGCATACAGTCTTTGGCAAAAGATACCAGCAAAAGAATACAGACATGCAGTTAGGATATTTGTATAAATGGATAGCTTTAAAATTAGAGAGGGTGATTAGGATTATGAATACCATTCCTGGAAAAATATGCTAAGAAACAAAGCAGAAGAGGATACAGAAAAGGAAAATAAAAGGTCTGAGTGTTTGTTATTCACCCTTCACAGTGATTTTTCATAGAGGTATCATGAGGAATGTCCCAACATCTTCCCCATATAGTCCTGGTTATCTTTATTTACACTGCCAGTTCAACACTAACATGCAGATTTTTCCACATGCTGAGAAAATAAAACTTGAGTTAATTTATTTCTGCTGATTTATATAAGAGACGAATTTTTCCTTATTCTTGATGTAATTCTATTTTTCTTTATACAAAAGGTCACATTTTCCTACAAACAAATTGAAACAATGGGTAACTTCAAGTCTATAGTTTTCCTTGACATTCATGATTTCTTACATGGTCACAAACACTGGAAAATTCATTTTAATTAAACACGAACACAAGAACTTAAGAGATGACTTAGCAATAGAAAGCACATGTTGTTCTTTCAAAAACCATGGTTTAGTTTTAAAAAATAATCCATGTTAGCCCCCAAAATTAAAAGACCTCCAGGCATGAGAATCGGAAACTTTCTCTTAACCTCCGGGGATACTAGACATGCACATGGTGCACAACCTGCATGCAAACTAATAGCAGTATATAAAATAAATTAATTAATAGATTTATAAAGATGGGAAAAAGATGAGCACCCTATGTTTACTTTTAAAATTATATATATATATATATATACATACATACACACACACACATATATATATATATATATATATATATATATATATTCAGAATATACTGTGTGCTTGTGTGCATGCTTATAGAAGAATATGTCAGTTTGAGGTACAAAAACAATTTTCAAATTTAGGTTTAATTAGATCCTAAACAAGAAACATTTTTTTTGTTACTTACAAACAACAGGTTATTAAAAATTTGTAAGCCTATCTTGGGATATTTCCATAGTATAAACAAGGACAAAACAGAAGACATTGTAGAAGCCCACATGGACGTTGTTAAATTTGGAAGAAGCTTGTCACATCTAAAAAACTCAGCACCAGCACTGTCCTGTATCTTGAGATGACTGGTTCATCATTTTCTTATAAACTCATTAATAAATTAGTACATATCAAACATCTCTTGTCCAATTGCTAAATAAAATAGTCACATAAATTCATCTTAAAAAGTTTCTCTCTTTTCTTGTTATTGTCCTTTTCCTTTCCCAGCTGCCTTCCAAGGATCTTCGCAGAAGCAAGTGTGGAACTATTATTTTGCTGAAAAAAGAAATGTCAGGAAGGTAGGTGAGAAGGAACTATTCATACAGGTGTGAATAGTTCCAAATTTGAAAGCTATGGTTCTGATGTGAGTCAAGCCATTAAACAAACTGGGAATGAATAAACATAATTTATGCAAAGTTGATATCTTGTGAAGTAAAACTTCCTTAAAGGAGACATTGACATAGTTCTTGTGGTAGTCTAGGATTTTAAAGTTTGAATAGGAAAGTGAAACTTAGGTGGTTATTTTACTGTAACAAACTTGGCTTAATGTATTGTTTTGTTTTTCAAGGTAGTATTTTAATATGTAGCCCTGGTTCTTCTGAAACACATTATGTACTCAAGCTGGCCTCAAACTCAGAGATTTGTCTTCCTCTGCAACTAAGTGTTGGGATTAAATGAATGCATCACTGTCATGTGGCTTAAAGAAAATTTTGTTAAGGAAGATTATCTGGAATCCAGCCACCTTCAGAGAAATTCCTGGAGACTATCTGAGCACAATAGGCCAGCCGATCCAAGTGGGACCACCTGTAATTTCCAGCTACTAGGTCTCTGACCCACACCAGTGGTCTTCTATTGGAGTTCTGGGCCCCTCCCAGAGATCTGCCTATCTCTGCAGGTCCACCATGAGTTCCTGCGGGCTGGATCCTTGACCTCCATCATAGGACCTCTGCTAAAGAGGCCCTACTCAGTTGGAGAGTACCAGTTAGACCCGCTTATCAGTACAGAAACATCCTGAGTATCAACCCAGCCTTTGTCCCCCAACATCAGACCTTGGCTAGAGGTGACTATCCCTGAGGAAACATCCTGTGGGCTAGCCTCTGCCAAAGAGGCCTCAGCTCTCCTCTGCAGGAGCCTGATCTTTGAACCCCATCGTCAGGCCCCTGCCTATGGAGAGACCTCCTAGAGAGCTTGGACCACCCAGAACTACAGATGTCGAACCTCTAACCCACCTAAAGAAGCTATGGGAAGATGGCAATACAAAAAAAAAACAAAAACAACAACAAAAAAAAACACCTAACATCAGAAAGACAAGCATAACACCACCAGAATCTAGGGAAGCTACACCAACTAGACCTGAACACAACAAAGCAAATGAATCAGGTGAGAATGACCTAAAAATTATCATCATAAAAATGATAGAGGCACTCAAAGAAGATGTGAGAAAATCCCTTAAAGCAGTGGAAGATAAAACAAACAAAAAAATGGAAGAAATAAATAAAATTTTTAAAGAATGTACTGAAAGCCAAGAAAAAAATAATTAAACAGGTTCAAGACTTGAAAACAGAAATGGAGACAATAAAGAAAACACAAACCAAGGAATGTTGGAAATAGAAAAACTGGGCAAATGATCAGGAACTGAAGACGCAAGCATAACCAACAGAATTCAAGAGATGAAAGAGAGAATCTCAGCTGCTGAAGATAAACTAAAGGAAATAGATTCATCGACTAAAGAAAATCATAAATCCAACAAATCCTTATCACAAAACATCCAGGAAATGTGGGACACTGTGAAAAGGCCAAACCTAAGAATAATAGGCATAGAGGAGAAAGCCCAGATCAAAGGTGCCAAAAACATATTCAACAAAATCATTGAAGAAAACTTTCCCAATCTGAAGAAGGACATGCCCACTAAAGTACAAGAAGCATACCATACACCAAATAGACTGAACCAAAGAAAAAAGACCCCTCAACATATAATAATCAAAACATCTAACATACAGAATAAAGAAAGAATATTAAGAGCAGTGAAGGAAAAAACAGACAGGTAACATATAAAGGCAGACCTATCAAAATTATGCCTGATTTCTCCATGGAAACCCTCAAGGCCAGAAGGTCCTGGATAGATGTTCTAAAAGAACAACGAGTCTGCAGTTGCCAGCCCAGGCTACTATACCCAGCAAAACTCTCAATCAATATAGATGGAGAAAGCAAGATATTTAATGACAAAGCCAGATTTTCACAATATGTATCTACAAATCCAGCCCTACAGAAAGCTGTGGAAAGAAAACTCCAACCCAAGGAAGTTAACTATGCTCACAAAGACATAGGCATCAGATAATCCCAATTCATCCAGAAACCAAGGGTAAAGAAGGACAAATAAATTCACAATACCACTTCCAAAAGCACATCTAAAACAAACATTAACAATCAATGATCCTTACTCTCCCAAAACATTAATGGTCTAAACTCGCCTATAAAAAGACACAGGCTAACAGAATGGATACAAAGACAGAATTCATCTTTATGCTGCATACAAGAAACACACCTAAGCTACAAAGACAGACATTACCTCAGGGTAAAGGGCTGGGAAAAGATCTTCCAATCAAATGGTCTCAATAAGCAAGCAGGTGTGGCTATCCTAATATCTAACACGTTAGACTTCAAACCAAAATTAATCAAAAGAGATGAAGATGGTCATTTCATATTCATCACAAAGAAATCCATCAACAAAAAGTCTCGATTCTGAACATCTATACCACAGAAACAGAGGCACCCACATTCGTAAAAGAAATGCTACTAAAACTCAAAGGTCACATAAAACCTTATACACTTATAGTTGGAGACTTCAGTACACCACTCTCACCACTAGACAGGACCACCAATCAGAAACTCAACAAAGAAACAAAAGAACTAACAGAAGTTATGTCTCAAACATGTTTAACAAACATCTATAGAACATTCCATACAAACACAAAAGAATATACCTTCTTTTCTGCTCCACATGGAACATTCTCTAAAATCAACCACAAACTAGGTCGCATAACAAACCTCAACAGATACAGAAGTATTGGAATATTCCCCTGTATCTTATCAGACCACCATGCTTTAAAATTGGAATTCAACAACAACACAAATCACAGAAACCCTACAAACTCATGGAAACTGAACAATGCACAATTGCACCACACCTGGGTCAAAGAAGAAATAAAGAAAGAAATTAAGGACTTCCTAAAATTCAATGAGAATGACATATCCGAACTTATGGGACACCTTGAAAGCAGTGTTACAAGGGAAGTTCATTACACAGAGTGCCCATATGAAGAAAACAGAGGATACTCACATTAGAGAATTAACAGCGCAACTGAAAGCCTTGGAACAAAAAGAAGCAAACTCACCTTGGAGGAGTAGATGCCAGGAAATAACCAATTTGAGGGTGAAATCAATAACATAGAAACCAGGAAACAATACAAATATCAATGCAACAAAGAGTTGTTTTTTTGAGAAAATCAACAAGATAGATAAACCTTTATCCAAACTAATGAAAAAGCAGAGAGAGATCATGCAAATTAACAAAATCAGAAATGAAAAGGGGGACATAACAACAGATACAGAGGAAATCCAGACAACTTTCATGTCATACTTTGAAAACCTGTACTCTACAAAATTTGAAAATTCAAAGGAAATGGACAAATTTCTGGATAACTGTCACTTAACAAAATTATACCAAGAACAGACAAACAACTTCAATAGACCTATAATCCCTAATGAAATCAAAACAGTAATCGAAAGCCTTTCACCAAAAAAAGCCCAAGAACCGATGGCTTCAGTGCAGAATTCTACCAGAAATTCAAGGAAGAGCTAATTCCAATACGCCTCAAATTATTCCACACAATAGAGACAGAAGGCACATTACCAAACTCTTTCTACGAGGCCACATTCACTTTGGTACCCAAGCCTCACAAAGATACAGCTAAGAAAGAAAATTATAGACCAATATTCCGGATGAACATCGACGCAAAAATACTCAAAAAATACTGGCAAACCAAATCCAAGAATACATCAGAGAAATCATCCACCTTGACCAAGTAGGCTTTATCCCTAGGTTGCAAGGATGGTTTAACATACAAAAATCTATCAATGTGATCCACCATATAAATAAACTGAAAAAGAAAAACCATATGATCATCTCCCTAGATGCTGAAAAAGCTTTCGACAAAATTCAACTCCCTTTTATGATAAAGATCTTGGAGAGATCAGGGATAATAGGAACATACATAAACATAGTAAAAGCCAACATAAACTGAATGGAGAGAAGCTTAAGGCAATTCTTCTAAAATCAGAAACATGACAAGACTGTCCTGTCTCTCCGTATCGCTTCAATATTGAACTCAAAGTTCTAGCTAAAGCTATAAGACAACAAAAGGAGATCAAGAGGATCCAAATTGGAAAGGAAGAAGTCAAACTATATCTATTTGCAGATGATATGATAGTTTACATAAGTGACCCAATAAACTCTACCAGAGAACTCCTACAGCTGATAAACACCTTCCGCAAATTAGCAGGATACAAGATAAACTCAAAAAAATCAGTAGCCCTACTTTATTCAGACGACAAAGAGGCTGAGAGTGAAATCAGACAAAGATCACACTTTACAATAGCCACAAACAGCAGTAAGAACTTTGTGTCTTTAAAGAAAGAAATTAAAGAAGATATCAGAAAATGGAAAGATCCCCCATGCTCTTGGTTTGGAAGGATAAGTATAGTTAAAATGGCAATCTTGCCAAAAGCAATCCACAGATTCAATGAAATCCCCATTAAAATCCCAGCACAATTCTTCACTGACCTTGAAAGGATAATAATCTACTTTGTACGGAAAAACAAAAGACCCAGATTAGCCAAAACAACCCTGTACAACAAAAAAACTTCAGGAGGCATCACCATCCCTGACTTTAAGCTCTACTACAGAGCTATAGTTCTGAAAACAGCCTGGTATTGGCACAAAAATAGACAGGTAGACCAATGGAATCGAATCAAAAATCCCGATATTAATCCACACACCTATGAACACCTGATTTTTTACAAACAGCTAAAAAAATACAATGGGGGGAGGAAAGCATCTTCAACAAATGGTGCTCCCACAATTGGATGATGGTGTTTAGAAGACTGTAGATAGACCCATGTCTAGCGCCACGCACAAAGCTCTAGTCCAAATGGATCAAAGACCTCAACATAAATCCAGCCACACTGAACCTCTTAGAAGAAAAAGTAGGAGGTACCCTTGAACAAATTGGTACAGGAGACTGCTTCCTGAACAAAACTCCAGTAGCACAGACACTGAGATCAACAATCAATAAGTGGGACTTCCTCAAACTTAGAAGCTTCTGTAAGGCAAAGGAAGCTGTTGACAAGACCAAATGGCAGCCTACAGACTGGGAAAATTTTTAAACAACCCTACATCTAACAAAGGACTGATCTCCAAAATATACAAAGAACTCAAGAAACTAGTCAACAAACACCAAATAGCCCTATTAAAAAATGGGGTACAGAATTGAAGAAAGAATTCTTAATAGAGGAAATCAAAGAGGCTAAAAGACACTTAAGAAAATGTTCAACGTCCTTAACTATCAGGGAAATGCAAATGAAAACAACTTTGAGATACTACCTTACTCCTTACAACATGGCTACAATTAGAAACACCAATGACAAGTGATGCTGAAGAGGATGTGGAGAAAGGGGAACACTCCCTTCACTGCTGGTGGTAGTGCAAACTTATACAGCCATTTTGGAGATCAGTATGGCGGTTCCTCAGGACAATAGGAATTAGCTTACCACAAGACCCAGCAATTCCACTCTTAGGTATATATCCCAAATGGCTCTCCTCTAGGCAACAAAGACATGTGCTCAGCTATGTTCATAGCAGCATTATTTGTAATAGCAAGAACCTGGAAGCAACCTAGATGCCCCTCAACTGAAGAATGGATAAAGATGATGTGGCACATCTACACAATGGAATACTACTCTGCAGAAAAAAAAATAACAGAATCTTGAAATTCACAGGCAAGTGGATGGAACTTGAAGAAATCATCCTGAATGAGGTAACCCAGTCAGAAAAAGAGGAACAGGGTATGTACTCGTTCATATATGGATTTTAGATGAATCACCAGCCTGTAATACATACCACCAGAAGAACTGGGATACAAGGTGTATTCTAAGAGATTCATATATGGTCCCACACAAAAGGGGAAGGGACAAGTCTCCCAGATCACATAGGAAATGAGTGGGCAGTGAATGGGGAGAGAACTAGGAGAAAGACAAGGGGAGGAGAGGAAATTGTGTGTAACTAGATAGACTGAGTCAGGGTGGGTAGGGGGGACATAAAAATGAAGCCATTATTGGTTTGAAGAGAAAACTGAACCTAAAGAAAGGTCTAGTGAACTACAAGACTGACTCCAACTAATAATTCGAGCAACCATGGAAAGGCTTCCATAATTGCCCTTCCCTGATAGTGAGATCATCAACTAAAGTATACACCATCATGGAGTCCTCATCTAGTACCTGTTGGAAACAGAAGCAAACACCCATAATCAAACACTGAGTCAAACTAGCATACAGATGCAGAAAGAGGAGACAAGACCAGTTTGTAGAAACTCACAAAGACAGCTGACCTGAACCAGGAGGATCTTGGACCTCCCAGAATGATGACTAGGAACCCAGCATGGGACTGACTCGGACCCCCTGAATATGGGTCTCAGCTAGAAGAATTGAGCATTCTAGGGGACCTCAAAAGAAACAGGATCTATTCCTGGTGCACAAAAGTTCCTTGTGGACACACCCCCATGGATGGATACCCCCTTATCCTAGAGACAGGAGAGAAGTCTTAGTCCCTACTTCAAATTTCTTGACAGACTTACATGACCCAACATGGATAGCATAGCCCTACAAGTGGAATGCGGTCAGGGGATGGGAGGGGAGGGTGGCAGGTGTGCATGTCACAGGGGAAAGAAGGTAAGAAGGAGGGAGGGAGGTTTGGAAGGAGGAAGGGAGAGGAAACTGGGATCCACATGTAAAATTTTTAAATTATATTATTAATAAAAAAGAAGGAAAAATGCTGCTGTATTAAATATATATACACACACACACACACACACACACACACACACACACACACACACACACACACATATATATATATATATATATATATATATATATATATATATATATATATAATGCTTTGGCTTCAAAATTTTTGCCTAAGGACAAGCTACTGGGGAAAAGGATTTCTAATTTTGTTTCCATAGAAAATGAAAAGTTGTGGATTCCTCCCAGACTAATGTGGTTTGATTGAGCAAGACTCCCTTAAGCAATGTATATGGGAAAATGCAGTCTTGCAGACCACTATAGCCAGGCGTTCTGAGTCTTCTTAGGATTCCCCCAACACAGTACCACCTACCAGTGGAAGCAGTTTGAAAAGAACAAGGCCCAAATTCCCAAATATTTTTTATAAATGTTTGTTTTCATTAAAAAAAGGCATGTATAATTATGACCAGCATAAAATAAAAAAATTTTCAAAAAATAAAAAAGGAAGATTTTCTGAATTTGTTCAAGTCTTACTGTAATCATAAAATAGACATGCAACTTTTGTCTGTGAATCATTTTTTGTGACTGATTATGTTTATGAATTTATGTATGCTGAATCATCTAGATATTTGTTAATAAATATTTGAATGTATTTTGAATATAGTCTACAAGTACTTTTATATTTATTCTTCTCTTATATGTTACATCCTAATTGTAACCCTGCCTTCCCTCCAAGTTCCTCCCATTCCTTCTTTCCCCGATCATCTGCTCCTCCTTTTCCTTCAGAAAAGAGCAGCCTTCCCAGGTATATCAACTGAAGACTGAATAACAAGATGCAGTAAGACTAGGCATAAAAAAAAAAAATCCAAAAAACCAAAAAAACCAAAACAAAACATCCTATCAAGGATGGACAAGAGAATACATTAGGAGGAAAATAGTACAAAAGATAACCAAAAGAGTTAGATATGCTGTCAATCCAACCCAAGCCAAACAACCATAGCATATATTCAGAGGACCTAGTATAAGACTCACACAGGCTCCATGAGCCTTGCTTAGTTGATTCTATGGACTCTGTTCTTCTGGTGTCTTCAACCCTGCTGGCTTCTACAATCCTACCTCCCAGTGTTCCTCAGGGTTTCCCAACTCCACCTAATGATGGACTATGAGTCTCTGACTGCTCTCATCAGCTTCCCTAGAAGCCTCTCTCATGAGAATTGGGATAGGCACTAATCTGTGAGTATAGCAGACAGTAATTAGGAATCATTTCATTGACTTTTTCCCCAGTCCATCTCTACCTTAAGTGTCTGGGCCATCCAGTGTCTGTTTCCTTGCAATCCAAGTAGTGTCTGTCAGTTATGGGCTTGCATTAATGGTACTGGAATCAAATTAGGTGAGACAGGATGTAGGTCAATGGTTTGGTGCCTGATTTGGTATCTCAACACTGGAAGCCTTGCATGGTTGTAAAAGATTGCTATTAAGATCCATATCCTCCATACAAAGAGTTCTTGTTAGAGTTGCTCTCATAGGTTCCAAGAAGTTTCTACTGCACTTGGTTTTCTCATCATCCCTCAAATCTCCTCTAATACCTGTGGAGTCTCTCTGGACTCTCTTTGTCCCTCCCTCCCCCCACCTAATTCCTCTTGTTTCCATCCCCACTTGTACCCGGTCAACCCATAACATTTATTTCCCTTATTCAGGGAAATCCATCAGTGTCTCCTAGAGTCCTCCTTGTTTGTTTAGCGTCTCTTTGTCTCATTTAACATCTAATGGCCACTTAAGTTTGAGTAGATATCATGTTTGTCTTCCTGGGTCTGGGTTGCTCCACTCAAGATCTCAAGATGATTTTTTTTAACAGCTGAATGATAGTTCATTGTGTAAATGTACTTCACTTACTTAATCGATTCTCTGATTGAGGGACATCTAGGTGGTTTCTGGCTATTATGAGTAAAGCTACTATGAACAGAGATCAGCAAGTGTTCTTGTGGTAGGATGGGGATTCTTTTGGGTATATTCATGAGTGGTATAACTGGGTCTTAAGCTATATTGATTCCAGTTTTTAGAGGGACTGTATATTGATTTTCACAGCCGCTTTATATGTTCTCGTCCCCACCAGCAATGAAGTGTTTCGTTTGCTTATGTTATTGGTCTTAGCCTTTCTGACAAGTTTTGATTTGCATTTTGATGGCTGAGGAGGTTGAACATGTCTTTAAGTGTTTCTCAGACACTTGGTATACCTCCAATGAGGATTCTCTTTTTAGACTTGTAACCCCAGTTTTAAATTTTGATTATTTAGTTTATTGGTGCCTAATTCTTGGGTTTTTTAAAATACAGTTTGGATATTAAGATCCTGTTGGATATAAAGTAGGTAGAAATCTTTTCAGATTCTGTAGGATTTTGTTTTGTCCTATTGGTGGTGTCCTTTCCTTTATAAAAACATTTTGGTTTTATGAGTTTGTATTTATTGATTGTTGATCTTAGTATCTGTGCTGTTAAGGTTTTGTTTAGAAAGTTTTCTCCTGTGCCAATGAATCCAATGCTATTTCCCACTTTTTCTTCTTTTAGTTTCAACGTGTCTGGTTTTATGTTGAGGTCTTGGTTCCACATAGATTTGAGTTTTATGAAAGGAAAAATGCAGATCTATTTGTTTTCTTCTGCATGCAAACATTCATTAGACTAGTACTATTTGTTGAAGATTCCTTTCCATTATGTATTTCTGGTTTCTTTGTCAAAAGTCAGTTGTCCATAGGTGTGTGTGTTTCTGTCTGGGTCTTTAATCCAATTACATTAATTGATATATCTATTTGTATGCCAATACTATTTTTTAACTATAGCTCTGGAATAGATCTTGAAATCAGGGATAATAATAGTTTTTTTTTTTTTTTACTGTTCATGATTATTTTGGCTATCCGGAGAATTTTGTGTGTCCATATGGCAGTGATTATTGTCCTGTCAAGGTGTGTAATGAATGACGTTAGAATTTTGAATAGTATTACCATACTATATTAATTACACAAATCCATAACCATAAGAGATCTTTCAAGCTTTGATATCTTCTTCAATTTCTTTCTTTAATTACTTGAAATTGTTGTCATACACACCTGTCACTTGCTTGGTTAGGGTTACACCAAGATATTTTATATTGTTTGTGGCTATTGTAAAGGATGTTGAGTCCCTGATTTCATTCTCGGCACATTTGTAATTTGGATATAGTAAGATGAGAGATTTTTTTTTAGTTTATCTTGTATTCAGCCACTTTTCTGAGTTCCATGGTAAGGTTTTTGGGATCACCTGTATATTGTATCATATCACACGACTATTTCATTTGTAATTGTATCCACTTTATCTCCTTCAGTTTTCTTCTTGATCTAGTTAGAACCTCAAATACTATATTGAATAGATATGTGGAGAGTGGCCAACCTTGACATGAATATCACATATTGAACTTGATAGATTATCAAAAATATGATATGAAGTTGAGAGCAAATAGGGAAGTGGGAGTAGGACCTGAGAAGAGTTAGGAGGAAGAATGGTGAAAATGACAAATTGAGAAAAAGTAACTGAATTAGGAATGGAACAATTGTTTACATTTTCCAGTACAAGTAAGCCATTATCAGAATTATCTAGCAAAATAAAAGGTATATTATGCTAATGTAGCATCATAATCATTAGAGGAAATTATTCACACATAACTCTTCCATCATGAAGGATAGAAATTTAAAATATTAATTACTTATTCAAAAAGTGCGCTAAAGGGTGACCCAGGAGGTGTACAGACCTAAATGAGCTGATAATGGCTTTGTCATGTCTCAGTGTCCAGCACAGGTTTCCTAAGAAACAAACTATATTGTCAGCTCCAATATCAGTCACAATTAGTGCATGTATTTTAGGCAACATGGTACAATAATATAAAGATGTTTTAGGACTCAGTGCTATGCTAAGGAGGAAAATAATCTGAATGAAAAGTACACTTTTGAGCGATTCAGAGATGGCAGGAATATGATTAACAACCTTCTACGATTCTTACAGCATTAAATCGTTTCGGAGTCATTAGCATTTTTCTGCCCCAAGCCACAAAACCATCTGTTTTGCAAAGAATCTTGTGCTTTTTGCTGGAAAATGATACTATAATCTAAAACCCTAATAGCAGAATCTGTCACACATAATACTGTTTGACTGCAATTGAGGTTTGGTCAAGCAGTGTGAGAACAAAGTAACATTTCTCTTTTGCAAGCAGCGTATGAGTCTAGTCAGCTCTTCTCACTACAGAATTTCCTCCCACATTGTACCTGTGCCACTACCTTTAACATGATGTGCTGTGCTATGGCAATGCCAAAAGCATTACTGCTAATGTATAAGCTTCCATGTCTAACCCTTGTAAAATCCACAGTCTTACCATCAAGGCATTTAATAGAAGCCAATCATTATCTTCTTATAATAAAAACATAAAAATGAAGTGTATTGATGTCAAACAAGCACATGAAAAGATAATCGGTACAATTTAGTATTGGAGCCGCAAGGGAAGGAAAATCCTGTATCTAAAATGAAGATTTAGTCTGTCAAAATCTAGAAGGACAAACATTGGAAAGAACTTCCCACAATAGTGATGGCAGGAATGTGGCACTAATGAAATACTATGCTGGTTTTAAAAGAAATTTGGTAGAATCTTTAATAAAACTCGTGGGGCTGGAAACATGTCTTAGTGGGGATACTGGGTGCACTTCCAGAAGAGTAAAGTTCAATGAAAGCAGATTCTCTTTCTGACATGCTCCAGGTATAGACATGGTACATGAACAAAGGCAGGCAAGTCACCAATACATGTGGAAATAAATAAAATAAATAAAATTTTAAAAATTAAGTTGAGTATATGATATAGTTATTATTATTGCTAATAAAACTTCACTGCATATATGTATTTTTATTTATCTGTTAGTGACTACCTATATTCATTTCATAATTTGATTATTGTGAGTGGTGCTATAATCAATACAAATATTCATGAATTTTTTAAAATGGTATACTGACTTAAGTTCCTTCAATCTTAGACCCAGGGATAATATAGCTAAGGCATGACTTTGACTTTATTAATTTACATTGGTTTACTGATTGTTTCATTCATTGTGTATATGTGTATGTATGCAGTTTCATTCATTGTGTATGTATGAAGTTTCATCTGTTGTGCATATGTTTATATATGCAATTTCATTCATTGTTTATATATTTATGTATGTAGTTTCATTCACTGTGTGTATATGTATGAAGTTTCATCTGTTGTGTATGTGTGTATGTATGTAGCTTCATTTCTTGTGTATATATATATATGTATGTAATTTCATAAATTCATTGTGCATGTGTATATGTATGTAGCTTCATTCATTGGTATATGTGTATGTATGTAGTTTTGTTTGTTGTGTATATGTGTGTGTATGCACGTGCTCATGTAAGGAATCACAGGCAATTGAAGAACTTGGTTCTGTTCTTCCAGTGTGCTGGCCAAGTGTTTACACGTAGGTTGTTAGGTTTGTAACAAGCACTTTATATTCTACATTTTTGTCCAACACAGTCTCTAGCTTTCCTATCAAATGATCCATTGTTTGTTTTATCCTTTGCTGTGCTCACCTGTGACATTTTAAAATCACAATAAAAAATGGATTAATGTGAATTAAGATAGATATGCCACATGGAATATCTCAGCAAAAAAAAAAAAAAATCCTCAAATATACCAGGAAACATCATTTTGCTGTATGTTAACGTCTGCTGAAAGATGAATGCAGACAAACATGGTATATAAATGCACAAATATATGTGGGAGACTAATGTAAAGAAGTAGTGACATAATTTGAAAAGGTATGAAAAATTTATAAAAATCTCCTTTGATGTGATTTTTTAAAAGAAATTCTAGGAATCAGAGTTTCCACATTGTACCTGTTTTACTACTGAGACAGCTTGGTCTAATGAAAATTTCAAGATCATAAAGCTATTAAAGATGTTATTTAGAACATCTACTGGTTAAGAATATATACTGGTTAAATATAAAATCACTGTTAAAAGCTGAATGCTGTAACATAAATAGTAAGTTTATTATGAAGTAAGTTCATTGCTAGCTATATATACATCGTTGATAAAACAGAATTGTGTGTTAACATATATAAGACACATTGATGAGAAATTTTTGGTACTCTAATAGCAATCATCAATGAATCTTAACAAGTATTTTATCAGGAGACAGACCTTTGTCAGAACCCAAGAACCCTCTACACATGTCACCTTGATTCTCCTGATACACTGTGAGGAGTGACAGCTTTCTCACCTCACGACAGGCAGAGTTGTAACACAATCAAAAGAGAAGTAGTTTGTGTCACTACTTCTCTGAGCATGGTTTTATGTTGATGAGCATGTTTGTATACTTTGCTCATTTGACATAAAATAATTGTATTAAATGAATGCTTTATACTGTGTATTTTCATTTTGTTTTTGGCCAATTCCATTTTAGATGATCATTTCTACTTTTCTAGTCTTAACTTCAAATTAGTCATGCTGCCATAAAAATCCATGTTCATATGCTCAGGATGGCATATGTGTTCAGACAAAAAAAAACATAAAAAAACCAATCAACCAACAAACTCACCAGTTTTCAAGTTGGTTCTAATCAGCATGTATTAGAGCTTCAATTGCTTATGTCCCTGGCTAGCACACACACTATAACTCCACTTAGATGTGTTGCTTCAAGTAGCTGTGAAGTTACATTAATGCTCATAGTATGCCCTGGTATTCACTAAAATCTAAATGATATGTTTTTCATGAGGGAAATTGGACAATATACCAATTATTATACTGAAGACCCAAATTGTATTATATCACAGTGTGATTTTACTGATACGAGATCTTTGAAGAGGTAAGATGAGATCATTGCAGTGAACCCCATCATATTACTGGTGACATCCTCTTACAGAAAGGAGATGAAGACAATGAGGACACATGGAACCCATGCAAGGGCAGGGCACAAAGAAAGCATTCTGATCAAGCATTGAGCCCTCAGCATAAACCAGCAGTTGCCCAGTGATACAATTACTGTGAACTCCTGGCCCCAAGAAGCATCAGAGGATGTTTATGTGGTTTTAAGGTGTGTTTCATGGCATTTTACTCTGATTAAACTAATAGTCTTAGTCTGAAATATCATACTCCGTTCCTTCAGTTATGCAATGTGTTAACTGCCTCCTAATTTTTGTTTAAAAAACAAAAAGAAAAACAGAAGAATTGTTCATCTTTGTTAAGGATCTTAAGGTGTTGTTAATATATATTCAATATATTTGTCTGTAAACTCTTCCATAGCTCTTTTAGTTGTCTATTCTTTTTTATGTACTTTTATATGATACATTTTTATTTCTGTAAATCATGGTATAATTACTTCATTTCCTCTTTCTCTTTCTTCCTTACAACCCTTCTCATGTAACCCCTTGCTCTCTTTCAAACTCATAGTCACCATTCATATAATTGCATATACCAGAAAAAGTGTAAGAAAGTTGAAGAGACCCATAGGAGTAAGAAGAGTGCTATGGGATTCTGTCTCCTTGTAATGTCAGAGAGGCTACATGCAATTAATCTCATCAACATTGCTTCTTAGAGAAGACATAATCAAGGCAGAAATCAATGGATTTATCAACATGGAAGGGGAAATCTAATAAGGCTTCAATTCTAGACAAAGAGCTATAGGTAACTGAAAAATGCCAAGAGTGGGAGAAAATGTCTCCCATTGGGAAAAGTCCCTCACTTATTTAGCTAACACCGTGTGATCATCTATTTGATCATATGCATTCATATAACCTTATGTAGAGTAAGCAGGATGTATTTATGATCTACTTTAAAACATTAGCAGACAGTAAATTTAGCACTTTTTTGTATAGAGTATATATATGTATATATATATATATAAATACACTCTCTATCTATATATATATATATATATATATATATATATATATATATACTTTTTAATTGTTGGTCTATAAACATTTTGCAATATATAAACCTAGTATGACCCAAATTACTAATTCATCTTTAATTTATATTTGTAAGTAATTTATAGTTTGTAATTTAGTATTATTTATGTATACATACATTATGTACTATGTGTGTGTGTGTGTGTGTGTGTGTGTGTGTGTGTGTATAAACTATTAAATATATTTAGTTATGTCCATATGTATAAATTTTATTTTTAGGAAGACTGAGCCTCCTCTTGTTAACTGTTGTTCTTCGCTAGGGCATAAATTTTACAGAATATTTAGAGAATTTAGAGAATTGCATACCTATAAATAGGTGTGTTCATATACTGTCATTTTCTTATTTGGAAAACTAGGGTAGACTCTGAAAAATCATTGATGAAATTATTTCATGATGGAAAATTCTGACAACCAATGTGTTTCCTCACTATTTGTGTTTTCTTTGAATAATCTTCCTTTCTTGCTTTATCTTTTCTTTTTTTTTTTAATATAAGTCTTATACAGCTTAAGCTGGCTTCAAACTTGCTTTGTGTAGCTTTGGAAATCAAAAGATTTGTAAATGCTCATCCTGTAAGATAGGTGGACAGAGATAAAAAGAAAGAGTATCAGAAATTATCACTGACTATCCAAGACTCAAGGACAGTTAACAAGTTTCTCAAACTAGGTCATACCTCTTTATATTAATCATCATTCAATAATATCATTATCTTTCTCAACAGTGAACTAATCACCTAATGAAATCAGATCTCTCAAGATTCCATCAACTAGCATGCATAAGCCTACAATATCATAGTCAAGCATTTAAAACATGATTTTTTTTCAGACAATTTAGATACACAATAAAGTGAACAGGTAGAATTAATTTGCTAGGGATCATTGGAAGAACATTTTAAAAGTAAGTATACAAACCTTTCATAGCATTGATGCTTTCTCAACAAATCTCACACCAATAACATAAATAAAATAGTAAATGTCTGCATGTGTACTATTCAATTTCCTAATGTGTCATTTAATTGAAGGTAAATAAATAATTAATGAATAACTGAAATTTAATCTGCCTTTAAATTCAGCCTGACTCAGGAAATTCAACCATCAGCATTTGGTTAGAAATATTCCTTTTCTTTGGTCTTAGCATTTTCGTAAGCATACAGCCAAAGGCATCACACTTATCTTTAAGTGTTCAAACCAGTTTGAAGAGCAGCATAACCTATTTTCACAATGTCTAACAAAAGAGATGCAATAGCTTGTGATTTTTCTGGCCTAGGGAGCAGAAGAGAAATAAAAAATCATACACTAAGGCATATTTTGTCAGTTCTGCTGTTAAGAATAGAAAAGTTTTGATGTTAATCTGTAATGTAGATTGGCACTTCAGAGTTCAGATAGGCAAATCTGTATCATGATATTTAGAAAATGTGTGTCACTGGTGCTCATGATAACAGTCAGAGAGAGAAAAAAAAAATCGCTTTCTGCTTTTTCCCCAACGAGGCATCTAGAAGGTGAATAATTCCAAAAAAAAAAAAAAAAAAAAAAAAAAGCAGTGTTTTCCAACTCAGAAAAAGTGTGGCAGCATGGACAAAATCTGCACAGGTCCAAGCCAGATGGGGTCCCAGAACAGAGAGGTAAAAGTGGATATGACCTTGTGGTGGGTCTTAGTAAGAATGTCCCTCATAGACTTGTACAACTGAATGCTTAGTCCTCAGGGAGTGGTACATTTTGAGAATTAGGTAGTATGGCCTTGCTGTATTAAGTGTGTTTTCTTGAGGGAAATATATCAGTGAAGATGGGTTTTGAGGTTAAAAGAGCCCAAGCTAGTACCAGTGTCACTCTCTGAGGGTCAGGACATAGAACTCTCACGTAGTTCTCTAGTACCATGTCTGCCTACATGACCCCATGCTCCCCAGCATGATGATAATGGATCAATCTGAAACAGAAAGTAATCCCCAATCAAATTCCTTCATACACATATGTGTTTATGTGTGTACAAGTGTTACTAAATTATAGTAGAGAAAAAATGTTGAAATTGAAAAGCAGTCTGCATTGAAATTTAGCCCTACAGGAAATTCAATCTTTAGTAATTAGTTAGAATAATTCCTTTCTCCTTGGTCTCAGCATTTTCATAAACATACAGCCAAAGACACCATACTTATCTTTAAGTGTCCAAACCACCAATTGAAAGAGCAGCATGTACATATAATATATTACATATGTGTATATATATGTATGTATGTGCGTATGTATATGTTTGTTTATATATGTGTGTGTTTATGTATGTGTGCATGTATGTATGTATGTATATATATATTACTATAGAAGGGTAAAAACACTCTGAAAAAGTAGACCCAACTGCTATATATTGTTGCACAGCAAAAGGAAGCATTTTTCAGAGGTTTTGATCTGTATCTGGAGAAAGAGATGTATTAATTGGATCTGGTAGAATTGGATCATAAGGCTGAAGAGATACCACAGTAAGTACTTACTGGACAAGCATGAGGACCTGAGTTCAAATATACAGAAACCATGTAAAAAGCCATGTAATGTCATATGAACATGTAACCCTGTTACTCAAGAGCGTGTCCATGCAAAACATTATATCTGGATGTTTTTAGTGGCCATCCTACCTATATGTTCATTGACAGAGAGTATCTCAAGGGAACAAGGCAGAAAATCATAGAGATACCTGATATTCTAGTCTTATCTCCCCTTGCATGCTATGTGTAACCCAACCCATGGGCATTTATGTCATACACATACATCACGCACACATGCACACACACACAAAATCAAAAACAATATTAAAATAATGTAGATTTTAAAAAAAGCTGACATGTTAATTATAAGTTCTGTAATGGATGTCTACTTTTTACAAGGACAAACATCTAATGACTTCCCTTGTTGACTAAGTAGATTTCATATTTACATTGCTTATTGAAAATAGATGTTTTCAAATTTAATATAACCTGAGTACAATCTCCTCTCCCTATGTTCCATACAGTACCTTACCACTCCCCCAAAATCACCCCCTGTGTTTCTCTCATCAGAAAGCAGACTTTCTAAGTGATAATAATAAAATATAACAAAAATTAACAGATTATAATATGACAATACAAATATATGGGAGGATAGAGCCCATGAAAAGGCACAAGGAATGGATAGAGATGAAAAGGCACACTTGTTTTTACACTCAGAAATCTAATTAAACACACAAAATATTAGGCTATACTATATACACAATAAACCTGAAGGGTTAAAAAAGAGAGACAGGAAAATATACAAGTAAATAAAATAATTTAAAAAGACATATTTACAAAAATAAATCACTGACACATGATTATGAGACAAGGAACACCCAAGGGTACTTGGTGTTTGAGTTTGTTTCCTGTTGGCCATCTACGGCTGGCCTGCATCCCACAATTAAGAGTACCTTGCTTGTTTCCCCAATGAGACTACATTACAGAAATATAAAATTTCATTTGCAAGTGATTATCAGTTGGAAATAGCTTCCAGATTAAGGATGTGGGCCTGTGTCTACTTTCACTTTCAGCACTAGGATCCCTACTGGTGCAGACACACATAGGCTCAATACTTAGCTGCCACAATCTCTGTGAACTCATGTATATATATTGACCCTATTGTTTCATGAGCCCTTGTTTTATTGGTGTCCTACACACCCCTCCAGATCTAACAGTCTTTCTCCATCCTCTTCAGTAAGACTTCCTGAGCCCAGAGGGAAGAAATTTGAATGACACCAGTTCTTTAAAGTTGAGTATACCAGATATTCTTTTGAGCCAAATCACAGTATGGAGACTTATTATTAGTTATGAATGTTTGACTCTAGTTTCAGTCATTTTCTCTTCATCTACATTTTGCCTCAAGCCTGTTTTTCTTTCATTCTGTATATCTTACCTTCCTTCTGTCCCCTTATCTGGCTGGTGTCTACCTAGCTTCTGGCCCTGGGCATGGCCCTCTCTTCCTCTCTTATTCTCCTCTTCTCCTTTCATTTTCTCCAATATATTCTCTCTGCCCATGAGCACTACCTATCTCTTCTGCCTAGCTATTAACTATTCAATTTTTTTTTTTTAATTAGAGCAATCAGGTTCTTTAGGCAGTCAAAGTGAAACAAATGTAATACATATTTACATAATTAGACAAATGCAGCATAAACAAATGAACACATCTTTGTCCAGTTAAAATAATTCATCACAACATATATCCCCTTTTGTCTAAATAAAAGGAAATGTTTTAACTTTAACATAGTAAAAGTATATAAAATCAGAACACTTTTCAAGTTAACATTACATTTACATTATCCAGTCCATTTGTATTTGGAAAATTCAGAGATACTCCATTATTAATACTGTCTTCATGAGTTAAAAGTTTTATACCTAATTTACCTTTTATCACAACTAAGGAAAACCATATCTATAACTATCCTTTCTATAACTCCATCAGAGACACCAGAAGGATACAAACAATATTACTGCAGTAGACAAAAAATGCAGTGAAAGACACTGCCAAAATTATGGAAATGACAGACATTCAGCTACCCGGATACATATTCAAGGGTCTTCTGTAATGCTAGGGTATTCAGCTTCGGCCTACAGCCCTAGAATATTCAGCAGACTCGGCATTTCTGTTTCTTTTGCCTGGTAGCCTAAACTGGAAGTTAAGTTTGTTGACAAGAGATGGCCAGTTGAGATTCCATCTTCCACATTATTTGAAGACTTCACTGGAATCAAGTTCATATTTTTAAAAGAAGTTTCTACTGCCCTAGGTTTCCATAGTAGCCCTCAATTTCTCCTCAATTCTAGCTGTGTTTCTCCACATTTCCTTCCCATGCTATACTTGATCCTCTCATTTCAGCTTTCCCCAGACCCAAATCCACTCGTAAAATCTCTTCTATTGTCCCCTTCCTTGGAAATCTCCGTGGTCCCACCCAGTCTCTTCCTCTTTACCTAACCTCACTGGGTATATGATTGTAGCTTGGTTATCATTCACTTAACAGCTTTGTGCCACCAATTCACTTGTATATCTTGCAGACATGACACTACTGTAGGTCTAAGGAATACCAAAGTAGAAAAGTAAACACCAACCCAGCCACAAATTATACATATAGTAAAACAAGGAAGGCTGATATTTACCTCCTTGTATGACTTCCATCCACATAAATGTTAAATGTTTTCTGTTTCAGGAAACATACCAGAGGAACCCACAGGAGAAATCATATCTATTTGTTTGTTTTTCATTGGAAGCTCCTGATTTCTATATACAAATCCTGGTGTGGTTATATTTGAAATTATCCCCAACATTACTATAAATCTGCAGCAGATCCTGCCTGTTCAATGTATTTATTCTATTCTGGCACTCCTTACAGTTAAAATTAAAATGTTCCCAATAGGCTTAAGTCTTCTGTCATAAAAACTATCTCATTTCAGTCATGAACTGGACACACAGTTACCCAGAAACTGAAATTTAAATAAAACTTGATCACAAGCTCAGTGATCAAGTTCTTCCTTCAGTATGGAAAGGAAAATTACTGCAATAGATATTGTTGTTTAATAAGGATCAGGAAAAACATATAGGCTCAATAGGTGTTTATTTAGGGAGAAATAACTTCCAACAGAGACAGATGAACACCAGCAGGTTCCTGGTCCCAAGGATGCATCTGGATGCTCTCTGTCCCTGTCCTGAAAGCAAGAGAGCTCCCAGGTCCCCTTCCCCAGACCTAGTTCCCCCATGTCAAGTCAGCTCCTGTCCCTATCCCCCAATGGGTGTGGTAAGTGCCCCAGGTACGGACAAAGTGAATATCTCAATACAGCTCATTAATTAGACGATGATAATCAAAGAATAAAATGAAATTGCCTCAACTTACATCTTTTTTCTGTCATTTCATATAGTATCGGGGCTTTTCACATGTGGGCAAAGTTCCCAAGATCATCAAGAGAACAACTGACAGAAACATTACTAAGGATAGTTTAGAAAATAGAAAATGAAAGTGTCCAGACATATTTTTTTCCCACTTGATTAGCAGAACATTTTGTTAAAGGAAGAAACTACTCCTCTCACCCAAGACAGAATGTTCTCATCAACTTTGCATTTATTTTATTAGGAATGTTAATGTTACTGTGCTTCTTAGCAAATAAATCAACTGTTCTCTGTCTCTTTTTTTATTTCCTCTTTTACGCAGACTCAGCATATGGAAACGCCATGTTCTGGGGGTTGCTTTTTGCTTTTCTTTTTTTTTTTTTTGGCATTTCTTATCATTTAAATTTTGCAAATGCAATCTTTTACAAAAACAAGAAATTTTCTTGAAGCTGTAATAGGATCAATATATTAGAAACTTGCTGTGCCTATTCATTTTAGATTATCAGTAAACTAGTGATACTAACAGGAAGGAAAATCATAAAATATAATAAATTTGGGTAATAAGCTTAAGCAAATTTTTAATTGAAAGAAGTTTATCAATCATTCCAAATAGTGGCTCTTTTGTTCTGATGTCATTAACTATTGAGAACCTATAAAAACACAATTTGAAAAACAACATAGAGATAATCACACAATCACAAATGACACTATTGTTTCCTCTAGATAGTGGACTATACAATTTGAAATTGTTTATACATTTGCAGGTATGTTTACTGGTAATTAAAGTTAGTAGCTATATCTGACTGCTTTGTTACCTCAGAAAAAAGTTTCAATGACTGCAGAAATGTAATCAATCCTGAAATGTCTCAGAAGTAATTGTATTCACTTTGACAATGTCTTCATGTTTTGACACATTTGTTGTAGGAGTTGACTGCTTTAAATATATACGCTTTTACATTATTTAATCACAATTAAGTAATATGGTAGTCCCAAATAAAAATTAAGCTATATAGTAAACAGCGAACAGAAGACACTGCCTAATTTTCAGAGTCTCCAGAATGTTGCCCAAGTTTGATTGGCACAGTCCCCTGTCACATTTAGTATGGGCTGTGTCAGAAAATTTAACCACGTGGCTTTGACTATTGTACCCTCTTCTACCTCTTTAGTAGTGGCTTCCAGTCTTTTACATTAGGATTTCCAAAAATAAGTGATGTCTGATGTTAATTTTTTTGATGTTATATGAAAATGAATTATTTTGCCAGATGTATTTGATATTTTTATTTCTAAATTTCTTTTTTTAACAATGATCCAAAAAGCCACTTGTTAATTTCATTTTATTAATATAATTTAGATTATTCTTTTACTTTTAATGATCAGTTTCTGCCATTCTTCAATTAAAAAAAATTGTAAAAACAGGAATTTGATTGAGGGATTATAGGAGGCATACACATGCTCTCGTTTGTCTAAGTCTCTTTCAGGTTTTTCTTTTTCTTTTCAATGGTAAAATATCCATGCTATCTTAGCTGTTTATACTGTTTAGTTGAATGGCTTTTACATTTATGCTAATGTGAAGAAACACCACTACTCCACACTCTTGCACACTGAGTAAGCTATACCCATTAGACAATGTCTTGTTCAACTTCATTCTTCTGCACTTGAATATACAGCTTCTTCAGGATCATATGCTGAAATGATTGCTTTGATCTACAGAATGATCTTGGTGTCCTTCAAGAAAATCTTTTGGTCACATTACTATGGGTGTATGTCTGACTGTGCTTTGGTGTCTCCAAGTAGAGCTACTTTTTTATATTTCTGTAATTTGAAATAGATGATAGTCAATCTTATGTGTTGTACTTTTTAGTGCTGTCTCTAGATATTAAAATTTTATGAGGTTTTCAAAAGTTCTTTTGGTTATATTTAAATTGCAGTATTTCCTTAAGGTCTGTTGTGGAGTGCATATTGGTTCAGTGACGTATGCAGCTGATTGTTTTGTGACAAGTATATTATCTTCTATGAGAAATTTATAGATTACTTCTGTAGCTGAGAATTTTTTGTACAGAAGCATATGATATGAAAACAAATAGGTTATCTTTAGTATGAGTGACTTCAACATTTTTCCTTGATTAACTTTCCTAGGACTTCTAGTGCTATGTTTAAAAGCAGTGGCAAAATATGAATTCTCACCTGGCTCCTAACCTAGCCTCTCTTTCTATAGCTGATGCATGAATTTTGAAATTTCTCATATATGATTCATTTTAGTCATTGGTTAAGAAGATTCTGCGTTAATTTTCCTCTCTTTATGTTAATTTATCTAAATATTTAATTTACATATGTTGAGCTGCATTTACTTCCCAGAAATGAGTACTATTTGGCCACGGTTCTTGCGATTCTTGCATATATATTTGTTTAGGGATGATTCTGAATTCTAATTAGCAGAGAGGAAGTTTCTCATTAGGAACCAGCTTGATCTTTTTGTGTTTGATTACATAAATGTAATCTTCAGCAATAGGGTTGTAGAGAGTAACCAAGAGCCTTTTAATTTAATTTTAACTTTCTTTTTTATTTAAATTTACCACAAACTTGTTTCCCTCTCCCTCCTCTCCTCCCCTGTGCCCCTAGAAAACCCCATCCTATCCCCTTTTTTCTGCTCCCCAGAGAAGGTGAGGCCTTCTATGAGGGATCTTCAAACTATGTCACATCATTTGGAGCAGGGACTAGGTCCTCTCCCATGTGTCTAGGCTGAGAGAGTATCCCTCTATGTGGAATGGGCTCCCAAAGTCCATTCCTATACTAGGAATAAATATTTTAAAGCATCTTTACTGTTATTTTCCCTCTACTCCTCCTCTCACCAGCTGAAAACTCCCCATTGTTTTCCATTCACCTCCTTCACAATACTTGAAACCTGCCCATCTCTTTTGTAACATTTCTTTTTGCTTCAAAAACTTGTGTGTTTACTCCAGATTATGTAATTACTTCCAGGTATTTGGAGATAGGAAGCACATGTAAGAGAAACCACAATGTTTGTTTTCCTGGTCACAGTTATCTCACTCCATATAATATTTTCTAATTCCATCCACTTTATAACTTAATCATTTTGGTATCTGTTCCTCATTATTCATTCAACAGTTGAAGGACGTTTAGTTTGTTTTGTTTCTAATTGAATTTTGTAGCAATGAACATGGATGATCAAGTATCTGTTGGTAGGATACTTGGGCACATGACAAGGAGTGTTATACCTGAACAACACAGTAGATTTACTTTTAGCTTTTTTGTCACAAGAAATGAGTGTAAAGAATTCTTTCAAAGGTAATTTTCTTTCATATGTATCCACTTCAAAGTTCTTTATTCTTTAATCACTGGCTCTAAAAAGAGATAAGGACAAGAACAAAAGGAGAGAGGAAAAATAAACATTGGCCATTTATGTACCAGAACTCATTTCTGCCAGAAGGAGGGGATTTGAAACAGTTTGCAATGGTAAACACACCCATCATTACTTTGACTGCACTCTGAAGATCCGAGGTAGTTACTCCTACTTAGAACAGATGACTTCCCCAAGGTAGGAGGGGTTCCTACTCTTCACAGTGTCCTACAAGCTGCTCCAGAATATACACCATGCCCAGGTGTGGACATGGGCATCCTTTATTCTACTAACAGCTGAAATAGACTGTAAGTAGTTAACTCTATATAACTCAGCTCTTTTCTTTATACACATACGATGTCAAGCCACTTGATATTTCTAGGTATAAAGATATAGTTTGTCAAAATCAATACTAAACCACATTTATTTTCTAATAAGAGAGCCAGAAGATATTGCTATAGAATATTATCAATAACATAATAATATGTAATATTTGGCTCAAGATGCCCAATAATCTATTGATGATCTCAGAGATTAGCAATTCTGGGTATATGTAGAAGACAGTGGGCATTAAATTAATATGTATGCTTAATAGAAACACAAATAAAAATTGTTACATTTTAGTAATGATACAGTTAGTGAGATTAATACATGTTGATTATGCTTAGGAAGCAAAGTAATGAATAGCAGTCAAATTAATTTTCTATATTGAGTAGATTTCTTATGACATCATTTGACACAGCTCAATCATCTTTGAAATCACAGATATGATAATCATCATCACAATTTCCCATTTACTTAGGTGTTGCCTTTTAATATTCAGTTATTTATTTTTTAAATAATAATATACTTATTCAAATGTGAATATATTAAACATAGGTATATTGAGTACATATACATATAAAATGTTAGTTAATCCATAGTTTAAAAATTATTTTTTGCACACTAGCACAAGATTATATTTAGATGGTATTTTATGAATATTTTTCTTTAAATCTGGTATCTATCATTACATAAAAGACTTTTTCAAATGTCTTCATTGTCATTTTGGCAGTGATATCTGTCATAATAGGTAGTAAAATAGAAAGCATTAGTTACACTGAAAAAACACAGCTGTCACTATTGTTATGCACTGTGAATAGCAAGATTAGGATCTTTATTTATTATTTCAACATTAAGTCTCTTAACCTGTATGGACAAGGCCCTTGATTAAATACTTACCAAGACAAAGTAAACAATAGCCATATTTGTTTGATAAACTCAATGCAAAAACCCCAGCAATTTTACAAACAGTGGAATACTTTCCATATGTATATAATTACACTATGAATTAACACATTCTATTTTATATAAAGTGCATTTCATATTAATTGTATTGTAACAATGGTTAACTTGTAAAGAAAATATGAGTATGATCAGCTCTTCAAAGCCAGTTACTTTAGAGATGGTCTTCTTGGCCCTGCTTCTGTCTGGAATTCTTTTTGTCAAAGACTTGAGCTGACTTTTTTTTCTTCTCTTTTTCCTTCCTTCCTTCCTTCCTTAGCTATTTCTGCTCTTTCCTCTCCTCCCATCCTCTCCCCAAACTCCTCTCTGCCTCTCCCCATCCACTCCTCTTCTGTTTCTATTCAGAGGAGAGCAGGTCTACCATGTATATCAAACAAACATGTCGTATCAGGTTGAAAGCTGGAAAAGGTAGTCCAGTATGAATATGGGGGTCCCAAAAGGAGCAAAACAGTCAGAGACAGCCCCTGATCCTATTGTCAGAGTTCCACAAGAAGACCACACTACACAAGTGTCACATGAATGTAGAGGCACTAGTATTACAGTCCTGTGCAGGCTCCCTGTTTTTTTTATTCAGTCCCTGAGAGTGCCTACGAATCCAGGTTACATGATTATGTTTTTTTTCCTGTGGTACCTATGAAATTATAGCTTCTACAAGCCTTTCTTCTCTTCTTCTGCAGGGCTTCCTGAGGTCTGCCTAATGTTTGGCTGTAGGTCCCTGCATTCATTTCCATAAGTTGTGGAAGCCTCTCTGATAACTGTTGGACTAGGTAATATGAATATCATTAGGAAACATTTCATCAATATTTATTTATTTATTTATTTATTTATTTATTTATTTATTTATTTATTGCAATCATGTCTGGTTATATCTAAGTCTCTGGGTGTTCCAGCCTCCATGTCCTGCTCCTCCAGGCAGTGTCAGGGGTGACTCCCTCTTGTGGTATGGGTCTCAAGCTGCATCAGTCATTGGTTAGCCACTCTCACAATTCCTGTGCCATCTACACCACAGTACATCTTTTTGGCAGGTTGAAAGTTTATATGGCTTGGTTGGGCTCCTAATCCCTTCAATGTAGATCATCCTGGAGATGGCCAGTTCAGGCTCTATATACCCCATTGGTTGGAGTTTTAGCTAGGGACATCTTTTAGATTCTTGGAATTTCCATTGCACTGTCTCTTCATCTTTCCTACCTGAACCCTCCCATTCCCAATTCCCCATCCCCTAAATCACCACCCACAATATCTATTCTATTTCTGTGTCACAAGGAGATTCATGCACCCCGCCCCTCTGCCAGCTCTCTTTGTGTTTGCGGATTGTTGCATGATTATCCTTTACTTTAAACCAATATCTACATATGTGAGTACATACATGTTTGTCTTTCTGGGTCTAGGTTACCTCACTTAGGATGATTTTTTTTATAATCACAGCCATTTGCCTACTAATTTGTAATGTCATTATTTGCAATAGTTAAGTGATATTCCATTATATAAATGTACCACATTTACTTCATACATTGGTAGATCGATGTACATCTAGATTGTTGAAATTTTGTGGCTATCAGGATAAAAGCTACTAAGAACATATTGAGCAAGTGTCCTTTTGGTATGATGAAATGTCCTTTGGGTCTATGCCCAGTAGTGGATAGCTGGGAATTGAGGTAGATGGATTCCCAATATTGTGAGAAACCACCATATTGATTTCCAAAGTGGCTGTACAAGTTTTCACTTCCACCAGCAGTGGAGGAGTGTTCCCCTTCCTCTATATCATCTCCAGCATGAGCTGTCACTTTTCTTTTTAATCTTAGCCATGTTTCTTGGAAGGTACCACATTGCAAATTAAATCAAGATGAGATAAACAATTTAAATGGACCTATAACCCTAAAGAAATAGAGGCAAACATTAGAAGTCTCCCTCTACCCCCTCAAAAAAAATAAAAGCCCAAGGCCACATGGTTTTAGTGCAGAATTCTACCAAAATTTCAAAGAATAGTTAATACTAGTACTACTCAAATTAGCCACCCTAACACTCAAACCACACAAAGACAACAAAGAGAATTATAGACCAATATCCCTCATGATCACTGAGCTGACTAATCAGTTTTTGTTGTTGTTATTGTTGCTGTTATTTGTTTGGTTTTTTTTTTCCTCTGACCAGAGCCTACCTCAGTCAGTTTAGACAGAATAGTGTGTCTGCTATGATATTCTAGCACCCCCCCCCACCTCTTTGGTAGCTTTATTGTTTTCCTGCTCTCGGTATACTTAAATAAACTCATTGTAAACTGATTATAGAATCTTGGATCCTTTCTGTCCAAGACATTCCTTCAGACACCACAGTTCTAGCAGTAACTGTGAGTGCATTGTTTTCTGGTGTTAGAGTTATCACAGAGAAACTCCAGAGTCTTGGAACATTCAGACTGCCTGATTACAGTGTGGAAATTTTCCAAAACTATGGTAACTTGGTTTACCCTTCTCATTCAAGCCAATAGGCACAAAGAAAAGTACAGGAATATTTGGAGCCAAGAACTAACTTGTCTGCCTCAGAGAAAATGCCTATTTTAAACATATGGAGGTTATAATAGAATCCAACATGAAACTAACATTTTCTTAGTAGGACATAATCACTAGCCAATTGTCTTTAGGGAGAGTTGGGGCCCTATGGTCTCTTGCAGTGTCTCCCCAAACTAGCTTGTTTTTATACCATTTGGATTTTTAAATGTGAATATATGTCAAGGATATATATTATATATATAATATTTATTTATATATATATCATATATATTGTATATATTATATATGTATGCATATATTACATATAATTTTTTGTGATAAATTAATTACCATTATTATCTTAAGTAATTTTGCTTTGAAATTCTAACCAGTGATTTCAACACTTGGGAGATTTTTAATTCAAATACTAGAACAATATTTCCCACTGGCATATAATAATCTTAAAAATTGTCACTACTACAATTCTAAATGCGCTCAGAGAGAATTAAAATTACATGTTTCAGAAGACTGATGCAATACACATGGTGTATTTAAACATGCTTAGTGAAATTACTGTTCTGAAATTACATTATGATTTATATATGAGTAACTGAAAAATTATTAAATCTGTGATAAAACAAATAAACCTCATTGCTTTTCTATTTCTGTGCTTAGGCTTAGTCATTAATTAAACTCTGCTAAATTGCCAAAATACTAGGAGCATGAAAGAATTTTAACAGGAGGCATGTTCACTTTTGAGAAGCATTTGAAACTGTCTCCATGGTGTTGTGACACAGATCTGGCCCTTAGGTGTGTTACCTGAAGTGCTGCTTTTGTTTCAGAGATAAAGTCCCAGTGTTTCTAATGTATGGCAAAAGTGGTAGACGAATGCACTTGCTTCATAATTTTTAAACTTTCTCTTGTCTCTTTCAATGAGAGTGATCTTCTTCTTCTGTTCTTTTATTTAAAGAAAACAATTCTTTCATCCCACATACCAACAACAGCTCCCCTCCCCCTCCCCCGCCCTCATTTCCTCCCATAACTACCCCCATCCATTCCTCACAGGGGGCAAGCCCTCCCTTGGGGAGTCAACAAAGTCTCGCATCCAAGCCCCTCCCCACTGCATCAAGGATCCCACTAGAGGAAGGCATCCCCCTATAGGAAATGGGATTCAAAATGCCAGATCATGCATGTAGGATAAGTTCGGGTCCCATGACCATGATCCTCCAAAACAGACTAAGCCTCTCACCCTATTCAGAGGGTCAAGTTCTGTCCCTTGCACGTTCCCTAGCTGACAGTCCAGAGTCTGTGAACTCCCACAGAAGAAACCAGACCATCCCCTAGCTCCCTGTTTTGGAAGCCATGACAGGACGCAGAAAATACCAAGCAAGATGTGGGCCTCTAACTCAGCAAATGTGCTGAGTTTCCTGACCTTGCCTGACCTCCTAGTGAGTAGGAGGTCAGATATCCTCCATGTGGCAAGGAACCAATCCGACATTAGCTAATAGTTTCAGGATGTGCTTTATGGTAACAGTGGTTTGACAGTGGCATGCAGAGCACAGCAAATGCCCTGGGAGGGCCTATAGGCCATAATAACCACAGGACATGTTGCTCAAGCCTGGAAGTGCACCAATCCTGATACTGCTGAAGACCCCTAGACATTCCCCTTGTTATACCCAATAAATTCCCCACTTAGAAGCTCCTTCAGGTCCTTCTCGTTCTACCTGCCCTAGGGAAAGGATGGAGGGCCCCAGTTAACAGTTAACTAGTTCATTATTAAAGGCTCTTTGCTTTTGCAATGGAATTAATCTCGGTGATTTGGGGATTAAGAATTTGGGCACAACACCACCAGTTCTGGTCAGCTGTCTCTGTGGTGCTCCTCATCATGATCTTGATCCTCCTTACTCACTCACATGATCCCTTCTCCCTCTCTTCACCTCAAGTCTAAAATCTTAGCTCAGTTCTTGGTCATGGATCACTGCATCTGCTTCTGTCAGTTACTGGATGTAGGTTGTATAACAATTATGTTAGTCATCAATCTTACTATAGTATTAGACCAGTTCAGGAATCTTTTCCACTATTGCAAGGAGTCTTAGCTGGGGCCATCTTTATGGATTCCTGTGAATCTTCCTAGCACCAAGTTTCTCCCTAACCACATAATGGCTTTCTCTTTCAAGATATCTCTTTCATTGCTCTTGATCTCCATCCTCTGCTCCCCCCCACACACATATCTTAACCCCTGATGTTTCCATCCCCCATTCCCTCCTCCCAGTTTACTCAGGAGATCATAATTATTTCCCCTTCATGGACCCCTCCATTTGTAGCACTCTAAGGGTTCCTCTTTTTACCTAACTTGTCTCTGGTTGTGGATTATCCTCTGCTTTGCATACATATTAATTTACAAGTGAATACATACTGTGTTTGTCTTTCTTGGCGAGTCAGACCTCACACAGGATGATTTTTTCTAGTTCCATTCATTTGCCTATAAATTTCATGATGTTCTTGTTTTTTTACCACTGAATAATATACTGTTGTGTATATGTGCTCCATTCTTTATTCATATTTTGGTTGAGGGGCATTTAGGATGCTTCCTGGTTCTGACTATTTCAAACCATGCTACTATGAACGTAGCTGAGCAAGTAACCTTGTGGTACAATTGAGTATCTTTTGGGTATATGCCTAAGAGTGGTGTTGCTGGGTCTTGAGGTAAGCTGATTCCAAATTTTCTTATAAACTAAATTGTACAGACAATCTGGAATCAGTATGGTGCTTTACCAGAAAACTGGGAATCAACTTACCTCAAGAATGATATTTGTAATGCAGTAACTTTTTTCCCTATGGTGCCTGTGAATGTCACTGTAGAGTAGTGGTTCTCAGCTTATGGTTTGTGACCCATTTGGGTATCACATATGAAATATCCTGTATATCACTTATTTACATTGTAATTATTAACAATACTAAAGTTATTTTTATGAAGTTGAAACAAAACAGTTTTTATTGGGGAAGGTCATTGCATCAAGATGCACTGTATTAAAGGTCTTCAGGCTAGTAAGTTAGAGAAACACTATTCTAGAGAAAAGAGATACCATACTCTATCTTCAGGGAGACAGAAGCTGCCCCATTTCTGATATCCTGACTTCAAATTAACCTTAGTAGATTGATCAAAATGAATTTTCATAATACCATTTAGATCATGCTATTATTTGTATTACTCTGCTCTTGGTCAATACAATGAAATGTAATGGTGAAATCATAAGGAAAGATACCTACTTAGCTCAATTTGAAGGCTGAATATCCAAGGTACTTGGCATAGGCTCTTGCATAGAACCATCTCAGGGAAAATTCAGCATGGGACTCATGTGCTAGAAAGAAAACATCCATCACTAGAAAGGAATTTAGAGAGCTAGACAGGACCAGTGTTGTAGTTTTCTAACAACTCACACCTGAAGGTCATGGCACCCAATGACCTATAAGGTCAATGTAAACTTTACCTCTTAAATGGTCTATTACTTGCCAAATCACTGTTCTGCAAAGTAGGTAGTTCTCCAAAATAGGGAATCTTTGCTAACACTTAGTCCATATGCAAATATAGATACATTTCAGCTAATTCCACTTACTATTTTCTAACTTACTCATAGTCAACATTTTCAAAATGACTGTAAACCTATAGTAGGGTTTGATTCTGCCACTTACCAACAATGATCTCACCCAACCCTGAGGCTGCCCACCAACTGCAGTCTATTTGTTGAACACATTGGCTTGCTTTCAAACTTTTTCATGGGCACGTTTACCCATTAGATCTTTCATGCCCTCCTCTTTAAACTTGCTATCAGTCTTCCTTGATCTCTCTAAACTGAAAACAGATGTCTAGAGAACTATATAGAAGCAGAATATCATAACTTATTTCCCCACTGTAGACAGTTTATTTTTTTTACAATAGCAGATATGCATTTTCCTACATAGTAGATGCTCAAGAAAAGCATATGATTGATGGGAGATGTCATTCTGTAAATATGTTTCTCTTATTGGTTAGTGAATAAAGCAGTGTTGGCCAATAGGAAAGCAAGACAGGTGGGACTAGAAGACAAGAATTCTGGGAGATGTATTAGGATATTCAAGATGTAAAGAGTTAGAGAGCAGCAGTCAGGACCCTCTCTCTGGTAAGCCAAGACCAAGTGGAAACATTTAGATTGATTAAATGGGTTAATAATTTAAGGCAGAGATAGCCAATAAGAAATGCTAGTAAAAGGCCAACAGCTTTATATCTAATATAATGTCTCTCTGTGTTATTTGGGGCTGAGGCAGCTGTGGGACCAGGCTGGCTGAAAAACTGCTAGTAACATATGATAAGAATGGGTATATTATTAATTTACATCTTCAAAAATTCATTATAATATAAAATATAGCCATCAGTGCTTAGTGGAGTTCACCATTATGTTCCTCTGAAATAGACTCAAAACATAAACATTAGAGATCTCCTTAAATATAACCAGACACAGGAGCAATCAGAACTCTTGGCCAAGGTATAATATTGGAAACTGTGCTTTCTTCCAAATGAGCCTCTTTGTGGCTTCCCTACAGTGCACTCCACAAACTGCAGTCTCAGATGACAAACTAGACATGGAAATATTACACTTGGTTATTGTCTCTAGGTACACTCCTTCAGGCCAGAATAAGACACACTACTTATCAAGGTAATACTACTTTAGCTACAGCTGTATTTGCTTTAGAGATAATTAGTTTCCATCTGGCATTTGAGGGAGTGTATTACATTTGCTTTAGGGGCAAAATAGAAAAAAAAAATGATCACAGCTCTGCAACCAAAAAAATTTATCTGACACCCAGGGTAGAAATGACATACAGCACTTACCCTGTAGTGCCTTAGCAGAAGTGACAGACGAGCACACCAACTCTGTTTATATGTGCAACGAAAAACATCAGTAAACAACTAGCATTGTAGATGACAAGCTGCTTCATTGTGCATTAATTTACCATGCTTATCAATCGGGTGATTTCTAAATTCAGTTGGAAAAGTAATTTAGTGTGCATGAATTTATAACGAGCAACTTAAGAAGTGATAAGAAGCTTACATATTTAGGTAGAAGCAAGAGCACTGGAAAATTAAAAGTGTAAATTCTAATCACATCTTTCAAATATAAAATTCACTGTGCCTTGCAAAGTCATTAAGCCACACAGATTTAAATTCTACAACAAATGCATGCATGCAAAAAAAAAAGGGCTGTGATGCTTATGATACTGTTGTTAAAAATAAAGTGGTTAATAACTAACTGCCCATGAAAAGAGTGTTTTGGGTTATAGAGCCTCCAAGAACCCCTTGTCTAGGGAAACAGCAGGAAACAAAGGTGTCATTGTTTGCAGATGGAACATGATTTTATGCTGTAGTAAGTTTATAGCTCCTGTTTGTTACATCATGTGGCATTTCAATAACTCACTAATAAAATAAAGCTTTGCTCTGTGATTCTAAAGATATCCTTGTAATAACTAGAACTGTAGACATGCAATCTAATGTGGGAAGTTGCTTTTTGCTCATGGTAATGTACTAAAACACAGTTACTCAACAATTCTTCATGGAGATCAAAAGATAACAAAGAAAAGGAATCCAAAATTATTATTTATATTTGTATTGATTTCATAGCTGTCTTCAGCTATCAAGTTGATCAAAATATTAGGGCCTATAAAGAGGAAACATCAAGTGACACCATCTCCATCAGATTTGCCTATTTTTCTTAATTGGTCATTGATGTAGGTGAGCTTGTCTTACAGCAGATGATACCACAGATGAAAATACTAATGCTAGCTGAGCCAGCTATTTTACAGTTTTCTTCCCTATCTTCTGCTTTAGTTCCTGCCTCCCAATTTCCTGCCTTGACTTTCTGTCAGGGCTTCCCTGTCTAAAAAAATGTAAGTTGCAAATTAAAAAACCCTTTCCTCTCCAAGTTGCCTTAAGTTAGTGTTTCGTATCAGCAACAAAGAAGCAAACCAGAAGCATCACATAACAAAAGTTTCCATCTAGAAAATTTGCTCTTGATGCTAAAAATATAGGTTTTATTTATAAACAAAGGACTCCTGTGGAATAACTAAATATTTAAATCTGAAGCCAATAAAAAGTTTTAGATATTTAGTAATCTAGTATAATAAAAAATGGTATCTGTTCAGGTGTATTCTTGCTCAGTCATTGGAGATAAGAGTTCTAAAATTTTTTTTATGGTTAAAAATGAACTACGCAGAACAGCTCAAATACAAGGGTCCATTTTTCCAAGTGGTATGAAATATTACTAAAGGGATAACTTAAAATGGTAGAATTCCAAAATTTGCTGGTAATACAAAACAACTTAAAATACAGAGTATTTATTATTATATTATATATAATACATATATATTATATATATTATATCTTAACACTTTGAGGCTTGATGCTTCATTTAGATACAGTAATTGACAGGATTTCCCTTCAGAGGATCTATATTTCAAACATGAGTTATACATATAATTGCTTATGCAGTAGACACACTTGAAAGGTAAGTTAATGTGGGAATACCACAGACTACAGGGTCCAGCATCAATTTCTTTTCTCTGGATCATCACTAATGTTTCTATTTGCTTTACAACCTACACTGTGTTTGTAATGTTTTTGAACTATTTCAAACAGCATTGTGGTCATGTAAAGTATTTTAACAAGCAAGCATAACCAATGTGTATTTCTACATGTACAGGTTATTAAGTGTAAAAATGGGAAAAGTTCAATATCTATAACGTCAAGTTATGGGAGAGTTTGTAAGCAGAAAAAAACCTTTCACAATTTTGATTGTTAAATTGAAAACATAGTATAATCATAACAACCTTACTTGAATTGTTCTAATTTAATTTTAAAGAATACTTAATGATTAAGTAATCTGTTTCAATTTATTGAAGATTATTTGCCTTTAGTTTTAGTGAAATAAAAGTACCACAGACTGGTTCTGCTATGTTTTGTCATTTAGCTTACAGACTGGTTGAAGATGACAGACTATTCTGTCGAAGCTAACAACAATTGCGTAGAGATGTTGGAGCTTTTTTTCTGACTTCAAATGTCTAATCATAAGATACTACATGTTGTAAAAGGATGAAGGAATGAAATAGCACATTACACATGGAATGTCACAGGAAAAGGGGGTCAGTCTAGCTTTTCATTACACTCAGTAAATCTCAACAGTAGTACACCATTGCTCATCCTTGAGATGAATGAACTTCTCTATCTTTCCTGCCATTTTTGGTTTGTTGTGTTTTTGTTTTGCTGCTGTCATTTGTAAAATCATGATTTATTTGCTGAAAAGAGATCCTCCTAGATTCAAACCAACTCCTAATCTACCTCACATGCTTATTTATTTTTCTTCATAATCATACTACCTACTCACTGTATCTCCAATTCTCCCACAAGCAGACAGCTGTCCACAAACATTCTTACAATCTGAAGCTAAAGCATATTCCTTGAAATCGCTAAGATGAACAACTTTCCACCCCAGCTGAAAGCATTTAAAGCCTTTCCATCCAACATTAGTGACACAACAAAATTCCCTAAGGTCATACATTGCAAAGCTAAAACACATTTTCTGGGTCTTTAGTTTGACTGCCAGCACTGGTGCCCAAAACATCATGTTGTGGTCATGGGAATCATGACCACATTAGTCACCAAAGTAGCCAGGCTGATACCATGTAGGACCAGCATTCTTTTTGAAAGGATCATATTATATATAGTTAATTTTTTTGTATTTCAACATATTTGAAGCACTGTTCCGTCTTCCCAATTCCTTTAAGTCCCATGAGAAAATTTAACTACCCACAACTTACTCTATTTTGTTTGTTTTATTAAATTATATGAGCCCTTCATTTTTTTTCACTTAGACAAGAGAAAAAGCTACACATAGGAGATTAGTCAAGTTATCACAACTTGCCTATGATATGAGCTTATTACTTATTTGTAAAACACCTTCTCCTCAAAAAACTCTTGTAAGCACATTCATAAAAATAGGAATATACAGAATCAATATACAGGAGATAGCAGCTTTCTTCCCTGCACCAACAATTGACATACTGACAAAGAAATCAGTATAATAATCACACTCTAGGAACAAGCTTAGCAAAAAAAGAAAATTACTCCAGAGTAAAAAAAAATGCAAAAACAACATTGCAGAAAGTACTATGACTTGGAATGAGCCCCCATGCTCATGGATTCTCAGAGTCACATTGGTAAAATGACTGAACTATACAAATAATTTACAGGTTCTATGCAAGCCTCAGAAAACTCCAGTGACATTCTCACAAAAATATGTGAAACAAGCCCAAAATTCACAGAGAAGCACAAAAGGTCTGATTTAAACAAAACTATCTTGACCAAATTCCCACTAAAGGCATGAAAATGACTGAACTACATTAGGATACAGAGTCTGAGTAACCAATAAAATACAGTAAGGGCACAAATAGACAGGAAACGTATGAAACAGATCACAGCACCCTTAAAATAAACTCACACAACTGTAGAAATATAAATATTAAGAAGGGAGAAAAACACCTGATAGAAGAAAGATAACCTCTTCAACAAGTAGATCACACATATTGATTCACCCAGAGGAAGGATAAATAAATTAAGATCCTAACCCCCAATCTGTACAAAATCAAGTAAAAATAGATCAAGTTTCATTATGTAATATATACCACCTAAAACTTTGAAACAGGCCTAGCAAATACAAAAATCAAGATATGCCTTGAAAATGGTTTTCTAAATATAAATCTTACAGCTCAGGAAATATAAACAATAAAATATCTTTTTCTCAGGAAAGAACAGTAGCTGGAGGAAAAACAAAGCCTGCAGAATGGGATTAAATCTTAACCATATATATTCATTTGATAGGGGTCTGAGACACAGTTTACTTGAAGAAGTGAAATGTATAAATGTCAAAGTAAAACTAATTTAATCATTATAATAAGTAAGCAAATCTTTTTTTATTTTTCTCCTACTACTCCTCCCCAGAATGTTCCTGTGCTTGCTGTTGAATTCCTGTGATGTGAGGAAAACATCCCACTGGTGTGTTAGTGAGTACTGCGTTTTCTACTCCTTGGTTTCATCTTCCTTTAATGAGAACATTTATACAACATGAACTCACACATTATGGGTACCATTGCTGACATTTTAGTGGTACACATGGGCATTCATTTTTGCATATGTATACATGTGAGATATTTTTGCAATATTTAGAATTGATTATCTATTTAAAAACTTTTCCTAATCAGATTGATTTTTTAAAAAATACTTCCATATACTTTATAAAACCATATCACATTGTCAGTATTCTGTATTTTTCCAACATGTGAATATCCTAAAATTAATTTTTAGACATAGCAATATTTGTGTTTCCACCCTTCATCACTGCTTTGCTGATTTCTGTGCCCATTCGTTGAATGTGAAAGGTTTGATGGCCAAGAACATCCTTTCAGTAGTTGACTCTGACAGCTTTATCTTTTTATAGTTTGTACTTTATGTGTCCAAAATATTTCTTTGTCTAGTCCCCTAAAATAAATAGTTGCCTTCTGTGTATTGATATTTGTAACTTTTCTATTTCATTCCAACTTCATTAACAGGAAGTATTATTTTCCTGCCTAAGGTCAACTCGGGGTTGTGGTCCTGCTGCAGCTGGGTGTCTCTGATGATGTTTGGATCCATGCTGGGTTGAGCTAGCTGCACCCTTCTCTGGCTCTGAGATAGCTGACCCTGTCTCTCTGTGGATGAGGCAGCTGGAGAGATGTTCTGCCCTTCAGGGGAGCATTATCCCCCTCTACCCATTACCTCTCCACCCTCCCACCTCCTCATCTTTCCTTCCCTCCCCACCCCTCACACCCATCCCTATGCAACACTTGTGAAAGAATGCCCCACCCCTTATCACAGGTGTGCAACTCTATTGGGCAGCACGCTAAAGCTGACCCTTTTGTAGTGGACACCTCTGTTATATAGTGTTACAGGTGAGAGAAAGATGCCCTCCCCTCTCTACCCCTTGCCACTTGAGACAGGTGAGATCTGACCCTGCAGGCTGGGAAGCAGGTAAGCTATCCCTGAGAGAGAGAGAGAGAGAGAGAGAGAGAGAGAGAGAGAGAGAGAGAGAGAGAGAGAGAGAGAGAGAGAGAGAGAGAGAGAGAGACCGAGAGAGACCTGCAAAGGCCATAGAGTTAGATCACGTGGAGCTAGGGTTAAAGGCAGCTGTGGGTAACCTGACATGGTGCTAGGAATAGAACTTGCATCCTCTGGCACAGCAAGGAGTGTTTACTATTGACCCATTCTCTATGCCCTGCTCTGCATCCCCATGCTAATCCATTGTTGACTCTGGACAAACGGGGATGAAATTTATGAAATCAAGTATTAATATATGGGTCGTGTATAAATGAATTCTAATTTTATCTGTGATAATACTCTAATAGGTTTCTGGGGTGTTTGTTTTTAATTTATTTTTATTATATTTGTTTATTTATTTATTTGTTTAAGTGAGTATGTATATATGTGTGTAGAGTAAGAATTCCATGACCCATGAGAGCAGATCAAAGACAACTTAGAGTCAGTTCTCACCTTCCACAGTGAAGACTGTGGGGCTTAAATTCAGGTCATCTGGCTTGGAAGCAAGTGCCTTTGCCCACTGAGCCATCGTAGTGGACCATATCTACTAATTTATATTACCCTTACCATGTCTGTTTTGAAGTAATCGTCCAGTCTATAACTTACCTTTTTCCCCATGTTTTAGAATATATTTTGATAAGTAAGAGTTCTCAAATCCAATGCATCTGAATATAGATCAAATATTCATTGTGTATTTATATATGTGCATTTTCATATAAATTCTGATTAAATTGCATTGATTTTGAGGAGGTGAAGATTTCTCCTAATGTTTCCAGTAATCTTTAGATGCCTTGCTTTCTTGCTCTACTTCCTTGCTCTTATGAATTCCTTGCTTCCTTTATAATAAACCATCTTAGGTTTATTCAGTATAAACCTAATAGGCAGCTTTAGTGCGAGTAGTCTTTTTAGTGATGCACTATGCTTATCGGTCAAATATAAATATTTCTTCTGTGTGTATAGTTTTTCAAACTTCTCAATGATTTATTTTAAATTTGTTGTATTATTTACACCACAGCATGTTATTTTGACGTGGTTAATGATGGTTATTAACTTGACTGCATCCACCATCACCTGCGAGATGGCCCTTTGGCACAGCTTGGGTAGAGGGGTAGATTTTCTCCATTACATTTCTCAGTATGGAGAGATCTCTTGGCTAGAATTCCGGTTTGTAAATAGAGAAAGAGGCTGCAGCTGTATTACTGCATATCACACTTTCTCTTGTGACACAATGTGACCTTGACATTCCTGCCACAATGGATTGAACTTGTAACTGTGAGCCAAAATAGGTCCTTTCCCTTCAGTTGCTTTTGTTATTTTGTCCCTGCAGCAAGGATCGTATCTAAGATATGTTTGCAATAGATTCATACTAAATTGTGACATATTTTAGACTAAATCTAGTAATTGTTATTTCTTCTGCAAGTACAATTTAGAATTACTTTCATTAAATCATAATGATTCTATAGGGAATTTATTAGAATAGCATTAAATGTATACATGATTTGGGGAAAATGGTAATACTTTACTGATGCACGGACTCTACATTTCATGCAAATTAATCATTTGATAATACATTTCAGTATAGTTTCATAATTTTCAATGTATAATTTAGAAGAATTCATCCACATGTTTGTTGTATTGCTTCAATATTAATTAGCAGTTTTATTTATTTATAAATTATATGCTGAATATTGTGTTCCTGTTTCTGATATGTACAGAAGAATAAAAAGTCTGTACATATTGGTCTTGTTAAAATTTCAGCTTTTTTAATCTGTTAGTACATTTATTATGTTAGGAAATTTTTATTATTTGCTAAGAATTATCATCTTATTTACTGTAAATCTTCCACAACAAATGTAAATGTGAAAATCTTGCCTGAGATCAGTCATGCGGAATCACCTAAAATATAGACATTCCATACCTTAAAATAGTTTTAAGTTCTAATATGGGTCAGTTGAAGGGTTTGTTGAAGTATAGAATTTGTATATCTAATTACCATGAACTGATGAGCCTGACAAGTGTCAGATGATGCTTACAGCTGCAGTCCAGGAAGAGCAACAGGATACATTCCTTCCTTCAACAGAATCCAGAAATTTCTAATACTTTAGTTATTATTTCTGTGGCTTCACTGGAGGAATTTCACATAGTCTCCAATTGCCTATGCTATGAAATATGTATATTGTTTCTTACCTAAAGAAGTTGTAAAACAAACAAACAAATTAAAGGTTTAAATAGCTTTTGAAATTTTGTATTCGGATTTTTGACACGGTTATTCTGCTTTAATATAATTTGCATGTACCAGATCAACAAATCGCCATATCAATATTCTCCAGAAGAACAAGTAATTCCAGATTCAGGTTAATAATTAAAACTACTTGTGTGGCACTGCAATCCTGCCTACCACCAGACAAAACAAGAATGAATGTCCAATCAACTTGTGGGGTACATAGAAGTATTTTACATTGTGTTTCATTTGAAATATGTTTAATTATGAAATGGGGAAATGTTGTCATAGTCAGATTCTGTGTCAAATCGACATACCTGAGAAGTGGCCCCTCAGGTGAAGAGTCACCTAGATCATATTTGCCTGGGGATGTGTGTGTGAGTACTTTTCATAACCACTAATTGATGTGGAAAGGATTCAACCATGGTTAGAGATCCCATTTTAGGCATGTGTGCCTGAGCCCATGTAGTAACTAGCTAGGCAAGCCATTCATCAGTCACATGCCAGTAAGCAGCTTCGATTTATACCTTCTACTTTCTTTGTTGTGTTAGTTTTAAATTTGAGTTCCTGCCTTGGCTTTCCTCTATGATAGAATACACCCAGAAAGCTGAAATAAATCGTTTCCACCCAAAGTTGTTTTGGTCAGAGAATTTCATCAACGCAGTAGAAAGCAAATTGGTACAAATGCAATTCTTGTATAAATATTTATATGAAGCCAAGAGAAACAATTACCTGGCGTAGGAAAAAATCTTAGGGTTCATCGAGGTTTAAACTGAACAAGTTAATCCCATAACTCAGACATTGTCTTGCTGGCTTATTTTATTGTGTTTCATCAACCCTAAAATTCATTAAAATCACACTGCATGCAGCCTGCTGGTTGTACACAGACGGTTGACTGTTTCCTAACACAAACCATCAGATTCAGAATCAGATGAGAGAGAAGTTTTGCCTAATTTTCTCCTTGAGATTGGATAGTGTAATTGGCCAATTTATCACAAATATCAGGAGATTCTATTGACTAAGACAAACAATCCGGAACCATATTTCTTTTTAAAGGAGATGGAAAGGGGTTCATTTTTTAGTCATCAAAGACTGTGTATTGACAAAGACTAGAAATCTCTTTGTTGCTTTTTGAAAGGAGTCTAATTAATTTTTAGTTCTCTTATTTGAGGATAGATGTTAATTTCTGGCTTGCTTATTCTGCCCACAAAAAGTGGTAAATCAATAAGATAGCAAATAGCAAACCAATGGAAAACAACAAGTCCATTCCATTTAGTGGATTAAAGAAAACATTCTCAACCTAATTAGATTATTATATGTTTCAGTAGCTAATAAAGATGAAAATAAAAATATTGCCACTATCATGAATATATCAAGGTCTATGTTCCATAACAAAGGGTGCAGGCTGGAGAGATGGCTCAGCTGTTAAAGGCTAGGCTCACAACCTAAAATATAAGAACAAAGAGTTCTTCCTTGGGCTCAATTAACTGGCATCACTGTTCTAAGTGAGACCATTCTTTCCGTAAATGTGGTGAGAATCGTCTATAACAACATCCACATGAGCCTCCTCTACCTAATAAGTAATTTAATTCATTGTCTTCAAACACTTTTGACTGCTCAGAAAATCTTCCAGGCAAAGTAAATATGCACACAGTGCAAACATAAGACAGATTGGAGTATAATAATAAGTTAAGCCCTGATTTGAACACCTGCTTTCCTCAGTGCCTCTAAGATGAACAAGTGGGGAATGTGTCAACTTTTTAAACAGGATTTCTATAGCATCACTATCAATAGCAATACAAGAATCTTTAATTGGTTGCTATATTGCCCCTTTAAAAATCATAGTAAAATAAATTAAAATAATGTAAAACAAATACCTAGATCAAATTTTTGATGGTTTTTCTGACCTTAATTTTAATGTAATAATTTAACACACACCATACACGACATTAACTGTGGTTTATTAGTGCTATTATATATGTGCCATTGAGTTAAAGTTTTAAATTGAATTATTAGCCTAAAAGAATAAAAATTTAGAACTGAGGTTTGTGAATTTCCCTAAATTTTAGAAACTTCAACGTATTCTAGGGTACATGTTCTTCTAACAACCTTGTGCCTTGCAAAATTAATGGAAGGACAACAGCTTCCTGGTACTCAAAATTTCTAAAACAGACATGTCAAGGTGATTTTCTTTCATTTGTTCATTCTTTTCTGACTGAAGTACAAGAATATCGGCAGAAGCCACAGCTGTCTGAGCTAATACACATCACTAAATATGATAATGTCACTGTGTCTTTGACATCTTCAGTTAGAGCCTGCCTGCAGGGTGGAGGGTAAGGATGATTTTGATCACAGGTCTTTGGCACAGAGCCACCCACACATGGAGGGCATATGCTAAGCGGGTCCCTTATTTTCTCTGCTTTTGGGGCTGCCACCAGGTGAATATCTCTGCTTGGCTAGGACTTTTCATGATGGAGTTCTCCCTACCACTGGCCCAGAAATAATGGAGTCAGCAGACATTGACTGGAATGTCTGAAATCCTGAGCAAAATAAATCATCTTACTTTTAAGTAGGGTGTGGAAGATATTTATCACAGAAAGTGAGTGTGACTGACACAGTACTACAAGGATGCTAGCTTTTATTGAGAAAGATTGGAAGTCATTAGGGTATGTGTGTTTGTGTGTGTGTGTGTGTGTGTGTGTGTGTGTGTGTGTGTGTGTGTTTATATGCTCTTAGGCCTGATCTCTAGAACTTTTGACTTAACAATACGGTTAAAGTAAATTCTCATCCCCCAAGCTGCACAGCATCAAGTTGTAACACACCTCAACATTACCACTAAGGTTTCTAAAAGACACTGAACACCCCAACTATGCAAATGCACCTGAGAGGGCTAAACAATGTGTGCTTTTCCTAAAACCTCCCTTCCCTTCGCCATCCTGCAGCCAGTGAAGTTGCAAGAATATTGCTAAGGCAATGAGCCTGAAAGAGTAGAAACAATACTAAGGAATATGTTCTCAGAAAACATTGTGAAGATTCATTTTAAATGGAATGAAATTAGGAACCATCAATTGTCATTTCATTACATGTGACAATTCTACTGTATCCCAACACTTTCCTAAATGGATACTCCTAATTTTAGGAAACTTAGGCCTGAAAAGGATGAGAAGTACAAATTTGGAGCTGTCATTTTTTATCTGATTATCAGCACTTCCTGTCTACTGATAATTTTTCCACAAGTTTAGCCACACCCTTGGGAAAGTGACTAAAAGCAGCAATACATAGCAGATGACCGTTAATTGATTGCTCGGTGCTTTTTATCTCCAATGTAGGAGGGCCTTATATTGTCCAGACATGTTAAATACAAACCACAACTGCTTAATGAGACAATGTGGGAATGTGTGTGATTTCCCCATGCTGGCTGACAGGTGTGAAATCCAGAAAAAGCTTTTGCTTTCCCTGAGAACTGGCATCTTAGTGTATCCCAGGGTCTGTGGAATAAGGATCACTGAGTACAGGTGAAGCCCTCACCAGAGCTTCACCGGCATTTTAAAAGTGATTCTAATTTGACAGATAATGAATAAAATTATGTGATTCATGCTCTTGTCAATATTTGGGTACACACACTGACAACCTGGAAACTGAATTAATTGTTACATATTTACAGATTTATGTAAAATAGTATGAAAAAATCTATAAATCAATGCTCCCTTAATAACTTTCTTTTTATTTATTCTTTGTGTATTTCATATGCATCTTGATTCATTTCCCCGTGCTTTTGTATCTGCCCCCTGCTCTCGCAACACTCTCCTAAGGCAAAAAAATAACATTTAAGAAGAAAAGGAAAGAAAAGTCTCATCATGGAAACTGTAGTGTGACACAGTGAGTCATGCAATAAACCCTTTGATTTGTTTATGTTTAATTGCAAGTGTCCATTGCAGAGAGTCCTTGGTCTAGGTCAAGGCCTCTGGTTTCTACTATACTATCTGTGCTATGAAGCTTGGCTCTCACTGGGACTCCTCTTGCATATCATGCTGTTGCCCTGTGTTATGGAAGTGTTAACAATCTTCATTGTTTGGTCTTGAGAGAGAGAGGTCAGGTGAATTTGCTCAGTTTTGGCTACTCCCAGAAGCAGATTCAAATTATTATTTTGTCTTAATGGATTTACCTGAAGGACAGAATGCATCAATCCAGGAAAAATTACTACAAAACAAATATATTGTATGAAATTGTCAAAAAAAATAAAAACATCACTAAAACATAAAATGAATCTTTAAAATGTTTCTAAAAAGTAAAAGGTTTAAAAGGAAAAATATTAATTTTAAACTTTTTGTTTTGCAGAAATTACCAGATATAATATAAAAGATTGTTGATATTATAATGAATCAATCAGCAGCTGAAATATATTTGTGTCTACTTTGCTTTTGTAATTGAAATCTTATGATTTTCAATTTTACCCCTTAGGCTAAACTCTTAAGCAAGTTGTCAAGCAGAGAAAAAGAACCTAAGAACCTAGTGATTTTTTTTTAACATTCATTATCAGTTTCATTAAATGATCAAGATATGTGAGCATATCTGCTTATATGTGGTGTCCTGAAGACTCATTACAGGATCTGTATGACAGGTGAGTCTTGTAATCAGTGAGTGACATGTACAGATTGTACCTGCTCATACATGCCACATCTCCGTTTCTTTCTTGAAGTAATTAGCATGACATTTATTAACTTTAGAGGGGTGCAATACAAATCAAGGTCTGCACAGGTTGTGCCAACAGTCAAAACAATGTAACCAAACAGTTCATCCATATATTCTATTTATTTCTTAAGCATATTATTGAGCACTGGCTGTTCATATTTTCAGCCTAACCAAACATATTTTCAGTCTAACGGAAGACAGTTCACCTGCCTTTGTCAGTTTTCCAACTGTGCTCTCTTGACCCAATGCTAAAACAATCCTTCCAGTGTGTTTCCTGTTTTTTTTCTTAATAGAAATAACATTGCATGCCTTAAAGGTTGTTTCAGATTGACCACTTGGTTTCTCAGTATTCTGTGGATGGACATAAGTTCTGAACTCATTTCTTTTCCTTTCCTAGGCTCATTGGTGTCTCCATGGTTTCACACCGTGGCAGTTGGTGCAGTAGTCAGCAGCTGTCTTCTCTGACACTGTAGATTCTTTCTTAGGAAGTTTCTCCTGGTTCGATTTCTGTGATTGTCCCTGGCCTTCTACTGTCAGTGCCATGCCAAGCCTCAATTTCTGGAGTGATTAGCTCTCACAAGTGCTTTGTCTTTTGATTTTTATTTTTCTTTTAAACTCTCAAGTACTGTAGGCTTAGTTGTGACAACACTGCACTATGAAAATACCCATTACACTTTAAGAGACTGGCACTGTTGCTGGACCTCACTGCCAAAGTTAATAATACAGCTTAAGGTCACTTGGGAATTCAGACTGCTATCCTACTGTGCCTTCAGCCTGTGTGTTCAACCTCCCTTTACAGAAACAGTGCAATCACTCACTTGCTCTAGATATCCCACGTAATCGGTGTTCACAACATAAACTGGTGCATAGCTACCATCTTAAATTATGCACTCTTCCATGACTCTGACACTAGAGTAACACATGCCTAGACAATCATTGGGTGGAAACAGATGTGCCCCATGCTAAGCATTCAGACCTAGTGCTGGCCTACCCCACATCTGGCAGAGTTCACTCAGGCAGTGCCCTGGTTGGCACAGGGTTCCACAGTTTCGTAGTCTGCACACAGGTGCAAAGGACCCCTTTAAAAGAAAGACCCCTCAACCCACTTTATCTCTTTCCTGCTATTACTCTTCTGTACTCTCTTGGTCTCTGTGTCTCTATGTCTCTTTACCTTATTCTCTTATTTTCCTCACTATACCTGTCAAGGGTACAGGTCTCTGTTTCCCCATCTACCCACTGTCCATGACCAGCCCCAGAACCGCCATCATCGTGGTCCCAGCACAGGCCCTCGGACCCTCCACCAGTAGTCCCAACCCATTATTCATTATTCCTAACACCCATAGAATGAAAATTTTCCATAAATGCTGAATGTAGCATTAGGACATTGCTAAATATTTTTTTTGTTTGTTATCTAGGTTTATTGGCTTCAGTTGCAGTGACTTAAGCCCTTATAAGTATCTGTTAAAGATTCTTATAAAGTATTCCTCATTCCTCCCCCCATGCAATCCTTTATGTGTTGTTTAATACAGCATAGAGCAAAGCCAGGTTCATAACAATTGCCCAGGAACTGATGCACACCACAGCCTTTAGATAGAAAAGACGCAGACTCACACATCAGACAGACAGAAATGATAGAAGACACAGGGAGAGTAGAGAATTCACAAATGGGCTTTATACTGGTTAAATTACAGCAAGGAAGAAGTGTTTTAACTTCTTTCCTAATGTGATGCCAACACATTATTGGTGACTTTTAGTTTATTGTTGATGCATACAAAACAATCACACTTAGCGGCATGAAGCATTCTTCATAATCTTTGACTTTAACATTTCTATTTGTATTCATCTCTAACATGTGCTATTGGCATATCCATTTGAATATTTCTAGGATAAGAACAAGTACCACTGGTAAGCTACTTCTCCATTATTTTCTGTATCTCTCTTGTGATTTTTTTTCCCCATGATCACTGTCCAAACTACTCAACTTGATCCATGCCTTCCTGCATATATTCTATTTCTGAAAGATATATTTGTTTGTGCAAACTCCCTTTGCTATATTGCTTCAATGATTTTACAAAAGGCATCCAATTCAAATATCTTACACAACATTCAAGTTGTAAATTGGGGTTTTCTAACTTTACTTTCTCTTACTTGTTACCATATGTTGAATCGTTCTTTTCAGTCAGTGTCAGACACTTTGGGTCTTTGAACTATTATGTTTACTTCTTGGAAATGCATCTATAACTTTATCCTCTGGAATGCTTTGTAATTTTAAATGAATTAGTCAATTAAGACTATAATATAGAAGAGTATCTTCGGTATCACATGTTAGTATTATTTTTATGACTCATTGTATTGTCATATTTACATTCAATGGTGTTGATCAACTTCATCCAAGTAACTTCCTCTTATATTGTTTTTTTCTTCATTTCAATTAAAATAATATAACCCTTTATATTTTCTATTTAGCCATAGCCATCTGATTATTACAACATCAAGAAATTCCATAGTGACATAATTTATAAAATTGTGCCTTATGGCAGTGAGCTAATACTTTGAATTCAATAATATGAGTTGATTCCCAGGTTGGCTAAGTAATATTCAGACAAGTTTGAAAAGTCATATTAGTTTAAATGTGAAAAAAACTCTGTGGTAGCTAGGTTTATGGTTATTTGAATTTCTATGATTAATAAAGTAGTTAGGTTTTTGGTTACAGAAGCACAAACTCCTCCAGGCTAGAGTGATTTAAGTATGCTTACTGTATGAAAATCTTTCTCATGTTCTTAATTTGAAAACAGAAAAATATTCTAATATTTGTATACATAAATAAGGACTTAATGTTTGACATTTTATGACACATTATGGGTTCAGAAACAGTGGCTATTTGTGTGCTTATTCTACGATAGGAGTTGGTGCCATCACTCTTTTTGTAGTTAAACACAGGTAATATTAGAGCGAAGCTTTTTTGTTTTTGCTTGCTTGTTTTTCTCAACACTGAACATCTAAGTTTAGCTTGATCAGGAGAAGCTAAACCAATCAAAGACAAAAGTCAAGTCTCTAGAGAGTTCCTCTAAGTAAGAAGATAGACTGCACAATATCAATTCAGTTAAAATTCTAGCATGGATAGGGGAGTCGCTCTTGAGTCCAATCCCTAGCTGAAAAGCAACACTGTTGGTTCCTGCTGGGGTAGTGTCACTGTATTACAGGTTGTCCATACCTAAGTGGACAGTCTCACATCCATGTGTATACAGGCAGCACTATGTGGACTCAATAATTTATTTACAAAGGGATAAAGGGTATGGATTTGTTTGGGAAATCCCAGAGAGAATTTAATGAGGAGATTAGGGATGGATCATTTACAAGTAATTAATTAAAACAAAAATGAGCTTAGATCAACAACTGACAATTGCAAAGTATTTCAGGAAGAAAGAAAATTATAGCAATGACATTTGAAAGGTTCAACTTTAGCACGCACTTGTCAATAGCATTCCATTTAAAATTAGTGATAAAAATAATGGTGAGAAAACATGCCTGCCAATACCAAAAAATAGTTCATAATATCAAAAAAAAGAGATTTTTCAGAAATGACAGAAGACTGAGAACTCTAATAAAAGTATGATTCAAGGATTGACTGACAACAGACAGGAGCTGGTCAAAAGTGTGAGGAAATAGGTCCCTGTTGAGAGCATTAGGTTCCTTGGTAGACAGAAAATATGCATTGCTCTGGCTCCATCCTAAATGCTTGTTTCTGTTTCCTGTCCACCCTGAAGTGATCAGCTTTTCTTCATCAGATGACATTACTTCTCAGAAGTTTTTAGAAAAGGGAAGTCATCCATCTTATAAATTTTCCTGTCCTGCATTTGTAAATAGAAATGTAACAGCTTGACCAACTCATTTGAGTTTTAAAGGAGACACCAGCATACACAGTAATGAGTCTCACTGATAAAAGATACTATTGGTGCAGAACAATGTTTGTAGCAGACAGTTCCTCTTAACAAAGTAATAGTAGTAGGAATAATAATAATAACAACAACAACAATGTAATAACTTCCCACAAGATACTATTAGCAATTATAATAATTATGTAACTTGGCTCATATCCTAATTTTTTAGTCATTTTTTTGGTATGATTGCTACATTCATCGACAAAAATGAGTTCATTAAGTAAATTTGCCCCTACATTGCCTTGCATTTTATTTAATACTAAACATCCAAACAATGAAAGTGGATATTAAACATGTTGTATGTAACAGTGTTGCCAATATATTTTACCAGGTCTGTTTATTTCAACCATTCTTGTATTGGAAGCTTTCTTTCATGGAAACACTCACACAATAAAGAATTCACTTGAAAGACACCTTGCAAATCAGATGGCTTGAAAATTTAAGCACTTCTAAGATCATTGTAATTTCAATAAGCATGTTGTTCTCAAACACAACGTTCTTTTTCCTGTTTAAGTCATTAAAATTACAGGAAGATTTGACAACAGACACTGTGTGAGATTAGTGAAGGGTCTATCTGAAGAATCTTGTGCTGGCACTACAATATAAAGTAAGTCTTCTTACCAAAATCATGTACAAGTGATTCATGCATAATATTACCTTTCTTATTAAAAGTCAAGTGTCTTTTTAAACTTTTTTTATTCATGAAATAACTCGAGTAACTCTGAATTTACTCACAGTTAAATAGCAAAAAGTTGAGACCCAAAAACTCTGTACTATATGTTTTCTGTCACTTGGAACTGTTTTTAACATTAGATAACATGATTGTTAGAAGGTTCCAAAGACAAAGAAATTTCCAAGAATTCATTATTGGATTCATCCTGCTTTGGAAAAAGAAATAATATTACAATGTACCAAGTAACTCCTGCAATATAAATGCATACTTATTTTTCCATTACTGTTTACTGTGAAAGTGAGTCATTTCTCTAAGTCATATCTTACAGTTAATATCTTAGTGTTACAAGCACTCAAAATAATTAGTGATGAAACAACATTACTAAATGTCTACAAAGTATTCAGGCCTGATATCTGAAAAATATGTGCAAGAGATAATTGCAAAACTAGTTTTTAAACATTGTGATTTTCCAAAAAAAAATATGATCAAATTTGATGTCAGTAAATTTTACCTGGGAGGTTAGTTTGTGTTTTGACTTTATTGATCAGATATGCAATAAATTGGTTGTATAGTAAGACTATTTTCAACAGTATTCATTTTTTAACCTTTAGAATATTTACTTACATGGTATCACAGTATGCCCTGTTATCATTTTATACTACACTTCAGTTTTAGAAGTCCAATCGTTAATCTCTCTCAGCATATTTTAAGATACAGTGTTTAAAGAAGATTCAGAAATGTACTAAGGAATTATGCTTGTCTGGCAAAGTGGCAGTAGTAGATTCTTTTCAAAGGCCCATGGCATCATGAGCCCCAGGAAGTTGGCTAGATTCCAGTACCATATATGATTTCCTTCCTGTTGAGTGATCATTAACTCCCTTTAGATAGTGCTTGATGTTACCAACATATAGTGTCACTTATTAGACCTTTATGACTATCTTGCCATGCTGGTCATTGTCATGGTTCATATTGCTGCCATTGAGTAGGACTGTTTAATGGCTTCCCTCCCTTAGCAGCTTGAATAGAATTTTCTAGAATTATGGAAGCTAAACCACAGAAATGACAATTTTAAGTCAGATTCAGCTTGAATCATCAACAGTCCAAGCTGTATACTAAATGCCCATGTCTGGTATCTTTGGCAACTGTCTGTGGGATAAATCAATAGTCAGTTAGTCAGTATAGTTTGGGGAGTCATTTTAACTAACCTGAACAAGCATTCTAAAGGGGATATCTCCAGGTTGACAGTAGGGGTTTGTTTCATTTATGGGTAGTCTGAGTGACGTAAGGGGTGGGAAAAGTCAAATAATTCTATTTCAATTAACAACACATTCACAATAAGAAGCAAATAAAAATACAAGCAGAAATGCTGTATTTACAGTGTGAAAGTGATAGTTAAGTGTTATTTCACCTTTGTCCCACTAATTCACAGGGAGTTCCTGATACCACAGAGAATAAGCAATTGTAACTAAACCTTTATTTTCATGCTTGTAACTAAGTGATTTAATTATGCTATGCAGTTAGTGTGAGCCTTCCTCATCTTCCCCATACTCTAGCTTGGCAGTGCACGTTCCAGAAAGATGTATGTTATAATGAAAGATTTAATTAGTGGGACAAGACAGCTTTCCTCTTTGGGTGTTTTGTCACATAAAATCTTGTCAGTTTGACACTTGCTACTCTTACTTTACAATTTTGTTCCATTTTCTCTTCCTCCGTTGCCATACCTATCATCTACTGGGGTGCACTTTGCTAAATGCTCCAGATGAGAGAGACAGATACACTTTCCTCCTGGATAGACTTAGGAAAATTGCCTAGCTCATATTCTTTTCATTGCTTTATATGTTGAGCGTATTGTGCATCCCTTACATTGTGAGTAATTGTCTCATAGTAACTAATTGTTTGTGAGCTTTCTTCTGAAATTCACAGTCCACTAATCAAGCTCTGTCCAATGCATGGAAGATTGAGAAATACTAGCAAATATGCTAAAGGATAACTCTTAATCTATCAATGTGCCAAAAAGAGTACATTATTTCATCCTAGCCCAAAGCTAAAGTATAGACAATATGGATGAATTTATATACATTGCAAAAATTAACTCAAATATACTACTTTCCCTTTTCAGCAATGTTATTTAACCAAACCATGTACACTTTAAGTAAATATCTATAGATGAGATAACATAAAAATTGATGAATAGCTCAATACTTTTGAATGTGACGATCATTCTGAAGAATTTCTCATCTTGCTTTTGATCACTTGTGAGAATGCAGGAGACTTCTGCTTTGGAAATGACAAAAAAAAAAAAAAAAAAAAAGGTTTTGCACAAACCCTCTACCTAGAACACCTCATACACATGCGAAAAGTGTCCTGTAAGCATTTCCCAGTTAAATATAGATTTTGTAAATATGAAGGTCATTCAAGAGAAGAATCTTATTAGGTGAAAGGAGAGTAGCACATTCAACAGCTTTGAAGGGATAGGTGGTATTAAAAAAATATAGGGTAAGAATTCTGTGTGCCATAGCCTATACTTGAAATAATGTAATTAGAAATAATGACTGTCCTGTGTGTACTCAAAGGGAAAATTAAAAAAAAAAGATATAAGAATTAATTATGTTGTACTGTTTTGGATTAGAATTTGAAATATAATACAATGGTTTATGAACAGAAATTGGGACCATCGAGATGGTTCAGCTGTTAAGAGTATTGTCTACTCTTCCAAAGAACCGGGGCTAATTTCCAACACCCACATGGTGAATTACTAATATCTCGAATTACAGATCAGACAATCTTTTCCCTCTGCAAGCAACACATACACACATGCAAAACATTCATATACTTAAAGATATTTTTATTTTAATTATTTGAAATCCAATTTTAATGCATTTTAATTAATGTAGAATTATATTAATTTTACTATTCCATTTCATCCCTCTAATATCTCTCATGTACCCTGCTTACAACCACTTCCATGCCTTCTACTCACAAATTGATAGCTTCAAACACTAATACACACACACACACACACACACACACACACACACACACAATACACACATACAAAACCAACTGTTTAAATACAACTTTCCAAACTGATATTTGTTGTTCATTTATGTATATATGGCTTCAGGAATGATCACTTTATATTGAAATAAGAGAGCTCATCTCTGGGAGAAGCTAATGCCAAAATAAATAAATATTGAACAAAAAATAAAAACCAAAAAAAAAAAAAAAGCTCAAGAAATGTTTACTATGTAACTGAGTTACCAGTAATATGCCAATATTAAATTATTTTGTTGGCTTTAAATTTTTGTTTTTTCTTGAGGTTTTTATTTGTTTAATTTGTGTGTACAAGTTGACCTTCAATTCTTCATCATTTGTTTCTACCTATTAAGTACTGATGGTCTTACATATTAATACATATACCAATCTATACCATTCTGCCTGTGGTAACACAGAATTTCTCTAAAATAAAATGTGACATATAGCAAGATGTACTTCTGTGACTATCTGAATTTTTAAAAGGAAGATGTAAATTAACATATGACACTCTTGTGATATATTATTTTATAATTTACTCAAGCTTGCCTGAGGGTATAAGAACAAAACAAGCCACAGTATTTAACCATAAAAATCAGCCAGTGGTGAAACACATGTTTAATCAAGAATTTAGGAGAAAGGCCGATGGATCTCTGAGTAGAAGATCATCTTGGACTACCAGAGAAAAATTCGAAGCTCACAAGTTTAACCACAATTTGAGCCATATGAAAGGTAAGGCATTTAGTAAGAGAGTTAGTCTCTAGCCACATGAGGAAAGCATAGCTGTCTGAGGGAACCTCAGTAGCAGTGTGGTTGGGAGCAGTCTGAGGATTGCCCCTTTGGTCTGAGATATAGGTAAGGGCAAGTGGCTGGCTGCTTTGCTTTTTTGATTTTCAGCTGGAGCTTAAACCCCAATATCTTTTTCTAGGTAGTTTATTTATTGTCTTACAGTTAATACAATAGAATAAAAGTATTTGACAATAGGGAATTAAGAGTTCTCCAGAGAAAGTTTCAAATATTTTTTCTTTATCATATCAATATTTTTTTCTTTTTATTTATACAAAGACTTTATTATTTTTAATGAAAATAAACATTTATAAACAATATTTGGGAATTTTGGCATCGTTCTGCTTCCTGCTGGTAGGGGGCACTGTCATGGGGAATCCTAAGCAGTCGCAGAAATCCTGGCTATAGTGGTCAGCAAGGCTGCATTGTCCAATTGACATTGCTTCAGGAGGTCTTGCTTGATCAAACTATATTAGTGAGGGAGGAATCCACAGCTTTTCATTTATATATTCCAGCAGCATTTGTTTATTTTCTTCTTCTTTTTTTATTAATAACATAATTTAAAAATTTTACATGTGGACCCCAGTTTCCTCTCCCTTCCTCCCTCCAACCTTCCCTCCCTCTTACCCTTTTTCCCCTGTGACATGCACCATGGCCACCCTCCCCTCCCATCCCCTACCCCCATTCCACTTATAGGGCTATGCTATCCAAGTTGGGTCATGTAAATCTGTCAAGTCATTTGAAGTAGGAACTAGGACTTCTCTCCTGTCTCTAGGTTAAGGGGGTATCCCTGCATGGGGGATGTGTTCACAAGGACCTTTTGTGAAACAGGAATAGATCCTGTTTCTACTGTCTGAGCTCCCCAGACTGCTCAGTCCTTCTAGCTGAGACCCATATTCAGGGGGTCTGATTCAGTCCCATGCTAGATTCCCAGCCACCAGTCTGCCGGGGGAGGGGGGAGCAAGCTCCTCCTTGTTCAGGTCAGCTGTCTTTGTGAGTTTCTACAACCTGGTCTTATCTCCTCTCTTTGCATCTGGTTTCTAGTTCAACTCAGTGTTTGGTTATGGGTGATTGCTTCTGTTTCCAACAAGTACTAGATGAGGGCTACATGATGGCGGATAATTTAGTTGATGATCTCATTATCAGGGAAGGGCATTTATGGTAGCCTTTCCATAGTTGCTCAAATTATTCGTTGGAGTCAGTCTTGTAGTTCTCTAGACCTTTCTTTAGGTTCAGTTTTCTCTTCAAACCAATGATGACTCCCTCTTTTATGTCCCCCGCTTTCTCTCTAACCCTGACTCAATCTATCTAGTCACACATGTTTTCCTCTCCTCCCCTTCTCTTTCTCCTAGATCTCTCTCCATTCACTGCCCCCCCATTTCCCATGTGCTCTAGGGGACTTGTCTCTTCCCAGTTTTGTGAGGGACCATATATGAATATCTTAGGGATTGTATCCCTTGTATCCCAGTTCATCTGGTGGTGTGTATTATAGGCTCTACATCTAAAATCCATATATGAGCGAGTGCATACCCTGTTCCTCTTTTTCTGACTGGGTTACCTCATTCAGAGTGATTTCTTCAAGTTCCATCCACTTGCCTGCGAATTTCAAGATTCCTTTATTTTTTTATGCAGAGTAGTATTTCATTGTATAGATGTGCCACATCATCTTTATCCATTCTTCAGTTGAGGGGCATCTAGGTTGCTTCCAGGTTCTTGCTATTACAAATAATGCTGCTATGAACATACTTAAGCACATGTCTTTGTTACATAGATGTGAGTCATTTGGGTATATACCTAAGAGTGGAATTGCTGGTCCTGTGGTAAGCTAATTCCCATTGTCCTGAGGAACAGCCATACGGATCTCCAAAATGGAGGTATCAGTTTACACTCCCACTAGTAGTGAAGGAGTGTTCCCCTTTCTCAACATCTTCTTCAGCATAAGTTGTCATTGGTATTTCTAATTTTAGCCATGCTGGAAGGAGTAAGATGATATCTCAAATTTGTTTTCATTTGCATTTCCCTGATAGGATTTTGAAAATTTTCTTCAGTGTCTTTCAGCCTCTTTGATTTCCTCTATTGAGAATTTTTTCTTCAATTCTGTACCTCATTTTTTAATAGGGCTATTTGGTGTTTTGTTGACTGGTTTCTTGAGTTCTTTGTTTATTTTGTAGGTCAGCCCTTTGTCAGATGTAGGATTGATAAAAATTTTTTCCCAGTCTGTTGAGCTGCCGTTTGGTCTTGTCAATTGTGTCCTTTGCCTTACAGAAGCTTCTAAGTTTGAGGAAGTCCCATTTATTAATTGTTGATCTCAGTGTCTGTGCTACTGAAGTTATGTTCAGGAAGCTGTCTCCTACACCAATTTGTTCCTACTTTCTCTTCTAAGAGTTTCAGGGTGGCTGGACTTATGTTGAGGTCTTTCATCCATTTGGATTTGAGTTTTGCTCATGGTGATAGATATGGGTCTATCTGCAGTCTTTTAAACACCATCATCCAATTGTGCCAGCACCATTTGTTGAAGAAGCTTTCTTTCCCCTATTGTATTTTTTTAAGCTGTTTTGTCGAAAATCAAGTGTTTATAGGTGTTTGGATTAATATCGGGATTTTCGATTTGATTTCATTGGTCTACCTGTCTATTTTTGTGCCAATACCAGACTGTTTTCAGGACTATAGCTCTGTAGTCGAGCTTAAAGTGAGGGATGGTTATGCCTCCTGAAGTTCTTTTATTGTACAGGGTTGTTTTGTCTATCCTGGGTTATTTGTTTTTCCATACAAAGTTGACCATTGTCCTTTCAAGTAAAGTGAAGAATTGTGCTGGGATTTTAATGGGGATTGCATTGAATCTGTAGATTGCTTTTGGCAAGATTGCCATTTTAACTATATTTATCCTTCCAGGAGCATGGGAGATCTTTCCATTTTCTCATTATCTTCTTTAATTTCTTTCTTTAAAGCCACATTGTTCTTATTGTATAGATCTTTCACATGTTTGGTAAGGGTGATCTTTCTCTGATTTCTTTCTCACCCTCTTTGTCGTCTGAATAAATAGGGCTACTGATTTTTTTGAGTTTGTCCTGTATCCTGCTAGTTTACTGAAGGTGTTTATCAGCTGTAGGAGGTCCCTGGTAGAGTTTATTGGGTCGCTTATATAAGCTATCATATCATCTGCAAAAAGATACAGTTTGACTTCTTACTTTCCAATTTGGATCCTCTTGATCTCCTTTTGTTGTCTTATAGCCTTAGCTAGAACTTCAAGTACAATATTGAAGAGATGGGGAAAGAGAAGTCAGCCTTGTCTTGTTACTGAATTTAGAGGAATTGCCTTAAGCTTCTCTCCATTCAGTTTTACGTTGGCTGTTGGTTTATTGTATATTTATTATGTTTAGGTATGTTCATGTTATCTCTGATCTCTCCTAGACATTTATCATGATAGGGTGTTTAATTTGTCGAAGGCTTTTTTCAGCATCTAGGGAGATGAACATATGGTTTTTCTTTTTCAGTTTGTTTATATGGTAGATGACGTTGATAGATTTTCTTATGTTAAACCATCCTTGCAACCCAAGGATGAAGCCTACTTGGTCATGGTGGATGATTTCTCTGATGTATTCTTGGATTTGGTTTGCCAGTATTTTATTGAGTATTTTTTGCATCGATGTTCATCACGAATATTGGTCTGTAGTTTTCTTTCTTAATTGTATCTTTGTGAGGCTTGGGTACCAAGGTGATTGTGGCCTTGTAGAAAGAGTTTGGTAATGTGCCTTCTGTCTCTTTTGTGTGGAACAATTTGAGGAGTATTCGAATTAGCACTTCCTTGAATTTCTGGTATTTTCTTCACTGAAGCCATTTGTCCCTGGGATTTTTTTTTTGGTTGGAAGGCTTTTGATGATAGGAATTTTCCCGAAGGTGGCTGGATTGGTGGCTCCACCCTCTGGCTCAGTGCTCAACTAAAGAGGTGGGACAGTGGGCAGGGTAGGGAGTAGGGAAGAGCATAGGGGTGGGCAGGTTCTTGGTGGGGGTGGGTTGGGGTATATTGGACCTCCAAGAGCACTCTATGTGGGGAGAGAACACAGGGGCAGGGAGATCCAGGACCCACCCAGGGATTTCCCAGGGAGGGTATAGGGGAGAATCTGATGCCCCAGTGGGATTAGACCCAAACTCACCTGTAGCCTTGGCCTGGTGACAAGGAAAAAGGCTGGGCTGGTATCAAGATGTTTCCACACAGATAGGTGGGTCAGCTGGCACTCTCCAGCTGAGTTGTGCCTCTTTAGCAGAGGTCCTGCAATGGGCATCTAGGATCCAGCCTGCAGGAACTCAGGGTGGACCTGCAGAAATAGGCAGATCTCTGGGAGGGGCCCTGAACTCCAGTAGAAGACCAGTGGTGGGGGTCAGAGACCAGGCAGGTGGAAATTATGTCTGGTCCCACGTGGATAGGCTGGTCTATTGTGCTCAGATCCATATTTTTCTTATTTTACATATTGACCCAAGTTCCCTCTCTCCCTTCCTTCCTTCCATGCCCCCACCACCCTCCCATCCCATTAACACACACACACACACACACACACACACACACACACACACACACCTCCACAGGGAGGGTGATGCCTTCCAGGAGGGAGCAACAAAATCTGTCAAGTCATTTAGAGTAGGGACTAGGGGCTCCCTCCAGCCTTTAAGTTAGGAAAGTAGCCCTCCATGGGGAATGTGCTCCCAAAGTCATTTCATGCACCAGAGATACATCCTGGTTCTAGGCCTTCTAACTGAGATTCACATTCAGGATCTGAGTTGGTCAGGTCCAATGCTGGTTTCCCAGCTATCAGTAGGGGGTACGTTAACTCCCCGTTGTTCAGGTGAGCTGTCTCTGTGGGTTTCTGTGGCCTGGTCTTGACCCCATTAGAGAAACTAGGATACAAGGAGGAACCAAAGAGATTTATACAAGATCCCTCACAGAAGAGGAAAGGAACAAGATCTCTTAAGCATATTGGGAATGGGGTGGCAGTGAGTGGAGACAGAGCTAGGTGAAAGAGAAGGGGAGGAGAGAAAAGCATGTAGGACTAGAAAGATTGAGTCAGGGGAGCAATAGATGATGAGAGAGAGAGAGAGAGAGAGAGAGAGAGAGAGAGAGAGAGAGCATAAAAGAGGGAGCCATTAGGTTTGAAGAGAAAACTGGCTCTAGAGAAATGTCCAGAGACCTACAATACTGACCCCAAATAAAAATCTAAGCAAAGGTGGAAAGAATGCCTTAAATGCCCTTCAAAGAATTTCAAATTCACAGAGAAATATTGTCAGGTGAGTTACTACAAAGGAAAAACAGAAGAGGTACAGAAATAGTAGGACAATACTCACTGTTAAGGAAAGGTGAAAGAGTCACAAGAAGCAAGATTGGGATAAATGGTTTGGCTCATTGAGAAAAGAGTTTTTGTGCAAAACCTAAAAACCTAAGGGTTTTTTTTGTTTGTTTGTTTTGAATTATATGTATGCTTAAAATATCTCAGGTACATTTTAATCTTAATCAAAATTTAGTCTAAGAACAACAGGGATTATAATTTCTTTGTGTGTGTCTTTTTTATTTAAATTTTTAAAAAATCTGATTTTCCATACAATCCCAGTTCCCTCTCCCTCCCATCTTTGCATCCCCCCACTACCAACCCCAAATCTCAAACCTCTTAAATCCCCAGGGTGGGTGAGGCCTCTAATGGGGATCATTAAAGTCTGTCACATCATTTGGGGAATGGCCTAGGCTCTATCTATCCCATGTCTAGTCTGAGAGAGTATCCCTCCATTGGTAATGGGCTCCCAAAGTCTATGCACCTGTGATAAATACTGTTTCCACTACCAGAGGTTCCTTAGATTGCCCTGTTCTTCCATCTGTCACCCAAACCATATTCAGGGGGCCTGGTACCCTAGCTGTCAGACTGGGGTCCTTGAGCTTCCACTTGCTCAGGTCAGCTGTTTCTGTGGGTTTCCATGACATGGTCTTGACCCCTTTGCTAATTATTCTTCCCTCTATAGAACTAGTTTCTAAGATTTTGTCTCAGTGTTAGCTGTGTCTGTTTCTGCTTCCATCAGCTACTGGATGAAGGCTCTAGGGTGGCATATAAGGTAGTCATCAATCTCATTATCGGGGAAAGACATTTAAGGTAGCATCTCCACCATTGCTTAGATTCTTAGTTGAGGTCATCCTTATAGATATCTGGACAATTTTTAGTGCCAGATTTCTCTTTAAATCTTTAGCGGCTCCCTCTATTAAGGTATCTCTTTCTTGGCTCTCTTGCTTATTTCTTCCCTTGCCCCAACCTTCCTGATCCCTTGTGTTCTTCTCCCCACTCCTTTCTTCCTAACTCTCTTTCCCTTCTGTCCATGCTCCCAATTTGCTCAGAAGATTTTGTACATTTTCTTTTTTCTACATGTTGATGCGTGTCTCTCTTAGGGTACTCTTTGCTTCGTAGTTTCTATGGGGTTGTGGGTTGTAGGCTGGCTATCCTTTGCTCTATGTCTAAAATCCACTTATGATTGAACACATACCATGTTTTTTTTTCTCTCTTTCTGGGTTAGGGTTATATCACCCTGTATGGTTGTTCCATCTATTTGCCTGCAAATTTCAAATTTCCATGTGTATTTTTTTTCTGCCACGTAGTACTGAATTGTATCAAATGTACCACATTTTCTTTATCCATTCTCTGTTGAGAGGCATCTAGGTGGCTTCTAGGTTCTGGCTATTACAAATAATGCTGCTATGAACATTGTTGAACAGACGTCCTTGTGATATGAATGTGCATCCTTTGGGTATATGCCTAAGAGTTGAATTGCTGGATCTTGAGGTAGACTGATTCCCATTTTTCTGATAAATACCATATTGTTTTCCAAAGTAGCTGTACAAGATTTTACTTCTACCAGCAGTGAAGCAACTTTCCCCTTTCTCCATATCTTCTCCAGCATAAATTGTTTTTGGTGTTTTTGACTTTAGCCATTTTGTCAAGTATAAGATACTATCTCAGAGTTTTTTTGATTTTCATTTCCCTGATGGCTAAAGATGTTGAGTCATTTCTTAACTGTCTTTCAGCCATTATCGATTCCTCTATTAAGAATTCTCTATGTACTTCGGTATCCCACTTTTTAATTGGATTATTTGGTGTTTTGTTAACTAGCTTCTTGAGTTCTTTGTATATTTTGGAAATCAGTCCTCTGTCAGATGTGGGATTGGTGACGATCTTTTCCCATTCTGTCTACTGCTGGTTTGTCTTGTTGACACAACATTCATTATTATATATTACCATGGATACAAAATTGAAATCATTTAAAATAAAATTTCCTTTAAAATTAGAAATATTTTGATCTAAGATTCCCACTCTACAAAGTAATTCTTAAATCAGTCATCTATTTGATATTATATATTTTTAATAATAGCATTCATGGTATTTATGGTTTAAGAAAATTTGGTTCAAGAAATGAAAAATACATAATTGTAATACTTATTAGGCAGGAGTGACTGATTATATTATGATACTACCAGAAAATAGGAAAATGAGTTAAAGTTTAAAAGTAATTAATACAAGTTTTTGTACCTATATGTATACTGAGAAAAGCTGATTCAAGGAGCTGTAACAAACAGAAGTGTTAAGAAAACTTGGGAATCATCCAGCACTCATTTTGAAGAAAAGAATTAAGGATTCCATTAACCAATATTATACATAAAAGGGATACCGTATAAACTCTGTTTCCAAATAAGAGAAATTAGAAAGTGCCACTTTGGAAAAGATATAGACTACTAATGCTCAAGATCTGTCTAAAGGAAAAACATAAATAATTTGTCACTATAAGAAACATGAGCAAAATGAATATTGAAGAAAGTAGAACTCTAGCTCATCAAATAATATTATGAATCCAGATGTATTCAAAAAGAAAAAAGCCACACACTGAACATTTGCAGTAAAATACAAAGTGCCACTCTTTAAATTTAATGAGAGATAAATAAAAATGAAATACAAAAGTTGAAAATATTCAATGGGCATGGCAATTTATTTAATATCCAAATGGGGTAGTAATTATTATTTATTAGAAAAATAAAAAATAATGCTTCAGTATGACTGTCAGCTAGACTATTGTCCACAGTGTTGAAGAAATGAAAGAATATAAAGTAGGAGGAAGAAAAGGAGGAAGAAGTGATGGGAGATGTTATTCTGTATATGTTTCTCATACTGGTTAATAAAGCACTGTGGCCAATGAGATAACAAGATAGGCGGGGCTAGGAGACCAGGAGGAGGAGAGAGGAAGTAGTAGGAGTCGACATGTAGCCCAGGGAGAAAGGAGGACGCCTGCCGCGCGGCTCCCGATAAGACGACCACGTGGAAATACTTAGATAAGTAGAAATGGGTTAATGATTAAGGCAGAGCTAGCCCATTAACAATAATGGTAACTGGCCAACAGGATTATATAAAATATAGAGTCTCCTGCATGTTATTGGGGGCCGGCACACCAGACCAGCAGTGGGCAGGCTGGCTGGAAAACAACACGCTCTGGCGCAGCTGTGGGCCGCTGGACAATGGCGGCAGGACCAGGAGGCCGGCAGGGAGAAACCTGCCACAACATAATGGTGTCAGAACTGGGATTGAGAACTTTCGCTTAAAACTTAACAAAAGCTTAAAAAATAGTTTTTAGAAACAAGGGAACAGAGACTAGCAAGACTTCTTAGTAGCAGCATGTTCTTGTTTGGATTTGTTTTGCTGTAGACAGAGAGTTGCACGGCTCCTTTAAGGGAGGTTCCAAAATTAGCATAAGCGGCAAAAAAGCCGCCTTGCTTTTAAAGAGCTCTGCTAACAATTCATTGGTGTGTACAAGAGCTGAAATGAAGGTTTACACTGTGTTTTAAAAAATACGCTGGCTTGGGAGAGAAAAAGAAACGGGATACAATGGTTTAAAAAAGAAAAAAGGAAGAATGAAAGGGTATGGTGGCGCACGCCATTAATCCCAGCACTCAGCAGACAGAGGCAAGCAGATCTCTGTGATTTCAAACTAATCCTGGTATGCAGTGAATTCCAGGATATATAAAAGTTACACAGAGAAACCCTGTCTCAAAATATGTAAAAATAGAAATAGAATAAATAGAGTAATAAAAAAGCCACGTAAAAATGGAAAGCACAGAAAAATTCTTGATACTATACGCGCTTCTGTTATCTTTAAATTATTTGATTGCTGAGAAAATAACAACTACTAATAAAAGAAATGCTGCTGGATTAATTCAATTTATATATTTAAAAAATGCTTTGACCAAAAAATTTAAGCCTAAGGACAAGTTACTGGGGAAAAGGATTTCTATTTTTGTTTCCACAGAAAATGAAAAGCTATAGATTCTTTCCAGACTTATGTGGTTTGATCAAGCAAGACCCCCTGAAGCAATGTCTACAGCCAAGATTTCTGCATCTTCTTTGGACCCCCATGACAGCGCCCTCTACCAGCAGGAAGTAGTTTGGAAAGAACGTCGCCCAAATTCCCAAATATTGTTTATAATGTTTGTTTTCATTTAAATGGACTTGGTTATAAATGGCTATAACCACAAGCAATCTTTTTAAAGGTAAAAAGGGGATTATGGTATAGATATGAATACTTTGTTTTGGAATGGATTTTCTTTTATTGATACAATTTAAGGTCAATTTTGTAATATGCATATTTCTCCTCTTGTTTAGGTATTGTGTTTATATAGCTCATTGGAAAATGTAATGTATAATTTAGTACAGATTAGAAAATTACCTATGATAGTCAAAACTGGAGTTAAGTTAGTTAGGATTTCTAGATATGCAGAGATGTATTTGAGATGAATAGTCACTCTTCAAACCTTTCAAAGACCTACAGAATATGGCATTTAAAATGGTTTAGGGTTTTTCTTGACAGTGAGGCACAACTGCTCCTGGTAACACCACCTGCATCAGAAAGGAAGATGGACATTGAAGAAACTCATTATGAAGTTTGCTTCTAATATGTCAAGACTAGCCATTTGAGCAAGGTACTTCTCTTGTCTAGACTGTTTGACTTTATGTTGTAGAAACTGGACATGCAGGACCCACAAAAAGGTGACTGCTGATGCAAGATGGACATTGCTACAGGATTCCTGCCTCATGGAAAAGGCAGCCAGACATTCTGCAGGACACAGAGAAAAATGACTGCCACACTGTCAATACAGATGGACAATTTAAAGTTTCCTGCTTTGTTGAGGAGTCTGGACACACACTATGGCCTATGGGCTGAAGATGGAACATTACAGAAGAACTTCGGGTGACTGACCAGGCAATGAGTTGTCTCTGTCATTTCTAGAGTTTATATATTATCCTTCTGTGGTCTTTGAAGGAGTTGAAGACAGATAGTTATGGTTATAGTTTTCCTTAGTTAGGATTAAAGATAAGTTACATATAGGACTTTAGACTCACAAAGATAGGATAGATGATATTTTCTTTAAGTCTTACAAAATGTGAATGGACTAAATATTGTTAACTATGATTCTTATTTGATAACTGTTGTATGGTATATTTTGCTATGTTAAGGTTAAACCCCTTCTTTTACTTTAGACAGAAAAGAGGAAATGATGGGAGATGTTATTCTGTATATGTTTCTCATACTGGTTAATAAAGCACTGTGGCCAATGAGATAACAAGATAGGCGGGGCTAGGAGACCAGGGGGAGGAGAGAGGAAGTAGTAGGAGTCGACATGTAGCCCAGGGAGAAAGGAGGACGCCTGCCGCGCGGCTCCCCGATAAGACGACCACGTGGAAATACTTAGATAAGTAGAAATGGGTTAATGATTAAGGCAGAGCTAGCCCATTAACAATAATGGTAACTGGCCAACAGGATTGTATCAAATAAAGAGTCTCTGAGTGTTATTTGGGGCACACGTGGTTGCAGGACAATGGCGGCAGGACCGGGTGGCTGGCGGGGAGGAACCTGCTGCAACAAAGAAGAAAAGAAGGGAACCAGAGAGAAGGCAGGAAAGTGACAGAGAAAAACTAAATAAGACAAAAGGGAGTAGGAAAGAATTGCTACTTTGTTTGAGTGGAATGGAACACGTGATGCAGTAATTTTCATGCACAGTTGGATTACTATACTTACATTGTAAAAGTGGAAATTTTTATTAACAAATTATCATTTGCCTTAGCCATTTACTCCTTTTTCTATTCTGGGTAAATGACTAAATATTTTTATAAGTATATGAAAATATCATAATCATATCCATGTTAACATTGGAAAGAGTTTATTTGTAAATAATATGCATTTCCTTTATCTCCCAAATGCTTAAAGTTTAATGTCCTCTGTTAATAATTTATATAAATAAAATGGTTGAGAAGAATGAACTAGTAGAAAAAAGTCAGATGAAACATTAGTCATTTTGTGTGATTGCATTTAAAAGATGTTTTAAAATTCAATATTAGTTGCAAATATAGATGCTAATTCCTAAGGAAATAAATAAAGAACTATTGCTATAGAAATCAAGATAGGGTATTGTGAGAAAATGGGTAATAAGGAGAAATTGTCAGGGAGATATTAATGCTGGTAGTAACATTCTACAGTCAGTGCTGACCCAGGTGTTTGGTTTGTGATAAAACATAAATCTGTACTTTTTGATCTACTTCTATGAATATAAACTACTTTTCAAATAATAAAGTCTGTAAAATGTATTTCACTTTCATAGTCTTTTCTAAGAAATGGAAGATAGTAATATTTTAGGATTGAATGAACCACAGTCTGAAATAATATTATATCTACTAAATAAACTGATAATATCTTACCACTGTGTATTTTTTTTTATAAAAAAATATTTTATTTTGTATTCTGTCTATTCAAACCCTATGGCAAATATTACTTGTCACATGTATGTGGTAGTGTATTGGTTCTCATTACTTTGTAAAAGACAAAGTTGCTTTATCTATCTTTTAATCAATAGACATGGGCCCTAAGAAGTGCAGTGTAAAAAAAATCAAAAACCAAAGTAAGTTTTTATAAAGATGTACAAAATTGTCATCTCATATTTATAATGCAAATATGTGCACTCTACTAATTTTTACCTTTTGTGGCTCTATAATATTACTTATTGCTGTTATCTCCTTGATGATTATCAGAAATATCAGTATTTTGTAAATTGTATTAGTATACAAAAGTATAGACTTTAAATGTTAAAAACTATCCAGAAAAATAATATTCCTTACAGCAATACAATTATTGTTGACTAAGAAAAATAAACACTGGATCACTGGCTAGATTCTTTGGAACATGAGAATACTAAATCTCAAGCAAGAATTACTGTGGACAAACAATTTCTTTTTTTTTGGCACAAAACTCATTTATCTCTATTGAGAATTTTCAATATGCTTGTCCATTTTCCTTCACTGTAGGAAGGAAATTTTTTAATTCAGAAGAAATGTGATCATGCAAATTTCCAGTATGATTTGCATCACGATGAGTCATGGGAAATAAAATATGGATGATATTTAAAATAACAGCATCTTCATGTAATAAAATTCACAATAAATTCAAATTTATTTTAATAAAATTTCACAGCAGTGGAATGCTGAATTTTTAGGTAAAATTAAATTTCTTGAATGTATTTTCCTGTAAATGTCACCAAACTCTGAAGTTGACATTTAAACCAAGATTTTTAGTAAAGAATACCATCTTCATTCTCTAGGCTTCCATTCAATTCATTCCCTTATTATCCAATTAGTAACTGTCCCAAAGCCACCATGACTACTCCAAAGGAACACTTAAGTCCTATAAATACTAAACTACCTTAAAAATAATTTTTCTAAAATTTTATAATTACAACAAAATGGTGCCTATGGAATTTTACAGGTGGCTGAAAATTAATAAACAGAAACAGTTTAACACTGGTGTTTTTATATTTTTATTGTAGTAATAAAATTATATTCAACATGTAATTGCTCTTTTAAAAATGCATATGTCTAAAATAAATGACACAGTACATCTAATAGTAGGCACACTAATGCACATCTGATCTCCAGCCATATTCATTATGGGAAATTGAAGAATGTCAGAGACCATCAGTGCTTCTTGTCATAATTCCAAATAGTTGTTGTCTAAGATGTTGAATATCTAGACATACTAAATCAATGGGATCATTAAGGACCCAAACCTCTGTGACTACCCGAAATTAGTGTAAGAGTCTCAATGCCCATCCATGCCTTTGAACATTACAAAATTTCCATGGTTTTTATTTTCTTTTATTAGCATATTTTAATTACAAACAGACTTTATCACAACATATTTGTCTTAGTTTGCTTTCCATTGCTATGAAGAAACACCATGACCATGGCAACTCATACAACCAAATATTTTCTGTAGCACGACTAATTAAAAACAGACTTTAGGGGGTAAAGCTGAAAAATCAGAGAAGAGAAGCAGCCAAGCCCCTAGAGATTTCTTACCTCTACCAAGGCTCAGACCAGCAAGGTGTCCTCAGGATGTCTGCAGACTGAATCCACAGCACTCCTGTCTCCATCCATCTTATATTCCTCTTTAGTGCTGGAATTAAAGGCATACACAACCACTGCCTAGCTTCCATGGTAAACTAGTGCAGCAGCTGGAATTAAAGGTGTGTGCCATCACTTGCCTGGACTCCTTGACTGACTAAGTGTAGCTACCTTTGCACTCTCTTCCTCAAGCAAGCTTTATTTGTTAGATCATGAACAAAATACCACACAATATCATTGGGGTGGTGACTTACAGTTCAGTACACTTTTGTCATTGCAGGAAGTATGACAGCATGCAGGTAGACCTGACACTGGAGTAGTAGCTGAGATTCCTGTGTTTTTGGGGCAGCAGGAAGTAAACTAAGACAGTGGGTGGTATCCTGAGAATAGGAAACCTCCAAACCCACCCACACGGTGACATATTTCCACCCAAAAAGGCTATACCCATTCCAACAAAGTCACACCTCCTAAAAATGCCATTCCCTATGAGACTACCAAAATATTCTATATATGAATATATATGTGTGTGTGTGTGTGTGCGTGTATGTGTGTGTGTGCGTGCACACGCGCGTGTGTGTGTGTGTGTGTGTGTGTGTGTGAGTGTATGTGTGTTATTGTGGTAGTCTGAATCTCTACAAAACCTCTCTGTTTTGTGGGGTATTTTTACCCATCCTTCTATGACTTTCTGGGTTTCCTAGGCTCTTTTCTTTATGTTTCTGATATATATATATATGGTCTTCACGGTAACTTGACAATTTGTAATTTGTGCCATTATAGAGAGAAACTTTATCTTCACCATCCTGAATTTTAACATTTTTAAAAGATGACTTATAGCCATTCACTTTTATGTCTACACCGTATTTGCTTCATCCACTCATCTTCCCATTGACATTAAGTAAACTTCTCCCCCATACACAGGATATTGGTAATAAATCTTAAATGAACATGGGAATGTAAATATTATTTGGGATACTAATTAAATTGTCATAAAATTTTAGAACTTTGATTACTACATCATATGGTAGTTCTCTAGACTAATAGTTTCAATAAAAATTGCATACTTTTCCATAGAGATGGCAGCAATAGTCCATCAACATTTTATATGTAAATATACAGATACCTCATTGTGATTTTGATTTGCCTTTCCTGTATATTTAGCAACATTGAATAACTTTTTTAATATTTTACTTAATTTTGAAACAAGCTTGTTTTACATGTCAATACCAGTTCCCTCACCCTCCCCTCCTCCCCTGTCCCTCCATCAAACCCCATCCCATCCCCTTTCTGTTCCCCAGGGAGGGTGAGGCCTTCCATGGGACATCTTCAAAGTCTGTCATATCATTTGGGGCAGGGCTTAAGTCCTCCCCCATGTGTCTAGGCTGAGAAAGTATCCCTCTATGTGGAATACGATCCCAAAGCCCATTCATATACTAGTGATAAATACAGATCCACTACCAGAAGCCCCATAGACTTCCCAGTTCTCTCAGCTAACACCACATTCAGGGTGTCTGGGTCAGTCCTATGCTGGTTTTCCAGCTATCAGACTGAAGTCCATGAGTTTCCCCTTGTTCAGGTCAGCAGTTTCTGTGGGTTTCTCAGCCTGGTCTTGACCCCTTTGCTCATTATTTCTCCCTGTCTGCACCTTGATTCCTAGAGTTGGGCTCAATGCTTAGCTGTGGGTGTCTGCTTCTGCTTCCATCAGCTACTGGATGAAGGCTCTAGGATGGAATATAAGGTAGTCATCAATCTCATTATTGGGGAAGGGCATTTAAGGTAGCCTCTCCACTATTGCTTAGATTCTTTGTTGGGGTTATCCTCATAGATCTTTGGCCATTTCGCTAGTGTAAATTTCTCATTAAACCTATGATGGCACCCTCTGTCATGGAATAACTTCTTATATTAGCTATTTGTAATTCATATCTTGAAACTATCTCTTCAGGTTTTATATCTGATTTTAAAAAATCATTTTATCATAGTAACAGTGGTATGTTATTATTTTATTTTGGTTTTGAGTTGTGTCCATTCCCTCTGTGACTTAGCATTAGGTTTTTATTAGCTATCAGGTTCCTAAACCTGCTCTCTCATCCCTGTTTATAGCGATGTATTCTTTCCTGTAATAAGCATTTGTGTTTTGGTATCATAGTCCTGTATCATGAATCTCTTCACCTGTGATTTCCCAAAGTTGTATAATTTCAGATCTTATGCTGAAATTAGTTGTATGTTTTGGCCTGGCTGTTGTACATGGTATAAGAAAATGATTCAGTTATAGGAAAATAAAGCACAGGCCTTTTTATATAAGTATTCTTTTACTTTATTTTACATATATAATTAACATTACAAAATCTTCAGAATAGTTTCACAGGCAGTCCTTACACAAAGAGGAAACAGTCATTCAATAACCATGTGTATTGCCACAGAAGCCTAGGAAGCCTAAATAGCTTTGTAAACAGTAAATCTCAAAACCTGAACTAATACTCAGGAACTTTAAAGTATGTAACAAAAATAATACTGCAAGATTATGCTCCCAATAGCATAATGTAAAATCAGATGTATCATCACCGTTGAATTAGTCGGATGGCACAGTACACAAAGGTCACGAAGTGCATTAGCCCTAAGGACATAAGTTTGATCCTCGGAACGCATCAGAAATTGTTTCTGAAGATGTGGTACTTTATCTGATGGATTCCCTTCTAGTTACGAACATCTATTTCTCAACAATATTTTCTCTTCTATGCTTTGCATTTTTATTTTTCTCTTTAGTCAGCTGTTTTTGCTGTGACTACAATCTAATTTTTCATAGCACAATATATAAACAACAACTTGTATCTCTATATTTTTGCCTTTATGTCTGAAGTCTTATTTTCATAGATGTGGAACCTGTTCCCCTGAGTTTTGTTTTCCAAATCATTGCTTTCTTAGTCACCATTGCTGTCTAACATTAAACCACATTTATTATATTTTGTCATTTTTACACACATGCACACACACACACCCACAAACACATTCACACAAACACGTGTGTGTGTATGCATGTGCATATGTTTATGTGTATATATATATGTATATGCTATATATGATTATGAACAGTTATGAATACAAAGAAACTGATTTAAAAATTTTATATTGAGCTCGCCTTTTCAATTTTTTTTCATGTTTCAGAATGCAAACAGCATAGCTACTCTTGTTTATATTTCCCATTATGCATCTCAGACACAGAATTTTCTGAGTTCTTCATAAATTTGTGAATTTCAACTGTGTAAACTTTTAGTTTCTTTCCTAGAACATAGGAAATAACACATTTCTGCTTATTTGAACATAGAAATGATGAGATGATATGCAAATGTGAATCATATCTGGAAATAAACCCCAGGAAAAAGATATGTCTCGTCAGTTGTTAGGGATAATGTCTTTCAGAAAAGTATCAAAGAGTAAATGATGCACAAAAAATCTTGTCCCCCTCTTTCTTGAAATTGTCTTTTATGGTACATATCTGAAACCATTTTTTATTCATGCATTATAAATATCTCTATATAGTGATTAATTTGGGCCCACCCATCCTTTTGTAATGCCTAAGTTTTACCCACTATAATTATACGTTGATAATTTTATTGGTCATGTCCATTTTAAGAAAGTTTTGTGTCTGTTATAGAACAATCATTGTGAATACATATTCAATTATGAATATCTGTATATTTATTTTTATCCCTAAATTAGCCAATGAATGGTAAGATTCTCCTGTGTTGGCATTTGCTTATTTTCATTAACTGGACAATTTGAAGGCTCTGTTTTTTCTAATAAAATCCTAGAAAACTCAGAAACTATCTTTAGATTCCTTTGAACATTGAAACAGTGGCAAATATAATTATTATAAATATATTAATATATACTTTTAATCAACAGCTGAATAGCGGCATGCTGAGATAATTATTTTTGGTACATGAAGACTGATTACATTTTCCTAATTAAACATTTTCCTGGTAATTTTTGCATTTACATATTCACTGAATCATGACAAGGACTAGCATTCACTTTGCAGTTTTTAAACTTAGTCTTTAAGAACCAAACTGCCCATTTTTCTTTCAGAAACAAGCAGTAAAAAAATAAATTTCCTAGAAACTATAACTACTGGAACACACAAAATGATATGTAAATGCAACAAATTAAGGAAATGTCAGATTCATGTTATATTTTATTTAGTACTTAATTCCAGTGTAACAGTCAGAACAACTTGCAATATTCTATTTTTTTTAACAATTAATCCAGATGCTGATGATTTGAAATTTAAACAATACTCCTTAGCAAATATACTCACTGTATGTGTAAACATGTTTGTTACATAGAGAGAGATACCATAAAAGAGAGAGCCATTATAGGTTTGATGAGAAAGCTGACTCAATAGAAATGTCCAGAGACCTACAAGACTGACCCCAAGTAACAATTTGAGCAACAGTGGAAAGGCTACCTTAAATGCCCTTCCTTGATAATGAGATTGATGACTAACTTATCCACCATCATAGTGCCCTCATCTAGTAGCTGATGGAAACAGAAGCAAACACCCACAACTAAACTCTGAGCAGAATTTGAATCCAGATGCAGAGAGGGAGGTAAGACCAGGCTACAGAAACCCACAGAGTCAGCTGACCTGAACAAGGAGGAGCTAATGGGCCCCCAAACTGATAGCTGGGAACCTGCGTTAGATCAACTCAAATCCCCTGAAAATGGGCCTCAATTAGAAGGCCTGGGCAGTCTAAGGGACATTGGAACCAGGATGTATCCCTGGTACATAAAAGGACTTTGGGAGCACATTCTCCATGGAGGGATACTTCGTTAATCTAGAGGCAGAGGAGAGGGCCTAGACCCTACTCCAAATGACTTGACAGATTTTGTTGACTCCTCCTGGAAGGCACCACCCTCCCTGTGGAGTGGGGTGGGTGGAATGGGAGGGTGGTGGTGAGGGAATGTGAGAGTGTGAGAGATGGAGGGATGAAGGGAGGGATGAAGGGAGAGAGGGAGGGAGAAAGAGAGGGAACTGTTCTTGTTATGTCAAATAAGAAAAAAATTAAAAATAAAAGGAAAGAAAGTAAGGTGAACACATGCATTAATCATGCTCACATAGAAAGTTATTGCATAATGGGTTGCCATATAAGACACCAAGTGGCAGCACTGTGTTCTTCAGGATGAAAGGGAAATCATCCAAAGCACACAGTATAGAACCTGGGACAACAACTGTAAATAAGACTTTGCCATGATGAAAGATTATGGCAGGAGAATTGATTTTAAAAAGGTAGAAACCTGTGAAAAGCAGTATAAGAACATACAATCGCAGGGATATGTTCTCCAGCTGAGGCATTTTAAATTTTCCATACAAGTTTACTTTTCAAATTTTTTGAAGACATTTTAATGTATCTTATTAGAATTTCTACATTTAAAAAAATGTTTTTTAATGTGAATTAATGGTGGTGTCTGTCGTGTGTGTGTGTGTGTGTGTGTGTGTGTGTGTGTGTGTGTGTGTGTGTGTGGTTGTGTACCCACAAAGACCAGTACAGGCTATGGTTTCAGTTATAGTCCCCTGATGCCAGTGGTGAGAACTAAATTCTTCCTCTGGAACAGCAGAAAGAGTTTTCTCCGGAGTCATACCAGCCCTCTTTGTAGTATTTTTTTTTTAATCTTAAATGTATTTTGTTGTGGTGATATGATCTGATAAACCTTTCCTGGATATCAGAATGCAAGGCTAATTGATTGGAGATGTTATTCTGTAAATATATTTCTCATACTGAATAATGAATAAAGCACTGTGGGCCAAAGGAAAGCAAGATAGGCGGGGCTAGGAGCAAGGAGGAAAGAGGAAGTAATTAGGAGGAGTCAAGATGGAAAGCCCAGAATGGTAGAAGGCCATCCACTCTGGCTGGTAAGATGAGACCACATGGAAATACTTAGATTAGTAGAAATGAGTTAATGATTAAGACATAGCTAGCCAATAAACAATGATAGTAACTGGCCAACAGAATTATATCAAATGCAGAGTCTCTTTGTGGCAATTTGGGGCTGGCATGTCTGCAGGACCAGACCAGCGGTGAGAAAAACTTGCTCATAACAAATGGTGTCAGAAGTGGAACTGAGAACTTTCACTTAAAACTTAACAAAAGCTTAAAAAATAATTTTTAGAATCATAAGAAACAAAGACCAGCAAGACTTCTTAGTAGCAGCATTTTTCTCAGTTGGACTTTGATTTACTAGAGACAGAGTTTTTTTGCAGCTCCTTTAACTGAGGTTTCCAAAATTAGCATAAGCAGTAAAAAAAAAAAAAAAAAAACACCGCTTTTAAAGAGCTCTGCTGACAATTCATTGGTGTGTACTAGAGCTGGCAATGAAGGTTTACAGTGTGTTTTAAAATATACATTGGCTTGGGAGAGAAAAATTAAAAGAATAAAATGGTTTTGAAAAGACAGAGTGTGGCTGGGTATGGTGGCACATGCCTTTGATACCAGCACTCGGGAGACAGTGGCAAGCAGATCTCTGTGATTTCAAAGTAAACCTGGTATACATAGTGAATTCCAGGACAGATAAAAGTTACACAGAAAATCCCTGTCTCAAAATATGTAAAAATAGAAGTAAAATAGAGTAATGAAAAGCCATGTAAAGATGGAAAGCACAGAGAAACTTTCGATATTGTACGCTGTTCTGTTATCTTTAAATTGTTTGATTGCTGAGGAAATAATAACTACTGATAAAAGTAATGCTGCTAGATTAATCCAATTTATATATTTTAAAAAGGCTTTGACTCCAAAATTTAAGTCCTAGGACAAGTTATTGGGAAAAAGGATTTCTAATTTTTTTCCACAGAAAATGAAAAGCTGTGGATTCCTTCCACACTAATGTGGTTTGATCAAGCAAGACCCCTTGAAGCAACGTCAATGGGACAATGCAGCCTTGCAGACAACAGCCAGGATTTCTGCATCTTCTTAGGATCCCCCATGACAGCGTCCCCTACCAGCAGGAAGCAGTTTAGAAAGAACAACACCTAAATTCCCAAATATTGTTTATAAATGTTTGTTTTAATTTAAGTGGGCTTGGTTGTAAATGGTTAATGACCATAAGCAATATTTTTAAATGTAAAAAGGGGATTATGGTATAGATATGAATACTATATTTTGGAATGGATTTTCAATTATTGATACAATTTAAGGTCAATTTTGTGATATGTATATTCCTCCTCTTGTTTAGGTATTGTGTTAATATAGCTCAGTTAGAAATGTAATTTATAATTTAGTACAGATTATAGAGAGTTACCTATGATAGTCAAACTTGGAGTTAAGTTAGTAAGGATTTCTAGATATACAGAGATGCATTTGAGATGAATAGGCATTCTTCAAACCTTTCAAAGGTTTGAAACCTACATATTCAAAACCTACAGAATATGGCATTTAAAATGGTTTAGGGTTTTTCTTGACAGTGAGGCATAACTGCCCCTGGCAATACCACCTGCAACAGAAAGAAAGATGGACATAGAAGAAACATGTGATGAAGTTTGCTTTCAATATGGCAAGACTAGCCATATGGGCAATATACTGCTCTTGTCTGGACTGTTTGACTTTATGCTGTATAAACTGGACATGCAGGATCCACAGAAAAGTGACTGCTGAAACAAGATGGACAGTGCTACAGGGTTCCTGCTTCATGAAAGAGTCTGACAAACATACTATGGCCTATGGGCTGAAGATGGAACATTGCAGAAGAACTTCGGGTGACTGACCAGGAAGTGAGTTGTCTCTGTCATTTCTAGAGTTTATATATTTTCCTTCTGTGGTCTTTGAAGGAGTTGAAGACAAATAGTTATGGTTATAGTTTTCCTTAGTTAGGATTAAAGATAAGTTACATATAGGACTTTAGCCTCACAAAGATAGGATAGATGATATTTTCTTTAAGTCTTACAAAATGTTAATGGACTAAATATTGTTAACTGTGATTCTTTTTTGATAACTGTTGTACAGTAAGTTTTGCTATGTTAAGGTTAAAACCCTTCTTTTATTTTAGACAGAAAAGAGGAGATGATGGGAGATGTTATTCTGTAAACATGTTTCTCATACTGGTTAATGAATAAAGCACTGTGGGTCAATGGGAAAGCAATATAGGTGGGGCTAGGAGACTAGGAGAAAAGAGGAAGTAGTTAGGAGGAGTCAAGATGGAGAGCCCGGAGAGGTAGAATGCCAGCCTTTTGGCTGGTAAGATGAGACCATGTGGAAATACTTAGAATAGTAGAAATGGGTTAATCAATAAGACAGAGCTAGCCGATAAACAATGATAGTAACTGACTAACAGAATTATATCAAATACAGAGTTTCTGTGTGTTAATTGGAGGCTGGCATAGCAGTGGGTGCAGATTGGCAGCTGGTGGGAAAACATACTCATAACAGGCTAACCATAGCTAATGAGGCAAGGCACTTCTTTAATCCCAGCAGCCACACTAGTTAGACAGAAACTGGGCAGTGGTGGAGCATACTTTTAATCCCAGCCCCAGCATCTGAGTGGAGTAGGGTCTCAGACCTGGCGTTCAGTCTTAGCCACATTGCAGGCAGAATTCCCCCAGCCTTGGGAGAGGTAAGAGCTCTCTGGTGGCTTGGCTGCTTTGCTTCTCTGGTCATTAGTTTTAACCCCAATATCTGTCCATGATTTTTATTATTTGTGCTATATATAGGCACCCAATATAAAGGTTCAAATTCATGAAAAAGCTCCTTGCCTGTGGCTTTGGAGCCACTGGGCTAGGACAGATCTGCACTCAAGGCTCCTGCTGTAGTCCCTGCCCATTTTCTTTTGTTTATCTCCCCAAGTCTTTGTGAAAGTTTGGGGTGTTTGTGTGCTATCCTCTTGAAACAGTCTTCAGCTGACACCTAAATTCCAGAAAGATTTGGGTTCCAAATGCCACAGAATTTATCCACCCCAGACTGGCTGTCTTTGCCTTCAGGCCACATCTGACTTCAGTTTTTCAGCAGAATCTCTCTCTCTTTCTCTCTCTCTGTCTCTCTCTGTCTCTCTCTGTCTCTCTGTCTCTGTCTCTGCTCTCTCTCTCTCTCTCTCTCTCTCTCTCTCTCTCTCTCTCTCTCTCTCTCTCTCCCCCAACACCACACCCCCATAAGCTGCAGGATTTTCCTACTAGCCCTTCTCCTCAGGTTGTTAGTTCTCATATCGCTTCAGATATGCTTCACTTCACAGTTTGCTAACATTTTGGCAGATTTGATAAGAAAGACAATTTTGATAATTCTTTTTTTATCTCTAAAATGTTGGGTATAGCCAAGATATAGGCTTTAAAAAAACGTACTAAAGCAGATCATAGAGCAATTCAAATCCAGAAAGGAATTTTAAAGGAGAACAAAGTTCATCATTGTATTATAAGTTTAAAAGGGAATCTAAAGTCTTCATAGAACCAACAATTTCAAGCTGGCTAGCTGAGATGATCCAGCTTCACAGACACTTCTCAGAACAATTTTGAGGTGGATAGTTAAGATGAACCAGCCTCATTGACTACTCTAGTCCAGACTTGTTTGAGACAAGCTCTTTGCTTTCCCATTACACAGAGATGACAACTGATAAATCGATTCCCAGGACTTGATAATAAACACAAAATTTTCTTTTCAGGATCCTTTAAAGATGCCTTCACTCCCAGAAAACAGGAAGTAAATTGGAGAACACAATGCTTCCATTCCCAAGGGGTGTTCAGGTGGTTTTTGTTATTCAATAGGTTATGGATATTTGTTATAGATTAGAGGATTGGTTACAAGTTCTTATTGGCAATGGTCAGGAGGAAAAAAAAACTAAATGAAGGTAAATAGATTCAAAGTTCTTGTTTTGAAGAGAAAAATGAGAGACTTTGAATTTAGTTTCCAGCTATATTTGGGAAAGGTTTTCTCCAGCATTGGGAGAGATAGGAGCTCTCTGGTGACTTGGATGTTTTGCTTTTCTGGTCTTCAGCTTTAACCTAATATCTGTCTCTGGGTTTTTATTATTCCTGTTACCCCTTGTATTTCTGGAATATATTTCACACATGTCATAGCTAAAGCACAAATTTGTGTTTGTAAGAGCTGCAAGTCATTCGGTAGCATCAAGATACATTACATATATTTTTTTTCTACCATGGTGTAATATACATATTAAGAATCAATAAATATTTGGTTATGACTTTAGTTTGTATTTATTTCTTATTAGCTGTTCTTTTGCTAATATTTTCTCAATAGCAGACATTTTATTAAAAATATATAAAACTTTAATATCTGCTAAAATATAATCAATGCAACCTCTTTCAAAAGATTTGGGGATTTAATACATTTTCATCTGAAAAAAAAAGTATGGAAAGTCATAAATATTTATTAGTTTCTATTAAATTTTAATTCTTTGCATTGGAAAAAAAGCGTAAGATTTGAAGTTTAGTTACTAGCATTACCATACTGCTACTAAATAATGTTAAATCTCTTAGCAATCTCCTCTTCATGATGGCATCTGCATTACCTCTTTGGTTAAAATGAAATTATATTCTTCTCCATGTGTAGCCTGTGTGTTTTTCATAAAATATGTATTTCAGTATTGCTTATCTATTTATTTGTTTTGAGAATCATTTTAAATTTGTTTGTTTCAGTTGCTGCCATAAGAGGAAAAGTAAATAATTTATAAACTACAATCATTTGTAAGCTACAACTAACTTAATTAGTATGTATGAGTTTTAATAAATATAACTTATACAAAATTTGTGGCTAAATGGGAAAGCAACTCAATCTCAACACAATTCAATTAAATACCACAAAGTCTACATTAGATAGTATTAAGCACACTTTTAATTGCAGAAAAATTTCCCACCTGAAAATCTTTTGGGTGTGTTTGCTCGTGCCTTTAATACCAGGACTCAGGAGAAAGAGGCAAGTAGATCTGGTCTACATAGTGAACTCTAGGACATCCATATCTACATATACCAACCCTGTCATAAAAGAAATATCTGTATTGTTTACTGAACTAACAGTGATTGTCAATTACACTAAAGTAGATTCTGTCTCACACTTGAGGCTGCAAATAAGACAGTCTGGTAGTCATTCACTTTACAATGCTGGGTGCCTCAGAAGTCTCCATCTGATGTTAAAACCATAGAAGGATGCTGGAGAGCTTCTGGTTTTTAGCCTATGACTAAAGTCTATAACCACTTTTTCTGGAATCAGTAGCAATTAAGTAAGCCAATTTACCTGTAAGTGGGGAGACCCAGTAAACAATACTTGAGTGATCTTCCTTTTCAAAATCTTGGCTGCTACCCCAATGAGCATCTCACATTTGGGGTGGGTTTTCCTACATCAGTTAAGGAACCATAACATTCTTCAGGTAAGGCTACCTACTCAGGTTATTCTAATTTGTGAAGGCTTCCCTTTAAAAATAACAGTATGCAGTCTGTTATTTTCCCCATTTTCTTATCACTCCTCCCTCTCTGCATCTGAACTTACAGAGACAGCTGACCAGAGCAAGAGGGAGTGAATGAATCCCCAGACTGAGAGCTGGGAATTCAGCATTGGACCAACTCAGACACCCTGAACATGGGTCTCAGCTAGAAGGGCTGGGCAGTCTAAGGAACCTCTGACAGTGGAACCAGGATGTATCCCTGGTGCACAAAAGGACTTTGAGAGTACATTCCTCACGGAGGGATACTCCCTTAACCTAGAGTCAGGAGGGAGGGCCTAGACCCTACACCAAATGACTTGACAGATTTTGTTGATCCCTCATGGAAGTCATCACCCTCCCTGTGGAATGTGTGTGGGAGAATGGGATGGGAGGGTGGTCAGGGGGCATGGAAGGGAGTGAAGGAGGGAGGGAAAGGGAACTGGAATCAATATGTAAATAAGAAAAAATAAATAATACAAAATAATAGTACGAATTATAAAAATTTTACTGTTTTACCTTTATATAAAATATGAAAACATAGATAATTTTTTACCTGTAAAAATGTTCATTTTTTATCTTCTAAAGTATTCCTTTATTAGGTCATAGTGCTGCTTTTGGTCATTTTTAGGGTTTCATCACGTATTTTTTTTAACATTTTCCTGTTAAAGATAAGCTAACCTATGATGATACTATATAAATTTCATTGAATCAATTGAGTAAAATAAAAAGCAAAATGAAGCAAACAGATAGTAGGGCAACAGATAAAGATAGTGCAAATAAAGATAGTGATACTGACAATGTGGCAGTTTGATACTAGTCAAGAAATTGAAAATTTGATGGGGTAAACATGAAAGAAAAATAAGAAGTTTATGACATGGTGGTTGATTTTGTCAGCTTGACCCAAACCTATTCATCATATCTGGAAAGAGGAAAACTCAAGAGAGAAAATGTTTATGTTAGATTGGCCTATAGGTAAGTCATCCTGGTATTGTCTTGATCAATGATTGATGTGAGAGGGCCTAGTTCACTGAAAGCAGAGTCAGGCCTGGGCAGATGATCCCAGGTTGTATAACAGAATAAATCATGAGGGACAGGCCAGTATGCTACACTATTCCCTGGCTTCTCCTTCAGTCTCTGCCTTGAGTTTCTGCCCTTACTTTGCTCCATGATCAGCACTGATATGGATGTAGAGACTGAATAATCTTCCTCACCACATTGATTTTGGTCACAGATTTTATCACGGAAACAGAAACCATGGCTATGGTAACTATGAGTCAACTGATTTTTTGCAAAGGTGTATTACCCATGTGATAGAAGAAAATTAAGCTTTTAAATAAATTCTTCTTAAACAGTTGTATCATCACCTGCAGAAATCTAACTGAATGCAGGCTGTATGTTCTACAAATAATAACCCAAACTAGCACTAAATGAATAATAAAAAATATGTAATTCTTAAAAAATTAAAAGTACCCCCATGGGTTTGGCAGTGACTTTTTTTTACATACGGTATCAAAAATATGAATGATGAAAGGAAGAATTTCCTTAAATGAAGATTTATGATCTGTGAAAACCAATGGCAGGTGAATGAAGAAATATAGACATAAAATGAGAGTATACATTAGTGAAGACATAAAAATCATTATCCACAACACTTAAAAAATCTTGAGTCAATAATAATATAAACAAACAGAATGAAAAATGAGCCAAAACTTTTATTAACCAATAGATACCTTAACAAAAATGATAAGCAGATGCAAAAAAGGCATACACCCATTTCTTCTTGTAGTGACCTAGCCCCTCTGGCTATAACAATCTTTATGCTCCATTTTTGATCATGGAACATTTGCAAAAGGGACATAGTTGTGATATATAGGCTGAGTATTCTGAACTCTCTTATTCTCTGAACCTTGGTTGCTAGTGGGTCTCTTTCCCATTCATCATCTACTAAAAATTTGTGTGTGTGTGTGTTTGTGTGTGTTGCAAGTTGAGATATGCACAGTGGCATGTATATCATGGGAGTAATCAACCACTTTCTCATTGTATTTGAGTCAAATTCCACTGACTAAACCCTTACCTGGCACCATTGTTAGTCTTAGAACCTCTGACTAAACAGATCCTAGATACTAGGGGAAAACACACTATTATTACTCTGCTAAATAATCATAGTATTAAAGGAACTCCTTATGGCTTCTCATTGTACTCACAGATTAATACAATGGGCAGAGGAAAAATTACAAAACCATGCTCTCTAAATATTTACTAAATACCACATGTAAAGTGAGAACATTACAGAAAAGGTCACAGGAAATGACTTAAAGTGACAAGGCAAGTATTGCCAGATGTAAGGCAAAAATCTTATCAAGCACCCAACAACAGGCTATCCTAGGAGGAGCACAATTATATGTTTGTGACTGTCTTGCTGAAAACACATAGCCCCATTCCAATCATTGAAAAACTATCAGATAAATTACATGCAAATTGAAGGAATTCAAACTATGAGCAATTTTCTTCTAAAATGTTAGCATCATGAAAGATGAAGACTGAAAAATTATTGTGGTCTAAAATAATTACAAAGAAATTATAAGAAAATGCAAAGTTCCTCATCAGAATTATGGAATAAATAAAAACTTTTTGTTTATTATGTTATTGTGAAGAGACAGCATGACCATGGCAACTCTTATAAAGAAAACATTTAATTGGGGTGGGTCATGTAGTTTCAGAGGTTCTGTCAATTATCATCATTATGGGGAACATGGTGGTATGCAGGCAGACATGGTGTTGGTGCTGAGAGTTTCACATCTTGAGTCAGAGGCAACAGAATGTCTACGGACTGTCACACTGATGGGAACTTGAGGAAAAGAGACCTCAGAGCCACACCCACATTGACACACTTCCTTTATCAAGGCCACACCTCCAATTGTGCCACTCCTTTCAGGGGAGCATTGATTTTTTCAAACCACCACACTTAAATTTGTGGCGATATATTGTATATGATTTATTAAAGCCACTGTAGATCAAAATAGCAAAGCAGCCACACTAGTTAGCCATAGGAGACAGGCAGTGGTGAGACACACCTTGAACTCAGGAGATAAAAGCAGACGGATCTCTCTGAGTTCAAAGCCTCACAGGGCTATAATGAGATTGAATCAGTCTAAAAGAGTAACAGAGCTTGGACATTTAGTCCCAGGACTCATGAGAGATATTTAAGAGAGAAGCAGGGTCTCAGAGCTGGTATTAATTCTCCAGCCACATGGAGGATGGGAAGGCAATGATTCTCCCAGCCATGCTGAGGAAAGGCAGCAGTCTGTAGCTCATTAACAGCTCTTGGAGACAGTATCAGCCCTTTCATTCTGAGGTGGAAGTAAGGGCTAGTGTCTGGTCTGCTTTGCTTTTCTGATCTTCAGCTTGAAGCTTGAATGCCCATATCAGTCTCTAGATATTTTATTATTCATGCTACACACATTCATAGAAAAATGCTGAAATGTGAGTGAAATTTAAACTAACTATACCTATATGGACTATTTAGTTAAAAATATAACACTATTATTATATCCTGTTTTGATTAGTATACTAGTTGCACATAAAGAATTAGCATTTTGAGAAGTGGGCAAGGTACACAGTGAATACATGTAATATTCATGCAAATCTTCTGTAAGTTAGTTCAGAAATAACAAATTCAGATATTTTTTCTCATTTTTCACAGGCACATCAGTATTAATGAGTTAAGTTGTTCAATCAAGGGCTCAAGTTACTTTCTATAAATTTATTTTTAAAATTAATATTGCTTAATACTTTAACTTAGCAATTTATTAATCACAATTTTAACATTCATTTTGCATGTAAAATAATTACCCATTAACAAAATAATCCATTTTCCTATACTTGTACACATTGTTTCACATTAAAAAGTTCTTGAATATAATAACTACTAAGTATATTAGCAATATATTGAAAATTGGTGAAACATTTCAGAATGAATTTTGGTAAAATATCTTATTCTAAAATACCTAATGAGGCTAACAATTTTAATTGTGGCTTTATAAGATCCCTTCATTAGCTTTGACTTGGAACACTGTATTCTGGAGAGCTGAGAACTAGACATAAAACACTTCTTAAAAAGATGTCAGTGGAAATACCTAATTAAAAGTTGAAAATATATTCACATAAATTAGCTTTTCTGTCTCAAGCAAAATATGCATGCTCAATACATATTACTGTAAGGATAACAATAGCATCATTTCTCAGTTTTAAGTATACTATAGTTAGTATAAATTAATTTCTACAGCTATATTTCAAAGAAATGCATCCCAACATGTTACATTACAAACATTTGATGAGATAGTGACTAAGAAAGTATTATAATAATTATTTATGTTCATAAATAAGAGAAAAAATACCCAGTTAAGTACAATGTATATTAACAAGTATAAATTGTTACTTTCCATTGAATCATTTTAGCATTTGTAACATCAAATAATCCAGTATTTTGAAGTACATATATCAAATCATCTATCTTAATTTGTTTAACTTGACTTCACCGATATATCTTAAATTTGTCATAGTGATTTTCTATATTTTATTCAACTTTTTGTAAGTTAATATTGCAATGTATTAAAAGACATTGAAAACATATCAAAGGAGAAACCATTATAATACATTTAAGAATCTAAGATGAGTTCATTCCATTAGATTTTCATGTTTTGACAATTTGTACTTGAATTAAATTTCAAGAAATCATTCAGTGCTTTAAAAAGCATTTAACGTATTTGAGTCATCACAAGACTCATCACACTTATCAGGTTAGCAGTGATTCAGCCTATTTAAAGGTTGAGATGCTTCTGACGGCATGCAATGTTTATCTAAATTTTAGCTTATTCCTCAATAAATTACACTATAAATAGGGAAAAATCTATATCCTCTAAGTTTCTGTAGTAAGATAAAAGAATTAAAAATAATTCTTTTGTTTTCAGTTCATATTTACATTTTTGTTTGCTTCTTGGATTATAATTTAATTGCACCAATTCCTTCTTCAAGCATTCTCATATGTCCCTCCCTGCTTCCTTCAAATGCATTCATTCTGTTCCCAATGATTGTTATTGCATTCATATCTGCACTTGCGCATGCATACATATTCCTAAATGCAACTACTGAGCCTATATTCTAGCTGTATATATGTTTTCAGGGTTGACCATTTAGCATTACACAAACAATTGGTTTGCTCTCACATTTACTCAGTTGTTTGTGTAGTGTTGAGATCTCATTGAGTTTTCTTCATCCATTTTGTCATATTTATTTGTTTCATTCATGTTTATGTCACATTTAGACAGTGGTGTTAGTACATAAAAGGCTGTTTCTACAGTCATTGAGTTGCTGCTCTCTAGGCCTATACTGAGGAGTCCCAGTTGTGAAAGTGTGACAATTGGCCTGAAACTAACAGAATCATGAAGCATAGATGCCCATGCAAAGGGTACTAAAAGTTTGAAACTGCTAGAAACTCTTGTCTTGCTTAGATATTCACTTGAAACTGGTTGATTCTACATATGGATAATCAACAAACTGAAAGCTTTCTGTATAAGCTCTAAAACTGTAGAAGGTCACAAAGGTGTCTTTGATACTATATTAATTATGTTATCTCCAGATGTGTTAGGTGTATTCATAGCTACTCTAGAATGCATGTGTTCTGTGGGCTGATGGTTAGACATGCCTGGATGGTATTAACTATATTTTTGATAAACCAAGTAAGATTCACTAATTCATCTGCCTTTTTTAACATTTGAAATATTTTTAAGAATTTTCTACATATGTACTTTATTTACATCACTTGCATATTTTCAACACTTTGCACACCTCTTCAATTCCTCTTACATTCCATGACTGCTCCTTTTAAATTATTGTTACTGTAAACACACATCCACATTCATATTCAAATTATAGCCTTCTTAGTATAGTTTTGCTCATATTTATATGTGCATAAGGGTGGTGACCTGTGGTTAGATAACCTATCATCACCTCATCCCTGGAGAAGAATTCTTCTACTGTCAGCAGAAATTATTTACATGTAACTCCTCAACTAGGGGTGGGGCCCTATGAAAATTCTCCATTCTTATAGGCATATCTTTGTACTCACCTTGTTTGTGCAGGCATATTTTTAATGTTGAAGGAGTGAATCATCCCTGGCATATATAAGACATTGTCTTTTAGCAGATGTCCTGATCCTCTAGTTCCTACAATCTTCCACTTGCCCTTCTATACTGCATCAAGACTCTTAGGTGTAGGAGTCATATTGAACATGTATCATGTTGGGTTATATATATCCCACAGTAAGTTTTCTGTGCATTCTGAGCAGTTAAAGACTTTTTTGAAATGGTCTTTGTATACTTCAAAATCAAACATCTTTAAAATCTATGGATATACCAATATGTATTTTGAATGTGGTTAGAAATTACATTGGTTTTAGAAAGTGGCAGTAGTGGTTTATCCCTGACCAGCAATGGAATAGTAGACATGTATTCTGTCATATAGATCAAGCCTTAAACCCAATGAGATAGCTGTTGTTTGCAAGATATAAATGACACTGTTGTATCCTTAGAAATATATAGCAGGTCCAGCCATTTTGTGTTGTAGGCTTTATAGATGAGTAAGATAGCTGATTGCTCTTCTGCCTTGACAGTTTATATAGCAACTTCATGCCCTGTAAGAGACAATCCTTAGAGAAGAGACTTATAAGTGAGTCCCTAGAATTTTCCTATAAATCTAGAGCTTTAAGAATGTAGTGTCACATTCCCTATGGAGGGATACTCCCTTAACCTAGAGACAGGAGGGAGGGCCTAGTGCCTACTTCAAATGACTTGACAGATTTTGATGATCCCTCCTGGAAGATACCACCCTCCCTGTGGAGTGGGGGTGGGGTGTGTGGAAGGAGAGATGGGAAGGAGGGAGGGAGGGAGAGGGAACTTGGATTGATATGTAAAATAAGAAAAAAATAAATAAAAGAATTTAGTGTCTTTAGCAATGTGATATAACCTTCAAAATATGGAGGGAAGACAAACAAGAACAATGAAAATAGCCCATATCATCATAATCATCATCATCATCCACCTTATGTAGGAGAGCATTTATAGATGTATCCAATGCCACTGGGCTTCACAACTTTGCATTTTACTTGGTTGTCATTTCCTCTAGTGGTCTATGTGTCTACTAATAATATCAGGAGCTACATCCATAAAGTCTCAACAACACAAATGCCCAAACATGAATTAAAATATTAGGACACAAATACACATGGCAAAGTTGATTGATAAAGGCCATGAGGCCTCAACCCCGCATCATCATCATCATCATCATCATCATCATCATCATCATCATCATCATCATCACTGTTTTCTAGATAGGGCTTCTCTATTTAGCCAAGCTACTGGAACTTTCTCTGTAGATCACCAAGCTGGTCTTGAACTCAGAGATCTTTCTGCCTCTGCCTCCTGAGTGCTGGGATCAAAAGTGTGTGCCCCCACTGCCTAGCAAGCTGATCAGGGCATAGACCCTAAGAGCACTACCACTTCCTAAAACCAATGTAATTTCCAGCCTTTTTCAAAATATATATCGTTATACCTGTAGGTAAGTGCAGTGTTCACTTGTCCTTTAATAAGTTTGGTTTTGAAGCACACAAAGATCACTACAGAATGTCTCAACTGCTCAGTATACAGAGAACTACTGACTGAGGTAATGATGATTAAATCTGATTGACAATTTAACACACATGGAAAGAGTGAACCTGTTTAAGAATTGCCTCCATTGATGCTGGAGAGATGGCTTAGATGTTAAGAGTGTTGACTGGTCTTCCAGAGGTCCTGAGTTCAATTCCCAGCAACTACATGGTGGCTCACAACCATCTATCATTAAATCTGGTGCCCTCTTCTGGCCTGCAGGTAGGCAGAACACTGTATATATAAAATAATTAAGTAAATAAATTTTAAAAAATCACCTCCATCAAATTGACTTTTAGGAAAATAGGTGGAGCATGTCTCTGCTTGTTACTTTATATGAGAGCCCATTCCACTGTTAGTAATGCCATCCCTATGCTTGATAAGAAAGAAACATGAACTCAGAAACAACTTAGTAAGCAGGATTTCTTCTTATGGTTCAAGTTTCTGCCCTGGTGAAGTTCCTGTCTTAACTCCCTACAAGGATGAACTGTAATCTGCAAGATGAATTAAAATATTTCTTCCCAGAGTTATTTTTAGTCATGGTGCTAAAACACACACATGTGTCGAGATGTAGCCCGGGGAAGGAGCAGGACACCTGCCGCGCGGCTCCCCGATAAGACGACCACGTGGAAATACTTAGATAAGTAGAAATGGGTTAAGATTAAGGCAGAGCTAGCCCATTAACAATAATGGTAACTGGCCAACAGGATTGTATCAAATACAGAGTCTCAGAGTGTTATTTGGGGCACACATGGTTGCAGGACAATGGCAGCAGAACCAGCGGCAGCCGGCGGGGAAACCTGCTGTAACATAATGGTGTCAGAAGCGGGATTGAGAACTTTCGCTTAAAACTTAACAAAAGCTTAAAAAATAGTTTTTAGAAACAAGGGAACAGAGACTTCTTGATAGCAGCATTTTCTTGATTGGATTTGTTTTGCTGTAGACAGAGATTTGCCCAGCTCCTTTAAGGGAAGTTTCCAAAATTAGCATAAGTGGCAAAAAGCCGCCTGGCTTTTAAAGAGCTCTGCTAACAATTCCATGGTGTGTAGGAGAGCTGCAATAAAGGTTTACACTGTGTTTTTAAAAATATGCTGGCTTGGGAGAGAAAAAGAAACAGGATACAATGGTTTAAAAAAGAAAAAAGGAAATAGAATTAATCCTAGTACTCGGCAGACAGAGGCAAGCAGATCTCTGTGATTTCAAAGTAAACCTGGTATGGAGTGAATTCCAGGACAGATAAAAGTTACACAGAGAAACCCTGTCTCAAAATATGTAAAAATAGAAGTAGAAGAAATAGAGTAATAAAAAAGCCACGTAAAGATGGAAAACACAGAGAAATTTTGGATACTATACACGCTTCTGTTGTCTTCAAATTATTTAATTGCTGAGAAAATAACAACTACTGATAAAAGAAATGCTGCTGGATTAATTCAATTTATATATTTTAAAAATGCTTTGACTCCAAAATTTGAGCCTAAGGACAAGTTACTGGGGAAAAGGATTTCTATTTGTGTTTCCACAGAAAATGGAAGGCTATGGATTCTTTCCAGACTTATGTGGTTTGATCAAGCCAGACCCCCTGAAACAACTCCCCAGGTGATCCAACATTCAAAGCAGTTGAGACAAAGCCTTGCAGACTACAGCCAAGATTTCTGCGTCTTCTTTGGACCCCTATGACAGCGCCCACTACCAGCAGGAAGTAGTTTGGAAAGAACGACTTCCAAATTACCAAATATTGTTTATAAATGTTTGTTTTCATTTAAATGGGCTTGATTATAACTGGTTAATGACACAAGCAATCTTTTTAAAGGTAAAAAGAAAATTATGGTATAGATATGAACACTTTGCTTTGAAATGGATATTCTTTTATTGATACAATTTAAGTTCAATTTTGTGATATGTATAATTCTCCTCTTGTTTAGGTATTGTGTTTATATAGCTCATTGGAAAATGTAATGTATAATTTAGTATAGATTAGAGAATTACCTATGATAGTCAAAACTTAGAGTTAAGTTAGTTAGGATTTCTAGATATACAGAGATGTATTTGAGATGAATAGGCATACTTCAAACCTTTCAAAGACCTACAGAACATGGCATTTAAAATGGTTTAGGGTTTTTCTTGACAGTGAGACACAACTGCTCCTGGTAACACCACCTACAGAAGAAAGGAAGATGGACATCGAAGAAACACATTATGGAGTTTGCTTCTAATATGGCAAGACTAGCCATTTGGGCAAGGTACTTCTCTTGTCTAGACTGTTTGACTTTATGTTGTAGAAACTGGACATGCAGGACCCACAAAAAGGTGACTGCTAATTCAAGATGGACATTGCTACAGGATTTCTGCTTCATGGAAGAGGCTGCCAGACAGCCAGACAGTCTGCAGGACACAGAGAAAAATGACTGACACACTGTCAATACAGGTGGACAATTTAAAGTTTCCTGCTTGGTTGAGGAGTCTGGAGACACACTATGGCCTATGGGCTGAAGATGGAACATTACAGAAGAACTTCGGGTGACTGACCAGGCAATGCATTGTCTCTGTCATTTCTAGAGTTTATATATTATCCTTCTGTGGTCTTTGAAGGAGTTGAAGACAGATAGTTATGCTTATAGTTTTCCTTAGTTAGGATTAAAGATAAGTTACATATAGGACTTTAGACTCACAAAGATAGGATTGATGATATTTTCTTTAAGTCTTACAAAATGTTAATGGACTAAATATTGTTAACTGTGATTCTTATTTGATAACTATTGTATGTTATATTTTGCTATGTTAAGGTTAAACCCCTTCTTTTACTTTAGACAGAAAAGAGGAGATGATGGGAGATGTTATTCTGTATATATGTTTCTCATACTGGTTAATAAAGCACTGTGGCCAATAGAAAACTAGATAGGCGGGGCTAGGAGACTAGGAGGAAGAAAGAGGAAGTAGAAGGAGGAGTCGAGATGTAGCCCGGGAAGAAGCAGGAAGCCTGCCGCGCGGCTCCCCATAAGACGACCACGTGGAAATACTTAGATAAGTAGAAATGGGTTAATAATTAAGGCAGAGCTAGCCCATAAACAATATTGATAATTGGCCAACAGGATTGTATCAAATATAGAGTCTCCTGCGTGTTATTGGGGGCCAGGACGCCAGACCAGCGGCGGGCAGGCTGGCGGAAACTTACATGCTACACACACACACACACACACACACACACACACACACACTCACACACACACACTTTATTTTTGTGTGATTATTATTATTATTTATGTTAGTGTTTGTGCACTAGCTCATGCACTAGTGTACATAGGTATGAGCACTGGCCAAGTTGGTTCTGAGCAGATTGGAAGGCAACTCGTGAGAGTAGGTAGAAATCCAAGGTTGGAAATCAGCCTTGGAATCAAGCATCTTTACCTACTATAATGCTGATTCACTGGAGGGTTGCTTAAACATCTGCATATCAATGATCTTCTAGAAACTTTACCATCACCATGGGGTTCCTTGACATTAGTTAGTCTTTCACCCTCAAGTTTTCAAATGCTTTGCTAGAGAAATTAAGGAACTGTATTTCCGTTCATCTGATTGATAATAATGGAGCAATGTGATCTGCATGAAAGAGTAAATATTTCGGTTGTCTGGGCAAAGAATTGTAAACACAGCGGGAGAAATTCTGTGATCTTTGGGTAACTTCAAATTCATAGTGACTGTGGTAAGTTAAAGCAAACTGCTTCTAAACTGATTTTCTTTGAGGGGTGGGGTGGGTGGGAGATATTACCCAGACCAATATCTGAATATAAATATTAAAGATTAATTTTTTGAATATAAAATATTCCCCAAATGCATAATGATAAATAGTCCACATCTGATTGTGCTGTTGGGGTAGTAGAAATTTAAGTGGGGAATGGCTTAGCTGGGGACAGCACTGGAGAAGTCCATGGTCCTCCTTGACACTCTTAATATGTCCCTGAACTACTAAAGTCCTGTTATTCTCCATTATGCCACAACACTGGATAATTGGAAGGGATCTCTAATAATTAGAAATTACGTAGAACCAGTGTTATAATCTCCAAAATTTGTGTTTTTAAATCTTTCTTCACTGTAGCATCTCACACCAATGATTGTAGACCTTTAGGGAAGAATAGGTAGAAAATGAATTCTCAGTTTTTCCTCTAATAAAATGTGGCAGTTTTATATCAAAGACAATTTAGTCTCTAAGGAGAAAAATGTCAAATAATAAGGATGTTTCTTTTGAGTAACAGATATTTGGCATCATATTGTAAAACATAAGAAGCTATTTAAACCTACTTGACCATATTATTTTGTTAATAAGGTCAATGAATATGTCATAGTAATATCAGTTTGCCTGCTGGATCTGAGATACTTGGTACATAATAAGACTATACTAAATACTACTTTTATTTCAATGAACTCGGAATATATAATTATTTCCAATGTTTAAACTACTTAAGGACTTTTATTAGGGAATAAAATATTAATCATGAACATACAAACTTCAGCTCCAGGATTTAACCAATTCTGCCTACAATGAGTACTCACATTTATCATACACACACACACACACACACACACACACACACTTCATGAGTACACACACATATACAGAGAGGGAGATTAAATGTAATAAATAAATATTATTACATGAAAACCTTCCATGTTCCAAAATTTCATTAGTCTTTCCCAAAAGAATAAACTCATGGGCCATATTGTCACCGTTGAAATGATTAGGTTTTCAATTGCAATTTAAATTTGAGTAAGGACTGAGCAAGTTTGTATTTTCTTATTGCTGGAATACGATTTAAAATAGGTGATAAAAGTGCAGAGAAGATAACTTCCCCTATCTACTTACAGGCATTTATAATAATGACAAAACAAATATTTATAAAATTTATTGAAAATATGAGTCATCAATATCTATGGGAAGTCAGAACTTTGTTTTTTATTTCCTGACTGCAATTGGCATACTGTTACCAAAAAGATATGAAGAAGGATATATTGATTGATTTAACATAATTATCTTTTACTTAGAATATTAATTAACTAAAATGGGTGGTGGTGGTGCATGTCTTTAATCCCAGCACTTGGGAGGCAGAGGCAGAGGTAGAGACACTCAGATCTCTGTGAGTTCAAGGCCAGTCTAGTCTACAAAGTGAGTTCCAGGACATCTAGGACTGTTACACAGAGTAATTCTGTCTAAAAAAACAAACAAACAACACAAAAGAACAAAACAAAAATTAATCAATGAAGAATTTATCACATTTCACAGTGCTCACTGACATAAAATCTATTGTAATTAATACTAAAGAAAACAGTTGTGATATATTAATTCATTGGTGGTTTTGATAAGTACATTTATTTATAGGTGGTACACTGAAGGATGTCATGCAGGTAAATTTCTAGTATTAAAAAAAAATTGACAGACAAGGATTCTTAATTTGCAGCATGAAATTAAGCACAGTAAAATGAGTGTGCCTTTTATCCCCAAAGTGTTGAAATTATGGCAAGTATTCTGTATGGATGTCATCATTCCTAAGTTTTAATCCAATAGAACTGCTTGATACCACAGAACACTTGAAAATATTGGGTTACCTCTGTCATAATTATCTACTTTCAAAAAACTCAGAGTAGGTAACTCCAAATACCCACAGAGATTTTTTTTAGAAGAATTAATATTTTAAAGCTATGTTACATAGAATGATCTGGAAAATGTCTCTTGCCAAAAAGTACAGGGTTATTCCAGATGTTGGTGTCACACACCTTTAATTCTAGCATTTGGGAGTCAGAGGCAGGCAGATCTCTGTGAGTTCAAGGCCAGCCTGGTCTACAGAGCTAGTTCCAAGACAGGCTCCAAAGCTACAGAGAAACCCTGTCTCAAAAAACAACACACACACACACAAAGTATATGGTTACATATTTTGGTTCTTTTCAATTTATACCAAAGCACAACCTTTGTTGATTTAGACAAAAAGTGTCATGAAATATTCATATAGAAAGCAACATATTTTAAAATGGTTTATTAAAACATAATTATATAATCTTTCTCCACCTGTCCTCCCTTCCACCTTTGCCCTTTTTCCCCCCCTCCTTGCACATGTACAGAACTCTCTCCTTTGACCATCATTGTTACAAATTCATAAGAATAACACATAAGTACAGGCCACAGAGCCTATACAGTGTTGCCTGTATGTATGTTTCTAGGGCTGACCATTCGGTATTGAATAACCAATACCGAATAACTAATAATCAATAAAGTAGCACATCAATGAGGAAGACTAATCTTGTTTCAATCTTGGTTAGGCAGCCATGTTTATGAAACTCCATGTCATTGCTGTAAGGCTCAAACTCACAGTTGACATCCTGGTCCTTTAAATGGAAACCACAGGGGAAGGAAATAAATGGAACACAGTGATTGAATTGTGTTACTTCTTTCTCAATGTTTCCCCCTTACTGATTAAGTCCCTGTATTGGTTTGTGATAAATACTTTTTCATCCTTAAGGTGTACCAGTCTTGTCCGTGCCCTAAACACAACAGGACAATGAAGGACAAAGTCATTCATATACTTTGCATCTGACTGAGGAGAACGTAGATCATCTCTTGCTCTGAGCATTGGCCATTCTTGGCATTGACACTCACAATATATGTCACATCAGCTTGCTGGGTCTGAAGCCTTTTGCTCACACATAGCACTGTAGCATGTATGTTTCCGCCACCCCGCCAGTCTGGGCCCACAGCCATGCCAGCCCTAAATAACACTCAGAGACTCTGCATTTGATACAATCCTGTTGGCCAATTACCATTACTGTTTATGGGCTAGCTCTGCCTTAATTATTAACCCATTTCTACTTATCTAAGTATTTCCACGTGGTCGTCTTATCGGGGAGCCGCTGCAGGCTTCCTGCTTCTTCCCTGGGCTACATCTTGACTCCTCCATACTACTTCCTCTTTTCCTCTTTCCTCCTCCTGGTCTCCTAGCCCCGCCTATCTTGTTATCTCATTGGCCACAGTGCTTTATTAACCAGTATGAGAAACATATACAGAATAACATCTCCCATCATTTCCTCTTTTCTGTCTAAAGTAAAAGAAGGGGTTTAACCTTAACATAGCAAAATATACCATACAACAGTTATCAAATAAGAATCATAGTAAACAATATTTAGTCCATTAACATTTTGTAAGACTTAAAGAAAATATCATCTATCCTATCTTTGTGAGTCTAAAGTCCTATATGTAACTTATCTTTAATCCTAACTAAGGAAAACTATAACCATATCTGTCTTCAACTCCTTCAAAGACCATAGAAGGATAATATATAAACTCTAGAAATGACAGAGACAACTCATTGCCTGGTCAGTCACCCAAAGTTCTTCTGCAATGTTCCATCTTCAGCCCATAGGCCATAGTGTGTCTCCAGACTCCTCAACAAAGCAGGAAACTTTTCTCTGTGTCCTGTAGACTGTCTGGCTGTCTAGCAGCCTCTTCCATGAAGCAGGAATCATGTAGCAATGTCCATCTTGCATCAGCAGTCATCTTTCTGTGGGTCCTGCACATCCAGTTTATTCAGCATATAGTCAGTCTAGACAAGAGCAGTATCTTGTCCAAATGGCTAGTCTTGCCATATTAGAAGCAAACTCCATAATGTGTTTCTTCAATGTCCATCTTCCTTTCTGATGCAGGTGGTGTTACCAGGAGCAGTTGTGCCTCCCTGTCAAGAAAAACCCTAAACCATTTTAAATGCCATATTCTGTAGGTCTTTGAAAGGTTTTAAGAATGCCTATTCATCTCAAATACATCTCTGCATATCTAGAAATCCTAACTAACTTAACTCCAAGCTTTGACCATCATAGATAACTCTCTATAATCTGTATTAATTTATACATTACATTTTCCAATGAGCTATATAAACACAATACCTAAACAAGAGGAGAAATATACATATTACAAAATTGACCTTAAATTGTATCAATAAAAGAAAATCCATTTCAAAGCAAAGTATTCATATCTATACCATAATTCCCTTTTAACCTTTAAAAATATTGCTTGTGGTCATTAACCATTTGTAACCAAGCCCATTTACATGAAAACAAACATTTATAAACAATATTTGGGAATTTGGACGTCGTTCTTTCCAAACTACTTCCTGCTGGTACAGGGCACTTTCATGGGGGTTCAAAGAAGATGCAGAAATCTTGGCTGTAGTGGTCTGTAAGGTTTTAATGTCCCATTGACGTTGCTTCAGGGGGTCTTGCTTGATCCAACCACATAAGTCTGGAAAGAATCCACAGCTTTACATTTTCTGTGGAAACAAAAATAGAAACCCTTTTCCCCAGTAACTTGTCCTTAGGCTTAAATTTTGGAGTCAAAGCATTTTTAAAATATATAATTGAATTAATCTAGCAGCATTTCTTTTATCAGTAGTTATTTTCTCAGCAATCAAATAATTTAAAGACAACAGAGCGCGTATAGTATCCAAAATTTCTCTGTGCTTTCCATCTTTATGTGGCTTTTTTATTACTCTATTTCTCTATTTCTATTTTTACATATTTTTAGACAGGGTTTCTCTGTGTAACTTTTATCTGTCCTGGAATTCACTGCATACCAGGTTTGCTTTGAAATCACAGAGATCCTTTTGCCTCTGCCTCCCGAGTGCTGGGATTAATGGCATGCGCCATCATAGCCATCCATTTTATTTCCTTTTTTCTTTATTAAACCATTGTATCCTGTTTCTTTTTCTCTCCCAATCCAGCGTATTTTTTAAAACACAGTGTAAACCTTCATTGCAGCTCTCGTATACACCAATGAATTTTTAGCAGAGTTCTTTAAATGCAAGGTGGTTTTTTGCTGCTTATGCTAATTTTGGAAACCTCCCTTAAAGGAGCTGCGCAAATCTCTATCTACAGCAAAACAGATCCAACCAAGAAAATGCTGCTACCAAGAAGTCTTGGTAGTCTCTGTTCCCTTGTTTCTAAAAACTATTTTTTAAGCTTTGTTAAGTTTTAAGTGAAAGTTCTCAATCCCAGTTCTGACACCCTTATGTTACGGCAGGTTCCTCCCCTCCGCCCTCCCGGTCCTGCAGCCAATCTGGGCCCTCAGCTGCACCAGCCCCAAATAACACTCTGAGACTCTGTATTTGATACAATCCTTTTGGCCAGTTACCATTATTGTTAAATGGGTTAGCTCTGTCTTAATTATTAACCCATTTCTTCTTATCTAAGTATTTCCACGTGGTCGTCTTATCGGGGAGCCGCTGGGGGCGTCTTCCTTCCTCCCAGGGCTACATCTCGACTCCTCCTTCCCACTTTCTCTTTCCTCCTTGTGTCCTAGCCCCGCCTATCTTGCTATCTCATTGGCCACAGAGCTTTATTAACCAGTATGAGAAACATATATACAGAATAACATCTCCCATCACAGCACCCGTAGTTTCCAGAGTGTACATGGAAGATGATGGAATGTCACATCTTCTGTAATGTCCTGATTTATCCATTTTTAATTTATATGTATATGTAGGTATACTGTCTTCCCTTGGCTCTGTTACTGTGTAGTATCTTAAAGGATTCTGGCTTACACAAACATTATGTCACATTAAAGCAGTTTTAACTCAACATGTTAATGATCAGATTATTAAACTCCATGTGGTAATTCAATGCATGTATCCTCATGTATATTTACATGTACTACCTTCTACATAACTTCATAATATTCCATGAGACTATGTTCTTCAAAACAAGAAAAGCTACTCATAGAGACAAGTCTTGAGAACTAAAGCTCACACAATTCATCTTAATTGATAAAAAAAGGTTGAAGACAGTAGGACAACAACACTCAAGTAAAAAGACATTGGAAATAGTGGAAGACATTGGAGGGCTTAAGGACACACCATGGATTAGACTAAACTCTGCCTTAAATCTCAGGGGTTATCCGTTATTCACAGGAATTTCAGAATGTAGGAAGATTCAACAAGAATAACATAAAGAATAAAACACGCAGAAGAAAAATATCACTACTAACTCCAGTAAAACATATTCAAAGGAGAATTTAACCATATAAAAATCTTATAGTCTATATTAAATAATATTTATAGAGTCATAAAAATACTAAATATAATTTTTATTATAATTAAATTTATAGTTTTATGTAGAAGATCAATAAAAGAAAATGTTTCTCTGAAAATAGCATTAAATTTGCATGCCTCATAAACGAAGTCACTTAAAACCTCAAAATAAATAATCAGAAGCTATAGGAATGTGTTTCTCAAAGAACAAAACAGACACATACATCCATGAATGTACTTACAAAGCATTTTCCTCCTGTAAACACAAGGGGTGAGATGATGGTTTTCATTAATGCCTGAATTATTTTGAAGAGTTGGAATATAACTTGAAAAAAACAAAAGCACTGGAAAGTTAAGAATCATTTGGTATTTTGAAATCAAGTACTAAAAGCAGTAGGTTAAACACATTGAATATTTAATCCATATACTGTTTGGAAATCACAGCAGTGAGCTTAATGTCTTTAATTAATTTGCAAAATACCTTCAATTCTTGATTTTTTTATTAATTATTCTTAGCAAATCACTGTCTCAGTTTGACATTACTTAGAAACTACACTGCTTAAGGTCACTCATCTTTACTAGTGGTTGATAAGTTCTCCAGGAATGTAAATTGATTTTAATATTAATATTACAAAAATATAATTAGGAAGTTGACCCTCTAGCACTATCATCAACCCTTTGCATAATAACCTATAATTTTATGGGTGTCTTATACACCATAATTAGGTTTTTAAAAAGATGTATTTTTTTGCTCATTTCATATCTACTGGAGTTATTTTAATGATTTATTGGATTTTTAATGACATTATTAATATTACATGATGCTCATCCTGGTAGGCCCCAAATAATTTTGTTAAAATGCTTAAAAATATTGCAATGGAAAGATAATTTAATGCAAAGAGTGAATACATAATATAAAATATAATTACAATGCAATGAATTATTTAACTTTGAATGCATATGTAGGAATATAATCAGCCTCAATTCCAAGAAGTTTGCTTCCAAAAGGACAGAGACTAATTGATAAATATGAATAATGAAAATTTCATTCATCAATGTCACAGAAAATATAACTCATAATAGTAAATTTTTATCATTCCTGACCACACAGATGTCACCCTAAGGAATTATAATTTTGGCAAAAAAATAAAAATTTCCTAACTTACCAAAAATGTTCCTGATGAATGTGTAATTCTGTCATTCATACCCTCACTTTCCCCTTCCTCTTCCTTCCTCAGATCTCTTTGTCCACTGACAATAAAAAGTTGAGTGTTGAAGTAGTGTTAAGCTAAATGTGAGGTCTACTTCCTACCATCTGGGACTTCAGCTTAAACTACATCTAAAGAAAACTAATTGTGTAAAACGTCTGCACTTGTAGCAAAAGGCAGTTGTCCTCTCTGCTAGCTTGAAATACTGGGAGGATTCAGATTAGTATTTTAAACAGCATCTGTTGCACTTCTTTGAAAGAATACAATAAGTAGTATTAAATTTGCACTATTTTTTTCCTTTCTGGTGTTTTGTTTTTAACATTAAAATTAGTGAAGCATAGCTGTAAATTCGGTTTAAGAATTTACAAAGATTAGATTGAACATTTATATTGATTTTTTGATTATATCACACATGTATAAAAGGAATTTGATTGTATCAGCCACCCATGAATCTAATCCTCTGAGATCCCTCCAACATATCCTTTGCAAATATGTCCTCTTTTCATAGTCCACAATACCTCAGCACTGTGAAGGGAAACAAGACAAAAATTCCACCACTAATCAACAACCTTTTACAATTGATAGAAGCTGGGAAAGAAAGTTTGTTTTCTTCATGAAGTGGTACTGTGTGTAACAACTACCTAACTCCTGGATGGGCAACATGCACGGGAGTAGTAAATGAACATGAAATTGTCTCAAGTGTGTGTGTGTGTGTGTGTGTGTGTGTGTGTGTGTGTGTGTGAGCACACACACACGTGCACACACATGGAGAGTACATCTGCAAGAGTGCACAAGCACACACATTTTTTGATTTACTTTGGTGATTCTTGCCTTTTAAAAGTTGAAAATTGTTTTTTTTTCTACACTATGTTATGGTGTACACACACATGCAAACATACATGCCATGCACACACATACACACTCACAAGCATATGCACACACACGGTGCGCGCACACGCACACACACACACACACACACACACACACACACACACACACAGCTATCGAAAACCTTGCATCATTACCATGAAATGGAAGTAGTTATTTTCCCCCTCTTTAAGGAAGTAAGATAATAGCTAATATGTTGACCATGCATTTGAAGCATTTGAGAGGTGCAAGCCTATTGATTAATAAAAATCAGGAAAAACAAATAGGCTGAATAGATGTTTATTCAGGGAGAAATAACTCACAACATAGACAGATGAGCACCAGCAGATTCTTTGTCCCAAGGATGCCTCTGGATGTCCTCCTGTCCCCATGCTACAAGCAAGAGAGCTCTCCCAGGCCCCTCCTCAGCCTTAATCTCCCAGGTCATGTCAGACCCTGTCTCCACTCCCAATGGGCGTGGTCTATGTCACAGGTGCAGACAAGGTGAATATCTCACTACAATTCCCTCTTTTTTGTCTAAAGAAAAGATTTGGGCTAAGTACAAAAACTATATACAAAACAGTGAAAAAAAAAAAAAAGGAAAATTGAGAACATGTAAACTTAATATCTAACTATTTAGTCCTAGGGTGAAGTCGAAACGGGGTTTACAATAGAGTTGTCCGAAGCTGGAAAACTTAAGTCTAGTATTTAATATATCTAACTAGGAAGAGAGAATAATATTTGTGATTATTTAATCTTCAACTTTATCAAAGAACTGAGAAGGAAAATAATAATTCTAGGGTAGGCAGGAAGTGCAGATGATTCTTATTTGATAACTGTTGTGTGATATATTTTGCTATGCTAAGGTTAAAACCGTTCTTTTTATTTTAGACAGAAAAAAGAATATGATGGGAGATGTCATTCTGTAAATATGTTTGTTGTATTGGTTAATGAATAAAGCACTGTTGGCCAACAGAAAAGGAAGATAGGAAGAAAGAGGAAGTAGGAAGGAGGAGTCAAGATGGAGAGACTGGAGAGAGCAGAATGCTAGCCCACTCTCCGGTAAGATGAGATCACGTGGAAATACTTAGATTAAGAGAAATTGGTTAATCATCAAGACAGAGCTAGCTGATAAGAAATTAGTAGCTGGCCAACAGCATTATATCAAATACAGCGTCTCTGTGTATTATTTTGGGGCTGGCTCAGCACTGAGTCCAGGGCAGGCAGAAAACCTTACTCCCTACACTAGCCCAAATGATGAGGATGACAAGAATAGGAAGAGAGAAACGAGTCAAGAAAAGTCACACACACTATGGCATTCCCTTACTGCAAACTACATATCTGGATATAAAATTTGCAACACCTCCCCAGCACCAAGTCTATCTGTGTGCCACCATGCTTCCCAGCATGATGATAATAGACTAGTACAATGAAAACCTTAAGCATTGATTAAAAAAAAAAGAAAAAAAGAAAAGAAGAGAAAAAAATCAAAGAAAATGTTGGTATGTTGGTAAATAGAAAGATCTCGCATGCTCATAGATTGGTAAAATTATATTTTAATAGCTCTGTCAAGAGTGGTCTAGAGATTCAATGAAATACCAAGCAATATTGCACTGCAGTCCTCACAGAATTTAAAACTAACAAGCACAAACAACTCCAAAATTCATGTGAAAACACAAAGACTGACAATATTCAAAACAATAAAAACACTGCTGAACACATCTCTCTCCTGATTTCAAATCATGCTATAGATAATAAAAGAATAAACCATAATAAAAGAGCTTGGTACTCACATTAAAAACAGATACCATGTGAATGGAGTAGAATCAAGAACAGAGATATAACCTACACCCTGATAGCAATAAAACATTATGAGGTCAAAAGTACACAGTGGAGTAATGACAGCACATACAACAAATGTTTCCACACACACTTCAACATGGCATGTAGAAGAAGACGATTCTCATCTACCAGCCTGTATAAAACCCAACCCTAAATGAAAATGCCTCTACTCTGTAACCAATATCTGATAGAGAAAAAAAAGAATATGCTTCAAGCTATAGACACAGCTATGAAAAGACTTTCATAACAAGACTCTATTAGTGCAGGAATTTAGAGAAACAATGAAGCTACAATGCTTCTCTACAGCAAAGGTCACAATCAGTGGAGTGGAGGCCAAGTTTACAAAGTGGAAAGATCAATCTTAATTTATTTTTAAGAGACATTGTGATTACTTACAACCAAATACATGAAGGAGGAGTTGTGGTCGCTTCTAAAATAAACTTTGATGTAAAGCTTCACATGTAATTGCCTACTTTCTGTATTCCATGGATTTTGCAATCATGCCAAATGGTTCTCACAAAAGGTGTACAACCAAAGAGTTAGAGGAATGTGTGATACTCATAGAAGGGAGGACTTTTGCCATGAGATTTATCTGGATTATATTTATAGTAAAATTATGTATGTGATTGTGTGAGTGTGTGCAATATAAATAAATAACCCCAGAGAAAGATACTGGGGTTCAAGGTGATGATTAGAGAAGCAAAGCAGTAGCCATTAGCTGTCACCTCTAGCTCAGGCTGGAGGGGTTGATCTAGGCACAAGCTCTTTACCAAGTCTCAAACTGCTGCCTCTCTTCAGTGTGTCTTGAGAATGAATGCCTCATAATGAATTCTGATGTTGATTTATATACCTCTCATGTGTCCTTGGATTAAAGGTATGAGTTATGCTTCTCTTTTAGACTGGTCCTATCTTGTATACATCTGAGTGGCCATTTACTCACAGAGATCATTCTACCTCTTAATCCTGAGTCTCATGATTAAAGGTATGCACCACCACCTTCTAGCTTCTGGCTGCTGGAATTAGAGATGTGTGTCATCACTACCTGATCTCTGTAGCTTGAGGCTGAATTTGCTTTCTGAATTCTCAGTAAAGATTTAATAAATCATAAATAATATATCACTATAAATGTATATGTATGTGTGATTTCAAAAAATGCAACTTGTAGAAGACAATCTTCTTACATTGTCCAGTTTCATCAGAATAAACATTTTAATATATTTCCTGGTTAATTTATATGTAGATTATATTGTATTAATAAATATATGATGGTAGTACTTCTTAGTAATATGAGAAGTAGCCAAAATTGTCTTATATAATTGTATATCGAGTGAATAATTTCCTGAAATCAAATCACTTTTTTGATAATATTTTTTATTTAAATTTGGAACAAGCTTGTTTTTTTATGTCAATCCCAGTTCCTTCACCCTCCTCTCCTCCTCTTTATCCCCAACCTCCATCCCATCCTCATTCTGCTCCCCAGGGATGGTAAGACCTTCCATGATGGATATTCAAAGACTGTCATATCATTTGGAGCAGGGCCTAGGCCCTTCCCCATGTGTCTAGGCTGACAGTGTATCCTTGTATGTGGAATGGGCTCCTAAGTCCATTTCTATTCTAGGGATAAATACTGATCCACTACCACAGACCCCATTGACTGCCCAGGCCTCCTAACTAAACCTACTTCAGTGGCTCTGGCTTGGTCCTATGCTGTTTACCAGCTATCAGTCTGGGATCTATGAGCTCCCCTTGTTTAAGTCAGCTGTTTTTGTGTGTTTCTCCAGCCTGGTCTTGACCCCTTTGCTCATCACTCATCCCTCACTGCAACTGGATTCCAGGAGTTCAGCTCAGTGTTTAGCTGTGAGTGTCTGCTTCTGCTCCCATCACTACTGGATGAAGGCTCTAGGATGGCATATAATGTAGTCATCTATTTCATTATAGGGGAAAGGCATTTAAGGTAGCCTCTACACTATTGCTTAGATTGTTACTTGGGGTCATCTTTGTAAATATATGGACATATCCCTAGTGCCAAATGTCTCTTTAAATCTCTCTTTTCCCCTGAATCAATCTTCCTGCTCCCTCACATCCTCCTCTCCCATCCTCTTCACACCTGCTTTTACTCCTCTGGTCCCCCCATGTTCTCAATTTGCTCAGAAATCTTCTCCCTTTCCTCTTCTCAGTGGGACAATGTATGTCTCTCTTAAGGTTCTCCATATTTCCTAGCTATTCTGGCAGTGTGGATTGCAGGCTAGTGATTCTTTGATCAAATCACTTTGAAGAATGATTATATATCAGCTCTCTGCTCAATGACACAGAACTTTAGGAAATCAGAATGGTATTGAATAAAATAATGATGAAATATTGCTTTGTGGTAGGAAACCTTAAAAAATGGAAAGGAAGATGAAATTTGGTGTGTTATATTGGGTTAAAGTCTACATTACTGAAAAACCATTGTTTTTTACTTAAAATTTATTATTGCCTAAAAATTTCCTTTTTTTCATCCAATATTTTCTGATCATGATTTCTCCTCCCCCACCCTTCCTCCTTACTTCCACCTCCCCAAATATATACTCTTTCTTCCTGTCATTAGGAAACAAATAGGCAAAAATAATGAATGAAAACAATAAACCAAGGCAGAATAGAACAAAACATATGAAAGAGAAGAAAAGAAAAATCCCACAGAGAAGCAAAATTAACACATGAAGACACAGAGTCATCCAGTCAGAAACCATAAATAATGTGTAAGTAAAAGATATGTAAGGCAACCAAAATACCTACACAAAGCAGTTTGAACAAAAAACTATTGAATTAATTTTTCGTTTGTCATCTACAGCTGGTCATGGGGAATGCCATTGGAGTGGTTTGAATATGCAGTGAGACACCTTGGAGAAAACTAACCATTCTGGTTTTTAAGCAGTTGTCATTTTGGGGTTTTCAGTTAGGTATTGGAGCTGGTATCCACTGCCCCTCCCAGTGCAGGGAACACATATGGCTTAGACCTGTGAAAGGACTATGTCAGCTGCCACAGTTTGTGTAAGTTCATATGTACATCAGCTCTTTTCCCTCAAGGCAGGTGATGATGATGTCATCATACAGAATCAAGTCTATGTCTTAGTTTCTGTACATGTCATGTTCCTAGTTCATTAATAGGCACACCTAAGCAACCAAGATCACATACATATCCCTGGTTCTGATTTATGAACATTATTCTCCAGGGACAATAAATAGAACTTCACTGAAACTGGTGATTCCTGTACTGTGGGTGAAAACAGCCAAAGAAGATCAGAATGTTAGTGTGGCCAAAAGACTGGAAAATATCTGAGGCCCATATTGAAAGAGCATAAATACTAAGTCAAACGTGTTCTAGGAGGCCAGTGCAGGAATGATTTAGGTAAACAAATATAATACCAATGCATTATAACATAAACATAACACATAAATTGGTATTGATGTAAACAGTTGAATAAACCACCTGATCAAGACAAAGCACAGCTTTCTTTTATCTGATGGGGAAGATGATAATTGAGTTCGCATCCTAGCTCAGTGCTAGAACACTCTAGCATGTGATATGCCTTAGGCTTGATTTCCAGATGCTGAAAAACAAATCAAATGTGTGCCTTAAGATGGATATTAATTACACAGTTGTAATCAGTGACTTAATTAAGAGAAACTTTTATAAAATGATTAAATTAACATAACTTGTAAGATATGTTTGTATCATATGTTATCACAGCACTTTTGTGATCATTTTGCCCCAAGAGAAGAGTTCAATCAAATAGAGAAAAAAATTATATAATCCCAACTAAGTCGCATCCTTGAAATTAAACTGTAAATGTTCCTTTAAAAAAAGTGTAGAGGATTATCTGCATCTGTTTCTATTAATTGCCAGGTGAAGCCTCTTGGATGACAGCTAAACTAGCCAGACGTTAATCAGAGCTTCTGAAATCCTGCTGAGGAGAGGGGGAAAGTATTGTAGGAACCAGTGAGGTAAGAACACCACAAGAAAACATACAGAATCTGGACTCAAAGGGCCTTACAGAAACTGAACCAACAAACAGCTATCTTTCATGGGACTGACTGACCTAGGCTGTCTGTAGCTTGCTCTTCTTGTGGGTCTCATAAAAGTGAAAGTGAGGGCTATCTCTGACTGTTTTACCTGCTTTTGGGACCCAATCTTCCTCCTAGATTGCCTGGTCCATCTTTGAAGGGAGAGGTGGTTCTGTTTCCCCACCCCCCACCCTAGCCTGATCCCAGAGCTGCGTCTGCCCCAAATAACACACAGAGACACTTTATTATATATATATATATATATATATATATATATATATATATATATATATAATGCTGTTGGCCTGTTACTAGCATTTCTTATTGGCTAGTTCTGTCTTAAATATTAACCCATTTTTATCAATGTGTCTCCATGTGATCTTGGCTTATCAGATCCAGACCTCTTATCAGTTCCACATTTTGTATCTCTTCCTAGCTCTTCCTTAAACCTCCTTGTCTCCTAGTCCAACCTAACTTGCTTTCCTATTGGCCAACAGTTCTTTATTCATTAACCAATAAGAGAAATATATTTACAGAATGACATCTTCCATCATTTCCTCTTTTCTATTATCAAATAAGAACCACAGTTAACAATATTCAGTCCATTAACATTTAGCAAGATTTAAAGAAAATATTCCAGCATCTATTTGTGAGTCTCAAGTCCTATATGTAACTTATCTTTAATCCTACTAAGGAAAACTATAACAATAACTATTTGTCTTCAACTCCATCAAAGACCATAGAAGGATAATATATAAACTCTAGAAATTACAGAGACATCTCACTCTCTGGTCAGTTACTTGAAGTTCTTCTGTAATGTTCCCTCTTCAGCCCATTGGCCATAGTGTGTCTGGCAGGAAACTTTAAACTGTGTACCTATATTGGCAGTTTGTCAGTCACTTTTCTCTGTGTCCTGCAGAATGTCTGGCAGACTCTTCCATGAAGCAGGAACCCTGTTGTCCGTCCTGCATCATCAGTCACTTTCCTGTGGGTCCTGCATGTCCAGTTTATACAGCATAAATTCAAACAGTCCAGACAAGAGCAGTATCTTACTCAAGTGGCTAGTCTTGCCATATTGGGAGTAAACTCATTGATGTCCTTCTTCCTTTCTGACGCAGGTGGTGTTGTCAGGAACAGTTGTACCTCACTGTTAAGAAAAAACCCTAAATCATTTTAAATGCTGTATTCTGTAGGGACCAGGCTGGTAGGAGAACTGATCATAACAGGTTCCTATTCTGACAGCAACTTGATACAACCTGGCTGGCTGATATCCACGGGAGGCCAGCTTGTATCTGCAGAGAAACAGAGGAGGAGGAGGAGATGGGGAAGGGAGGTTGTGGAGAGGCAATGAGAAGAGAGGAGAGAGGAAAGTTACAGTCAGAAAGTAAAAACAAAAAGTAAATAACAAGTAAATACAGAGATGCTAAAGCGACAATCAAATACTGAAAGGAATGTTATAGAAAAATGCAAATAATGCAGTATGAAGCTTTTCCACAGGAATAAACAGAAAGAATAAGAAAGAATAAACAGAAAATTCTTAAAATTTAAATAAAGTGTATCACTTCAGTAACAGCATAGGACTTGTGAAAATATCTTTCTTTGGCCTCATAACTTCACCATGACTTGGTGAAAGCAAAACATTGGGTGACAACAATTTCAGTTTACCTGGAAACCCTATGACAACATTAGCAATTTTCTTTTTAGCTCTGAACTTTTGACAAAAATAGGCACTCTAATTCAATTTTACTCAATGCAATGATAAATTATTCATGCTTCTTTGCTATTCTAAAAATATTCTGAATTGTTCAGAATAATGTTACCAGCACTATCTGTGATGACAAATAGCTGTCAATAATATTTTAATAAAAATTCTTTTGCATTCATCTTTCAGGCTAAGTGCAGTTTTCAAAATAAATTTAGAAGGTAGTTGTTGTGGGAGGGAGAATAAAGAGATCAATTCGGGGAAGTGATGTTTGCAAATGTTTTTATTATTCTGTGATTTAGTTGCCAAAAATGATACAATGGGGCCATCTTTAACAAGCTAACCACACTGGCACACTAAAAATATAAACTACAAAATTACAGCTGATTGGTGCATAGAAGGAAATGTTAGGCTAATATAACTCACACAAAAATATAGAGAGGGCTTGATTTCTGTTAATTCTTCTCATATATTCTGTCATGAATGTGGCTAGAAGTTTACAAATCTTTTGGAGAAAAGGATGAATTTTATTATTTCTTTTTTTGTGTTACAGAGGAACTCAAAATAAATCCATCTGTGGTGGATCACAGAGGGCTGTTACTGTGAAAAGATATTTCAATGGTGAATCTATAGTAAGAATAGGAATCATGTACCATTCTCTGGGGTTTGCTAAAATGCATCCACTATATCAAAGCATATTATTAAAGTGGAGACAAAGCAGTCATGTTTAAAGACAACCATAAGTCACAATACAAGAAAATTATGCATAAATTCACTTTGAGTTTATTTCATGTTTTTTCACAAGTCTGTCATGTTTCAAATGTTTACCAGTTACAGCACTATGCATGCTCTATTTTGATCATTAAAATATGATTTCCACATTCCATCGCAGTTGTGCATTTAGAAGAATCATGGTGCCTGAAAAGCTTCCCTCATTCCATTTTCATGGTCCAGATCTTTCATCCTGTAACTTTACAAAAATTCCACCCTTTTCAAGAACTGTGCAAAGCTGCTTTAAACAAAATAGATTAGATTGAGAAATGAGCAGTGCTTGATGCATACATTCAGTTTGAGGAATAAATATATTAATGTATTTTAGGTTCACATAAGTACTTTTTGAGAGAAACATTTACACAAACATAGGGTTTGTGTAAAATGAGCAATGACTGATGACTGATCTGACTGGCAATATCTGCCTTCTTCTCTGTGTGACCACATTAACATTCATTAGTGATGCAACAATGTCCATCTATATAACTGTCTATCTATCATCTACCTACCTATCTACCTATATCTGTCTAATCTCTATCATCTATCTATCTATCTATCTATCATCTATCTATCTTAACGATCTAATCTTTTGTTGTTGTTGCCCTCCCCCAAAGTTGACTGAAGATTCATGACATAAGTCACTGTGGGTCATTTTAAAATGAAAAAAGAAAGTAATGCATAGGACACACAAGTTTGTTTTGTTACACTACTGCTACAGAAAACAATTTGTCTGAGAACACAGCAGTGTGGGAATTTGTTTTTCTTCAGGGGTTCACCATTTTGTTTTGTCACGGTACAATCATATATACCATTCTATTTTGCACTGACAATAGTAACTTTTATGGGAATAACAATTTCAGCACACAGTTGGCCTTTCATTTGTAGCCATTCTTCAATACTTTTAAAATATGTTTTCTCTTTAGCACCGTCCTTGGTTTCCTCCATATAATACTCTTACTCTAACCTCAACCATGTGACAGAAGATTTATAAAACATCACTAGGGGATGTGTGTGATCTCTACATTTTAAATAAAGCTGTCTAATGATTCCACAAGATTCATAGATCTTGCTGTTTCACTGTTTCTTAACACACAAATACTGTGTGTTGTTCTGTATATATTTAATCAAGTCATAAAGTGATAGTTCTTATTTATACACACAACCATTTTCACACACACACACACACACACACACACACACACACACACACACATTGGGCTTTGCAAGAACAGGAATAAATGCCAGTATTGACCCAATTCTCTGCCAAGAAATAAAAATAATGTCTACCAGTGAGATAGATGGTTCAGCCTGATTAAGAGGTTTGTCACCAAACCTGATGATAAGTTGAATCCCAAAGACGCACATGGTGAAAGGTGAGAGCTATCTTGTTCCTCTGACCTGCATGAATGTGCTGTGGCTTGTTCACATGAAAAGAACAAAAGGGAGGAAGAAGGATAGAGGAAGGGAAGGGAAAGAAAGGAGAGGGGAGGGGGTGGGAGGAGAGGAGAGGAGGAGAGGAGAGGAGGCAAGATGAGTCAGACAAAGAGAAGACAGTCATAGAGAAAGAAATAACGAATGGATTATGGTGATAAAAGATTAGCCCCATTCAAGATTGTATTGTTAATACATAGAAGAGAACAGAATCAAATTTCCTAGTACTATAAATATTTCTTGATACTTTCATAAGTGAATATAATATTTTTATCCTTTCTATTCTTCTTGTTCCCTACTCCAACTCCTCAAATTGATATATCTCAATTATGATTATATATACATATATATATATGTATATATGTATACATATATATGTATATACATATATATATATATACATATACATAGTTGAGTTAATTTAATGCTGCTCACGCATGTGTGTTTAGGGCTGAACACTTGGGATTGAGTAACCCCCTCTGAATTTCATTACAGGAAAAGACTGGTTCTCCTCTTAGCAGCCATTAATTGCATATAGGTCTTCGTCTAGAAGTGGAGACTTATGAGATCTCTGGAAATTATTTCTGCATGTTATCTGGTGTCATTGTTCAGTCCTTTTTTAGGCAGCTATATTGTTGAAGTTTCAGGGGTGTGTCTTTCCTGTGGTAAATTCCTATAAAATTCTTGCTTTTTTCCCATGACAATCAAAATTGAATTGTATCTGATATACTTTACTTCTTCCTCACTGCATAGTCAACAAAGGAAGCATTGAATATATTTCTTAAACAATAGAGTCACTCAATTATATTAGCACAGAAGAGAAATATCTCAGATTATAATTGTTGGGTTGATACAGATTTGTGTAATTAGCTAGTAGTGCACACTCTCCAAAGAGCAAACCACCCCAGTTCTGAGACTATTTATGGTAAAGCTACACACCATTGACATTTCAAAGCCCACCAGTAAAGAATGATGCTCATTTCTGATGAATGTTCCTATGACATGATGCTGGAGATTTCTGTTCTCATATTCTCTCCACAGGACTATTGTGTTCTTGTGTTCTGATATGTTGTTGCAACAGTGATTTAGCAAATACCCATCCGTTCTCAACTGCACCATTCTGTAGTAGCCTCTCTAGGGAGTGAATGCAAAAGATAACTGCCTTGTCTCTCAAAAGCCAGTTACTATGACTATTACCTTAAAAAGAAAAGAACATGATTAGATATTTCCCTTCCCATTTCCATTTCTTTTCCTTTCTTTGCCATAATTTCTATTCCATTCAATGTCTTGAACTATGCTTCATGAAAGTCTTCACGATACCTTAAAGATCAAGTCCAAACTGTAGAGAGCTGTGAAGTGCCGCACCTTAAAGATGGTGCTGGCTTCTGGCTTCTGCCTTCCACCTTCCCTATGGTGAGCCCTCTCTGGCACAAACAAGTCCTTATTTGGTTAATAATAATTTGGTTCAGCCTGTCTGCTTCCAAGTTAGAGTAGCCTATCTGCAGAGTCCATGTGGCTCACTGGGGTTGGTCGGCACAAGGGGATTTAAGCCTGTGCAGGCATTTCCCCAGGGTCAGAAGAAGCATGTTCAAGGATCCTGAATAAACTGCATGAAAAAGATCTTCCCGGAGTTGTGTCTTCATTGCTGGTCGAGGCAGACGCGACACCAAACCACTCAGTGTAGCATACAAGAGCCTTTGTAATCTGCCTGGTGATTAGTTCTTCAGCCTCATCATTTGGCAGCATCCCCTCACATCTGTGGTCTAGGCACATGGAATGACTCCCTGTATGTTGGCAATATTCTGTCTGCCATGCATCAGTGCCTTTGCACCTTCTGCCCAGTCAGTTTCCCTTTGGCTCAATGCTTGGATAAATCCTACTCTTCTCCCAAAGCCCTGTTTGCATGCTGACTCACTCCACACAATCCCTCCTTGGTCAAAGCTTGGTAAGGTAAAAACATAGACTCAGAGGTAGCTGTAACTAAACATAGATTAGAAACAGATCATTTCCTAGGACTTTAGAATCTAACATAAAAGTCAAATTCACTTATTTCTGCTGTGCCATTAAGTTCATTATAAAACAAACAACAACAGAAAACAATATTCTGACCCTTTGATCTACAAAGCTGTACTGCTCACAAAATATTCTAGAGCAATAGTGTCACAAAGCTTTGGGATGTAACCAGCCAACATCTGATTTGAATTAAGGCACACTCCATGAGATGAAACACATTCCAAACACTGCTTGGATGATCAAGAACATGACACTAAATACCCCACAGCTGTAGGAAAAAATTATATACTATCTGCCTTTTAAAAAAAGTCATAAAATGACTACTAATATTTTGCTCTACCTATTGATCAGTGCGTTGTTCCTTGTTCAGTCATCATCAGAGAATGTTTGAGGAAGGATAGGTCTAATGGGATGGATGAAAAGTAAGAGAGGAAGTAATATAATTCTATTTTAATTAGAAATAATTAAAATGAAAATAAATAAATAAATAAATAAATGGAAATATGGTCAAGGTTCAGTTGGATAGTTCTCATTTCTGCTGGTGGCTATTGATTTGTTTTGGTGGGGTTACACCAGGTAATGTATTAATCGTTCTGTCTATCAGATCAGAAGGGATAAAAGACTGAATTCAGCTAGTCTGATGAGCAGGTTTGGCATTCTCAATGACTGGTATATATTAATGGGTGTATTCGATTGGCTTAGTAGCTGGTAGAAAGGAAAATTTCTTGTTTTTCCTAGTCTTTACATAATTATTACTTGTGAAACTTAAATACATATAAATAGACACATAATCTTTCAATATATCCTGTCCTCACTTAAAATAATAAAAAACCGAAGGAAACAACCAAATACAGTGATTTTTGTACTTTGTTCTAGAAACAGCCCCCTATCATGTTTTTCAAATTAATGAAGCCTGCTCAATGAATGTAGGATACATTTTTGATCTGTGCTTCAAATTCATTATGCCATTTATAAAATCTGTGTGTCTGTGAGTGTGTAGGCCACACCTGTGTGAGTGTCAGTAAATGCCTGGATAGGGTTGAAATTAGAGTGGTGGTGAGTCATCTAATCACATTCTTAGTTCTATATAAAAGCAGCAAGCATTCATTGACAAGCACTAAGCCATCTCTTCAGCCTCAGAGTTATGCTTTTAACATATCATCAGGAGAGAAGATATTTAATTATGTTAAGGATATCAATTCTAACATAAAGATGTCTGAAGAGCCCTCCAAAAGCTACTGTAACAATGTTCTCTCTCCAGAAACTCAGAAAGATTTCACTATGTTGACAAGAGGAATGCACTGAATCAATAACACCAAGCATTGAAGAGTGTGCAGATTTTCTAAAATCAAAACTTAAAGTAAATAAGAAAATGAACTCAAAGACTAAACATGATTGAATTTGCATCTGATTTTTTCACTAAAAAGAGTTCTATATTTACAAGAATTTTTTTGTTGTTGTTGCTGTTCAGCAAGTATATGGTTGCCATTCACATTACTTTAGACAGATTTTGGAATAAATTAAATATGATGTTTGCCCATGTGTCTAGCAGATCAAACCCACTTACCAACATTGGTCACAGATACTACAATCTGGTTCTGCCAGAGTAAATCCATCTGGGAAAATTAACCTCCCCTAAGAGCCTCAGGGAACAGTATGATATGTCCAAATAGTAGTTTCCTTGGAAACACTTTACCATCAATTTCAGGTATTTTGTATGTATACCCTGCAATTAGCTGAGTATTCTGTTTGATGAAACAGTTATGAACTCCAATAAATATGTCTATACTTGGCAGAATATAGAAATCAATGTTAATTATTAATGTAATTAATTTAATTTTGGGATTATAATAAAATAACAATATTTCTCTTTTTCTCCTTTCTCTTTCCTCCCTAAAACCTTCCCACATATCCTTCAAGACTCTCATTCTGTAGCGAGATATTCACCTTGTCTGCACCTGTGTCTTAGGCCATGCCCATTGGGGCGGAGACAGTGCCGGATGGGAGCTGGGAGAAAAGGCTGGGAAAGGGTTGGGCCACTCCTTATAGTGGTGGACCCTGAAAGGCTTAGGATCCAGTGGAACCAGCTGCATTCATCTGCCTATGTTGTGAGTTATTTCTCCTATAATAAACATCTATTCGGCCTAATTGTTTGTCCTGATCCTTATTAAATCTCAATATCTGGTGTCAGAAGCGGGATTTGGATTTTCACATGACCTGGCTTTCGCCCGTGGAAGAGGTGGGAGAGGCGGGAGAGGCGGCAGAAGCCAAGCCGCTCCCTTCCCCCACCATCCCTGAATGGGCAGGATTACTTGCCTAACTAGGTGGACACACCACAAGTTGTGGGACAGTTGCCTCTGCCATACAACCCCTTTACCTCCACAGTGGCCCTGAGAAGGCACTCAGTGCTTCTCATATTTTGCCCATTTCTCCACTTTGCATTCGCACCACCTGGCACCTGCATGCCCTGGCGCCCGCCTTGCTTGTGTGTTTCCTGCGGCCATAGCCCTGTGGTCCCAGCAATTACACAGGGTCCGTTTACTTATTCGTTTAACAAATTCTCGCTTGCCATAGTTTGTTAGGAGCTATTCTGCAGGGACTGAATCAGAAGAATCATCTGCTGCCAGATGCTATTTGGCGGTTATGGCTGGAGGTGTTGAGATCTGCAAATAAAAGAAACAAAGTTCCAGGAAAGCAGAATTACACCTAAGGTAATTGCAACATTCTTTGCAATTTAAGTTGATATAATATCTGAGATCAATTGTCCCATAGCTATGGCGGATAATCTTACAATGCAGGGCTTTAGAAATTCCTTTACTTCTTGTATAGAAGGAATTTTAACATAAGAAAATCATGACTTAACCAATATATACATTTTTCTTGTAATAGCAATGGGTTTCATCATTATTGTGATATTATTAAAGAAACTGTTTGAGACTAGGGCAAATAATAAGGAACTTGTAAAAACCATAAGAGAGTTAATAACAAGGATTCAAAATGTAGAAAATGACAACAGAGAGCTAAGAAACAGAACGAAGAATATTGAAAATGACAATGGAGAGCTTAAAATTAGAAAGCAAAACATAAAATATTTAGAAGAAAAGGTTCAGAATATTGAAGATGGCAAGCTGATAAACAGAACGCAGAATATTGAAAATGATAATGGAGAGCTGAAAATTAGAACGCAAAAGGAAGTGTGCTAGAAGCCTCAGAGTTTCATAAGAAACACCATGTGAACAGCAAATGTTTGAAAAAGGACTTTTCTATCACTTGGCAACAAGCCAAGGAAATAAAAAGGAAATGTCCTACTTACTCATTCTATAACAAACTCCTTTACCACCAGGCAGTAACCCTAAAGGTATAAAATTAAATGAAATATGACAAATGGATGTGTTTCACTTTGTAGAATTTGGAAAATTAAAATATGTGCACCATACTATAGATACATTTTCAGGGTTTCAATGGGTTACTGCTCTGTGCTCTGAAAAGGCTGATTCTGTTATTACACACCTATTAGAGGTAATGGCCATTAAGGGCATACCTGCACAAATAAAAACTGACAATGCTCCGGCATATGTTTCCAACAAAATGAAACAGTTTTTTGAGTATTATAATTTAAAACACATAATTGGTATACCACACAATCCTACAGGACAAGCAGTAATTGAGAGATCCAATTGTACCTTAAAGGAAATGCTCCATAGACAGGCAGGAGTAACCAAGACACCCAAACACAGATTACATAATGCTTTATTAACATTAAACTTTCTTAATGCTAACGAAAAAGAACAAACAGCTGCTGAAAGGCACTGGACAATAGAAAAAACTTCTGAACTAAATCAGCCTGTGTACTTCAAGGATGTATTGACCTCAGAATGGAAACCAGGATATGTGTTACGTTGGGGTAGGGGTTTCACATTTGTATCTACAGGAGAAGAAAAGCTATGGATACCATCTAAGTTGATCAAGATCTGAGTTGAACAAGAGAAACATCTTAATGAAGAGGAATGACAAGTCATTCAACAAATTGGATCCCACAAGATGTGTGGAGACCTCTCAAAGGTAGGAAAAATGTTCTCTTCTTGTCTTTACAATAAAACAGAGAACACCTATTCTCAAACAACCAAGAGACAAGGAACATGTAGGTACCTACAGAAGACAGCTCTCCAGAAAGAATCATTTAATGAAGAGTAATCTGATTTATGGTAAAAATATTTAAATCTAGTAAACTGTTTCTATACTGAAATCTATTTCGCTTTACTATTTGGTATTCCTGTGGTCCTGATTCATGTAAATCACTGCTGGCTTTGGAGTTGGATTTGGCTTTCCTTCTCTAAATTCAAACATGTTGTTAAGATTAAATTCACAGTTTCTGCTTTATATCAAGAAGTCAATTGATGTAAGGCAGAAGAAAACAAAATCTAGGGACTCGTGTTTACATGCACCTTTCTCTCTGAAATCCTCATTTTTCTCTTATACATGTTAATACTATTGTTGCCTTTCCCCTTATGCATACCGTAAAACTTGAAAATTTTACTTTCATATTGATATTTAAGTTTTCCCCAAGGAATAATAACAGTTCCTAACAGCAATCCTTGAACATTCCAGAAACAAGATGGGATCCCAAATGGACATTTCCATTCTACTCAGCTTGATGTGTCTGAGCTACAAACTTTACCCTTTAACCGGTTTGGGACTGCTTTGCTCAAGACAACCCCTGACTAGCTAGTTGTAATGGTGCACCTTCTTATTACAACCTGGCCAGAGTTCAAATAGAACTCCAGTCAAGCATTTTCTGCCACACTATGAATACCTACATATGTCACAGCCAGTTCTGTTGAGAAATTTGGTTGCTAAACATTTTCTTCCTACAGGATCCCATGGAGCAATCATCGTCCCGTTCCAGCAGGAAGTAATCTTAAGATAACGACGCCCCTCTCCCCACTCTTGGAATTTAGGGATAATATTCATCTTCATAGGGTTGGTTTTAGTTACTTGGGGTTGGGTATAGAAGGTGATATTTAGACTCGGTTATCTCTTTTAGACAGGAATAGGGTATGGTTGGGAAAGGTAAGGTTCAGAATGATATAGGTAGATTGGCCTACCTTCTTGTGAATTGTTTAGTAAGAGTAAGATATTAGTATTTCAGCTTACATTGTCATATATTCTTATCTGTGGTAACCTATGTACTGGAAGAATTGTATATTATATTTTGTCATATTGTGTGAAATCTTTCCATTTATGTTTTATGCTCAGTATTCTCGATATATTCTATGTATGTATACTTGGTTTGCGTTCAAGACATTTTGTATATTGATACAATTTGGGATATTTATCTTGCTGCCCTTTAGAGCTACCTCTTGTCTAGACATCTCTACTCTACCTCTACTTTAGTAATTTACATGTGCATAATTATATTGTTTAGGTGTGTATCCTTGTTTTACTCAAGGAAGTTTTAATCAGGTTTTTAGATAAGTTCCTGAGTATTACAGATTACCCTCACCCATGTTTCTTTTACCTATGAGATTAGTCAGACATAGATGCTTAATCTCCAATCACTTCATAGAACTGCAGAACATGGCATTTAAATGTTTTAATATTAATACTCCATTGACATGAGACACTGTTGCTCCAAACAGCACCATGCACTTTCCGAAAGTATGTTGGACACTATTGTTGCTCCTTCTGGAGTTCACCCTCACTTTGGCCATGGACTCTTTTACTCTAAAAGGCCTATATCATGGCCTCTTGTCCCTACCTTGACAACTGATCTGGACATGCGGTCCTATGTGCTTGCAGGAGACAAACAGAAGACTGCTGAACCTTGCCAAGTCAGGGTAAGACAGCCTTTCTTCCTCCCTGATTTTTTTGTGATCTGTCAGGTACTCTTGGCCTTAGTCAAAACTGGCTGTAGCAACATTGCTCTGAGACCTTGGGTGACTGTCCAGGTTTCTGTCTTCGAGGCATCTTTTGGAAGTTGCCCAGCCACACTTCCTGTCTACCCTAGTGTCGCTATTTTCCTTCTCAGGTCTTGATGAGGTTGTAGATTAAACTATCACAACTATTATTCTCTCTTCCTAGTTAGATAGATTAGATACTAGGTTTAAGTTTCTAGCTTAGGATAACTCTATTGTAAACTCCGTTATGTCTTCACCCTAAGACTAGATATGTAGGTCGTTTTTTTCTCAATTTTCCTTTTCTTAGAGGACACTTGTTATTCACTGTTTTGTGTATAGATTTGTATCAAACCCAAATCTTTTCTTTAGACTAAAAGGGGAATTGGAGTGAGATATTCACCTTGTCTGCACCTGTGGCTTAGACCATGCCCAATGGGGTCGGGCCACTCCTTTTGGTGGTGCACGCTGGAAGGCTTAGGATCCGGTGGAACCTGGCGCATTCATCTGCCTATGTTGTGAGTTATTTCTCCCTTAATAAACATCTATTAGGCCTAATTGTTTATTCTGGTCCTTATTGAATCACGATATCATTCTAATTCATGACTTCTTTAGTCATTGTTATTTATATATTCCTAATCATAATTGTTCAGTCAATATAATGTTACTTATATTACAGTTTATCTTTGTAGAAAATATTTTAAGTATAGAAATCAAAAGAGGTTATCTTAGTTAGGTTTTCTATTGCTGCCATGGAAGAACACAACCAAAGGTAAGTCAGAGAGGGAAAAGTTTATTTTGCTTCGAGATCCAGAACGTAGTCTATTATTGGAGGAAGTCAGAGCAGGAACTTAAGCAGAGCTGGAACCTGGAGGAAGGAGATGATGCAGAACCTATGGTATTGTACTACTTCCTGGATTGATTCCCATGGCTTGCTCAGCCTGCTTGGCTTCTTCTTTCCTTCCTTCCTTCCTTCCTTCCTTCCTTCCTTCCTTCCTTCCTTCCTTCCTTCCTGTTTTCCTTCCTTCCTTTCTTTCTTCCTTCTTTCTTTCTAGTGCCAGGGAGAGGTCTGGATCCCATCACTAGGAGCCCACAAATAGATAAATCTAAGCAACTGTCACCCAGCTGCAGAGGGCCTAGGTCATTCCCATGTGGGCTCCCTAGCTGTTGGTTCGGAGTTCCTGAGCTCCCACAAGCTCAGGTCAACAGTCTCTGTGGATTCTCCTGTCCCTTGACCCTCTCTGGCTAATACAGTCCCTTTTCAGCAGGACTCCCAGAGATGGGCACAGTGCTTAACTGTGGATCTCTGCATCTGTTTCCATCAGTTATAGTGAAGGCTCTCTGATGAATATTATAGAATTAACCTACCTAATTACAGAAGATGGCCAGCTGAGGTACCCTCTCCACAATTGCTAGGAATCTTAGTTTGGATCATCCTTGTGGTTTCCTGGGACTTTCCCGGGCAACAGGTATTTCTGATTTCTGAGCCTTATCCTCTTCAGGAGGCACTGGACATTTCTTACATTCTCATTTCACTGCAAACTCTCTCCAATCACCACTGACAGGTTTGATTTTTTTTTATTTAGTTTCATCTTAATGCATAGTCTTTAATTGATTTTGAAAGTTATAAAAATATCTTTCTTCTTTTCTGTGACTCTATTCTTCCTACCACTAATCCATGGAATTCATATTTTCTGTGCCCTCCTCTTTAAAATAAAATAATTTCTAATGAAGACTGATTAAATACAAACTTCTTTCCTTTATGGCTAGAGGTGATTTTGTGGGACTGTCCAAAATTTTATCTAACTCTTGAGAAATGTTTGTGATTCTAAAGATAGAATTGTCATTCATTGGATCTTTGAATTATTTTTCTGTGAAGTATTATCATAATTGACCACTTAATTACATAAGACAAAAGATGTCCCTTACTGTCATCTCAAGAACCTTCACTCTTCTTCTGTCTTCGTTTTCATGCAGTTAAAGGAGTTAAGTCCCCATTATTTCATATTTGTTTTTGTAGATGAATTCATTCATTTAATTTTGTTTTTATATGTAGGAGTGGTTTTCCTACATGTGTATTAGGGCACCCATTGTGTTCATGGTGCCTATAGAAGACAGAAGAGAACATCAGATTCCCTGAAACTGGAGTTACAAACAATTCTGAGCCACTAGATGTGTGCTAGAAATCAAACTCTGATCTTCTCCAGGAAGGTCAGCACTCTCAAATTACTGCTCACTCTTGCAAGGCTCAATTTTTCTCCAATTGTAACCTTCCTTTATAGGATTAGCTCATGTCCTGACTGTAGGGAAGTATGTCATGTGAGGTGGGTCTAGGGTGGCATCTATTTAATCTAATAGGCTCTCTCCAAGGCAGCACAAAGTATATTCACTCCAAACCAGTCGCCTACTGGAAAGCAAGTTCTATGGTGCACAAACAAACAAACAAACATACAAATAAATATGCCACCAGTCAAATTTATAAATGTTTGTTCAGCCACTTTCTTTCTTTCCATCCTCTGTATCAGTATACCTTACCCTTTTAGTCTCATGTCATTTTATTTTTCAAACTTTGACATAAATACATCTGTTTTCCTAAAATTTATATAATTCATCCTTCTTTATGTCAGAGTAAGCTTTATATTGAATATATGTCTCGTTTTCTTTACCCATTAATCAAGAGAAGGGCACTGGTGATGACTGCATAACTTGGTTTTGATGCACAGTGTTGTGAGAACATATATATGCAAACATCTCTGGAGTAGAGTGACTTTGATTTATATGTGCCAGAATTAGTATAGATAGATCGGGCAAAACATCTTGTTTTTGTTTGTTTGTATGTTTGTGTATGTGTGTTTTGTTTTTTGTTTTATTTGTTTTGTTTTGTTTTCTGAAGAACTTTCATATTTGCTTTAGTATTTTCTGAACTAACCAGCTTTAAATGGAGACTTTCCCCACCACCTTACCAGCATTTACTGCTGTTTTTCTATTCTTAGTCATTCTGATTCAGATGAAACTGGATCTGCACAAGGTTTTGCTTTGTGTTCCTTCAATAGTGGCAGGTAGTAGGCATTTTTTCATGTATATACTGACCACCTCTTCTTAGCTATTTAGAAAGCATCTGCTAAATTCTACTATCCATTCATTGACTGAACCATCTTCTACTTTATTGCTCAACTTTTTAAATTATGTCTACATTCTAGATATTAACTTCTTGTTTGAAGAATATTGGACATTTTTCTCTGACTCTGTAGATTGTCTTTCTCCATGTCCTTTGATTATTGTTGTTTCTATGTTTGCTACTAGAATTGAAGTCAGAGCGATTTGCAGAGTAGGCACCTGCTGGATCATGGAGCTTTGTTACCATCCCATTTTCTTTGTTGTAGAAATATTACATATTTCTTAGAATCTGAGAAATTCAAAGTACCTTCCTTTTAACTTGAACATATGAAAATTTTGTTTGTGTGTTTCCTAGATTCTAGATCACTTTCTTTCAAAGGTTTGAAAATAATGCTCTACCACCTTTTGGTCTCTGGGACTAGAGATTAGGAACCTTGTGGTTTGATTTTTATCTCATATCATTGTCATATAAATTTACTGCTCTTCAGTTTGCAAGTCAAACTTATGTTTAGACCAATTTATTGACTTTTTCCAGTATATCTTAATTCCTACACAGGATTTTATATACACAATCAGGAAAGAATAAAACATCTCTTTATTGAAACTTTTCATTCTCATAGAGTCAAAACTTCTACATTAAAACTGCCAATGAAGAAAACACATTCCAAGAATAATAGGGCCCTAATGAATGGAAGGTCATTGGTTTAAATTGATGGCATTTGGTGGGAGAGTCCTGCACATATTTAAGAATGGCTATCACTGCTGTTGTGACTTTCTAGTCACATATCTAAAGCACCTCACGTATCTTTCCCATTGTTTAATTCTAAGAGTCATGTTATTGAGATTGCAATAACTCCAAAATAAAAAGAAAAGTGTAGCAAGCTGTCTTGGACCAGTGTCCCCCAAAGTATTACATGGAGATTTATTATTTATTCATTGTGAATACTTGACCTTAGCTTAGACTTGTTTCAGCTAGTATATATATATATATATATATATATATATATATATATATATATATATATATATAAATGAAAGAAATATAATGAAAAAAAACCTCCTTACATTAACTGATGTTAACACATTGTTAACACATTTCTACCAATCTATGTGTGCTTATCCCTTCTCTACCTAGTAATGGCCACTAGTTTTATACTAGATCATTCAGGTGCTTTATGTAGACAAGGTAAAAAAAATACAGCAGAAATTCATAGTTAAACAAATGCGGCATGAGCAAAAGGAACACATCTTTACATAGTTCAATGCATCCAGTGTAAACAAATGCAAGACATCTTTATATAGCTAAAAAGTTACTCTGCAACACAAATGCAACACATTCTTACACAATTAAACAAATATCCTATCCTACAACTGAAAGGGAGAAAGATCTATAACACAACAGCTAATGTTGTCTCTTTTTGTGCTGTATTTTTCTGCCTTTTACATTTCTGTGTGTCAGCACCATCACCACAAACAAGTACAAGGAGCCAAGGCTTTTGGAGATGTCTGGACTTCCTGTGCCCAAGTTCCTTTGCATATTGCCAGAAGTTTCAACCAAACCAAGGACAGTTTCTTATATAGAGCAAACTCTTCTGGACATGCACTGGATACTTGATTATGCCCTCACCCCACCCACCCCCACCCCCACTCCTTCTTCTTTGCTTATTTAGAGACAAGGTAATTCTGTTTATCCCAGGAAACTCTTTATGTCCCTCTATTTTCTAAGTGATAGGATTCCTGGCTCCATTCTTGTACTCTCTTTAAATGGCACTGGGCCTGGTTCTGATGCCTATGCTAGCCGTGTCTCTATTGCACCCCACACAAAGCTAAAGTAAATCATTCTTTGACTTCTCAAATGCAGGAGATGGTGGGAACAGAGGAAGTGCTGTGATGGGTTATAGTCTGGAGACAACAGCCAGCTCTTCTTTTGCAGTCATCTGTGATGGATATGAAAGTAGCAGTCTGTAAGTCTGAATTTGAATTTAATCTTTTGGGTCAACTCAAAACATTGTTTACCATGGCATAACTATAGGGAATGTCTTGCGTAAGTTCAATGGTGTAATTTAACTCTAAATTTGTTGTGGCTATAAATGTTGAGAAGAAGAAAAAGCTATTCAATGTAAGATATAGTATTTATGACAAAGTAACACTGAAAACTATCCATACCAAAAATATCAATAAATAATAATAAAATTAGTATAGAGAAGTAACCAGTTATCACATTTACTTTTGTATTAACTGTAATCCTGAATTAGAAAGAGAAAATATGGATGGGAGTGTGGTTGGGGGGGCATGGGAAGGAGGGAGGGAGGGAGGGAGGGAGAGAAAGAGAGGGAACTGGGAACAATATGTAAAATTAAAAAATAAATAAATAAAATGAAAAGGAGAACATAAGTACCTTAGGAGAATAATTGGGTATTTTAGTTTCATTTCTTATTGCTGTGTGAAATACCCTGAGAGAAGTAGCTTTCAAGAGAGTGGGTTTATTTTATAGAAGTCACAGAAGCAGGAACTTGATAAAACCAATGATATAATGTCCAGTCAGAAGAGAACAATGGATAGATACACACTAATGCTCAAATAATGTCCTCCATATTGTGGAATCTCTAGTCTTGGGAATGGAACTGACCACCCAGGCAGGTCGTATCACTTAAATCAACAGTAATTAAGATAATCCCTCTCAGGCCAACTTGATCTAGTAAATCACTCATTGAGATCCTTTCCCAGGTGATCTTAGATTGTAGCAAACTGCTACAAATAAATTATCAATGTCATATGGTAAGGGATAAACATAAGTAATTACAACAGCTAAATATGCTTATTCAAATTATTCCTTGTTCAAAATCAAAGATCATAAGATGAAAAGAATAAAAACTACTTTTAAGTTATCGAAACATGTATAATATTTACTAAATATTGTTCAATATTTGAAACTGTGTGGAGGCAGACTGTCATGGTCACATACTGACCTTGGTTTGCCTAGGTATCACTGTAGCTTTACCAACATATGTTTCTTCCTTTCACATTCAGAACAACTAACATCAAGTAAACAAATGACAACAAATAATGTGCAGATACGGGAAACCTTCCTTATTTTTGGTTGGAGCGCAAACTGCTGAGACCATTTGGAAATTATTATGGTGGTTTCTCCAAACACTAAAAATAGAATATTGTTAGTATAAAGCTATTTCAATTACAGCCAAGGACCTGAATTAATAATACAAAGATGAACAAATCTACATTTTATGTTTTGTCTCTATTTACATATGTATCCAGCTTGAATGCCTAGAACAGCTAAATAATTGTTTTAATGTGACATATATATGCAATAAATTTTTTTCAGCAATGAAAAATTGGGATGGTAGAATTTGCATTCAAATATATAGAACTGGAAATTACCATGTTAATAGAAACAGACCAAACTCAGTAAAGAAAATATTGCATGTCCAACATGACTCTAGGGACAGATCTGACTGGGACATTGAGGGACTGAGCAAAAAGGCAAACACAGATATGTGGACGGGAAGAAAAGAAGGGACTCGTTGAATACTTCTCCTTCCTCTATTACTATTACTGTTAGATTCAGTCTTTTTATTGTAACCCAGATTTTCTGGATGTTTTGCATCAGGGATTCTATATATTTAACATTTTCTTTTTACCTCTGTATATTTTTCTTCTATTGTATTTTCATGGCCTGAGAATCTCTCTTCCATCTCTTGTACTCTGTTGGCAAAATTTACCTCTATAGTTCCTATTTGCTTATGCAGATTTTATATTTCCCAAATTCTCTCAGTTTGTGATATCTTTATGGCACTTATCTTTCTATTTTCAGGTCTTAAACAGTTTTATTCATTTTTTTCAAATATTTGTTTGTTCTTTCTTGATTAACACAATATAGAAGGCATTCAGAAAAATTGATTTAACAAAAATTGAAAACTAAAATTAAAACATTAAAATTAATTTAATTTTTTTCCTGAGATACTGAGATCTTTACAGAATCAACAAAGAGGAAATTTTACAATTGTAATTTATTTTGTTTAATAAGTCCAATACCATTTTACATAGATGTGTTATATTATATATATATATATGATATATATATATATATATATATGATATATGCTACATAATATATAGTAAAGAAAACAAAATATGCTGCCAATAGGCAGAATTGTTGAGCATATGCTGACCTTGTGCACCCATTTCCTCTGATTTTGGTAAGCAGGTGAAGACTCCAAGAATTTAATCAAGTGTCTTATCTAATAATTGGATAGTAACAAAATTCCAGAAATAGTGACTATAACTGCATTCTTTCTCCAGACTCTTAGAGATAATATGATTCATCATTTTCATGGCTGTGGCTTTAATTAAAGCTTAAATAAGATCAGTTGCTCTGATTATTATTTCTCAGCCAGGCTGAATTCTATTCATTTTTGAGAATTTTTTTTCTTTTGAGTGATGCACTAGTCATTGCCAGATAAGAGCATTTCATGGTTAAGAATGTATGGACATTTCTTTGTCATTGCTGCCAATTCTGTTTTCACAGAATTATTTTTATTATTTTGGGGAAGTGTTTTTTCAAGTGTAGACTTATGATATTTTTTTTCAATTTGTTTTAATTACCTTTCCTCATTTCCTAAAGCATGGGTAGAAAATTAATTTTTTACCTCTCTCTTATTAAAGCTAATGCTTTTTTTCAAATTAGTAATTAATTCTCTTAGCAAGCTTGAAATGAATTTCTCGAGCATCACAGCATTCGGGACTCAATTCAGTTCAGCTAAATGGAGACTAAACTGTCTTTCAAATGCTGAGACAGACAAGAAAATGCTCTGGAGAGTATATGCTTGATCAGAAATTAGCAGTTGTGCTTTACCAACTTCTAAGAATATGCTATTTCCATGTGACTTGGGACTTCCAAATGAGGAGAAAACTCAACTGTGTGTAATACTGGGCATAATATGCATCCTACTCCCCAGAGGCCAACAAAATAACTTCCCAAAGAAGCAGGATGCTTTGTATTATAGCAAAAAAATTTAACCCAAGAATTCTTGTTCCTAAGGACTTCATCACTCAATTAGGAGAGATGCTGAAGAAATAATGGTCAGCTACACATAACAGTGCCTTTTGAAAGGAACTGCTAGGCTACCTAAAATTTCTCTAAGGATACAACATTGCAATGAACTGATGCTTTATTCTGTTAGCTAACACAGCACCGGATTCACATGTGTGTGTGTGTGTATATGTATGTATGTATGTATGTATGTATGTATGTATGTATGTGTGTATATGTATATATAATAACAATGTAAAAAGAGACAATTATTTAAAAGAGAGCATATAAGTATATATATGATAGGGATTGGGGAAATGAAAAGAGAAATGTTATAAGTATATTATAATCTAGAAGTTTAAGAAACAAGTTTTTTAAAGATAAAGAAAATAACCAAATAATTAAGGAAAGAGTTAAGAAAAGAAGAAAGGAAGAAACAGACACACACACACACACACACACACACACACACACAGAGAGAGAGAGAGAGAGAGAGAGAGAGAGAGAGAGAGAGAGAGAGAGAGAGAGAGAGAGAAAGTTTTGACAGGCATCTATTGAAGTTGGTAAAATTTGGTCTTCATACCAGAGTCTTCAATGTACCTCAGGATCTATGGTGAATTAACATTCCTCTTAAAGCCTCTCCATGTCAATACTTATATACTTGTAGAGTTGTTCTTTGCAAGGCTTCTAAATTTCCAAGCTATTCACTTTCTTTAAATAATGTCACACATTTTAATCCCATCCCTTTGAAATTTAGTTTTTTATGTTCTCAGCTTCACCAGACTTTATTCTGGATGACCCTATTTTACCAACTTATGAATACACCATTAAAATAAGCCATAGCTAACTGTTTGAGTCTTTAGAATACAGAACTTAGACAGTAATGTTTAAAAATTCAGAATTTCAATAGTCATTGGTTCCATGCACTCATACATTGGAAACCACATGCCTGGGAATAATTGTGAAATAGCAACTACAGAGAAGTTGTGTGACACAAGGTAATTTGCAAAAACTTTCCTGTAATAAAAAAATAGAACCTAACTATAAATTTGTTTTCTAATGACGTTGAATAAAACCTCTAGCTTTGTGCTTTGATATGAATTAGACAAACTGGAAAATGGTGAACAAGGTCGATTGGAACATACATTAACCTAGACAGCAGTTGTGTTACAAAGCCTTTGAGAGTGATGCATGGAAACTTCTGCCTGTAAACTGGTGAGTCTAAGGCAGGAGAAGTGAGTTTAAGGTCAACCTTAGCTGTTCTATGTCAGCCTGGGATACACAGGAATCCTCAGACAAAAATATATACTATGTATGGATGTGAGACCTGCCACATCAAGTCTACACATTCTTCAGGATGGATCTGTTCCCCGTTATTTCATTTGCTATGAGAGAGGTTTTGAGTTTGATATTGTTCCAATTGTTAAGCATTGCTATCCTGTGCTGAACTCTCAGAGTCCTAGTAAGCACTATCCTTTATGAGTGCTTTCCCAGTGTGTTCCTACAGTTCTTTAAAAGCTTCAAACTTCAAGTAGAATCTTTGATCCACTTTGAGTTGAGTTTTGAAGATAGGGGTTAAGGACCTGATTTCATACATTACATGTGGATACCATTTTCCCAGGAAGTACTAAATGAAAAGGTACTTTTCTACAATGTTTTAGACTTAATTCATTGTTTAAAGCATGTGGTTGTTGCTGTTAGCTCCTTATTCTATCAGTCTAACACCTACTTCTTCAGTCTCATGTTGCTTTGAGTATGAAGGCTTTCTAACATAACTTAAAGTTAATTGTGTTGTGAGGACTGTAGTAGTTTTACCTCAAGATTTCATTGGTTATTCACATATTATTTTTAAATTTCATGCTTACTTTTTTTTTTTACTTATCCTGTGAATAATACCATTGGAAATTTAATGGGTATGATCAGTGACACCTGGAACCGTTGGGTAGCATGGCCACTTAAGAGTTCAGCTCTGCTAAGATATGAACATGGGGTAGACTTTTCTTTTAATGTCATCATTTTCTTCATGTAGTGGTTTAGACTTTCAATTATCAAGGCCCTTCATATCATGTGTTCTAAGTTTATTCCTTAATTTGGGTAGGGAAATATTTTTAAGGACGCTGTGTTCTTGGTTTCTTTCAAATTGATTTTGTAAATAATTCAGGAAAACTATTGATTTTTAAAAGTTAATTTTATGCTTTGCCATTTTAACGGAATTATTTTTCAGGAAAATGTCTAATAGTTCAATCAAACTGATCAAGAGAACTGAACAAGCACTTCTGAAAAAGCATTTGATTGATCAATAAATATATTTAGAACCTACATCATTGGGGAAATCTAAAATAAAACTCTATGTGTTTAGGTCTCACTACAGTCTAAATATTTACAACCATGGTTTAAATGTTGTACCCCTGTAAACAGGCTCAGAGTTTGAACTCTTGGTCCCAAACTATTGGCAATATTTTGGAAGAAAGAGATGTTGTTCTTTGTGTGGCCTCACTGACATAGGTTTGTAGCCCAGCAGCACCATTTCCAGTCAAAATTCTCATGATCTGCTACCTCTGCTCCGCATTTCCTATAAGTGAAACAAAGACAAAATAAGCCTTTCCCCTTTTGGATTTTTTTCTGTCAAATGCTTGGTCACAGTAAAAAGAAAATTATCATATTTTTTTCATTCATTTATCCTTTAAAGGACATTTAGACTGTTTTTATTTTTTCACTGTTGCGAATAGAATATTAATGATTATATCAAGTGAGTTTCCTGTGGAATATTAAGGTCAATAGATCCAGTACAGTCTAAACACAAACGACTCATCTACAATAAAACTGCTGTACCTAAGAATCAAGGACTTCTAGGGAAGAAAAAGATTCAAAATGATAACAAGACACAGAGGATCAGAAAATATGCTGTGGGATGTTAATTCCTAGAAATGATAGGGAAGCTAGGACCATGATATCTCAATGATATGGCTGCCTAAACAAGAACTGAACAATGACAATATCAATGGACAAGGTCAACTGGGATGAGGAATTTCTCAGTGGGTTTCACTCCTCAAAAGCAAACAAACAAACTAACAAACAAAAAACACCTACCAGTGGCTAATAATGAGCCCTTAATTGCTTATCTAGTACAAAGTAGTCATCCCTTTTAGTACAGTCAAGCCGTACAAAACTGACATAGTTTGCATTTATATTTTTTGTGTATACACAAATACAGATACAGTTACAAACATTTTATCATCTATAATAAAATTTATATATAATATATATTTATAATAAATTTTATATGCATATATGAGGACATCATTTGAGAGGTAGTGGAGAACACATGGAAAGGGTTTGACTATGGGATAGGTAAGGGATTAGAGGCAGGACATAGAAGACTGAGATGCTTTAATCATGTTCTAATTTAAAAATTAATAAAAAATGAAAAGCAACAAATATAATTACCATTAAAGAATTAAAAAAGAAAATATTATGGAATTGAGGTGGAAAAGTAACCTTTATGTCCTCCTGTTGGGAGTATGACTAGAGCAGTCACTCTAGAAATCTACATGATGTTCTAAAACACAAAAGACCTAAAATTATAGCTATTACATAATCAATCTATAGGACTGCTTAGTTTATAGCCCAAGTATGGCAAAGCAGCATCCAACAGGGATATTTGCATGCTGTTTTTATTAAATAAAACTCACTGCTGAATAGCAATTGCCTGTCTAAGTGGCCAACTATGGACAAATGGAGAAAGAGTGCCAAGGATCCATGTGAGAATTTTGTTAAGCTATTAAGAAGAACCAACGTATGTCATCTGTGATAAGATTGGACAAATCAGAGTTCATCAGTTTAAGGAAATTTAACTGTAATTAGAAAGACAAGCTCTACATTTTTCTCCAATATATGAATCTAAAACGAAACAAAACAAAAAAACTGATAGAAAATTAAAAGTGGGACAACTGGGGAATAGGAAGAAACTATTAGTAGTAGGGATAATGCAGGAGGAAACATGACCAATTACATTATATTCAGGTATAAAAATAAAGAGATAAAATAATCATGTACACTTAAATAAAAAGCAAATGTAAAAAGAACATATGACTGAAGACATTACGTAATAAATTAGTCTCCTGCCCCTGAATATAAGAACCATAAAGCTTTATGGTTACATAATTTATTGGGATTGTCATATAGTGCCCAAAGTTATAAAATACAAAATTACCCTAAGCACGCTATATAACATAAAAATGATTAATAGAAAATATAGTTTGTGCATAGATGGTAAAGTTCAAATGAACCACAGATAAATACAGAATGAAAATCATAGAATGTCTCTTTTGTGTAGAAGCTAAAAGAAAGAAAAGAAGCATGTGATATTTTTAACTTCCCCCAGGGCCCTCTTCTTTTGATCATTGTTGCTTAAATATCTAGAGCAGATACTATCAATTCCCTGTCATTTAAGAGTGAATGCTTTTTCTTCTGCTGGTAGTGTGTCACTTGTTAGCAGTACATTAAAAACAAGCAATTCCCAATCTTCTTAATGCTGTGACCTTTTAGTAGAGTCCCTCATGTTGTGGTGACTCGCATCTACAAAATTATTTTCATTACTACTTTTTAACTAATTATACAATTGTAATGAATTGAATTATTTATCTGATATGCAGGATATCTGATATATGACTCCTGTGAAAGAGTCATTTGATCCCCCAAAGTGGTCATGACTCACAGTTTGAGAAGCAATGCACTAAACCATCATACACACACACACACACACACACACACACACACACACACACACACACACTGCACACAAACAGTACAAAGAGTGAGAACCATGGTACTTAAGGAAACATGTGAATGATGCTGTAATATTGACTTTCTTTTCACTTTTTTGCAATCCCAATGTCATGGAGTCTTTAAAGATGTCCTAGCCATCCGCTCAGACACAATAAGTGATGATAGTATCATTTTTGTAATTTGACAGTCATTAGCACACAATTGGTGTACAATCCATATTTCTTTAATACATGTAACCTAGGCATGGTCTATGAAAAAGGTATATACAAAACCAAATAAGAAGGAGATAAAAGGTATACATGACAAAAAGTCCATATAAACAAATTAACACTATGAAACAGAATACATTCAGCTACTTGCTATGGCACCAACATTTAATTAAATACAGTTGTCTCATAATATACTCTAGGGCTGAGCTTCCTCACAGCTGAACTGAAATTGTTTAAATAAAACGAGTCTCATTAAATTTTGTAATTGTTGTTTGTGTGGAGACTTGAACTTTGCCTTTTAAAAGAAACTGCTCCATCTGCAGCTAGTATAAAGTATCAGCTGGCAATGTTTAACTGTCATGAATCATCCATTTATTTTTTTTCTCTTCCCAAGCCAGCCAGCCTTACAGAGAAGTGAGGCTGAAAAAAAAATTATTCAGAGAATGTCTTGGGAACTTCATTGTATGCCTGTCTCCTGAGCTTTATGCATACTAAAAGGAAACTTCGCTGGGTTTCTATAAAGGTAAAAGTACACGCATCATGGGAATGGTGCAGCTGCACAACTTCAGCCTTTTTTGGTTGTCAAAAGAGAGGAAACAGATCATCAGAACGTGAATGCCTCATTTTATAATGCTGCAGCATTCGGTACAGCTCTAACAGGCAAGTGTGTCTCGACAAAGAAAGTATACCATTGCTGTGAGCTGATAACAAATAGCTTCCTTGGAAGGCATGAAATCTGTAAAACTTCAACTTTATTTTTTTAGTCTATGAAAGTTAGTACAGATTTAAAAGAGAGGAAGGCTTGGTACTTGTGGAAGACCTACACAAATTTAACATGGGGTCCCTACCATTTCTGCATACAGTCATGTTTTACGAATGATGAAAATTTCATAAATAAATCTTTTAGAAAATAAATGTCTTGAGGTTACATATACCAATAATCCCAACAACCAAGCAGTTCAGGCAGGGGGACTGTTCTAAGTTTCAGGTTTCTATGCTTGGTGAGACCCTGTTTTAAAAGCAATATAAGTATACAAAACAAGTATGTTATTTGATTTCTTTTACTAGTGACTTTTTTTCAATTTGCACAATATTGTTTTTGAAATTTATATACACATTTCCCTAAGAAGTTCAAACATGATGCAAGAGTCAAAGACATTGTTGATAAAGAAGGCAGGTCTGCTAACTCCATACAGCCCTCATACATATATGACTTATTGAAAAAGCATTCTAAAGTCATGGATTATGAAGTGCCAATTATGCTCAGAAAAACTGTTAATCACTTTGTTTTTTAATGAAGGAAATGATGTTACTAAAAATTATCATAATTTTGGAAAAAGAGGGGGAGAGAGGAACAGATAGGGAGATGGAGAGAAAGAGAAAGGATGGGAGGTGGATAGGGCCCTTTTAACAGGGAACATAGGGAATTTCACAGGTGGTGCTCTTAGTGGCTGCAGCTTGATCGAGTATCCTGTCAGAACCCCAAGGACAGGCCAGTACAGATATCTGAATATTAACCTTAGGGTTGTGTGTAGTTTACAGATTTCTTGGTTCATTTCCCTCAGCTTCCTTCAGATAGTCTCACATTCTGTTTTCATGTCATGTTCATTTTGTTACCCTCTTTTCTCCCTTCCTGTTATAACCATAAAACTTACATGGATAGGGGGCGGTGAGACTAATAATACATGAAATTACCTCTATACACATAAGGTAAAAACCACAAAAAAAGAAAAGCAAAGAAAAATCACTAAATGATTCACCAAATCCAGGACATCATTTCTTTTTTAACATTTATGAGGGAACTTGATTAGACAAGGACACCAGAGTAGCTTCAAATATTAGTACATTTAATTATGTTTTGAGATTTTAAAATATGAACATAGGTACTTGTTATATTTTGAAATAATATTCATGCATTATTTTACTCGTGTGTGTGTGTGTGTGTGTGTGTGTGTGAGAGAGAGAGAGAGAGAGAGAGAGAGAGAGAGAGAGAGAGAGAGAGAGAGAGAGAGAGAGAGATCAGGTATTTTAATAAGTTGTAAGATACATTTGACAGCATTGTAAAATTATAAGATACATGCATGCATACATACATATGTACATACATACATACTGTTGTGTTGTGTGTCAACTTGACACAAGCTAAAGTCATCAGAAAGTAAGTAACCCCAGTTGAGGAAACGCCTCAATGAGATTCAGCTGCCAGGCATTTTCCCAATTAGGGATCATTGGGGAGGTCCAGTGGTGAGTGGTACCATTCCTGGGCTAGTGGTCCTGGATTTTATAAAAAGGCAGGTTTAGCATGCCATAGGAAGCAAGCCAGTAAGCAGTTCCCTTCAATGGCCTATGAATCAGCTACTGCCTCTGGGATCCTGCCCTGCTTGAGTTCCTGTCCTCACCTCCTTCAATGATGAATAGCAATGCTGAAGAGCACGCCACATAAACCATTTCTTCCCCAAATTGATTTTTGATCACGGTGGTTTTTTTCATAGCAATAGAAACTCTAACTAAAACACATACATATATACACACACATACATACATACAATATAAGATGCTACTCAATGTATTCCCATTGAAGCAGAAATATCTCAGTGGCACTGGAAGAATCTGTGATATATTCTTCATAGTGCTTATATTTTTTTAAAAAATAAAATTTATTATATTTGTTCACGGAAATTTACCATTTGTCTATGTAAAATTTATTCATACCCAGAAGACTTCTGCAACTTTATGCATTGGTTGGAAGTTTCAATGAGGGAGTACAAGGCCTGTTCAAGTTAGGTGAAAAAGAAAATGTACAACCTAACATAATTTTGCAAAGGATAAACAAAAGTAAAACCACATCAACCCTTGACATTTGCATGCTTTGTATTCCCACATCCCTGTGTCCTTCCTTCAAATGGCCTTTTGAAATTCTCAGGCTGGGTAGTTATTGTTGACAGCTTGGGGCTTACATTTCCCCAGCTCTGGTTCATAAATGCTCACTGAACTGGCATTTTTAATAGATATAAATAATGTATTATTCCAGGTGTCCGTTCTGCAACCCCTTTAGCATATTCACTGTTTAATTCCCTTGAAAAACAATGTGTTCTGAATACCAAACTTGTGAAACATTTGGTAGAAAGACATAACATTTTTTAGAAAATTTAGCACAAAAAAGTGAAAACCAATATCTCTGAAACTGAGGGGAAACTGTTGTAGAAGGAGCCTTATATTTTATAGAGCTCATGATTATTTATTTTAAAGAAAATACTAATATTCAAATGTAAATTGAGTTCCTAATTGGTCTAATTAGTAAATACCCAGAGTCAGATATAGAGGAAAATGCTGAGAGATCAGAGAAAAGAATGTATAAGAACACCTTACCTCCTTTGTGTCTCATAAGACAAGAAAACTATTTCCTGTTTCTGGCCACTTATCCCTTCTCTCCACCCAGCCATCCCCTTCCTATCTGTATACAAGTTCAGGGGGATATGGAGGCATGATTCAGGTAATGGGGAGAATGTAAATGTCACTATTTTTCAGGTTCTAATTCTGTAATGATTTTTTTTTGTTATTGTTGTTGTGCAATGAGTGAGTGAGTGCAAAAAATATGATTGATGCAGAAAGGGTGAAATTCAGTGTAACTATTCCCAGCTTCCACTAGGACTGCCAATTCTAATTATTTGCAAGTTCATTGTATTTGATTATATCTTTTAAAAATTACTATTTCAGTGAATATCTATTTTCCACTCATCACACCAAAGGTTCTAATTATTTTCCCAACTTTATAAAACTTTAAGTGTTATAACTGTAGTTAAGAAAACACATTTTTTTGTAGCTCAGGAACATCTGCTGTGAACCTATGTTCTTCAAGTTCCTCCAAAGATACTAAAACTCACTTCATGACTGCAGAGATGTCTCAGCGATTAAGAACTTGCTCTACTCTGTAGGGGAGCTAAGTTTAATTCCACACACCTACACGCAGGCAGCACAACCAGTCCAATTCCAGTGAATTCAACACTTTCTCCTGGCTTCCACAGTGTTTATGCTTATGTATATATCCTCACAAAGAAACACACAGAAATACAAGCATTGTGTTACAAATAATACGATTTAAAAATACTCTTTAATCTAAAAAATACTGTCTTAGCATTTTATGCCCCCTGCCCATTTTCCTTCAACTAGGAAATAATTTTGAGCCTTTCTCCTATAGACAGACTTTTGTGTAAAGCATGTGATAATTATTTTCATGCACTCCCTATTTCTTTCAACATTCCATACTGTCTTCCCTCTTCAGTTCTCAATCAAACCTCTAAAAATACTTATGATCCTTCTTGATTCCAGCAGCACACAAATTTTTAATCTATTCTGTATGCCCTTGAGTTATATACATATGACTCATCGTTTCATTTCAAAATGCATGAGTCATGTGTCAGAGAAATATGCACTTCTGAGATTAAATAACTCTACTTGAAAGTTGATGAATTATAAGGTCAAAATTTTTTTGTTAATGTTGAAAGTCATGTGTTATACCAAAGAGGTAAACAGCAAGTCACTATCAGAAATTAAAGGAAAACCCAAATTCTATTTTTTTTCACACAGAACCCCAATGAATGCCTTAGAAGAGATTGACACAGATGTACTAGGCTAAAATATTTTTTTAACTGTGAACATTACATCAATAGCGTCCAGGTTTCAATATGTTTTGAAGTTAAAAAAAAATCTGGCTATTCTTTCCAAGTTGAGAATATGTTGCCCAACAGCTTCTCCAAATGATATTAGGTTTTGTATCAAGTTCATAAAAGGAAAGAATAAAAGAAGATGATGAGGATTTCTTCAGCATGGATGCTATTTTGATAATTTTTTGTCAGAAAAATTTGTGTCTAAATTTTAAAACAAATTATATGACTGCATTATACTCTTTCATCAATGTTCGTGTGTACTCTACAAACATCCTTAAATAATTCAACTCTTAAAAGTATTTCATGAAGACCTTATACTGACCCACTGACAATTTTTGAAATACCTTAAAATTAATTGTGTTTTCTTTATTCATTGTTCATGGATTGTAAGGGACATTTTCTTTGGGGAAAAAAACAATAAATAGAAAATATACTCTTCCCTGCTAGGAACTAAAGAGAGATAGGGGAAGCTTGTGACAATTAGATAACAGTTCCTGAACTTTATGCTGATGCATTGAGTACTTTGTGTGTGTGGGAGTGTGAATCTAATTTCTGATTACACATTTAACCTTTCAAACCTAGGACATTGCTTATCATACTCAATTTGGGGGAGTTTGGGCAGTTCCTTGAAATCATTCTTGCATTAGTGAAAGCTACAATGCCCTCCAGCCCCACGGACTAACATGCCATAACTTAGTAAAAACAGTATTGCACAGTGAAAGTAACTAAAGAAAAATGTATATATGGTTGGATTTGTTTCATTCTGAGCAGGAAATCACATATATGTATATATATATATATATATATATATGTATGTATGTATGTATGTATGTATGTATTCAAAAAAGAAAAAACTCAATTAATTGCTTCAATGTGATATATGCCTGTAGGCAAGTTTATGGTGCATTTTCTTTATTAGTGACTGATGTGAGAAGTTCCAGGCATTTTGCATTGTGCCATCTCCAGCCAGGTAATCTGGATGCTATTAAAAAAAAAAAAAAAAAAAAAAAAGATGTCTGAACAAGCAATGTGGGAACCGGTCAGTAAGCAGCACTCTGTGTGACCTCTGTATCAGTCTATTGCCAGGTTTCTGACTTGAATTCCTTCCATGACTTTCTTTGGTGGGAGACTGTGACCTGAGAACTGTAAACTGTAATAAACACTTTCCTCCATAAGGTACTTTTGGCCATCATGTTTGATTATAGTTATAGAAACCCTAAGATAGCTATTGTATTTCCATGGGGAATTCTAGCAAAATAGTTTAAATATTTTGGAGTAGGAAGAAAGGGTAAGGTTAGAAATTTGTAATTGAATGGTGGACTGGAGAGGTAAGGAATGGAGATAGGCTAGTGTAGGAGAAGGGTAGGGTTAGAGAGAGCACAGATAAGGAGAATAGGGTAAGGAAGCCTGAGAGATGAGAGGAAGGCAGAAGGCAGAGACTGGGGTGTCCCATGCAACATTTTCATTTGGTAGCAAGTGGTCTACATATAAATAAATCCAATCGTGTCATTTCATAATGAGAAATTGTAATTATAAAATTTAATGTACTGTCAGCATGACTCTATAATATAATGTAAAAACATGTAAAGAATTTTAAGCCATTGCAAGGGATATTTCAAAGCTAACTTTCAATAATGAAAATAACAAGCAGAAACAGTATAAATAAGCAGAGTACTGTAACAACAGCATAAAGAGACCAGAGCCTTAAATTATCTATGCAATTCTCTTATACAATTTTTTTTTCTAAAATACATACTGGTTTAGTCCATAAAAACTCTCTCAAATCTTGAAAAATACAGACACCATGAAAATGTTTTTTTTTTCCTGAAACATAAATAGCATAGGTCTTACAACTGATGAAAACAGATGTGAAGAATCCTGTTGAATTGAGGGAGGAAGGATTGTATGAAAATACAGGAAAAATAGATTGCTTTTTCCAATGGCTGTAGAGAGCCTTGGGAGGACATGAACGTAGAATTTGAGGGTTTTGTTTCTCACACAATTCTACGAATAGACTAACACACTTCCTAGCTGTACTGTGCCTATATCTTGCATCTATCATCAATTTATACCTTTAGAAGCTGTTATTAAAATATAAATGGAGGTGAGGTAAGAAGATATATGATTTTGATGTTTGTATCTTCCTTTGCTGGAGATCTCTGAATTTCTTAGCATAGTATAACAAGAAATGCAGGGTAAATTTGTTTATGAAAAGCTTTAATCATTATAGCTAATTCACTTATGAAAATAAATTTGGCTCAATTTCTCATTATTTTACATTTTATGAGAAAATTCTATGTGTTGCCTCTCCAGCAACTGATCCACTCATTTAACATAATTGTTTATAAAAATAAAGGAATTTACCTGTGTCTCGTATTTATCAAGTACTGCTAGAAGATATTTACTATTTATGATCCCTGTAAAGTTTCAAAATTGATGAGAATAGAGTTGACTGCCTAATAGAAAAATTCATATATTGTCAAAGTGTCTTCTTCTAATCATGCATACACTGTGAAAAAACATTTCAGCACACAAATGGAGCTATAAGACAGAAATTTTTATTAATTTTGAAACTTTTAAATATAAATGAATAAATTTTGCCTATCTGTTGGTATACTTTCATACATAGATTTATAACTGTATTCCACCTACTAAAATGAGCCATAAAATATTATTCATCCAGTGTATTTCCAAATTTGGCCCTAGTCCTCTGTTGAGTAATTATTCAGAATAGAAATCATACTCCCCAGGTTTCTTCATTGCTCAATCTCCAGTCAGCTTCATTTCCTCTTAAGGTTCACTAGGACTAATGATGCATCCCCTTTAACACAACAATAGAATGCTAATTATCTGTAAATTTATAATTTGTTCACTTGTGAATTTGCACTCCTATGGTAAGTAGACAGCCTTCCCCTCCCCCCCCCCGGAACCAAAGCCAAAAAGAAGAGTCATAATAGGGCTATTTTAATGGGTTATTAAATAAGTTCATTTTTATATAGTTCAGTGTCATCATTAGGTTTCAGCACACTTTAAGAAAAGTCTTTAAATATGTGTGTCACTTCTCAATTACCTGTCTTAATGGAGAGGTGCAGCAATGTGTGTAATTCAAATGGATGCTAATATACATATGTCTAACGTAGAGGTACCCATGTCATATGCTTTTAGAATAAGTAAAATTCACATAAAGCAGTTACTGGTAGAATCACATAATCTTTGGTTCTACCAAGTTTCTTCTATATTCTTTCTTAGATTCAAATAAAACATTTTACTATTATCCAGGTTTAAATAATGATGTTAACACAAAGAGCCTTTTTGGTGTTGTTTACTTTCCAAATGGGTTATGCTCTTCCTCAAACAGATTGAATGTAACAGCACCATTGTCCTATAAATGGTTTTGAAAACATTTGCTAAATCTATAATAGTAGCTAAAATCCTGCCTCACATTCAGGTACCAGTACTGATACAGCGTTTAAGACAGAGCCAGCTGATAAGAAACTAGTAACTACCCTACAGCTTTATATCTAATACAGCGTCTCTGTGTGTTATTTGGGGCTGGCACAGCAGTGGGACCAGACTGGCAGGAAAAACCTACTCTTAACAGACTACTTCATACAGTTGAGAAAACTGAGATAATTTATGTAAAGCTTAGACTCTAAGCAATTTGAAAGTGTACAGTGACAGTAGTATAGAGCTGAATATTCAAAATAAATATCTGATCTACATCATTATTGACAAAGAAAATGCAAATTAAAATACTGGGAAAGTAACTTAGTTTTGCCTTGATAGTGCCAAAGAAGCAAGAAAATATTACTTTTTCAGTATTTCTGTGATATTAAAAGCATATGATGGTTTCAGGTCAGAATTTTATAGAAACTAATAAAATTTTAAAATTACATCCCTTCGGCAACACATTTTTAATTAATAATTTAAATGTCAAGAATAAATATATGAGTGTGAATGATCAACATTTAAAGGAAATATTAAGAGCTAGAGCGATGGCTCAGTAGTTAAAGAGCAGTGACTAGTCTTCTGAAAGACTTCTGCTTAGTTCCTAGCATCCACAAGGCAGACGAGAGCCATGTGTGACTTAAGTTCTAGAGAATAGATAACATTTTTTCTGGTATCACAGGAAACAGGCATGCTTGTTGTATACATGCAGGCAAATGGTTATATGTGTTAAATAAGTGAATACATTTTTATTTTTACATTATTTATTATTATTATTTACATGTGTATAAAGATTTTGTTCACGTGTATGTCTGTGCATCAACTGCATGCCAGGAACCTGGAGAGGTCAGGGAGAGTACTGAATCTCCTGGGACTGGAGCGTTGGATGGTTGAGAGCTGTTAGTTTGATGCCCTGAATTGAACCTGGGTCCTCGGCAAGATCAAGTGCTCTTAACCACTGAGACATCTCTAAAACCCAGTAACTTGTTTTCAAATTAAACATTAGATATAATTCAGATATGTTACATTAGCATGATTCTTAAGTGTATTAAATATAAATGGTATCTTATGACTTTAAAATATTTCACTATTTTGTCCTTTATAAAGATGTAAGTTTCACATACCCATTGCAAGAAGTACAATGGCAACTACTTATCGTGTTGAAAAAGCAAAATTTGCATTAATAATTAGGACAGGGCATTCATTATAAGTAGTAGAACAGGAACAGATAAATGACATGAAGAGTATATGTATTTTATAATTGAAGAACATGACCTTGTTAATGAAACAGTCTTTGAAAGATAAAACAAAGTCAAATATAAATAAAATACGTTTGAAATTCTTTTTCCATAATAACTTCTATTTCCACGTGGTCATAATCTGTGGCCAAAAACAATGGTTTGGCACAGAAAATGAACTTTCTTACTTCATGGAAAAGAAAATAAAAATCAAGCATTAAAGATGCACTGTGCCTACATTGCTTTAATTTATTCATTTGTAAACTAGGGGCTGCAGTGCACCAGGTGTTAATATTGCTTGGAGCAATATAGACAATACTCTCCCTTATGAAACTTACACTCATTACACATCAAATGGAACTAGACAAAATGCAATAAATGAATGTTTAGTGAGTGAATAAAGATAGAAATAAATGATGATCTTGGATCTCCTTGAAATCACAGCCTGATGGGTATGTTTTAGGCAGTGCTTCATTTGATAGGAGATGTCAGAGACAGCTCACAGTGGAAAGTATAGACATGTGATGTGGTACAAGAGCATGAAAAATGTAGATAAAGTTGTCCATACAGACACCATGGGCTGTACAGATACATAAGGAAAGTGGACACACAGGTTTTCATTGATGACCATTAAGTAACGAGAAATTGGGTCATATATTCAGTCTTCAATCTCCTCATGCAGAAGGCCAATATGGCAGGCTTATCATGGAAATGTCAAAAGGGGGACCCCAGTCTGAGACCTGGGGAACCAGCATAGGACCAAATCAGGACCTCTGAATGTGGGTGTCAGTTGGGGACCCGGGCAGTCTATGGGGCCTCTGGTAGTGGAACCAGTATTTTCCCTATTATATGAATGGAATTTGGGAGCCCATTTCCTATGGAGGGATACTCTCTCAGCCTAGATACATGGGTCCTAGGTTCTAGCCCAAATGATGTGACAGACTTTGATGATCCCCCATGGGAGGCCTCACCCTCCCTGAGGAATGGTTGGGGGATGGGATGGGAGGTTGGAGGGGGGGGAATGGGAGGACAGCAGGGAGAGGGAACTGGGATTGGTATGTAAAAAAAGATTTAAGATTTTTTTAATTTAAATGAAAACTAATTTTAGAAAAAAGAGGGGAAAAATGGTCAGTTCAAATGAGGCTTACTTGGTTAACTACTGTGAAAGGGGCTTGGTTTTACCCTGAGCGTAGCAGAAGGCATGGCATTGGTTAGTGTAATGTAGCAAAGGATTGAAGATACCAAATTACTTAGTGCATGTGGCCATTGTGGTCTTGCTAACATAAGGAAAGGGAGGAGTAGAAACATGATAAGGGTGCCTGCAGCAAGGGCCTAGAATGGAATGAAGGCAGACCCTTACCACTGGCAGTGCTGATGCAGTCTTTGGTAAGGAGAAATAAGAAAGCCAAGAGTCTTGTGCAGGTTTCTTAAAGGGTCAACAGTAAGTTTGTCTTTACTCATTGGTGGAAGCAATCCAGGAGGAAGAAAGCCTAACCCAGAGGTCAAAGTGAGAGCTCAGAGTGATCCTCTGGGAAGGCAACAGGAAGAAGCAAGGCTTAGTGAGTGCTGAGTGAAGACCATGGATCCTTATGACTTTCCATGCAGTCATCACAGTGAGGTAAAGAAGGAGGGTTCCTCCAAGGAACCTCATTGTTGATGCCAAAGCAATCACCAGTTTTGTAATTTCCATCATGCCGGATGGAATGGGATGCAATATTCCTCCGTTTTTAATCTCCACTGAGCAGAAAGTTGAAATGGTATCTCCTTAAAATAGAGTATTTGTATATTTAAAAAAAAATAAGATTATAATTTAAGTACATTTACCTCTTCCCTATCCTCTGTCCAAACCCCCCATTTACCCCTAATGCTAGCCTTCATATTTATGACCCCTTTTATCATTCATTGTTATTATATGCATAGGTACAAACATATATAATTCTAAATGTAACCTGTTAAGTCCATGTAATGCTACCTGTATGTATGTTTTCGGGGCTGACCATTTGACACTGGACACCAGTCTGTGTGTCAAAGGAAAGTCACCTCTCCTATTCCTGGTAATCCTCAACTGGTTATCCTTTGTGTAGGATAGAGAGCTTGTAGGCTTTTCCCCATGTGGTTTGTCATGTCTGCTGCTGGCGTCTTGATCATCTCACATTTGGTGTTCCTGTTGGTGAGATTTTATAAGTGTAGTTTCTGATATTACCAGCAAACAACATCTGATCTTCTCAATCTTTACTGTCTTTTCATTCCCTCGTCTTCAATGTTCTGTGATCCTGGGTGGCAGGAGTGGTTTGATGATGTAAATGGATTCCACAACTCTCCATTTTGATTGGTTGAGGTTTACTCTAGTGGTCTCAGTCTGTTGCAAAGAGAGTTTCCATGATGAGGGGTAAAGACTACAATTTTCTGTGGTATACAGACATTTTATATATAGATTGTCAACAGCCATAGTCTGTTTATAGAAACTCTTGTAGACTGTTATATTACATAGTGATTAAAGCATGCATCCATTTGGAAAGAAGAAAAAGAAACAGATTTCGTTAATTCTCACCCCTTAGTCATTCATCACGCAGTGGTAATATGCTGTTTGTAATTTGTTAAAGCTTGCCTAAGGGTACAGAAAGCAATCCTAGCCTTATGCCATAAGGCCAGGCAAGGGTGATGCACACCTTTAATTCCAGCAGCCATATTAGCTAGTCATAGAGCCAGGCAGTGGGTGCACACACATTTAATCCCAAAGTTTGAGAGACAAGTAGGTGGAGCTCTCATAGTTCAAGGTTACACTTGGATCCAATCTAACAGTAAAACAGCTCAAGCAAATATAATCTTAGCACTTGGGGTCACATTCCTTTAATCCCAGGACAAGCGAGGCATTAAAACTCAAAGGACCTCCTATGAAGATTTATTCTCTAGCCACACAGAGGACAGGACAGCCGTTTTAGCCTGAGTCAGAGATAAGAGCAAGTGGCAGACTGCATTGCTTCTCTGATTTTCTGCTTGAAGCTCAATATCAGTCTCTGGGTTTTTATTATTCGTATTATATCACATTCCAGCTTGTTTTATCCAGATAATCAACCCATTTCTCTTCTTTTCACACATTGTTTCCTCTATAGTTGTCTATTTTTCTTTTTCATTACATTCTTTCAATGATCTCTGATACATGTTGTAAACAAATTACATGTACTGTGTGAAAAAAAAAACCAGATTAAATTCTCTATTTCCAAGCCAAATTACAAAATAAAAACTCTGATGCAGCATCATCTTAAAAAACAAGAGTGGATGAATAACAGTCATGGGCATAAACACATTGTTCAGGGAATCAAAAAGCACAAATGTAAAGTAATATTTATTATTACACAGCTGTCTTCAATAGTTTTTATAAACTGCCAGTCATGATGGTCATGTAGCTTGCACTGATAACATGCCATAGGTAAGTAATCAATTATAAATTCATTAAATTTATTACTCTGTGTACAGAATAAGATCAAAATTTATTTTATATACTTATAGATAACTTCTATTATGTCTTCTTAAAATCATTTGAAATATATTTGAAATGTTCTTTAATAATCAAATATTTGACTTCTGATTTTATATAGCACAGTAAATCCATGGTAATTGTATTTTTATTGGCAAATTATGTTAATTTGAGAATTCTGGTTGCTAGGTCAGTCTTTCAATTTTGAAATACTAACTTTTCAACCTAACTTGATTATCCAGCAGTGTATTCAAAATGAATATACATTCACACACACACACACACACACACACATTTACACATATGAAGTAGGTAACTCTGGTAAAATTTAAACAAAATAATCCCTGAATATATATATGTATATATAGATGTATATATAAACATATATATATATATATTAATGAAACCGCTAACTATATATATATATATATATATAATACACATATATAATATGTTTAGATGTTTAGACTCTCCTCCAGATACAAGTGTGTATAGCTGTATATATATGTATGTATGTAAATATATATATATTACACGCTCACATATATGTGTATATGTGTGTGTGAGCCCATACATATATTTATGAAATTTTATATATATATATATATATCTGAATATATATATAGAGAGAGAGACAGAGAGAGACAGAGAGAGAGAATCTAAACATAAACAAATCAATGTTTATTTTAAAAATAACAAGTATATAACAAGATGTTTACATCTTGTTTCTTTAGAAAGGGAGTAAGAATTGAAATAAGCTTTGGGTTCTTTTTCAAGCAAGAAGCATTCATATCATATACGAAGAATTCTGTGTTATGAGGCCCACATAAGTAAGAAACAAATGCATTGGCCTGGTGGTACTAGCACACACATTTAATCCCAGCACTCAGTGGCAGGGCCAGGCAGATTTCTGTGATAATGAGGCCAGACTGGTCTATAGAGCAAGTGCCAGGACAGGCTCCAAAGCTATACAGAGAGACCCTGTCTTGAAAAATAAAAAACAACAAAACAAAACAAAAACAAAAAACAAAAGAAAAGAAACAGTTGTGTATTGAGATGTGTGAAATAACAGCATTTCTGGTCCTTTCCATTCTGTCCTCAGTGATCAAAGGGCACCACACCTTAGACTTCATAGTCTCCAACATGTTTCTGGTTGTTGGCAGGTTATAGTCTAGTTATGTGTCTTTCTTAACTATTCAGTGTTTCTCCACGGTAGAAATGCTCATGAAGTTCCCAATGTCCTTAATCAAAGCCCTCTCCCGAAGTGCAGGTTCCCATGTCAACACTGACCTTTTGAAGGACATTAGAAGGCATTCAGCATGATGTTAGCCTTCAGCATAAACAGGCTTGATTCCTGACTCATCTCTGAGTCATTCAGATATAGTCACTGTTGGGCTAAAAAAGGAGAATATGCAGGTTCTAGCCTCCATGTTTTCACACATCTTGAATAACGGGGTTTAATATTACCCCTTATCTTTCTAAATAAAAAGTAATCTTCCTGTCTAAACAAAGTTCACAAGAGAGAGACTGGCACAGGTACATGTGAGGAGCTAGCTCATGTAACAGCAATGACCGTCATGACTATTGGTTCCATTTTTTAAGCTCACTTATGTAGACCTTAAATTGTTATTCACTGTTTTGTATATAGTTTTGTATCAAGCCTAAATCTTTTCTTTAGACTAAAAGGGGAATTGTACTGAGATATTCACTTTGTCAGCATCTGTGGTACAGGGGTGGAGACAGGGATGGAAGTGACCTGGGGAACTAAGTCTGAGGAGGAGCCCAGGAGCGCTCTCTAGCTGGCAGGACCTGGACAGGAGAGCATCCAGTAGAACCTACCTGCTAGTGTTCATCTGTCTATGTTGTAAGTTATGTCTCCCTGAATAAACATCTATCCAGCTTATTTTTTTATCCAGATCCTTATGAAACCACAATACACTTGCTCAACATCTCTGCCTCTCCCTCATGTGGGGAAAAAAACTGATATATTTTTGTATACTATTCTACTTTTCTTCAGAAGTAATTTGTCGAGAAACATTATGTACCATCAATACAGGGTTAGATTTGACTCCAATTTCCCTTAGTTAAGGGTACAGAAATTTATCACACCAAATGCCAATACGATGCAGGAATCTAACTGATACACATGGGCCTTTTCATTCAGCTACAGAAAGGCATTCCGGGCCGAATGTAGCCACCCAGCACAAAGAGGAAATGGCTGGAACCCCTGTGAGGCCTTTTCTATTACACCATTTTCTTTTGCATATGACATGGCATGGCCTCCTTGGAAACTCAATGAGTTTGGCTTCCAGAAATTTACAACTTTCATGAAGCTCTGGAAGACATTAAAATACTCCAGGCAGTTATGTGTTTATGTGGGGTATAGGAAAACTAACTTACTACTTTATAACTAAAATTTTCTTTAGATCTCATTTTCTTTATCTGCTTATATATTGATAATAGTGTTGGACTAGGCTTGTACATTCTTGTCTGTGTAGAGTAGGTGATGTTCTGTATTATAGATACTACCCAAAGTGCTCTCATGAGGTATTATATTGAGTTAGACATTACAGATATCAGGACCATCCTCATCATCTTCATTAGATTCTCATGGCTCCCAGATGTTGTGGATTCATAGGCTTCTTCTTTTGTATAACTTTACTATTCATTAATGTGTCTTTGGTATTTAAAAGTTAAAATTACTATTTTGGTTTGAGCCTTGCTTCTTTTTTGAGAGAGAGAAAGAATATGGCTCTTAGTGAGGTGAAGCTGATCTTGAAGGAAGGAAAATATTATCAAAATACATTATAGGAAAAAGTTAAATGAAATATAAAACTTAAAATTATAACATTTTTGGGGTTATAAAACCATCATGGACCATGATCAGTGTACTTATTATATATAGGATAACTGATCCTGGCCAAATCTTATATTGAATACATATAATAAATTTTTGTTATATAATCCTGGATTTTACTTCAGTGAACACCATTAAACAATATTTCTTTGTTGTATACCTAAGGAAACACTTATCTAGCAAGAAAAATTTGTAATGCAAAAATACATAACATATATTTAAATGGGGCAAAGAAAAAACAATTCAGATTAAGCTTTTACTTGAAAAGTAAATTGAAACTTGTTATAGAAGTGATAATATCATGTTTTCTGATACGGATAGTCAGAAAATGAAGGATGTGCTATAATTCTAAATCAAATGGATTTTGACACCAACCAAATTACTATTTATAAGAAAGAGGATTTTCTAATATATTTGCAAGCTGATCTACTACATTTTGCTTTAATTTATCATTTTCAAAAACAAACGCAACTTACAAAGAAAACATTGCTAGATATACTGAATTTTATTGTGGATTATTTATGATATAAATTGTTAGCCAAAGACTGGCCAAATTTGAGGCTTCAGATATATAATGTAAGAACCTACTCTATGTCAAACACCATGTATTATTTACATTGTTATGTGTATTTCCAAGTGTGGGTTTGAATAAGTGAAGACTAAAGATAGATTCTGTCTATTGTTCCCTTAGACCCCTCAACTCTTAGGAATTCTTTCTCACTGTTCTTTACCTTGTGTTAGTTCTGTTCAACTATGTTCATAGCAGCATTATTTGTAATAGTCAGAACTCGGAAGCAAAGTAGAAGCCCCTCAACTTAAGAATGAATAAAGAAAATGTGGTACATTTAAACAATGGAGTACTACTCAAACAAACAAAAAAAAAAAAAACCCAAAAAAAACCAAAAAAACCCAAAACAAACAAAACAAAACAACAAAAAAAACCACACGTGTAACCTTGGAATCACAGGCAAATGGGTGAAACTAGAAATAGCCATCCTGAGTGAGGTAACCCAGTCACAGAAAGAGAAGCATGCCATGTACTCATTCATGTATGGATATTAGACATTGAGCAAAGGATCACCAGCCTACAATCTATACCACCAGAGAAGCTAGGAAATAAAGAGGACCCTAAGAGAGACTACATGGTTCCCTTTAGAAAGGAAACTTGGCAAGAGCTCCTGAGCAAATTGGGATCACTGTGGGGGACAGGTAGGAGAAAGAGAAGGGGAGAAAAGCATGGGGGAGGAGAACATGAGGGATCAGAAAGACTAAGTTGGGGAAGAATAGAGAAGGAGAGCAAGAAAAGAGATACCCTTATAGAGGGAGCCATTATAGGTTTAAAGAGAAATCTGACACAAAAGAAATGTTCAGAGATCCACAAGGATGGCCCCAACTAGGAATCTAAGCAATAGTGGAGAGGCAACCTTAAATGCTCTGCCCCTATACTGAGATAGATGATTACCTTAAATGTCTTCCTAGAACCTTTACCTAGTAGCTAATAGAAGCAGAAGCAGACATCCGTAGCTAAACACTAAGCAAAACTCCTGGAATCCAGTTGTAGCGTGAGGAATGATGAGCAAAGGGGTCAAGACCATGCTGTAGAAACCCACAGAAACTGACCAAGTGGACGCCAGTCTTAAATTTGGAGAACCAGCATTTGAAAAAAACCAAGCCTTCTAAATGTGGATGTCACTTATGAGGCCTGAGCAGTCTATGGGCCCACTGACAGTGGAACCAGCATTTATCCCCAGCGCACAAATGGACTTTGGGAGCCTATTCGACATGGAAGTCTACTCTTTCAGCCTAGGTTCTCCCCAAAATGATATGACAGACTTTGATGATTCCCCACGGAAGGGCTCACCTGCCTGGGGAGTGGTTGGAGTTGGAATGGGGGATTGATGGGGCCCATAGGAGGGTGAGTGAGAGAGTGATCTGGGATTGATATGTAAAATAAGATTGTTTCTAAATAAAAAAAATAGAAACACACACAGCAGGTACACAGACTGGGCATAGAGGGGCATACCTTTAATCCCTTTACTTTGGAGGCAGAGGCTGCCTTGAGTTCTATGCCAGCCCGGTCTCCATAGTGAGACCCAGGACAGCCAGAGCTACATAGTCTCAAATAAAAATAATCTGTTAAATTTCTATGTTACTGTACATACTATAGTCATTTTTTTCTGAAGGAATAGAGTTTGTATTTAGCAAGATCCAAAGGAGCTACGGGTTGGGTATAAATTTACTGCATCAAGTAAAGAATAGTATGGAAGCTCCGGTAGCCCTCAATTTGTGCTGCAAATTATTTTCTAAAACAAAGTTCACCTCTGTCATATTTCAAATAATCAAAGTTTATCACTCTTGGGAATGCATCTATTCTTAGCTATAGAAGGAACTTCAGCAAAACAGTTGTTGATAAGGTCTGAGATTGCTGATTCTTGAAGAAGCAATCTTATTTGGAAGAGCTTTATAGACTTCTTATTTAATGGACAACTCAGCATTCAAAGAAATGCTCTTAAGGAAAGGAATTTAATTTTTCACTTATTCATTTGACAATTATTTCATGTGATTATTACTCATTGCAGATCACTATGCCTTTGAAAAGACAAAGTAGTAACAGTCTCATACAAATTTGAACTACGAGGAAATGGTCTGTATAAGTGGAAGATATATGTATCAACATTTTATGTACAATATTTATGTATATATCTAAACAAACAGTTAAGGCCTAGTAAATCTGTTTGGTTTAGCTTGAACAACAAATAATTGATAATTAGATGTAAATGTGCCTTTTATTCAATATGATATTTTCAATGCAAATCAGCAAGTACTGTAGAATTACAAACATTAAGGTAGAGAGAGGCAAGAACATTTCTCTTGTATGCATGGTGTCACAAGAAAAAAATACTTAGCCTAGTTATATCAATTAATTATTTCTTTTTTCTCTACAGACTACCATAAACACATACATACACACACACACACACACACACACACACACACACACACACACACGCACGCACACAGATATCATTCATATATATGTATGTATGTATGTATATCCATTAGGAATATAGTTAATTGAACTTAATTTTAATGACAGTGTGCTTGCATGGACAGGTTTCTTTAAAATCCTGATTTATTTTCTAAATGTAGAGGCATGGTTGTTATTTAAGACCCAATTTCCCCACTGGTCACATTTGGGAGAGTTTCCAAAGCAGGGAACAACTGTTATTTAAGTTCTAATGTGCCACACTGGTCACCTTTGGGAGCTGCTTCTGGCTGCACTGAACTCTTGACTGACTGATTACAAATAAATTAGCACTAATCCTCTAATGTCTGTACAGACATATCCATAATTAAGACACTATGTTAACATACATGTGTACATGCATACATACATACATATATGTTCATATTAAAATATATGTATGTGCTTTAATAATACTTTTAAAATAGTTATTTTCAACACATCTAAAACAACTTAATAGCTTCCTCAATAGAAAATTAGAAAAAAAACATAGGCACAAACAAACTTGGTAAATTGTTATAGAGCTTTAGGTTTATCTTAAGAATGATAAAACAATTATAATAAATAGTCCAACCAAGCTGTAGGCGTATAAACTGAATTATGGTCTTTTGGGCAAGATATCTCCTATGGTACAATAGTGACACTTTACCTTTGTAGTAATCAGCATGTGTGAAATAACCATATCAGTCAATACGCCAACATGGATAGGAAAAATACCCACAGGGCCCCATTCCCTAGGTAAAAGATACGGACAACCAGAATCTGCCAAGAAAGGAAGGATCAGATCAATATTTCCTGGTGTTGAGCCCTCTAATATTTTATCTAATCCCAAACACATATGTATATAAAAGCAACTCTAAGTGAACTTATTAAGTTTTTGTTTGTGTGTTTGTTCTCTCTCTCTCTCTCTCTCTCTCTCTCTCTCTCTCTCTCTCTCTCTCTCTCTGTGTGTGTGTGTGTGTGTGTGTGTGTGTGTGTGTGTAACAATAATATCTAAAGAAGAGGTCATGCATGACTCGGAGAGTGAAAGAGAACATAAATACTAGAAAAATTCAAGAAGAGAGAAGAAGGGGTAGATATTATACCAAGACAGTGGTCCAATATAAAATTCTAAAATAAATAATTGAAAAACAAACATCTTTTCTTGAAGGTGATAGTATTGTATTCCACATTATTGAGTCATTGCATGCTCATGTGAACAAGTACATAGAACCTAATCCTATTACAAATTACTTATTTTTTAAACATTAGTATTATTCATTTAAGCATGTAGGGATATAACCCTTTTGCTTGCTTTTTACATTTATTGAATCATGCTCTGGACTACAATATTTTAGTGGAATTAATGTTGATTCTACTGTTTTATTTTTTAATGGCATTTTTTTTTAGAACTTTTCTAGAGTGTATGGAAGTGTCACATCTTCAACTTCTTGTTTTACTAATGACTACTTTATTTCTCACAAATTTAAGAGTTCAATAGACTATTATGGTTGTGCTAATAAAACTCCCAACATTTTGAAAAATAGATTTAATAATAAACCTACTCAATATAGCAAAATTTCAAAATAATTTTCTTACAACCACATGCAATTTTAGAGAATTTACAAATTTGCAATCACCGATGATTAGTTCTGAACATATGAACCTACTATATAAAACAAAATATTAAGCTATTTTTCATTCTAATGGAGAATAAGATTGAATTTGATTTAATAGAAAACTAGAATCAATGATTAACTTAAAGTATTTGTGTTTACATATTTTTATTGAATACATGTCAAAAGTTTTGTTTGAAGATTCCTAAATTATATGAATAAACTGGGAGAATAGCATATTGTCTGTAAAAGCAATATAAAATTGCACACAAATCTGTCCAGTTGAATGCCATATAACCGACCAGGGATAATGATTCAGAGATTATCTTGGAAGCATGCCAACCAACCACATGTGGGCACCACTTTATGAGAATAACCAGACATACAAACAGATTTTGAATATAGAAAGAAAAAAATTATAAAGTTAAAGTATTTAAAGCTTTCATACTTTTAAGTCCAGCTTATACTCTAATAGCCATAGTCCAAAGTCAAGAAAGACAAGGACATCTCGTGGTGTTTCTCTGCCAAATGCTTGCTGAATGTGGTAGCGATGAAATGGATGGCAGTGTGAGCCTTGCTTTAAATCACCAAGTATATAAGGAAGTGTGAAGCCTACCTGCCACTGCCTTTAGGTGTTGCTTTATTGAATTCTGTATTCAGCACAAAAGGCACGCCATATTGCTAAGCATTAATGGTAAAGTTTGTGGAGATGTCTTTGTAAGACAGCGTTGTTGTGACACCTTAACCACTGTTTTCTGAGAGATGTGTTGAAAAGAGGGAACCCATTCCTGACACTGCCTGGATGGCCAGAAACTGTAAGATGGCTTGCACAGAGATCTAGGGTCATATTTAACAAATTTGACTTGTTAAAAACAAAAAGAAGTAAATGAAATGATTTTTAATGCTATTCTGCTATACTCATATATCAAAACCTAGCCTGACTGTCCTCACAGAGGACTTACCCAACAACTGATGGGAGCAGATGCAGAGACCCATAGTCAAACCCTAAGCAGAATTGTGGGAACTCAAGAGAAAAGGGAAGAAGGAATGTTAGACTCAGAGGAATCAAGGAACCTAGGAGAACTTGGCCCATAAAATCAACTAAGCAGGGCTCATAGGTCTCACAGAAACTTGAAGAGGCGATCATGGAGCCTGAATGGCTCCATAGAGCCTGAACGAGTATGCTCTAGGTCCTGTACATATATGTTATGGACATATAGCTTAATTTTCTTGTGGAACTCATACAGAGGGAGAGAGAGATTCTCTGACTCCTTTCCTGCTCTTAGCTTCCCTTTCCTCCTACTGGGTTGCCTCCTCCAGACTTGATAGGAGGGTTTGTGTCTAGTTTTAGTGCATCTTGTTATTCCTAGTTAGGTTGATATACCTGGGAGTCTTGCATTTTTTCTGAAGGAAAGAGGAGTAGGAGTGGAAATATGGGATAGGAAGAGGGGCCTGGGGGACGTGAAGGAAGGAGAAAGTATAGTCAGGATTTATTGTATGAGAGAAGAATAAACAAAAAGATAAAAGGAATGGGGGGTAGTCTGAAGATCACAAGAGAATAAAACATTTTTATGAAAGCATCGGGTTGGAGTGTGCACTCTCTAGACTTCTCAGGTAGACACATTTGTAAGACTACATTTATGTGTAAATTTAACGCCTTTAAATTTTTCAAAGCCAGTTCTGCTCAGTTTTATGGAGTTAAGATTTTGGGTTGGTTTTCCAGTTTGGAAGTTAAGAAGAAGATGTAATTATTTTAGTAAAGATGAATTCATTTCTAAAAGGCATAGACTTCAAAAATAGCTCTATTTCTCTTAAATATGATGAATATCCATAGAATGGCTGTCAATATATATCAAAGTTGCAAACTCTCTTTGATTCTTTGATATCCATGGCAAGCAATCAATTGCTTTTGGAAAAATGTGCATGTTACTTCATACAGAATGAAATAACTGGCTATGAGTCTTTTATCTTTCTCTTTAGCTATATGTAAGGGAAAGAAAATAAAAACACTGGCCTCCCCCACTGCTTAAAAGCCTCAGGCATTAAGAAAGTAGTAGATAGGTAGGAGAGGAGTGGTACATGTCTTTGATCCTAGGACTTGGGAGGTATTGGTAGGTGGATCTCTGTAAGTTTGAGGTCAGCCTGGACTAGAAAGCATGTTTCAGGCCTACCAGCCAGGCTATTATACAGGGAAACCCTTTGAAACAGAGAGACAGAGAGAGAGAGAGAGAGACAGGCAGAGAGAGACAGAGAGAGAGAGAGAGAGATAACAGAATAGATACCACATTATCAAATACATCAGAAGATAAACAATGATTACTGTACCTGTTTGAGGAGTCTGCCTTTAAGTTGGGCCCAGTACATTATATAGAGTGAGCTCTGTATCTTTGATAAGATCTGGTTAGTAGTTCATGGTGGAAGCTTCCATGGTTGAAAGAGTACCAGGGATGGTATAACATCAGAGCTATATTGGCCCATGTAGAGATCTGTAGACTGCCACTCTGAAATTCTGTATCTCAGTGTTCCTGGGGTAAGTGATGCTTAGGCCTTATTTAGACTTTCATAGAGTGTCCACTAGCCAGCTGTCACCTATTAGTCCTGTTTCTGTGAAGCTACTATCAATGAAGCCTTGATTACATATGGTGTGTTCTAAAGTCATGTGACACTAGCCTAACCTCCTAGGTCAGTGGCGGAGAAGATTTATAATGAATTTACCTTTTTTTCTGTTTTCTAGTCAGGGTGTTGATATGGCTTAGTTTTGTCCATTCAGGACAGAATCTGATACTCAATGCCAGTTTTCAGTTGCCAAGTTTTTGTTGGTTTGTTTTGTTTTGTTTTGGCTGTTTTGTTTTTGTTTTTTACTGTGAGACTGTGCCTACTCAAAGGTCATTCATAGATATATTAGAGTGTGTTATAGTTTCATATTAAGTTTGTGGTTTACAATAAATTAATTTTTAAATTTTTTAGAGAACAAGGTTTTTGTTTTGTTTTACATTCCAATATTTACAGATCTAAAGATATTAAAAACATTCTTTTACAAAGCATTCTTCTTGTTGTATTTTACCTTAAAACATTTAGGGAAGAGAAGGGTAAGTAATCAAAATTTATTGTATGAAAAATTGTTTAAAAATTTTTAAGTATACATTAATTTTTTGCATTATCTATTCTACTCTAATTGTCTGTTTATTTTTGCCAATACACAATATATTACTTTAGCTTTGTAAGAAGCCTAGAAATCAGGTTGAATGTATCAAATTTATTTTGAGACTATCTTGATTCTCCTAGGTCATTCACATTTTCCAACAATTTTCAAAATCAATATTGCAATTTTCACAAAGCATTCTAACTTTGGAGTATGATTGTGTTGAATCATTTTGTGAAAAACAGACAGTGTTAAATTGTACAATCTGTTATTATTTTATTGATTGAGGCTTTTCATTAATTTCTGTTTAGCATTTTCTGGCCTTATTGCACTTGGTTATTTGTGATGAGCACAGACATGTCTTATCTCCAATACTGAAAAAAAAAGTAATCAATATATCACAGACAAGAAGCTCTGTCAGGCCTGGCAGCATCTATCTGGATTAAATGTAGGAAGGTTGGGACTATTTCATTATCCATAACAAAACCCAGGCAGATAAAGACCCCTCCATGTTGAGATCCATACAGATTTTCTCACAGCCCATTTTGAAAAATAAACTATAGAAGCAAACAATGCCGTTATTTTTGTCACATACATCCTAGAAATTCATTATATGCTCAAGGTGAATTATAACCATAGCAACATCACTGATGGTGCCACATTTAAAATGAACTCTTTTCTAGAAAGAGTAATGGACTAGACACTGAAAACAGATACAATCCAACCAAAGAGAAGCAATTATGTCTTAAGTTTACTGTTTCTAACTTGAAAATGTGCATTTTAGGTGTTTTTGTTTAAACTTGAAACAAGTTTGTTTTACATGTCAATCTCAGTTCCCCCACCCTCCTGTCCTCCCCTGCCCCCCCCCTCAACCCCCAACCTATCCCCTTTCCGTTCCCCAGGGAAAGTGAAGCCTTCCATGAGGAGTCTTCAAAGTCTGTTCTATCCCTTGAAGCAGGGCCCAGAACCTCCCACATATGTCTAGACTGAGAAAGTGTCCCTCTTTATGTGATGGGCTCCAAAATTCCTTTTATATACTAGGGACAAACACTGATCCACTACCAGAGGCCTCATAAGACTGCCCAGTCTTTCCAACTAGGGAATCTGGGTTTGTGCTAATCTGGTTTCCAGCTATCAGACCGGAGTCCATGAGTTCCCCCCTGTTCAATTCAGCAGTTTCTGTTGGGTTTCTCCAGCCTGGTCATGACCCCTTTGATCATCACTCCTCCCTCTCTGCAACTGGATTCTAAGAGTTTGGCTCAGTGTTTACCTGTGGGTGTCTGCTTCTGCTTCCATCACCTACTAGATGAAGGATCTAGGATGGCATACAAGGTACTCATCCATCTCATTATCAGGGAAGGGAATTTAAGGTATCCTCTCCAGTATTGCTTATATTGTTATTTGTGGTCATCCTTGTAGATCTCTAGACATTTTCCTAGTGACAGATTTATCTTAAAACCTATAATGGCTCCCTCTATTATGGTTTCTCTTCTCTTGTTCTCCTCTATTCTTTCCCTGACTCAATTTTCCTGCTCCCTCATGCCCACTTCTCCCTTCCTCTTCTCCCCTTCTCTTCCTCCTAACTCCCCCCCCCCATGCTCGCAATTAGCTTTGGAGATATTGTCTCACTCATATAAGGCTTTTAGACATAGACCAAAGGATTACCAATGTACAATTCACACCACCAGAGAAGCTAGGAAACAAAGTAAGCTCTAACAGAGATCTAATGGTTCCCTGGAGAAGGGGAAAGGCACAAGTGGATTGTAGGCTGGTAATCCCTTGCTCTATGTCTAAAATAAATATTTGAGTGAGTACATACCACGTTTTTCTTTTTATGAGTGGGTTACCTCACTCAGGATTGTTTCTTTTAGTTCCATTTATTCGGTTGTGAATTTCAAGATTCTATTGATTTATTTTTCCACTGAGTAGTACTCCATTGAGTAAATGTAACACATTTCTGGTATCTTAAAGGGTAAATGTTGCTTAAAAGCCTCAGAGCCTTTCTTTTCTAGACTGTAGAGGACACAAAGTCTTTGTGCTCACAAAGAAGTTCTAAGAAAGCCAAGAATATTATGCACTTAAGCTTGTCTTTTCAGAAAAGGGCTGTGTATACCCATTTTATACCCAGAAGGCTGAGAGTGAATGCACTCAATAACTGGAGGATTCTCTTGCAGGTTGTAAGGCCAGGCCACAGCTGAATCCCCAGACTATAGTATTTATCTCAGGGTCTCATTCTGCTCATTCCAAGGATAGAGCAGATCCTTAGGGGAGAAGTGACATATTCTTTTAACTAGGTAACCGGAAAAATATTTGTATTACTGAGACCATACCAGATCCTTCCCTGAGTCTTTAAATTGCCGTAAGATTTATTGTGCACATGGAATTGAGATAACTGTTACCAGGAAACGTTTTCCAAAAAAAATGTGCTGTATTTTACATGCCCAATCCTTACCATTCCAGTATCAAACTCTAGAAGTTTGATGTAGCCCAACTGATTAAGTTGCGTTGGACCAAATTTCCTTTCTGCCTTTTCATGGATACCTTGTTGGCCACTGGTAGCATTTTCAGGGACCCCAACAATAGACATCGGGCCATCTTTTGAAATTGTTATTACTTTGCCAAGTTTATCTTCTCCAGTTTCTTGTTTTACTGGTATGTGTGCTGATTTCCCATGACTGGTGATAAACAAACAAACAAACAAACAAACAAACGACCATAACCCAGTCTGAAAGAATAGGGACTTCCTTTGTCACAGTTCTAGGAGGTACACGCACATAGTGTGATTCTTCGGTGTTATTATCGCATCTGCATACAGCGTCTGAGTGCCTGCAGTGCGGTGCGGTGGGTGTAGATGTACACTGTGCATTTCTACAGTGCTGCGGGTGTTGATAAAGGGTCTGGGTGCCAGTAAGGCTGTGGATGCAGATACAAGGTCTGTGAGTCCAAAGCGATGTGGACGTATATAGAGAGTCTGTGCATCTGCAGTACTGCGGACGTGAAGTCACACTGCATTTGCCCACAGTGCTGTGGATACAGTGGAGATCTTTTCTACTTCGGCCTTCTTGTGCTTGATGCAAGTACATGGCTACCAGATGTACTTCATTGTTTGCCTCTGTTTTCAATGGCTGCCCCACCCCTCATTGATACTTCTACATCTGTTTCTTGTCTTCTTCTTATTCATGATACCAGCCGAACTGTGTCATGATTCAATGTGTAACACTGAGACCCCGGGGGTTGTAATATTTACTTTGGGTTCATAGTAAATGTGGACAGGGGAAATCCCAGCCCACAAGGTCTCATCTCTATACATAAACACACACAGACACACACACCTCATACAATCACATCCAAAAGTAAAAACCTATCACAAATAACTAAGGAGTGCTGAGAGATGGACAAAGGGTTTTCATCAGGAAAGAGGATGCCAATTGATTATCCAATTCCAAATGGTCAGCCTTGAAAACAAAAGTACACATATACAAACTGAGCAGCTTGGGTTCGTATATTTAGGAGAAATATATGGAATATTTACATATGTACACTATATTGTGAATATGTAGTGACAAGTAATTTTAAAAATTCCAGAAATTTAAAAAAGAGCAAGGAAAACTATGTGAGAGGTTAAAGGGAGGAAAGGAAATGGAGAGATAATGTCATTATCTTATAACTTCCAACAAACAGAAATAATTTAGGAGAATAAAAAGATATTCAGAAGTAGAAGATGCTATGCCACTACAGAGGTTATGAAGAACAAACTAACAAGCAGCATCTGAGCTGGCTAGGAAGCCGAGCCTTCTCAATGCATGCATTAGTCTTGTCATTTATGTGTGATCTTTACATGTGTCATTTGTACATTTATACACATGGAAAAGATGGTGGTAACATTATCAGCTATCTCTTATGGAATAAAAAGGAGACTATGTGGAAAGAGATAAATGGGGTGATGAAGGGGCCTCATAGCGCAGTAGTGTCACTCTCATGAATGGGGTGATGACGAGAAACAGGAGACTGTCATTGAGAGTAAATATGATCACATCATCTGATACAGATTGGAAAAAATCATAATGGGACCAATCAGCTCACACAATAACAATATACAAATTTTAAAGTAACATGTAAGCTGAGTGTGGTGGCATATAAGTGTAATCCTAGCATCTAGTACAGTGAGCAAGAATTGAAAGACCAGAGCCAGTTTTGGCTACAGAGTGAACAAGGTAAGTTTACATAGTGAGATAGATATAGTTTAAAATCAAATTCACAAATAATATATTAAACAACATGTCTAAAAACTATTCACTAATATTTTAAATTTCCCGATATTTATTTTGATGATTGAAACTGAATCCATGACCTTATGTGTATATTTTTGCCCTGTGATACTAATTTGCAAACCTTCCCTACACGATCTTCTTATTATAAAATAAAGTATTGTTACTATGGAGGACCAAACATTACATATAGAAAGTTAATAAGGTAGGAATATTCACTGAGACTACACATGTCTCAAGTATTTTTCCAATTTTTATGAAAGAAAATCCAGCCTAAAAAATACTCAATTGGATATAGATTTGTTTTTGCTGTGCCGAGAAAATGACAAACCATACATGTTTTGCTGAGGCCAATGCATGAAGTGTCTGTGGAATTATGGATTTAGACTGATACCTTCTATTTCGCACTAAGTGACAGGTTGTCATGTGGCAACAAGACTGTGACTATACTGCCACTTCTATCTTGAAGAGTGAGTTGCTACTGGGAATTTAAAATTTGGAAGAAAAAAATGTTGCTTAATATATATGCTTTTTTTTCCCATACTGAAATTTCAATTGTACATGACTGGAAATGGCACTAAATATTTAGGGGATATAAAGCATGATAATATGGACAGAATCAAGAAAATCCACTGCTAATACAGTGTTGAAATTATCAGTGGTGATAGATAATTCCAACTTCAAAGACCAGAGAAATGTGAATCTCTTTTTCTCTCTAAGTTGATATACTTTAAATTCTGTGGATAATTATTTTCTAAACATCATAAAGAATGCCAACATTGGTTTCTGCTTTGACACCAAACTAAGTTTTGTATCAATAAACTCAAAATTTTATCAGATGATTTGATTTTGAAAGGTCAGTAATAAAATCCCAGATGTTTTGTTAATGGGCCCATTTATGTAAAATTTTCCAGCAAGAGTATGATATTTGTAGCTGCATTTTAACTATAAAGCTGTGCACTTCCAGAAATATCCAAGTTAGGGCCTGGAAGATTAAGAGAATCTGACAGCGAGGTGCTTTGCGAGGCTGAGAAGATGGCTCTTTGGGTAAGCTGCCTGTCACACAGTTGTTAGGACCGCAGTTCAGATCTCCAGAATCCAAACAAAAGCTAGAATATGCACATGCGTCTGTAAGCCCAGCCCTCTTGCAGTGATAGGAGAGGAAGGGAGAAGAGAATCTGCAGAAGCTCAGAGGCCAAGAGGCTGGTACATACAGCAAGGAACAACCAGTTGCCTTGTCTCAAGCAAGTAGAAGGTGAAGCCAACTCTCAAGAATATACATATCCATCCTGACACATGAGCACACACATGCGAACACATGCAAACTATACACATAGAGGGAGGGAGGCAGAGACTGAGAGAGATAAAGACAGAGAAGGGAAGAGGAGACATTTTCAAATTAAGATTTTTCTATTCAAAGGAAAAAAATCAAAAGGAAAGGGTATATAGCTTACGGTCCTGAATTGTAAGCCACGAATTTGTTAAATATGAATATTGATAAACCCTGAAGAAAAATTGAAGGCAAATGCTTGCTAAACATCAAGACAATGTGATCCTATTGAAAAACATTGTTAAACATTATTAAAAACTCTAAGGTCTTCATAACCCTGATAGTTCACTGAGATGCAGTAAACTGCCACAAAATTAAGAAGCGTAATCATAGAATCATCTAACAAAATCAACTCCGAGACTTGGGGAGTATTTGTTCTGATTGGATGCTACCTGCTACACATTCTTATCTTAGCCCATCTGTTTGGAACAGATGCCAGATCCCACCGCAAAGAAGAGTGTGTGCTCCAGTCATCTGCAATGGGAACAAGAAAACCAACAGCAGCCTGGCCACACAGAGTGCATTGTTGTCTTACCAAAGTGTTGGAATAGGAAAGCAGTCTAGATTTGTCCTGGGAAGGATATTTTAGATCATGACTAATGCCGTGTCTCCATCTGACTTGGTCTGGCATGGGTCTAGGACTCAGGCAGCATCTTCTTCTTCTTTTTTTTTTTTTATTTTATGGAATCTTACAAATAGTCCAATTATTTTCACGGAATAAATAGGTTAGGGGAATTGTGTCGCGACTTTGCATTCCAGATCTGGAATTTCTGGTGAACACTCCAGCTGTGTTTGACATGGAGAATCAATATTCGACATAAGCTCATTCTGTTCATGCTGAAAAGCTTTCATGAATCTCTTGAGTGTGTAAGATGCTTTTATGAAAATTACTAATATTGATTCAGTAGAAAAAGATACAAAAACCATTTGCTTAAGCATTTTGGCAACATGCCCGTGAAACATTTTGAAGAATACTATTAAGACCTTCCATTGTACCTTTTATTGAAGTACAATTTCAAAAATATATATATACATGTTCCCTGCTGGTTTATCAAGAAAATGTGTTTATAACTATTTTATAGATGCTTGTTTAAAAAAATCTAAATAGAAAACCTAGGGAGGATTACTGTTCAAAATATTTTTAACTTTCTTGTTAAATTACCATGTACCATAAATTCATCCTCAAAAGAGTATGTTGGGTAGATCAAAGTAAATTGTGACATATGTTTATGTTGATAAGTCTGCACAGAAAAAGCAAAAGACTTTCAAAGTTTATGTACTAACAGTGAAATGTCATTTGCTCCTCCTCCTACCCCCCCAAAAATCTTCTCAATCCCTAATAAATAATGACAAAATAGCCTGGAAACTGGCCCAAAACATATATACGTATCAACTTGTTATGGCCTCTCAAGGCTTAAAATCCAGTTATAGAAAGCAAAAAACAGACTTTATAGTATCACATATAAAGGAAAGCTGCAAGTGTATTTTACTATGGATTTTACTGCTACAGGAACAAAATCAATTTTACAAGTTATAAGTTCAGATGATTAATAGACAATAAAGGCATTACTGAAAACAGATTTCATTTAGCAGGTTTCCCAATATAAGTATATAGTAGACATCAGTAATAACTATATATAGATCCAAGAGATTTTTAGTAATTTACTAAAAATAGTATAATTTTAGGAGTAAAGTTATCATTATTCAAAATTCCCCCAACATACCAACTCTTTTTTAATGTGCCCTATTTTCTATTCTGAAACTGTTACTTGTGCTCAGAACATGCTGTATATGTTCTTGCTGAATAATTCCATAATACACACACACACACGCACGCACGCACGCACGCACGCACGCACGCACACACACACACACACACACACACACACATTGATTCCCTATTTTAAAAATCTTAAGATAACAAATAACAAGTAGTTTAATTTGGCTAAGTCAATTTTGATTTTGGCTGTTTGAAGGAGTTTTAAAATTAGAAGCACACATTCTCCTTGAACACTAAAGGTCTATCTCCTACCTTCCACCCCTCCCAGAGAGATCGCTTTCACTCTGGAACAGATGGGACAAAACAAAGGGACATGCCTGGCTTCTTCGTAATTCTGCTCTTCTACTTACAGGAAAGGTAGAAACCAACCTTAAAGTGCTTCTGCAGTCACAGCAGGATAGTTAACTATTTTATATTATGTGACTAAGAGTCAAACAGAAACATAATTGAATTGTCCCAACTATTGGTTCATTTAAGGTCCTTAGTTGAAAAATAAGGAAAAGGAATTCAAATATGTCATATGAAATTTTCTGAGTGAGTTATTTCACAAATCCAAATATCATGAATTTATATATTAGAAGATCCAGAAAAAAGTTAAGAAAACTTTGTGAACACAAATCATTAATAAGGTAACTTTTTCTTCTTTTCTTTTTTGCTTTTGAGTTTACAATATAATAATAATATTTTTACCTTTTCTTCCTCCAGGCCCTTCTATGTAATCCTTCCCATTGTCATTCAAATTGATGCCATCTTTTTTCCCTAATTGTTATTGTATGCATACAAGAATGTGGGGATACATATACATATACATATACATATATCTCTGTTAAAAGAAAAATTATCTTTATTTTTATTATAATTTTATTATTTAAAGCAATCTTACATTTTAATTTTTTCACCATATTCTTCCCTTCCACAAAATTATTTCAGATCCTCTCTCCTAGCCTACCCATACAACTTTAAGTTCTCTCTCTCTCTCTCTCTCTCTCTCTCTCTCTCTCTCTCTCTCTCTCTCTCTCTCTCTCTCTCTCTCACTCAAAAAAACAAACCTAAATATAAGAAAAACCACAAAACCGGTTAAACTAAATAATAAAAGCACACTTCCAGAGCATGAGGCTTATCCAAGAGGACTTACCCAGTGTCACTCCTTTGGATGAAACTGGTTTTTCATCTTTCAGCAGGGTCAACTAACTGTTAACCTTTATGCTAGTGGCTAAGTTTTTATTTATTCATTCATTCATTCATTCAACCATTCATTCATTTTTTAAAATGTAAAAAGATAAGGTAGAATGAAACATAAACTATCACATCAAAGTTGGATAAGATGAAACAACAGAAGGAAAAGAGTCCAAGAGAAGGCATAGGAGTCAGAGAGCCACTCATTCACACACTGAGGAACACCATAAAAACACTAAAGTGGAAGCCATGGTGTATACATAGAGGATCTGGGGCAAGCCCACACAGAACTTGTGCTGGCTACTGTAGCCTCTGTGAGTTCATTTCAGCTTTACTCATGCTGATTTAGGCCTTGTTTTCTTGGTGTCATCTATCTGTTGTTCCTCTTACACTCTTCTTGAGATGATGGATCTAGTGAAGACTTCCCATTTATTTCTCAGCATTCCAAGGTCTCTCACCCCCTGCATAATGTCTGACTGTGTGGACTGTGTGTTTGTATATTTGTTTTCATCTGTTGCAGGAAGAAGCATCTTGGATGATGGCTGAACAAGACACTGATCTATGAGTATAACAGAATATCATTACGAGTCTGTTTATCATTACCCCCCTTTTTTTTTTAAGACAGTATTATTTGGTTTTACTCTAAGTCTCTAAACTATTTATTCTCTAGTTCTTGGTCACTCAAGCAGTATATGGTATGGGTTCCATTTTACAGAACAAATAAGTTATTGCTTGGTTGCTCCCCCAATTTTGGGCCAATATTGACCTAGCAAATCTTGAAGGTAGGACACCATTACAGATCAAAGGCTTGGTAGTTGGGTTGATGTCTTAGTTAGGGTTTCTAATTCTGGTAAGAAGGACACCATGACCACAACAACACTTATAAAGAAAGCCATTTAATTGTGTTGACTCACTTACAGTTCAGAAGTTCTATCTGTTATCATCATGGTGGGACAAGGTAGCAGGCAGACAAACATGGTTCTGGAGAGGTAGCTGAGAGTTCTACATCTTACACACAACAAGGATCAAACTAAGATACAGGGCAGTATCATGAGCATACATGAGATCTCAAAACAAACCTCCATTATGACACATTTCAAAGTCCAACAAAACCACATTTACCCACACAGGTCACATCTCTTAATAGCACCACACTCTTTTGGGACGATTTACTTCCAAACCACCAGGTGTGGTGATTATGTTTCTCTCTTTTGAGCATGCAGAGTAACTTTCTGTACTGAAGATGCTAGAACATAGTGTGAAGGCTCTATCTAGGTAGGCATCAGATCAACATGTCCATGTTCAAGGAGTTGTATAAAGAGTTTTCTTCAGCAATGGGGCCTTGTTTCAGTTTGTAGAGAGCAACCTGCAATACTGGGAACAGTGTGAGTTGTTTGAGCATTTCTATGGCTAACAACTCAATTAGCTGTAACCCAATGCCATCCCCCACCCACCCACCCACACGTCCATCCATCCATCCATCCATCCATCCATCCATCCATCCATCAGTCCGTCTGTCCATCCATCCATCAATCTATCAATCCATCAATCCATCCATCCATCAATCCGTCTGCCCATCCATCCATACATCCATACATAGTTACATATTTTATCTTTGTTTTGTAATGAGTTTTATTTTTTCCCTCTAATTCAGCACTTCTCAGCATATGGTTCACAAATCCTTTGGGTGTTGAATAATCCTTACACAGGGCTTTCCTAAAGCCATCTGCACATCAGATTTTTACATTGTGATTCATAACACTCATAAATTACAGCTATGAAATAGCAAAAAAAAAGTTATTTTATGGGTACTGGTCACCACAACATGAGAACTGAATTAAGGGGTCATAGGTAGGTCGAGAACAACTGCTCTAGTCCCTTACTGTATACCTGTCCTCTTTGGTTCTATAGATCATAGTTTGATTAACACTGACTTAACAGCTAATATTCACACATAAGCAAATATATCCTATTTTCTCCAGAACTTTTTAAAATGTTTTTTTAATTTAAATTTGAAACAAGCTTATTTTACATGTCAATCCCAGTTCCCTCACCCTCCCATCCTCCCCTGTTCCCCCAACCAGCCCCAATCCCATCCCCTTTCTGCTCCCCAGGGAGGATGAGGCCTTCCATGGGGAGTCTTCAAAGTCTGTCATATCATTTGGAGCAGGACCTAGGCCCTCCCCCATGTGTCTAGGCTGAGAGAGTATCCCTCTATGTGGAAAGGGCTCCCAAAGTCCATTCGTAAAGTAGGAATGAAAATTGATCCACTACCAGATTCCCCATAGACTGTTTAGTCCTCCTTACTAACACCAACATTCAAGGAATCTGGGTTGGTCCTATGCTGGTTTCCCACCTATCAGACTGGAGTCCATGTGGAAAGACTGGTGGATTTTGTCAAAGGTTTTTTTTTTTTTTTTTTTTTTTTGGCATCTAGTGAGATGTTCATATGGTTCTTGTGCTTTAGTTTGTTTAAATGGTATATTACATTTATTGATTTACCTATGTTGAACCATCCCTGAATGTCAGAGATGAAGCCTCTTTGAAAAATATGGATGATCTTTATTTGTAATATTTTATCAAATAGTTTTACATTTAATTCATACAGTAAATTGTTGTGTATTTTTTTTTTTGATTCTGGGAGTTTATGTGGTTTGGGTTTAATGTTACTGTGAATCCATAAACTGAATTGGGCAATATTCTTTCTGTTTATATTTTGTGGAATTATTTGAGGAGTATTAGCATTAACTTCTTTTTGAAATCCTGCTGGAATTCTGTAATAAAAGCATCTAGCTCTCGGCATCTTTTGGATGAGAAACTTCTAATGGCTGCTTTTATTTCACTAAGGGTCTGTTTGTATTGCCTATCTGATCTTGGTTGAACTTTGGTGAGTAGTAGCTATTGAAGAAATATTCATTTCATTTAGATTTTTCGGTTTGATTTCTAAGTGTGTCATTATTCTCTGGATTTTCTACTATTTCCCATTCTATTTCTGGTTAGTCTAAACATTTTTTTCTGTACTTTTCAGTTAATTTGGGTATTTGTCAATTGCTACTAATTTTCTCAAACTTCTACTTTTTTGGGTCATCTTTGTTTTGTTTTTGTTTTATAATTTTGTTTCTATTTTATTGATATCACATCTGAGTTTGATATTTTTCCTTCTACTCCTTTTGTGTCTGACTCCTTTTTTGTTGTTCTGAAGCTTTCAAGCAGGCTTTTTAAGTTACTAGCATGAAACCATTTTAATGTTTTATGTAGGTATTAGTGCTGTGAACTTGCCTTTTAAAATGGCCTTCTTTGTGTTCCTTAAGTTTGTGCATGTTCTGGATAATAAGAATCATTGCTGCTAACATAGTAAAAAAAAATATTTAATTATTTGGAAAAATAACATCAGAGTAGAGGTTCTAAAAGAGCCACTGGCCTTCAATTGAAACTGGCCCTCACTTATGACTAACTAATATTCTGTCTATTCTCCCAGAAATATATAAAGATTATAAATCCCCCTCTTCTGTGTAGATAACAATTGACATCCTACTGGTATTGGTGAAGTCACTGAGAAGATTATTTCTGATGATTCATATCTCTGCTTTTAGCTAAATAGTGTTCATAACTCTACATTGTCATATAGGTTTGCCTTTGTACACAGGCAGGATCTTATACTTCTCTTCATTGAAAAATTTAGGATATCACTTTTATAATCTCATTTAAACTGTATTTCTCCATAGTGACATTTATCCAAATGATCCTAGTTAGGACTTTAGTACAAGGATTTGGAGCCATAAAACATTTTATAATGTTTGACTATTACATTCTGTAAATTGCACTTTGCCTCAATAATCTTTCACTATCCTTCCTAGTTCACCGTAATGCACCATCCTTCTCACATTATTCTCTATTTTCCACATTGACCCTATACATTAGATACAGTGTTATATTTTTATTTACATTGTAAAGTGTTCTATGTGCTTTCTATGTCTGATATAAGTTTACCAGCATCTACAAAAATACCACATGCAAGATGCATTTTATTAATAGAACTAATATTAATGAGCTTAAAATAATACATGTGTTAATATGCTAATGTATGATCTTGTACAGCAGTGCTTTTCTAAGAAAAACTAAATTATGCCATGCTAGCATCTCATTTACCTTCTCTGATCTCTTTGGGGAGGATATTAAAGTTGCTTCAAAGTCCTTTGAAGAAAATGAAGATTACAAATTTAGACAAGTTTAAACTATGTAATAAGTGCCAGGATTGTCAGAGCTATATGAAAAGAAGCTGACTGCACAACTCCAAAATATAATTAGTAAGAACCACAAAAAAAGAGTTTATAAAGAGATATAAGAGGAATATTATGTTGAAACTTCTTTTTACAACCTAGTTTATCAATTATTTGACAAAAAAACTTGAAATTATCCAAAAATTTATGTGGCTCTATGGAAAACTAAGTGATACAATCCATGTTTTTATGCAGAATTTTATAGTTGTATAGAGATAGGAAGAATGTGTGGGGACATTTTAAGCCAGATATTATTGCTTAAGGTTATCTAGGAAGACTTCATTACTCCTCAACTCACCCTGTGAAGTCTTCTGTCATCCACATGCATGGAGTATCAGTGACATATTGATGATTCCTGCCCATAATAAGACAAAGGGAACCATCGTCAAATATGCTTCATTGCTATCTGTCTTATGAAAGTAGTAATAATATTTGGGTTTGACTTTAGAAAAATAAATGGGCTACCTCCAATATTATTTACTTTATTTTTATATAGGTATGATGACAATATTATCATGTTGAGTTTATCAAGGAGAAGTCATGACTTATTATACTTAGATGTGGTATGGATAAATCACTTGCATTTAAATTGCTAAATACATCAACAGGGAAATAAAAAAGTAAATCAACAGGGAATTTAGGCAGATGTGCAGGCAGATGAATTGGAAAGTAGATTCAGGAAATGCACTTAGATAAGTTAGCCATTTATAAATATAAAACCGTTGTAATCACTACAAAAATATTGTTGTTAGCCTTTGTCAATGACTGAATAGTGGATACTTCAAAACTGTCTATTTAATAGTCCTTTAGAGGAAAATAAAAACCATATTTAACAAACAAAATCCTCAGGCAAGATTGATGTAAGTGTTCATTATAAAGTTATTTTATAAATTACAAATAAACCAAAATGATAAAAAAAATTGGTAAATAGTATGTTATGAAGTAAGTCAACATTAAGTCATTTTGCTAAATAGTGAAAAAAAGCAAGATGTTTTATCATCTTATCAATACCATGATCTGAGAAATTAAAGATAGCATGTCATGCCTAATGTTCCTATATATCCATTTATTGATAGAGGTGGGGAAAAATAAACATGTCTGGAAAATGTTGGGACATACAGCTATTATCTTTACTTCCAAAATATTTTATGGTGGGATAACATATAAGACTGCAATTTGTATTCCTGCTTAACTTCGGATTCATGGAAATAGAAAGGCACTATTCAACATTATAGAGTTGGATGAGTAACAGAAGTTCAGTGTCAAAAACTGATATAGTTAATATCAACTCATCTGAAAAATGTGACTTAAAATAGATGAATGTTACATTGTGTTCTTAAGGCCTAATATTTTATGCACAAAAAACTATATAAAAATATTCAATATTAAGTTTTCAGTTGAACTTATTATGTATTAATCATATTATTGAGTAATTAAAAAAGATGATACAATCTGAAATTGCATTCAAATTCCAACTGTCCATCAAAGGAAGTAAATTTTTAAGTTTATGGTATTGTCCCCTAGCAAGGGCATTCATTCCAAAATACAGTAGTACCTAAATTACATTTGTTTTTAAAAGAGTCAAAATGTTAAGGAACAATAAAATTTGAGTAAGCAGAAGCTAAGAGATAAAAGTCATTAACTTGATATTTACCACTGTGTTCCAAGGATAATGCTAGGCAATGTACCAAGGAGGAAAGTGATTAAAGGAATGAAGTGTGTCATATATTTTGTTATTATTCCCAATTATTTTTGTATCTCCTTTTAAAATGGTTTTATCCCTCATGCCATTTACTTCAAAATTAGCTTTTGGGTTCTGAAGATGACCTGTGCAAATGACAAGTGATACTCCTCAGCAGTAAATTTAAAATCAATTGTGTGAATTCCCCAATTTGTTTTTCCTCAGCTGTATTGTGCCTAAAAGAGTTCATTGACTTAATGAAGAGATTCCATGAGTCAGAGCTGATATCAGCAAAATCTTCTGTGGGTGTAAAAAACAAACTTTGGGATCATATATTTGTTATGGCAACATATTTTAGTTGGATTTGACTACTTTCTTAAGGGACAATAGGATAGATTAGAGCATTCTACAACAGAAGAAGCTTTGTGTGTTTTATCCCAACTCAATCAAAAACATGTGTCACCCTGTGTATCAATGTATACAGGTGATAGATTATGAAGTATTGTCATTCAGAGTCATGCAGATAGTTGCTTATCTATGATCTTGTACATGTACCAACATGTAAATGACATCATCACCAGACAAGAAGAAAAGAAAGTTAGAGGTGCATTCACTTGTTCTTATTTGAATTAGCCCCAAAAAGCTGCTGCTCTCTGTGGCCACAGGCTGTTACTCAGAATAATAGTACATAGCTATGCCAGACTCTGGGGTTGCTAGGAAGCATTCAGTGATGGTAAGCAGAATTTCTGTCACATGTGCATGTAGCATTAGAAGATAAAGTAAGATACATATGTGTGGAGTATATTAAAATGTCATTATATATGACATTGAAACAGACCATTTTTTATTATTGAAGTGTCTTTCCCAAAGCAGTGGTTATAAAGTGATAATTTATAGAATATAGTATCATGTTTCCACTCTGGCTGTTTTATGCTAGAGGAAAACCGAAAAGGGATACCTTAATAGAGGGAACCATAATAGGGTGAAAGAAAAGTCTGGCACTAGGGAAATGTTCAGAGTTTCTCAAAGAAGACCCTGACTAAGAATCTAGGCATGCCCTTTTCTTATAATGAGGATGATGCCTACCTAGAGCCTTCATTCAGTAGCTGATGGAAGCAAATGCAGGCACACCCACACCTAAGCCATGAGCCATATTCCTAAAATACAGATGTAGAGAGGGAGGAAGGATGATCAGAGGGATCAAGGCCCTTTTGGACAAACCCACAGAAACAGCTGCCCTGACCAAGTGAGAGCACAGGGATCCCAGTTGTAAAGCTGGAGAACCAGAACTGGATGAAACCAATCTTTCTTAATGTGGGTGCTCGTTAAGAGGTCTGGGCAATCAGTGAGGCCTCTGACAGTGGAACCAGTATTTATCCCTAATGCACAAATGAAACTTGGGATCTCATTCCCTATGGAATACACAGATACATAGAGGAGGGCCTAGGCCCTCCTCCAAATGACATACTTTTATGATCCCCCATGGAAAGCCTCACCATCCTTGGCGAGTGAGTGGGTGGGGCATAGGAATATGGGGGGGCATGACAGGATGGGACAGAATAGGAACAGGGATTGATATGTAAAATAAGATTATTTCTAATTAAACAAATAAATTAATAAAATGATTAACTTTAAAATTAGGAACTAGAAAATCTTGTGATGATTTAACTATTGTTGGAACCAAAGAGGAAGAAAGGAATGTTTTTTGTTGACAGATGACCAGAAATCTCAGCAAGGGTTTCTGCACAGCCAAACCATGCAATGGACAAACAGCAAGGAAAAAAGTAAAAGGGATAGCAAGCCCATTACCGTATTAGGTTTATTTGCCAAAGTTACATTATACTGAAGCATTTAAATAAGAATTATTGTAATAAAAGAGAGGACAATGATCCTGAAAGTAAATGACAAATAATAATTTTGGAATGTATAATGCCTATGGACATGACCTCTAAAATTGAAATCTATCACCCCATTTTAAAAGCAATCATAAAAGTATAAGAAAATCCCACTGTAACAGTGAAGGTTTACTTGTAAAGCTTAAGTAATAAGAAAGTGCTAGCTAACTTTAATTGAAAGTGTAGTAATTATTTGTGGAATTTCAATTATTTCCATAATGTTTGTTAATGTTCTACTTTCTTCAATTATCTAACTGTAGATATTATGGCATTAGAAAAATTCTTGATTTCTAAACTACTTCTACCCTATCTAGAGCTCAAACTTTTATAATACTGACATTGAAGAAACAAACCTTTCCAAATTTGACTTGCATAGCTTATCAACAAAGACCATTAGTATTAAAAGAGAGATGTGCATTTTTTATGAAGATATCCATACTGACTGCATTGTATTATTTATGACATATGTTACCATGGTTTTTGAGTAAAGCTTGAGACTCAGGGCTTGGCAGACATGTATGACCTTTCAATGGACTTTCTATTGTCAAGTATGAAAAGAAAGAAGTAAATCATTCTAACCAAGACATACAGTCAGACATTTTATCTCTTAGATGTAACACAAAATATTAACTTTTTCATACCTTATGTTTTCAGCCATTTAACTTCTAAAAATTAAAATACTCCAGCAATAGAGGTGAAGATTGTGCTTGTGGGTGGAAGGGCTCAGCTATAGGAGGCTTGGCAACCTAAGCCACAGGCACCACCTACACTAACTGGAGGAACAGATGGACAGATGATGGTATAAGAATCAACAACATAAAGAGCAATATAGCACCAACAGAAACTTGGGGTTCTACATCAGCAAGACCTGAACATTTCAACAAAGGTGAAGCAGAAGGAAAAGACCATGAGAATAACATTATGAAGATGATAAAGGTCCTTAAAGAGGAAATGATAAACTCTGTTAAAGAAATGGAGGAAAAGACAAAACCAAAGAAAAGGAAAAAAAAAAAAAACAAAAACAAGAAAACAAAAACAAATCAATAAACTCCTTTTAAAAAGCAAGAAAACCCAAGATAATGCAATAAAACAGGTGAAGAAAACAATTCAAACAGTACAAGACTTGAAAACTGAAATAGAGACAATGAAGAAAACACAAACTGAGGAATTGCTGGAAATTGAAAAACTGGGTAAATGATCAGAAACTATAAAAGCAAGCATAACCAACAAAATACAAGAAATGAAGAGAAAATTTCAGGTGTTGAAGATAGATTCATTGATCAAAAAAAAAATGTTGATTCCAACAAATTCTTAACACAAAACATCCAGGAAATCTGGGAAATCATGGAAAGACCAACTCTAAGACTAATAGAAGGTGAAGAAGTCTAGCTCAAATACACAGAAAACATATTCAACAAAGTCAGAAGAAAACTGTCCTAACCTAACTATGGACATGCCTGTGAAAGTACAATAAGCTTACATAACACCAAATAGACTGGACTAAAAAAAAAGTTCCCTTGCCACATAATAATCAAAACACAAGAAATACACATAAAGAAAGAATATTAAGATCTGCAAATGAAAAGGGCCAGGCAATATATAAAGGCAGACCTATCTGAATTGCACCCTACTTCTCAATGGAAACAATGAAAGCCAGAGGGTCCTGGTCAGACATTATTCAGACACTAAGGAACCACAGATGCCAGCCCAGACTACTATTCTGCACAGCTTTCAATCAACATAGATGGAGAAAAAAGATATCCCATGGCAAAATCATATTTAAACAATACATATTCACAAATCTAGACCTACAGAAAGTTCTAGAAGGAAAGGTCTAACCCAAGGAAGTTAGCTATGCCCACAGAACATAGGAGTAAAAAAATCCCACATTACTAAAACCTAAAAAAGGGAAACACACACAATACAACCACCACCAAGTCCAAAATTAACAATTACTAGTCATTAATATCTCTTAAAATCAATGGTCTCAATTCACCTATAAAAATGCCCAGTATAACAGAAAGGATAGGAAAACAGAATTTGCCCTTCTCCTGCATATAAGAAACACTTCAACCCAAAAAAAAAAAACAGACGTTACCTCAGAGTAAAGGGTTGGGGAAAAAAAATTTCCAAATCAAATGAACTTAGGAAACAAACTGGTGTACCTATCCTAATATCCAACAAAATAGATTTCAAATTGAAATTAACTAAAAAATAAAGAAGAACATTTCATATCTATTACAGGAAAAGTTCACCAAAGTGAAGTCTCAAAAAAAAATTACTAAAGCTTAAATCACACATCAAACCCCACATACTAATTGTGTGAAACTTCAACACCCCACTCTCATCTCTGGACAGGACTAGAGATAGAAATTTAACAGAAATAAAAGAACTAACAAAAGGTATGACTCAATTGGGTTTAACAGACATCTATAAAACAATGCCTTCAAATAAAAAACAATATACCTTCTTCTCAGAATATACCTCATGGAACACTGTTTGAAATCAACCACATACTCAGAAACCAAGCCAACCTCAACAGATACAAACAATTGGAATAACGCCTGTATCTTACTGAACCACCACACTTTAAAGTTAGAATTAAAAATCAACAACAACACAAATTGCAGAAAGCCTACAACTCTCTGGCGTAAACGAGCCCTTATTTGGTTAAGTCTATTCAGCCTGTCTGCTTCCACGTTGGAGTAGCCTATCTACAGGGTCCACGTAGCTCACTGGGATTGGTTAACTCAAGCGTATTTAAGCCTGTGCAGGGATCACCCCCAGGCTCTCATGGGTCAGAGGAAACAGGCTCTCTACACTCTAGGGAATGAACTGGCTCTTTGGAGCCCATTTCCTATGGAAGGATCCCTTGCTCAGCCTAGGTACAGGTTGGGAGGGCCTCAATCCTGCCCCAAAAGATATGACAGGCTTTGTTGATTCCCTCATAGGAAGCTTCACTCTCTCTGAGGAGTAGGTGGGATGTGGGGGGGGTTGGTGGAGGGGGAGTAAGAGGACAGGAGGGAGAGGAAACTGAGATTTGTATGCAAATAAGATTGTTTTAAAAATAAAACCTAAAAAAATGAGAATCACTATATTTTGTATGAAACAATTACCATATACAGCATTCACATGAGTCATTTCACAGTCTTAGATTGTGGTAAAAGATGATGAGACATTTGTTAAGACTTATCAATGTTAATTGTGTCTATAAACATTGAGCATAACAGCCATACTTTTCCTCAATGCATAAAATATATGTTCAATTGAGGTGTTTATAAATACAATTTTCGGTGTTACAAGGAAATGTGATTACAATATGTTTGTGTCTCAGCGCTTTAGATAAAAGCCAAAGAAAAAATATGATTATGGAAAATCGACAAATAGCTTATAGGTACCCAAATCAGTGCTTGATTTTCAGAGTCCTTTTGAGTCCAAATACTAATATATGGGACATAATGGAGCAATCCATAGAGAAGACATATCCTTGTATAGCATCTAGTATGTGAAGAGATTCATAATTAAGGAAAGCTCAAGTATGATGGTGTTAGATCACTGTTGTCAAACAAAAAGGTCATGGAATTTGAAGAGACCAGACCCTCACCCAGCCTCTGGCTTTGGCACCCATGACAGGCTGCAGAAAAGATCCAGTAAGACAGAGACGCTGACTCAGCAATATTTGTTGAGCTCCCAACCTAGCCCAGCCTTGCCCTACATTGCCATCCATGTGACAAGGAACCAATCAGAAGTTAGCTGGCAGGCTAACTTCACCCTTCTGCTTCACCTGCTGTGTGGCTGTATTGGATGGACTAGAGAACCGAGTTGACTCATAAAATTAAAGAAGTCTCTTGGTGATTTTGGAGCTCAGAGTTTGGGCACAACAAAATGAGGTAACGGAAAGCTACAGAAAGCATTTACAGCTTTGAGTTTAAAAGCTGGTACCAGAATTCAGTTTGAAATCAACTGCAATGAAAAGACAGAAGAGGTCTTTGGGAGCACATTCCCCATGGAGGGGTACTCTCCTAACCTAGAGGCAGGAGGGAGGGCCTAGTCCCTACTCCAAATGACTTGACAGATTTTGTTGACCCCTCCTGGAAGGCATCACCTTCCCTGTGGAGTGGGAGGGGGAGGTGGGAGGGGGACCTGGGGGCATGGGACGAAGGGAGGGAGGAAGGAGGCAGGGAGCAAGGGGAAAGTGAAGGAAGGAGGGAGAGGGAAGTGGGATCCATATGTAAAATAAGAAAAAAAAAAAAGAAGAAGTAAGGAAGGAGAGGTTTTTATCTGTATTGGGAAGATGGCCATGGATCATCTTCTTCTGTGGTTTGGATTAACCAAGAGAAGAGTTAACTTTTATTCTAAATTATTAGGACAGCAGACAGTTTTATAACTTGGGGCTATTTGCTCCTACCCTCCAGGTAGAAAAAAAATAACTTGGTTTTCTTTGGTATTTCTAGTCACTGAAAGTAGCTTTGAAAAAAGCCAGAGGAGTGAAAACAATGGAGGCTGTTACAGATATTTGCATATAAAAAAGTGTTGAGAGCCTGGAGGAGACTTCTTGCTCTCTTGAGGAAGGAAGGTCATGGCCTAGAATAAGGAAGCAATCTCTAAAGACTAGTCACCTGAGGACTTGAAGCCTGGGGGATTTAGGGCAATTGAAATCTGATAATTAAAGGTTTTGCAAAAATAGAAAAAAAAAAAAAAAGAGAGAGAGACCCTCATGGATCTGTGTTTAATTACTTTGGTGTTCTCAAACTGTCACTCTTGTCTGCTTTATTACCTTCTTGTGCACCTATATTTCTACTGCTAATAATGTGATTGCATTCAAGGTGAAAAAAAAATCCAGTGACAATATGTTTTCCAAATGTATTTAGTGATTTTTATTCATTGTTTATTTTTCTGCACATTTATTTATAATACTTAAAATACAATGCTTGGCTATAATTCTGCTTTACTCAGAATATTAAGTGTACAAGAAAAAAATACAGTGCCAATAAGAAAATTAAAAATTGAATATCAAAATGTAGAATGTCTCATCACGAGGTCATTATTGTAGTTGCCTGAAAGTGAACCATTATAAAAAGATATATTAATCCATATCTACTCAACAGTATTTTACAACTTCAAGACCTGTCATGGGTTTGAGCTCCTTAAACAATTAAAGGCAGGCATATTACTGTGACTTGTTAAAGATGAAACATAAGAAATATATATGTGTGGATTTAATCTTAAATTTTGCATGCAACCTTTTAAGGGATGTATTGTCTTTCATCCTTTCCTAGGATCAGTGTACCTTATAGAAATACAGAGCCTTTTAACTGACTGTTGTTCTAAATACAAGCCAGTTTCCATGCCAATATTACCAAAAATCTTGGTGAACACTACTTTGGATGCCATGCTATCAGAGAACTTGGAGTCCTCTTTGAGGTTGGTTGAACAGCTAAAATGACTCCTTTTTGATTAAAGCAATCATCCCAAAGGCCTGAGAACTCTGCCAGGACCCTGAGTCTCTTAAAACAAATTCCAGGAATTCCAAGGATGCAAAAGATTCTGAGTGTCATTTCAAAGGTACTTGATTCTCATTTTTATCTGGTGGATTTATGTTTTCTCGTGTGCCCGTGCATTTTTGTTGCAGAAGTGAGTATTATGGTAGAACTTTCACCCCAGCCCCTGGCATCCTTACACCCAAAGAGTGCACCCAAGCCCCTAACATCCATATACCCAAAGAGTCTGGGATGCTTTGGTGGAAGCTTCACCCAATCCATCCTCTCCTATCTCCCTCCAGACTCTGCTGCACTTCAGAATGCCCACCAAATGATGACCCCCTTTCCCAGAGATACTCAAGTCCACTCCCACAGAGTGTTTAAACTGCGCCCGAGCGAAAACAGACTCATGGTTTTTATGGTCTCCCTTTCCCATATGTCTCCTCTCTGGAGGATGGGAAGGCCACCTCAGAGCACTGTGTCCATTAAACGAGGGCTTTTCTAGTTTTGTTTGGTTTGTTCTGATGTGGATTGTTGCATCAGCAGAGAGGCGTATTGGGGTATAGAAACTTTTCAGTAAGTACAGCCAAGAGCCCTCTAAGATGCGTGTACTTTAGGCCTTTTCAATCCTTCTCTAAAGCTGCATTCTCTTTGCCAAATGGCTAACCCCTCTCTTTTGTCTTGTGTTTGCTTCCTGGCTAAACTTCCATGTTTTAAAAAATGGAGGTTTTGTTTCTTTCTCTCTTCTGTATCCCTTCTCTAGGTAGCTACAGGAATTGACAATGTACCTTCCCAGTTTGTTGTTGTTGTTGCTATTTGTTTATTTGTATGTGTCAAACACTAAGAAAATTTTCAGGGAGCTTCCTTGTGAGTTCATTCTACAATTCTTTTATTATCAAGATTAAAATCTTCTGTTGTGTAGTTTGAAATAACTGAATGATCATCTTGACTCTATTGAGAATTTAATCTGCTGAATTTTATTAAACTGCAACTGACCACAGCACCCTTGGTTGAATTTAGGACTGCAAATTCATATATATGTACGTGTGTGTGTGTGTGTGTGTGTCTGTGTGTCTGTATGTATGTCTATACAATGAATATATAATCAATCACTTACCTCTAGATATGAATGCAATATATATGGGATAGACATATATATATATATATATATATATATATATATATATACAATTTTTATAATCTATTGTTTTTTAATGGATGATGAGAATGATTCCAATCCTTGGCTATAATGAATAAAGCAACATAAACAGGAACATGCAAATATCTTTATGTATGTATTATTTTTAATTAGATATAAAGCTGTTGGCCTGTTACTAGCATTTCTTATTGGCTAGCTCTGTCTTAAAAATTAACCCAATTTTATCTAAGTATTTCCACGTGATCTTATCTTACAGGAGGGAGGATCGAGATCTCTGTACCTTTAAGTCTCTACATTGTGAGTCTCCTCCTGCCTCTTCCTGAATCCTCCTTGTCTCCTAGTCTTGCCTATCTTGCTTTCCTATTTCCAACAGTGCTTTATTCATTAACCAATAAGAGAAACATATTTACAGAATGACATTTCCCCTCATCTCCTCTTTTCTGTCTAAAATAAAAGAAGGGTTTTTAACTATAACATGGTAAAATATATAACAAAACAGTTATCAAATAAGAACCACATTTAAGTTTTTGAGACATCACTAAACTGATTTCCACAGTGGCTGTATTAACATTCAAAACAATTAACCAGTGAGGGTTGTTTTTTCTCTCCTCCTCTCTAACATTTGTTGTTGCATTTTTTTCTGATATCCATTCTTATTGTGTTAGGTGATATCACAAGGTAGTATAAATTTAAGATTGAAATAACAGAATAAAATTCCTTTTGAATAATTACTCACAATTTGTAACTATAGACATTGAGTAAACATGCAAATTATTTTGAACAGTAGAGTATGAAGCTTATCATATGACAGTGATATGGAACTTTTATCAATCTGATATATTAATAGTACTGGAAGTAATAGAAATTTTTGCAAAGATATAGGATACTTGTTAATTAAAAGTTAGACAAGGTTTAGTGAAATCAACTCAATTATATTATTATAACCGTAGATGAAAAAGAAAATGACCTTTGTATAAAATAAAAGATATCTTTGAAAATTAGAGTCAAAGAAATGTACTATAGAAATTTACAACAGGATAAAAGCTAATAATAAAACAAAATTAGTATTGACTGACCCATGATCCACCAAACAGTTCTAACTTTGCTGACCACCATTTGTTGTTTTTTTCACCAAGTGTCTCTATCAGTGCTTATAAAGCATAGAAACACTTGAATTGTAAGATCAATTGGAAAATACACAAACAATTCAATGTAAAGATACTTAAAAGTAATAAATTCCTCATTTGCCTATGTTGATACACAAGTGAGAGGTGATATCTCAGCTCAAGTATTTTTCAAAATTGATTTAATTAACTATACAAAACAGTATCATAATAGTAGTACTTCAAAAATTAACTACCTGGAATAACAGGATCTATAAGGACTATTTTTTTTTCTCATTCTCTCAAGTATATGTGATTGGCAAGTATAGTTAAAGAGCTGAATTTGACTGACAGGAGAAGGCAGACATTGAGGTTCTCAAGAGACTAAAGGCAAGACCTGGAAGCAAAACTCAGCTCAAGTATATTCAAAAACACATGTCTAAGACTAAGGTTTTAGATCAAAGAGACATAGCTTTTGACAGAATACTTGAATATAGATGAAGGAAAAACATCAAAATGTCTGTGATAAGAAATAGCAGCAAAATTCTATACCAAAGGAATACAATCTGAAGGAAAAGTAATAGGTGAGCTAGAGTTAGCAGTTGCTAACATATAATGAGAGGAAAAGGAAAAAGAAAGACACAATTATGAAGAGAATGTGTTCTGACAAATTAATAATGTTGAATACCTATATCTAATCTTTTAAATTCCAGAAGAATAATCTGTAGAAAGACATTGCACTTTAAAATAAGAATAGTAGAACAAATGAACAGAATACAATGAACATTAGAGAAAACTGAGCTTTTATAATTTCATGTGTTCTATGGAAAATTACCACATACAAATGTATTTAATATTAAGAATGTAGAATGCAAAATTTATTTGAAATGGAAGTGATTTTAATGTTATAATATTCTGCTAAAAATATAAGGACTCATTACTACTATTGTCACAAATGAATTTCTTCTATATTGTGATTATATCACTGTAGATGTCAAATATGTTAGGAATAAAATTGAATAATGAAATAAAATGAAAACATTAAAGAAAAATAACACATGATAAATTTTAGATATAATTCAACATATACTATATCAGAGATAATTGAAATACTTTGATACCTAATTGTATTGAAGGAAAAATATCCTCATGAAATAGTAATATGTATTTATTTTTAGAAGTATTTCAGTAAATGTATGTATTCTTGTATGCCCATGAAAATGATGAAAAGATCACTTCTGCCAACATTTAAGCATATTAAAACTTTTCTTATTCTATGTTATTGTAATTATTAATTTTAAATAAAATTTTATGTTTCTCATCCCTAATATTAAGTTTCTGTATACTTGTCATAAATAACTTTTTTTATATTCACAATTCATCAAATTAACCTTTCTTTAATTATTGTATCTACAGTAAGAACAATAGCATTAAATAAATAGTACAAACAAGCTCTCTATATCATCTATTAACCACAGCAATGACTCGTATGGCAACATACCTGTAATATTTCATAAGTGACACTCACATGTTAGTAGTGGCCAACAGCCTTCTAATTGGAATTAAAGATCAATAAAAAGGAGAGGAATGTCTGGTATTGGAAACATAGCCAATTATGATGTCATGAACCTTAGAAAAGTATCTATGATTGCCACTTTGTTAGACAAGCATAATTATAATTATATTTCCAAGTTCATAACTAAACTCACAGATCAGTGTAGCTATCACTTTTCCCAAAATAAATTTCTGTTTTTTAAAGTGGAGAACATTATCAAAAGGCACTATTGGATGCATGCATAAATCAATAGATTCTGGGACTCCAGCCCCAATGGACATCTAAACTCTCATTCCTATGGCTCAGGGTCCATCATGTAAGAGAATGTGGTAAGATTATAAGAGCCAGGATATCAGGAAGTCTGCTGAGGATCATTTATTCCTATGGCTTCATAACCAAGGCTGGAACAATGACAATATCAATGGGTATGTTAATATAAAAGGAAGAACACTCTATGAAATTCTACCCTTAGATAAAGTCATAGGCAGCTAATGACTATTGGAAGGAGGAGAATTAGCCTGTCCTTTCTTATATCTGACTTATTGGTTATCCTATGCATGATCAGTCCTGAAACAATGTTGTGTCCATAAACAATGAAAACAGACTCATCAGATTGCATTTATGTTTGCACATACACACTCTCTGTCACACACACACATATATATTCAATAATAAAGATAAAAAAGAATCAATCAATATATATTAACAATAGATAACAAAGAAAAGAGACTATCATATTGTGGGAGGCATTAGAGGGATGTACCAGGAGTGGGCTTAGAGAGAAAGTAAAAGGAGGAAGTGATATAATAGTGTTTTAATAAAATAATATGTATTTATGTATGTATGTATATATTTAAGTCATAACATCATGGCCCATAACTCTGGTGGAGCCCTCTTCTCCCAGAGGCCAGACCAGCATCCAGAATGCCTGGTAATACCCTCTCCCACTCCACTTGTGACTGCCCAGCCCATACCTCCGTTGGAAGGCTTCTATCCCATCAGAGGCCAGACCAACTTCCTGAAACCCAGAGACCAAGCCAACACCCTAAATGCCAGGCTGCCAGGCGAAGCCTACTAAAGCATGAAGAATGGATAAAGAAAAATGCATGTTTACATAATGGAATATTATTCAGCTGTTAAAAAATTTGTATCATGAAATTAAAAGGCAAATTTATAAAACTAGAAAAAGTCATCCTGGGTTAGGTAATCTAGAACCAGAGAGACAAACATGGCATATGCTGTCTTATAAGTGAATATTAGATGTAAAGTAAAGGATAACTATGCTAAAAATCCACAGATCCACAGAGGCTACCTAACAAGGAGGACTGAGGGACACAGATATTTTGTGGGTGGACTGGGCATAGGTGGGATAAGAACATAAGGGGTTAGGAGGGCATGAGTCATGGGTAGAGTGCTGAAAGAACTAACTGGCAAGGGGGTCATTCCATGGTCAGGTAGAAACCTGGTATCAGGGAAAGTCCCAGGAACCTACAAGTATGACTCCAAAATAAGATTCCCAACAAGAAACGGTACATAGTCTGACCTGGCCATTTTCTTCACCAGTCAAGGAACTGGGACACCAACCCAAGCACATGGAACCTACATCCTACAGTCTGTTCAGCCTGTGGGATATGCTGGGGCGAGAGTGTCACAGAGATTGTAAGAGTCACTAACCAATGACTGGTCGGGCCTAAAACACTTGCAATGAGAGTGAGTCCAACCCTGACACTGCCTGGAGTGCCAAGACCCAGAGACTGGATAGCCCACAGACTTAAGATAGAGCCAAACATAACTGGAGAAAAAACCTGTCCGTGCCATGACGGCTAAAATTATTCTGTTATACTCACAGACTGATGCTTAACACAATCGTCATCAGAGATTTCATCCAGGAACTGTTGGAAACAGATACAGAGACTCACAGTCAAACATTAGGCTAAGCTCAGGGAACCTACTGAAGAGCAGGAGGAAGGATTGTAATAACCAATGGTGTCAAGCCTTTTAAATAGAAAACCCACAATCAATCCTCAGGGGCTCACAGAGACTGAACTGAAAACCATCATGCCTGCACGGTACTGACTTGGCACCATGCATGTGACACTCCTAACAAAGGGAGCAGAGCCCATCTCTGACTTTCTTTCTGACATTTGGGACCCTATTCCTCAAGCTGGGTTTCCTTGCTCAGCCTTAATAAAAGGCAAGGTACTTAGTCTTATGGTAACTTGATATACCGTGGCTGAGGCTACATCTCTCTGACTAAAAATGGGAGGAGGAGCAAATGGGGGAAGCAGACATGAGTTAGTGGGGCAAGTACTAGGAGGAGAGGAGGGAATGAACATTGTAATGGGGATGTTAAACAAATAAATGAATAAAAATTAATAATTATTTTACAAAAGAGAATACTGTAAAATATAAAAACTAAATAAAGCACATGATTTTAAATGACAAAACTGATATGTTTGGGTTGAATTTTTATCAGTAATTCAAAATCTGTTATTGGGTAGAATTTAATATTAAATATCAGTGACCTAAAATGGATGTAAAAAGAAGCCTGGCTACCATTCCAGGTGCTATTCTTAGCCTCTGGAAAACTGTGTTTACTAATGGAAGCTCAAAAAAGTCATCTGTAGACCACAGATTATGATCTGTCTTTATACCATCCCTATATAGGTTCTATCATTCCCCCTACTTGATAAATGTCCCAAATATGTGTTCTTTATGCATGACATTGAAGAATATAGTTGCATGTTGGCCATTTATGGGATTCAGCCTAAGAGGAGCAATGAAAATGTCATGGAGAGAAAAGATAAGGTATTCTAGAGTTCTAGATATTTATTCCTTCAAATATTGAATTAAGATGACTGAGTGCTCTCATTTGAATGAACAGTTTTGACTACATACATAGTTATTTCAAATTGCATGTTCCGATAAATACATTTTTGTTTTTTGGTTCTTCTAAAGCTAAAAATTTATGGTTTCCTGTTGTTACTGCATTATTTCTTGAAGATACCATTCACCATTCTCAGTGCTAAGCCAATAATTATTTGCTTAAAATTTCTTGAAAACAACCATCTAATCATATGGTAGTCAGAATACTAGGAAGCAATGGAAGAAAGAGGAAAATAATGTCATAGACACCTAAGTTGCTCTAGGTAACCAAAGACATTTTTTTTGTCTACTAGATAATATCATCAAAGTTTCTTCTCCATCATTTTTCTTTGATAGTGCCCCAAAACTCTTATAAATTATAGTAACACATCATTACTGTCTTCTCAAAAAAAGCCTACATTTCAAACAGCAGTATGTCAAAGCATATCTTTAAAATGTTTTATTGGCTAGGAGAATTGAAGCAGAACAAATCCCTTTCTGTCCTAAGTTGCCCCAGAAGTAAAGAGTAAGCAGCTTGAATAACCTACTGGGCATTTTATTTTCACACTGTGCATGGGAAGATGACTTCCAGATGCCTCCTGGAATTTAGACCAATAATTTGTACCACATATACACACTGACACACACACACACACACACACACACACACACACACACACACGCTATATATATATGTGTGTGTGTATATATATATATAATGATTTATTTATTTTCTGAGACATTGTTAATAATACTAGGCTTCAGTGTTAGATTGTGGCAATTAAAACCTAGAAGCCCCAAGTAGATAATGCTTCAGAGAGCTTATTTAAATATAAAGCTTCTACAACTCTTTCTTCTGGAATTCTACTGAACTTAAATATGATTCAGTGAGCCAAATGCTATAATTGTTAGAGAAATCTATAAGCTTTAGAAAAAAAAACTAGAACAAAAGCTTTAGAACTACTATTAGTGCAGTAGAGAAACAGGAAACAAAGCAACTTTTATACATAAATGTTGGGGTAAAGGTATCCTGATTTCATAAGAGAAGGTGAAAACTAAGTTAGATTTGGAGTAACTAAGTCAATCCTGAATAACTTCACTCAAGGATGCCTTACAGCAGACAAAAAATACAACAACAAGGATAAGGGAATATCCCAGTGACAGAATGCTTGCCTAGAGTACTTGAGGCTCTAGGTTCAGGTCACAGGACTTTCTTCTAACCCTCCCACCATAAATGTACAGTGAGTCACACTACACCTTCTTTTTCTCTTTATATTCTTGCTTTTGCTAAGTCATCTCCCACTTCCATCATGTGCAGGATGGTGACTCTGAAGAGAAGGTACTTCCAAATGACTAAATTGTGAATGCCTAGGTATTCTTTCTATGCATTTATAGAACTCAGAATATTTTGATGACCTAGAAATTACACAGAGAACATGAGGGTGTGTAACACTCTTTCATTTTCTTAGTTCTCTAAATTTACAACCGTAAAAACCCATACATTGCTGTGAGATTTAACATGTAGAATGGTACTATAATCTACCTAAAACTATTCTAGGAGGTCATACTCAATTGTAAATGCTCAGCTGGAGGTGTGTGGATAGGATAGTCATATACTATAGATAATGATGACATTGCTTAGCCAGTAAATTTTCCAAATCATTACACCTTCTCTCAGCAAGAAAAGCCCATTGGGTCTAACAGTTTCTAAGGCTATAATTTTGAGGATTATGTCTTAGAGCTTGCCTTGGAAAAAGAATGTTTTACGTCTTAAAAATTTTCATCTCCCCAATATTACTTTTTGAGAAGTAAGCACTCCTGACCTATGTCTGGTACAACTCTCTGCTTATTACTCTAAATTGTTTAACCTCTTCACTCATCCAGTTCAAACACCAGAGATGAAAAGAGAGCTTGACAAGCCCCTTATAAAGTAAGGCCGCTATGTCATCCAGTCTTATCATTGCTATTGTCTTTTACACTAAAGTCCAAATCTGTCCACAGAGCTGCTCAGAGGTATGCCTAAATGCAAGAAAAATACAGATATTTTACCAACCAACTAGGGCTCAGTTTTCCAAGAGGTTAACCAGCTTGAAGAAGAAGAAGATATGGCCCTGAATCTTCCTTCCTGATTTGTTGATAATGAGGAAATTTATAGGACGGTGGAAGGAAAGAGATTCATTGTTTATTGGATGGGCATATAATTTGAAGGCTTTTTCAAACAGGTATAAGGAGTCATCATCTTCCTTCCCAGACTATTTGGATTTCTTTGTGAAATGTAATTATTATGGAGGCTATGACATTAGAAGGTCATCATCCAGAAGCTAGCTTCTTAAAATGTTCTTGCTTGAAAAAGAGTTTTAGACCATTATTCATTAGATTATCCAGATATACTTTAAGAACCCATAATTTGGCAACCTTGAAACCCATGGAAATTGTCTGCTACTCTGTCCAGTTTCAATGCTGTAGACTGAAAAAAAAAACATACATGTATGGATACAGCTAAGTGGAAGGTGCCTGTGAAAATACCAAAAAGTATTGGATTTGATGGATAGAACAAAGAGGGCTAAGAAAATAGGAGAAAACCCTTAGCATTCACCACCAAAATAATTTCTGAAGAGCAAGATTTTTGGATTTGTTATTTAAAACAAGAAATAATCCAATTAATAAGTGGAGTGTGGAACTAAATAGATAATTCTCAGTAGAGGAATCCAAAATGGCTGAAGGACACTTAAGAAAGTACGCAATATCCTTGGCCATCAAGGAACTGCAAATCATCTTAATCCTGTCAGAATGGCTAACATCAAAAACACCAAAGACAGTTTATGGTGGGGTGTGGAGAAAGTGCAATTCTTCTCCACTGCTGGTGGGTGTGAAAACTTGTACAGCCACTTTGGAAATCTGTATGACAGTTCCTCTGGAAAATGGGAATCAATCTTCCATAAGATCCAGCAATTCCACTCTTAGGCATATACCCAAAAGACGCACATTCATACAACAAAGACATCTGTTCAACTAAATTCAAAGCAGCATTTTGCAATTTGCAATCGCCAGAACCTGAAACCAACCTAAATGCTCCTCAACTGAAGAGTGGATAGAGAAAATGTGGAACATTTACATAATGGAGTAGTACTCAGCTGAAAAAACAAAACAAACAAACAAAAAAACCAATGAAATCTTGCAATTTTCAGGCAAATGAATGGAACTAGAAGTAGCCATCCAGAATGAGTTAACCCAGTCACAAAAAGACAAACATGGTGTGTGTTCATTCATATATGGATTTTAGACATAGAGCAAAGGATCACCAGCCTACAATTTATACCACCAGAAAAGCTAAGAAATGAGGAGGACACTAAGAGAGACATCCATGGTTCCCCTGAGATGGGGAAAGGGGCATGATCTCCTGAGCAAATTGGGAGCATGGAGGGAGGGGAGAGTGAGTTAGAAGAAAGAGAAGGGAAGAAGAGGAAGGGAGAGGTGGGCATGAGGGAGCAGGAAGATTGAGTCAGGGAAAGAATAGAGGAGAGCAAGAAAAGAGATACCATAATAGAGGGAGCCATTATAGGTTTAAAGAGAAATCTGGCACAGGGGAAATGTTCAGAGATCTACAAGGATGACCCCAATTAACAATCTAGGCAATAGCGGAAAGGGTACCTTTAATGTTCTTCCTCTATAATTAGATTGATGACTACCTCATATGCCATCCTAGATCCTTCATCCAGTAGCTGATGGAAACAGAAGCAGACACCCACAGATGAACACTGAGCTAAACTCCTGGAATCCAGTTACAGAGAGGGAGGAATGATGAGCAAAGGGACAAAGAACAGATCTCCTAAATGTGGGTGTTAGTTAGGAGTACTGGGCAGTCTATTTATCCCTAGTGTATAATTGGATTTTGGTAGCCCATTCCACATAGATGGATACTCTCTCAGCCTAGACACAAAGGGAGGGCATAGGCCCTGTTCCAAATGATATGGCAGACTTTGAATATCCCCCATGGAAGGCCTCAGTCTCCCTGGGGAGCAAAGATGGAATGGGATGGGGATTGTGGAGGGACAGGGAGGAGGACAGGGAGAGGGAACTGGGATTGACATGTAAAACAAGCTTGTTTCAAATTTAAATAAAATATCATCATTTAAAAAAAAAAGAAATGTCCGTATTTGGAGTAATGGTGAAGATACTCGCCCTATCAGAGAGAGAGTTCCCAGTAACTGAGTAATTTAATTAATACACCTAAGTTATCTTAGGAGACCACTTGTATAACATAATTAATCTCTAAAGTGAATCTTTCTGATATTAGAAGTCTTCAAAACCATTTTCATGAGAAACATTTATATCTATTAAAAACCTCATTTCTAAGGGTACCTAGATTTGAATAAGGCCTTAAATCAGTATCACAGACCTTGATTTTGTTTCATGATTTTTCCCCCTCTATTTTTGGTCATCTTGAACTATTCTTGACTATACCTGGGATATGTTACAATTCTGAAATGGAGTGCACACCTGTGAGGTTTTCTGTTTGGCTTGAAGTGGGTGCATCCCTAGTGGACTTTCCCCTTCCTGCTCTTCCCCCATTCCCTACCTACCTCCCTACTGACCCACTTAATCTTCTCCTGCTTTTTTATTCAGAAAAGAGCAGGTCTCCCATGAGTACCAACCAAATGTGGCATATCAAGTTGCAATAAGATTAGGCACCTCACCTTGTATTAAGGCTGGGCAGGGCATCCCAGTATGAAGAATAGGGTCCCAGAAGTCAGCAAAAGGGTTAGAGACTGTCCCTGTGTCCACTGACAGGAGTCCCACAAGAAGATGAAAATACACAACTGCCACTTATCTAGAGTCCCGTTCAGGCTCCCTGATTGTGGGTTCAGTCTCTGTGAGTCCCTTTTGAACCCAGGTTGGTTGATTTTGTGGGTTTTCTTGTGGTGTTCTTGACTTTCTGGATCTCCCTTTCTTTAGAAAAATTCCCTGAGTTCAACCATATATTAGACTATGGGTCTGCATCTCTTTCTATCAGTTGCTGGATGATGCTGTCCTAATGACTACTGGGCTAGGCTCTATGAGTAGAGACGAATAATGTTAGGTATTGTTACTTTGATATATATTCTAGGTCTCTGGGTCCTGGTACTCCAGGCATTGTCAGTGGTAGGCTCACTCTCTTGGCATGGATTTCAGGCTAGACCAGTTTTGGTTAGCTACTCTCATAATCTCTATGCCATTCTTATTCCAGGACATCCCATAGGCTGGACAGACTGTAGGGCAAAGGTCCTATGGCTGGCTTGGTATCCCAGTTACTCGACTGGTAGTCTTGCCTGGTCCAGGGAAGATGACAACTTAGGCTTCACATACCCTCTTTCTAGGAGTCTTAGCTGAGGTCATCCTTGCAAATTCTTGGGAGTTTTCCTTACACGGGGTTTCTATCTAACCCTAAAATGACCTTCTTTCTAGTTATCTCTTTCAGTCCTGCCCCTCCCACCAACCGCCACACCACACTTACACCTTTGCCTCCTATTCCCATCCCCAGAAGCCTCTAGTCCACCCAGGATTTCTTGTAGTTTCCCTTCCCAGGGAGATCTGAGCCCTCCTGGTTTCCTAGCCTCATTATTTTTATGATACTTTCTCATGAGCTTCTTTCACTGTTTAGATATTTTTGTTTTGCTATTCTTGTTTGCTAGTTATCTTTGTTTAGTTTTGTTTTCTACACACCATCCTTGTTTAAAACAGTGATATACAAAGGGTCTTGCTTAGAAAGCTAGCAGTCTGCTTAGCTTGTAAAAGCAAGGTAAGGAATTAAGCACATGGGTGTAGAACATCCAATGTTCTTAAAATTTGTCTCAGTTATCTCTTATTTTGTTTATTTGTTTTGAAAGTATAAAATGGCTTTATTTGAAAGTCTCTGTAGCAGTCCAAGTCATTGAGTCCCACCTAAAAAGAAGACAGGGTTAGAATTCACTTACAGAAAACATAAGTGAGGGACAGAGATTATTTGTGGCTCATTTTTCCTTAGATTAATATCATTAACATGGTTTGAAGTCTTAAGTTATTTATGGTTAATATAATTCTCTTGGCAATGTTCATTTTCTCCAAATTTAGTAAGTCATGTCTTTCTTATCTTAGTTTCCTTGTTTTACCAATAGTTATTTTGTAGCTTTTATATAATTGTCAATTTACTCAAATCCAAAAGTTAATCGATACAAGTATATAATTTAAAATTACATGGTTTTCACAGTCAATATTGAACAGGAACTACAGATTACTAGAAGGTGATTAAATTTGTTTATACAGATTTAATTCATCATGACTCCTTTATTTTGATTTCCCTTTAATTAAAAAACAATACTCTGTAATGCTCATCTCAGACTGTCCACTATGAACAAAATGTATTAATTTCCCATGGATTTCATTGTTATGTGATAGTAACTGTAAATCTCATTTAGTCTCCTTAGCAACTCCAGATAATTAATAATATGATCTATCATTAGGAACAATAAGAAGACAATTTTGATGGCCCAAATGACAATCAATATCACTCCATCAATGATGATGACATGATTAACAGATACTGCGTGAAACATGTGTTCAATTAAGACAGGAGAAACCAGAGGGGGTGGTGAAGCTACAAGGGGAAACAATATTGGAAAGGAGATTTTCTTATCTCTCGTTATAATATAAATGTAGAACTTTTAAAATTATTCATAAAGCATATTAATGTCCAGAAGTACTAAAATACGTTTGTGCATTTATAAACATGTCAAAAAGTTTATTAAATGTATGTGTTTCATATATATAAAATATACATACTCACACACATGAATGCATATGTAAGTGGAATATATCCAAATAAAAGTCACATTAGAAAATATATTCATACATGGTATAAATTACCATTAAACAGTATTACTAAAACTCTGGGTAATAGTGTGCCTGTCTTTCTTGTTCAAACTGGATGTATTTTACTTCTAGATAAAATATCACTTTCTTTCATTAGTGAGATCTCAGTCTCACAGAAACCAAAGCTCAAGGTACTAAGGGGTCTTCTTATCCTCAAAAATCAGTCTCTATGACAGAATAGAACGTACCCACACAGGTCAAACCTATCAATCTAAATATTTAGTACATGCAATGTTAAGAAGCTGAAACACCCCCAGGAAGCCTGCATTTCCGCAGGGCATTGTAAACCAGAACCCAGACTTTTCCATTTTTAGAAATTCTGGGTTGTCTTCCATGGTTTCACTCATCCTTACAGACTACAGATTTTCCTCAGAGCAAGAGTTAATAAGTCCATCCCCCAACTAGCAGGGGTGATGACTGGACCTCCACATCTAAATTTTCCAAGGAGACTCTACTCCTCTAAAGTTCTTATCTTTTTATTATGTCTTAAAATAATGGTCTTCCATGAGAAAATAAGGAGGAAAATAACATTCATGTTTTTGTTTCATATAATCATATGAACCATTATATATATATATATATGTGCATGTGTGTGTATGATATATATATGTATATGTATATACATATATATATATATATGTAACCATTTAACACTAATTCTGTTTTTTGTGCACATTTTATGGAAATAGTCCATATTTACCGCTTCCTTATGTCTAGCAATTTCTGCTTTTGAAGCTTACATGGACTTGGATACTCACACTGCATGAGAAGTAAAAAGTGCACATGCTTTGTATGTCATTTCATCTAAATTAATTGGGTGCGAGCCACTGATGAAGAAAACAAAGTGTAGAAAAACACAGTCTGAGAAATAACAAATAAAATTTTAAAAATAAATAAGATGTAGAGAAAAGGATGAGTGGTAATGCCAAAGTGCATGGGAGAACTTCAAAGAACATCTATGCTCGAATTCAGCCTTGGGCATCTGGTATGCATACAGTATAATTAGAGTAAGATGGCTCTAGCATGAGAAACTAGACAAAATTTAAAAATACAATTATGCATTTGAATGCTTATTCTAAATTAAGCATGAAAAGTTACAGTGCTTTAAAGTGGATTTTAAATAAACCAGTTTTGATTCTGGCTCTGAGAAGGAATTACCTTTACAGTGAGAATGGCTTTGAATATCATTTTTGAGTAAGCTTCCCACTTGCTCTGTGGGCAGGAGAAAAAGTCTTCCCCCAGGAAAAGCCCACCAGCTCTGAAAACATATAGGTGTGCAAATGGAACAGGTTGTAATAGGTATACATACATAATACATATATACATATATACATACATATTGCACATTTGTGTATATATGTGTATATATGCATATAACAACAAATTAATAAAATGGAAGCCTTGAATTTGAAAGACGGCAAGAAGAGGGTAGAAGGAAAGATTTTTGGGAAGTAAAGGGAAAAAGAAATTGATGTTATAATCCAAAAACATAAAAGAAATATTGAAAAATTAAAATGTTATTTAGAAAATGGACTATAAAGTATATTTGAATATTCATAAAATAGATGCACATGGATATGTATGTATATATATATATGTATATATATATATATATATATAAAACCATGCATTCAATGCTGACTTGAGAACAATGATTTAATAATAATTTCAAATTAATATAATTTCAAAAGTATGACAAATAACAGAATTAAAATAACAGTATTGAACAGTATTGAATGATTTGGAGAATATATGGATTAAAAATCTACTGGTGAACACTTGAATGAACTAACAAACATGTTTAACTTGTTTAACTGTTGAGATAAACATAAAACTGTAACTTCTCTTACTATGATCAATATACTTATCAAAAGATTTCCTGTTGAAATTGTGATTTATCATGCACTAATGTCTCTCTTATTCAAATACAAGTCAAGGGAAATAACGAAAACCACAGGATTGTTAGAGCTGAGATTGATGGAGCCAAGAGACTATAGCTGAAACTGTGAAAACCACTAAGGATAGAGATGGCTGGTTTGCAGTGTGGTGATGTTATTGTTTGAATTTTCAAGTGTTTCCCATTGATTCATGTGTATCCCAGCTGACAGACCAGATTTTAAAGGGGGAGACTTTAGGAAGTGGGGCTTGACTGTGGGAAGTAGGGCACTAGGGGCTTGTCTTTGGAGTCACATTCAGTTTTTGGTTCTAATAGGGCTTTTCTGCTCCCTGAACCCCATCATTCTCCAGCTACCATGGAGCACCTCTTGCCACCAGCCCTTCCTTGTCATGAGAGATTAATCTCACACCATTAGTCCCAATATATCCTTCCTCCCTTAGGTTCCTCCTGTCAACTGTTTTTGTCAGAACAATTAATGGAAGAAAATAATACAGGTATAGAAAAGCAAGTCAGAAGAGGAATGAGCATCCAGGCAAGGATGGCTGTTTTGATGGGGCTGTCCTGTAAGATGGATATTTAAAAAAAAAAACTGTATGTGCTACTTTTTGATCTGCAAATAAAATAAACACATTGCAAAAAAAAACTTTCATGATTACAATTGTTTTACAGGAACAGTTAATTTTTCCATTGAACTAATAGATTCTGGTCATTTCATTTATCTAGTCTTTTACATGTATCCTTTCTTCAATTTTTCAATTGAAAAATTGAATTTATTTTCAATAAAAAGTTAAAAAAAGACACATTATGGAACATTTTCTTGCTCAAGGAAGGTATAATTTTCTCTCACTTGAAGTCTGATTATTTTAAATATTCCCATGAGCCTTGAGCCAAACAAATAACATGTTGTCTAAGTTGAATAATCTAAAATATCCTAGAAACATGTCAGTTTTGTTTTTAAAACAGTTAGTGAAATAAACACTTTCCATGGAAAACTAAAAGTAATTGCTAAGTTCCTTCCAGGACCATCAGAAGAATCTGATGACTGCTTCTAATGTAGACCTTTCCATGAAAATCTATTTTTCATGAAGAACTTTATTAATGAATAAGACTTAGAGCTGTTGATAAATTAACATGTAAGGGAAATGACACAGCCCCTGAGGAACATATAGATAGAATGGCAAGCCCCCTCCTTGTCATAAGGCACCTGAGTGGAATTGGCCCAAGGCTTTCACTCAAATTCTACAGTGTCTGCATTGTGGGGGAACTGCTGGGGACACAACTCTCAAGCTCTACAGAAAAGGCCTTGTTAATAGTGTGAAGCCAGCCGTTGTTCCTGTCAAGCTGGCTAGAAATTCACAATTATAGCTGTCTGAATCTACCGATGACAGCAAAAAGGAAGCAACCTCCACTTTATAGAGAATGCCAGATTTCCATGTAGCCAGATGAAAAAGAAATCAGAATGAAGCTTTTAAATAACTAGCCCTTTGTTCTCATCAAAAAAGCTATCTACTTAATATTCCTTAATACTGAACAAATGACAAATTCATCCCTGGATAAAAACATTTTATTTTCTCATGGAGAGCACCTATGTTAGATCACATCTTTGAGTCCAAAAATGATGTAGGAAAAAAGGAAGACCCAAGCTCTACTGTGCATACCTAAGCTAAATAATAGCATCATCTAAACAATAACTATTATGTTCTATTTAAAATGTTTGAGTTTATTGCTTACAGCAAAAAATGACTTCTTTCCTCACACCTAATTATAAAAAAAACTCCTGCCTATACTCACCCTGTACACTTGTGTGCCTGAAAAATAATTTTGTGTCATTTCTCATTCTCATAAGCAATTTTGTAATAGCAAATTCATAGGGAGAGTTCTACTCAGCCATAGTGATGCATGGCAGACACAAATAAGCTGGAGAGAATGAGGCAGGAGGCTGGTGAGTTTGAGGATACTCTAGGCAACACAAAAATCAAAGAGGAAGGAAATGAAAATGCAGTTGCTTTCTTTATTTACTTGACAATCATGGGAAAGTACACTGTTTTGAGTATCTTCTAATTAGTGTAATAAAGTTAGGACCAAGTACACAAAAATTTACTAAATATGAAATATAGGAACTTAAAAGAATATGTTAATAACCTAGATCTATTTCCTATCATCAATGTGTTAAAAATATTTTTTCATAAGCCTATTGTGATGAACAAACACTTTAGAAGCAGTTTGAGACATTACTGTGAGATTTAGGTCTACAACAGTGCTTTGCAACCTTCCTAATATTGTCACCCTTTAATACAGTTCTCGTGTTGTAGTAAGCCTCAACCCTAAAGTTGTTTTCATTGCTACTTCATAAGTGTAATTTTGCTACAGTTATGAATCATAATGTAACTGTGTTTTCCTGTTGTCTCTCGAGGGTCCCAATCTACAGGTTGATAATCACTGGGCTACATGGTGTGACTCCTGTTCATGAAGACCTTACACCAATGAGTATGGAAACAGGAAAGGGGAAAAGATCGCAATGATAAACCCAAGAAAAAGGACTCTGTGTGGCCCAATTCACAAAGCCCCTGCAGTTAAGTTGAAGCCTCCTAATATTGTGTTCACAGTGACAAAATTGAGGTTCAGAGAACTTAAATACAGGTCCATAACTAGAAAGGGTCAGAGATGTCACTTCAAGCTGTGCCACACTGTGGTCCAAACATTCATGCTCTTCACTGTGCCCCATTCCTGGTCAGGAAAAGTCACCGGGTGGCATGCAGGGAATTGCCAGCTCTGTTTGAAAACAGAGTAGGTTACCAAGATGCAAAATATCATCCTGAATCTCGTTTTCTATTGTTTTGTAAAAATAATTCTCTGAGTGCTATTATTAATGTTTTTTTTTTTTCATTAATTGGCACTGGGCCACTTCTAGTGGTCCTCAGTTACTGGTGAGTAGCAGGCTGACGGATTCCCAGGTTCCAAAGCCTTGCTGCTTATCTGCAGCACATATCTTCGATGACACCCCCTGAATGGATAGCCACTTCTGTTCTCATGCGTGGTTTCTGATATCAAAGTCTCCGGAAACGGTACCCGCCTCTCACGTATCTCAAAAACTGCAACAATAACAGCTACAATCAGCATAGAATTATCCTCAATATGAGCATTTGGACGAGCTCAAATGATGGAACCCACTAACACCACGCAATCATTTCTCCCTGCAATATGATCTCCCTAATGTTATATAAAAGCCTTGAATGGCTATATAAACTGAATTTTGATTCAAGCATGACTTCAAACACCTGTGTGTAGTCAGACCATGTATCAATACATATGATTCATTGATCCAAAAATGTATTTGTGGTAAGATAGTGTGGTTCAGTGAGTACTTATGCTTAAGGTTAATCTGGCTTATGGAACACGTTTGACTCCTACAGTTACTTTTCCTTTAATTTGCTCTCTATTCTGTTGTTTGAATCCCTCTTCTTACAAAACATACCCTTAAGCAAGCAAAAAAAATCTACAATGCTTTTAATTTTCATCTTGTGCCACAAAGGAGCTTACATACGGAAAATACACTGTGAAGCGTATCCAAATATTTTTATCGTAGTTGTATTAAGTGAAGAAAAAAGAGAACGGTGAGATCCACTTAGATTGATTCATTTGCCTTGTTGAAATGACATCAATTATCACTTCCAGGTTGCTTCACTGGAATCAGAGTTATTAGAAAGAATTGACTGACTCAGCGTGTGCATTGCAAGTGAGAGTGTGAATTCTATTAGGGACACAAGAGCTTAATATTCTGAACATGCACACCCACCACAGAAAGAGGATTAAAATACACTACATGTTGTGTAAATTGGAATCTTTATGTTGCTAATTGCAATTTAATTGGATTTCATTTTAATTTAATTGTTAGTCCATATCAAAAAAAATGCTTGCTTAAATGTGAGTATTTGAGAGACTGCACGGCCAAGTAATAGATTTTACTTAAGTCTATTAATTAAGCCTAACTTTCATGTTTTCAGACTGCAGTTCTGCTCAGAATACACCACTGAGTATATATGAGAAACAGTTTCTGATGGCTTTTTCTTATTACACAGAGCTTTTTGGGTTAAAATAAAATCACAACAGAAAAGTTCTAAATTATGCTATTATATTTACATAATTATTTTTGAAGTGTTGGGAATTGAATAAAAGAGCTAATTTATTTCTTTAAGCACTATGATTTCTTTTATATATTTCAGGTTTTGTCTACATTTTCTCTTTATTCTACTCTTAAAATTTTAAATGTGAAATTTAATTAACATAATCTTGAAATCAGTTTTTGCACATTCTGTCTAGCCAAGCCAATTTTTTTTTTTTAAATAAATTGTTGAATGCTATGAACCTTATATATTCTACAACCACTTTACAGGTCCAAAGATCTAAGTCCCTGAGAACATTTTTGTTTTTCCAATTTTATTTTATGCAACTAGTAAGCAGGAATGGTTCCTTATGAATTATGAACTATTCCCCATAAGTAGCAGAAACTACCAATAAAGTCCATCCTAAACTGCTACTCTCAGTAATGGTAACCCGGATTGCTGCCTCAGCTGTTTGTCTGCTTCATACTTTCCTTTAGCAACTTCCAGTCTCCTGATGCATTATTCAGGTATGTACTCGCTGACAGCTTTTATGATCTGTGCCATTTGTGAGGAAAGTAGGTAGGCACAGCAGAAAAGCAATAGTAGAATTCAGGACACACAGCCAGATTTCTCCAAGATCAAGGTCACTCCGTCCTGTTGTAACCTCATGCCCACCCCTCAAATGCTATGTGTCACCCTGTATTATTTTCCTGAGACAAGAAGAAGTGTCTCATAACATCAGCTAACTACTTTTCTTCTTCTTACTGCAAATGTAATACCTGAAAATTTCTTGTTTCTCAGGTGAAGTATGTATTCTTTCATCATTATTTTCTGAAGTAAGTCTGGGTGTTTGTTTATCCTGTAAAAAAATAGGTGCTTCATGAACAGCCAAGTTTGAAATTCCTCTGACTCTCACATTTGTCATTATAGTAGGGTTTATTTCATAGAGCTATAAAATGCCATGGAGACTATTATAAAATATAATCCTATCCTAGACAACATTTTCTATGGTGTGATAATCCACACACATTGAATCCCCTTTTTATCCCAGAAAGGTGAATTTACTCTATTGTGGTAAATTCACATTGGTTACAGTAATTATACAGGAATTAAATGAACAACTAAAACTATGGCCACTAGAACAAAATTACTGATGACATGACCAAGCCTATTTAATCACGATAAATTTATATACAGAGGAAAATCTTAATTGCTTAATCTAAGAGAAATGGCTTATAGAACGTAGCTAAAAAGGAATCATGTTACAGAAAACGTTTTTAGACTGATCAAACATCTATGAAAACTCAAAATTAGCAGAGTAGATGTAGAGTTGGTTGAAGAAAAAAGATATGTTTGTGGAGAATAAACGCCAAGTATTTTGTGGAGATGACTATCCAAACAATTTGAGCATAATTTCTACTCTCCATTCTTGAGTACTTCCCAACTTTCATCTTCAATTCCCTGTCCTTATGGCTTCAATACCATCATAAACAAATAATGATTTAAAATTCCACCTTTATACCTGGCTTGTCTTCATCTTCCGTGTTCTAATGATTTCAAATGGACATGATGATTCATGTCACATGACCTTATCACTGGGTAATAGCTTTGGCATTCAAACTGGAATTTTGATATTTTAAGTTGAAGTGAGAATACCATACTCCAATGAAGTATAAATCCAGTGCAACCTTATGATTAGAACTCCAGTTACAAAGTCACAATATGTTCTATATTTAGAATTTAAACGTATTGAGAAGCAGTCTTTAAACATCGATATGTCACTAGCATTGAGGTAAAATCATGCCACTAAGAAACATTTACAGAGAATGCTGTACCACTGATCAGGATGAAAGAGAACATGTCAAAGAACAAACAATTGTCTCCCAGAGAGAAATGCTTTTCCTTCATCTCACTGCAACTAAGCTCTAAAGTATGGATATGAAAAAGAGAACAACTGTAAACCACTGCTGATCTAAATGTTTAACAATAAGTGAGAAGGGAAAAGACTCGGGATTTGTGTTGCAGTAGAAGCAACAACCCAGACCCCATCACAGGGCCTCTGCTAAAGAGGTCCTACTCAACTATAGAATGCCAGCTAGACCCCACTATCAGTACAGAAACATCTTGAGAGCCAGCCCAGCCTTTGTCCCCAATCACCAGGCCTTGGCTATAGGACCACTCTGAGTTCCTGTGGGCTGGATCCTTGACCCCCATCACAGGGCCTCTGCTAAAGAGGCCCTACTCAGCTAGAGAGTTCCAGCTAGACCTTCCTATTGGTGCAGAAACATCCTGAGTACCAGCCCAGCCATTGCCCCCCCATCACCAATCCTTAGCTATAGGTGAGTCTAGGTCTAATTCCGTTGGGGTGGATTCTCCCCTACACCATTCCCGGGAAATCCCTGGGTGGGTCCTGGATCTCGCTGTGCCCGTGTCCTGTCCAGACCAAGTGTGCTCTTGGAGCTCCCATATACCACACCCACCTCCAACGAGAGCCTGCCCTCCCCCTACCCTCTTCCCTAACCTGCCCACTGTCCCACCTCTCAGGCTGAGCACTGAGCCAGAGGGTGGAGCCAACAATCCAGCCAACTTTGGGGAAATTCCTGGAGCTGATCTAAGCACAATAGAACTGCCTATCCACGTGGGACCTCCCATAATTTCCACCTACCTGGTCTCTGACCCCCACCACTGGTCTTCTACAGGAGTTATGGGCCCCTTCCAGAGATCAGCCTATCTCTGCAGGACCACTCTGAGTTCCTGCAGGCTGGATCCTTGACCCCCATCGCATGGCCTCTGCTAAAGAGGTCCTACTCAGCTAGAGAGTACAAGCTAGACCTGCCTATCAGTACTGAAACATCCTGAATACCAGCCCAGCCTTTGTCCCCCAACACCAGCCCTTGGCTAGAGGCCTTGGGTAGAGATAGACCAGACTATCCCTGAGGAAACATCTTGTGGGCTAGCCTCTGCCAAAGAGGCCTCAGCTCTCTTCTGATGGAGCCTGATCTTTGACCCCCATTGCTGGGCCCCTGCCTGTGGATAGACTTCCTAGAGAGCTTGGACCACCCAGAACTATAGACATTAACCTCTGACCCACCTAAACCCATAGTAAGAGGGAGAGACCCCACCAACACCTACTGGAAGAAGCTATGAGAAGAAAGCAATACAAGAAAATACCTAACATCAGAAAGGCAAGCATAACACCACCATAATCTAGGGAAGCTACACCAACTAGACCAGAACACAACAAGCAAATGAATCAGAAGAGAACGATCTAAAAATTATTGTCATAAAAATGATAGAGGCCCTGAAAGAAGATGTGAGAAAATCACTTAAAGAAATGGAAGATAAAACAAACAAAAAATTGGAAGAAATGAATAAAATTCTTAAAGAATGTACAGAAAGCCAAGAAAAAAACAATTAAACAGGTGAAGAAAATGGCTCAAGACTTGTAAACGGAAATGGAGACAATAAAGAAAACACAAACCAAAGGAATGCTGGAAATAGAAAAACTGGGCAAACAATCAGGAACTGCAGACGCAAGCATAACCAACAGAATTCAAGAGATGGGAAAGAGAATATCAGGTGCTGAAAATAAATTAGAGGAAATAGATTCATCAACCAAAGAAAATCATAAATCAAACAAATCCTTAACACAAAACATCCAGGAAATGTGGGACACTATGAAAAGGCCAAACCTAAGAATAATAGGCATAGAGGAAGGTGAGGAAGCCCAGATCAAAGGGGCCAAAAATATATTCAACAAAATCATAGAGGAAAACTTTCCCCATCTGAAGAAGGACATACCCATGAAAGTACAAGAAGTATACCGAAACCAAATAGACTGGACCAAAGAAAAAAGACCCCCTCAACATAATAATCAAAACACCTAACATACAGAGTAAAAAAAATATTAAGAGCAGCGAAGGAAAAAGACAGGTAAGTTATAAAGGCAGACCTATCAAAATTATGCCTGACTTCTCCTTGGAAACTCTCAAGACCAGAAGGTCCTGGATAGATGTTCTACAAGTACTAAGCGTCCACGGATGCCAGCCCAGGATACTATATCCAGCAAAACTCTCAATCACTATAGATGGAGAAAACAAGATATTTAATGACAAAGCCCGATTTTCACAATACATATTAACAAATCCAGCCCTATAGAAAGTTTTGGAAGGAAAACTCCAACCCAAGGAAGTTAACTACCCTCACAAAGATACAGGCAACAGATAATCCCACTTCACCAGAAACCAAGGGTAAAGCAGGTCAAATATATTCACAATACCACTGCCAAAAGCAAATCTAAAAGAAACAAGCATTAACAATCAATGGTCCTTACTCTCCCTCGACATTAATGGTCTTAACTCGCCTATAAAAAGAAACAGGCTAACAGAATGGATACGAAGACAGAATGCATTCTTCTGCTGCATACAAGAAACACATCTAAGCTTCAAAGATAGACATTACCTCAGGGTAAAGGGCTGGGAAAAGATCTTCCAATCAAATGGACCCAAGAAGCAAGCAGGTGTGGCTATCCTAATATCTAACATGTTAGACTTCAAACCAAAATTAATCAAAAGAGATGAAGATGGTCATTTCATATTCATCGCAGGAGAAAACCATCAATACAAAGTCTCGATTCTGAACATCTATGCCCCAAATACAAAGGCACCCACATTTGTAAAATAAATGCTACTAAAACTCAAAGGTCACATAAAACCTCACACACTTATAGTGGGAGACTTCAACACACCACTCTTACCACTAGACAGGACCACCAATCAGAAACTCAACAAAGAAACAAAAGAAATAACAGAAGTTATGTCTCAACTGGGTTTAACAGACTTCTATAGAACATTCCATCCAAACACAAAAGAATATACTTTTTTCTCTGCTCCGCATGGAACCTTCTCTAAAATCGACCATATACTAGGTGGCATAACAAACCTCAACAGATACATAAGAATTGGAATAGTCCCCTGTATCTTATCAGACCACCATACTTTAAAATTGGAATTCAACAACAACACAAATCGCACAAACCCAACAAAATCATGGAAACTGATCAATGGGCAATTCCACCACACCTGGGTCAAAGAAGAAATAAAGAAAGAAATTAAGAACTTCCTAAAATTCAATGAGAATTAGGACACGACATATCCGAACTTATGGAACACCTTGAAAGCAGTGTTCTATGAGGGAAGTTTATTGCACGGAGTGCCCATCTGAAGCAAACAGAGGAGAGTAGTCACATAAGAGAATTAACAGCACAACTGAAAGCCTTATAACAAAAAGAAAGCCTTGTAACAAAAACTTGCCCCTGAGGAGTAGACACCAGGAAATAATCAATTTGAGGGCTGAAATCAATAAAATAGAAACCAGGAAAACAATAAAAAAGATCAATGCAACAAAGAGTTGGTTTTTTGAGAAAATCAACAAGATAGATAAACCTTTATCCAAACTAACGAAAAAGCAGAGAAGCATCATGCAAATTAACAAAATCAGAAACGAAACGGACAACATAACAACAGACACAGAGGTAATCCAGACAACTTTCAGGTCATACCTCGAAAACTTGTACTCCACAAAATTTAAAAATTCAAAGGAAATGGACAAATTTCTGGATAACTATCACTTATCAAAATTAAACCAAGAACAGACAAACAACATAAATAGACCTATAACCCCCAAAGAAATAGAAGCAGTCATTGAAAGCCTCCCAACCAAAAAAAGCCCAAGAACTGATGGCTTCAGTACAGATTTCTACCAGAAATTCAAGGAAGAGCTAATTCCATTACTCCTCAAATTGTTCCACACAATAGATACAGAAGTCACATTACCAAACTCTTTCTATGAGGCCACAATCACCTTGGTACCCAAGCTCACAAAGATACAACTAAGAAAGAAAACTACAGACCAATATCTCTGATGAACATCGATGCAATAATACTCAATAAAATACTGGCAAACCAAATCCAAGAACATCAGAGAAATCATCCACCATGACCAAGTAGGCTTCATCCCTGGGTTGCAAGGATGGTTTAACATGAAAATCTATCAATGTGATCCACCATATAAACAAACTGAAAAAGAAAAACCATATGATCATCTCACTAGATTCTGAAAAAGCCTTTGACAAAATTCAACACCCTTTCATGATAAAGGTCTTGGAGAGATCAGGGATAACAGGAACATACCTAAAAAATAATAAGAGCATTATATAGTAAACCAACAGCCAACATCAAATTGAATGGAGAGAAGCTTAAGGTGATTCCTCTAAAATCAGGAACAAGACAAGGCTGTCCTCTCTCTCCATATCTCTTCAATATTGTACTTGAAGTTCTAGCTAAAGCTATAAGACAACAAAAGTAGATCAAGGAGATCCAAATTAAAAAAGGAAGAAGTCAAACTGTCTCAATTTGAAGATGATATGATAGTTTACATAAGAGACCCAATAAACTCTACCAGGGAACTCCTACAGTTGATAAACACCTTCAGCAAACTAGCAGGATACAAGATAAACTCAAAAAAAATCAGTAGCCCTACTTTATTCAGATGACAAAGAGGCTGAGAAAGAAATCAGAGAAACCTCACCCTTTGCAATAGCCACAAACAACATAAAGTATCTCGTGATAATGCTAACCAAACATGTGAAAGACTTATATAATAAGAATTTTGTGGCTTTAACGAAAGAAATTAAAGGAGATGCCAGAAAATGGAATGATTTCCCATGTTCTTGTATTGGAAGGATAAATATAGTAAAAATGGCAATCTACAGTTCAATGCAATCGGGGTCTCTGAGCCACTGCATGCTATGACTCCATCAGATTAATCATATCCTTGTTTGTTGAAATACCTACTTCACATACTTAAATTGGGCATTTTCTTCACCTATTGAGATGAAATATTAACTTTCCAGTAGATGAACAATATTACTTTAATAGACAAACCATAGTAATACAGATGCAATAGAGAATATCTTTGATGCATCTCTTTGTATAGAACATGCACGATAAACTCAGGTTCTAAAACTGCTTTTTATGATAAAGAATCAATCTCATTCATACCTTTCCTCCAAATTATGCAAGAGACAGTAGAGAGGCAAGGTTGATTATGATATAGAAAACTCGCCTTTGGGATATTGGTGCTGGTGTTAGGTTAACTATATTCGTTGGATGGGAACTGTGCACTGTTGTACCAGCATTCTGTAGTAGTAGAAGTAAGTACTACTATCAACAACACACTCAGTTTCAGCTCTCATGGTTAATTTCTTATTTCCATTATTTCGTTCATTTTTCTGTTTTTAATTTTGGAATCAATCATGGCATACTTCAAACTTCAAGGTTTTTTTAAAATAAGAATTCTGATCACTATTCTCACTCTTCTTAAGTAAATCTCAGAGCCAAGAAAGATGGATCAGTCTGTAGAGTGCTTTCCTTTATATAAGCATGAAAACTTAGTTACATCTCTCCATCACCCAATCGAAAAGCCAGATATGGTGATGTGCACCTGTAATCCTAGTGCTGAGGAACAAGACATTCTTTTGTTCCTGTAGCCCAAGGGCCAACCAACCAGAGGTACATGCAACACACACACACACACACACACACACACACACACACACACACACACACACACACACAAACTCCCATGCATACCCAAAATATTTACACACAAAAAGGAATTTAAAAGTGCTTGAATTATTAGTGTTAGATCTCTTTGAAAATGCGGAAAAGAGAACCAAGTGCTTAATGGAATTGTGCAGGGATTTGTGTGTTGGGAAAACTGAGAATCACTGCAAATATGTTAATACAGACTTTATTGAGTATGTACAGATTAGAAAATAATTTCTCAGAATCAACTACTAACTACATTACTAGTCCAAACTAGGCTTTTAGACACAATACTTGATAATGTCCATTAACACCCACATTATTAGTAGTTTGGTTTTAAAACTAAACAAATCAGTGTGTGTTGTATTCTGCTTCATTAGTAGCAAATTGGATGAACAGCACCTGGAAAAAGGAGGTATTTTTTTGATGTGTGAGCCCAATGTGAAAGAAATGATTAGTTACGCTGTATTAAGTCCTTGACATTCATACTACTTTAAGATCTATGGAAGAGCTCAAATCTACTTCTTGACTATCCTGGCTAACAAAGCTAAGAATACTTACAGTGGTACATAAGTTGCATAGTTTTGGACATTATACTGATTTATTCATGGTGTTAAGCATTCAGTGGACATTCAAGCCTAAATTCAGCATGACGTGTCTGCCTTTTACAAAGCATCTCCTTTACATTCTCAATGAAATGCTTGCAACTCTAGCCAAAATCTCAAAAACAGTGAGAAATATTAATGAATGCTCACTGGCTTCTTGATTTCCATTAATAAAATGAACTACTTTATCATCCTTAAAAAAAAACTTGAAAATCTAATTACTTTTATTCTGAATAGGAGTTATTAGATATTAACCTATATGTTTGCATTAAAATATTTTCAATAATTTTAAATAATAATTTAAATTGATTTACTAAAATATTAACATAAGCAAAAATGTACCAGAAGTATTTTAAATATAGAATAAATAATTTGTTAAACTTGATGAATGAAATTTTTCCTAAGGAAGACCACATGCAAGAAATCCTAAACTTTTTAATTTTAAATAAATTAATAGTTTTCATAGTTTCATTCTGTTAAAAATATTAACAATATTTTTTCATAATGTGTAGTAAATGTCATCCTTGAAAAACCATAGTGTTAATTCAAACACACTTATGTCTAATGAAAACATTGTGACTGGCAACATTCCTTGTGAGCCTTTCTCTTGCCTAAGCATGAATGCTTTTGGTTTGGTCTCGTGAATGAGTCTTTAGACTTCATGAGTATGTCCCAAAGATACTCCTGAGCCTCCATCTCTCAGATCTTTCTGTGTACTTTTCCTCCTCAATGGTCTCTGAGTGTTTGATGAGGTCGGTATGCTTGTATATTCCCTATTTAGCATGAACACTCCACAATCACCTTTTGTTGGCCCTTTTTTCCCATTTGTAAGGCTCTGTATTAACTGTCATCCAGTGGGAAAACAAACTACTCTTGCCAAGGTTGCAAGCAGCATGAATCTGTGGCTGTGAAGATAAATGTTTAATGTTAGTTACTATGTCAGTTCATTGAAATGACCATAATAAATTCTCTTCTAAACTATTGTTCTTGAGACACATGTTTGTGTCCAGACTTATGGTCCTAGGATGAGTTTCCTCCTACTCAATGAATGGACCTTCATTCTAATGAGATATTTAATGGTTTCCAGCAAGGTGTCCATGACAATATGGTAACATTTAATAAACTTTGCAAGGCTGATGGTTATTATATCTCATAGGGCTTTGCAAGGCTGATGGTTATTATATCTCATAGGGCTTAGGGCTAAGGAAGAACACTGATAGATTTTTCTCACCAAGAAACTTCACATCACCTTCTAGAACTACGAAACATGCAATCAGGAAAGATGTTTCCAGGTCAGTGCCAGCTTAAATTCTGTAAGTTTTGTTACCAAAGTGTGTGGTGTCTTTAGCAATAAGGTGTTATTTATGTCAATTTCTTACAGGTGACCATAAACAAAGGCAAGATAATCTACAATACTTTGGGAGTCTCTTGGATCCCCTGATCAGCAACTCTAGGCAGTATCTGATGCCTAGAATTTGGCTTTATGTTAGATGGTCTATGACTTTTGTAGAGGGAATTATACATTCCATATGAGATATTACAAGTAAATTATATATATATATATATATATATATATATATATATTAGAAAGTTCGTAAATTAGATATCCATGTGCTCTCCAACATCCTCTATCACCCATTTTCTGATTCACACATTCCCCACTTAAATATTTCCCTTCCCTCTCCCTATTTTCCCTCTTTCACACTTCAAATCATATTCCTATTAAAAAATTACAGGGAGCTGATGGTTTCTTGGTGTGTGTGTGGGGGGTCAATTTTTTTTTTTTGAGGAGTAGGCCCTAATAGGTAGCCTATGCTCCATGTAATCACAATACATTGAATTCATGTATTAATTTAAAAGAATAACAATCAGACACCAACAGAAGGAGCAACAACAAAAATCACTGATTAATCACATGAAAATAATCTTTCTAGGCAAAATTTAAATATGGTTGGGTCATCTCTGGCTCCCCCAAAGTGTCTTTTGAAACAGTTACAGGTTGTCTTTTATATTTGATTTATCATAAATATAATAAAAATTTAACTTAAAAAACCAACCATGCTAAGTGAGTCAGCCTGGTTTTGTTCTAAAACTTAATGCAGCAGTACTTATTTAGGCCATGTGTCAGAGAACAAGGGAATATGGGCCAGAGCAGATGCCCAATTGGCCTTGACAAGGTTTTCTTTCTGTCCTTTAATGTCCAATGGCATTAAAATATTGAGATTATGGAAAATGTTGGAAATATATTATTAAATCCAAATGATATGTGAAGATGAGTGATACAGGTTTTATTCCCAAGAACACAGGTGCCCTATGACAAAGAGGAAGTGCACATTCACTTTCAACCTTACATGCAAAATATAGAAATAGCTATGGGATACTTCAATTACATACTGAATCTGACTTCAGAATGAGTCTTTTTGAACTAACAAATGAGGTTCATATACTTGAAATTTAAAATGTCCTAAGACATGTATAAATGCATCATAGTGTAATCACCATTAATAATATAATGATTTCTCTTCTACTTTTATTTCACTAATGATGTAATAAATACAGATTCATTTTAATTTATACCTCAAGATTTAATGCACAGCAATTTTAACTTCATAAGGTCAGCAACTACCTTGTTTGATGCTTAACAGCTTTAAAGTAGCTAGTTTTAATGTTCTGATATTTAAAACGGCCCACATTTATGAGATGAAAGATGGGATTTATTTTCTATCAAAGTTTTGAGATTATATTTTGGATTAACTCAGTATATCATCAAAGGCAAATTAGGTCATTGAATCTTTCTCCCAATAAATCCCTAAAAACTAACAGTGACAGCAAGAAAGGAGGCACACTGACAAGGCTCTTTTTGTTTGCAAAAGGATTAGTTCCACTGTAGTGATACAGTTTAGATTTCATCAGATTATCTGAGATTTGAAAGAATAAAATAGAAATGAAATCACCACACATTCCTATTATATACAATCAAATGCATTATTAATTGAATCCATTGCTCCAAAAATGCAATTTCATATTCTTACAGGCATTTTGAAAAGCATCAATGAAGTAATGCTTGAGAAGTTACTTTGTAAACCGTAAAATGCTGTAACAACAGAAAACATTATTGGTAACGTCCGGGAATGTAGAGCAAACCAATGTGTTGTAAAGAAGATCTTGCAAAAATTTGAGACTGAAATTTGCATCAGACATGATGTGTTTAAAAGAGGTGATTACATGGTAAACACTTTGTGTCATGTGTTGATTCGTGCCATCACCTAAGTGGGTTCATTGTCATTAAGATGGGTCTACTATAAAAGCATAATGTGGTCTTCATTTGTACTCTCGCTTTATTTCCCCTCAATCCTTCCTCTCCCTCCAACTTTGTTTCCTTGACTCCTTTTGTCATTTGCATACGTGGGTGCCCACAAAGATGGCTGCACTCCATCTTAACACAAGGACAGAGAATTCAAAAGTGTTCTCAGCAAGTCAAAGATGTGGCCACAGTAGGATGTTTGGTTGTCTTAGTTTAAATAATAACAGACCTGAATATGAGGTGTGGCTACTCCTGACTCTCAAAACTAAGGAAGGAGGAGTCTTCAAGGCTAGGGAATGAGAAGTTGAATCTAAGGTGTGGTTACTGAACCCTTAGAATAAGTGTGGAAGAAAAGTCTGTTTGTTCCGTATACATGATACTGTGTTCCCACTTTGGATGACGAATATATGAGTGGTGAAAAACAAACTCATGGCATTTCAGTATTGACTGATCTGCCCTCTGACTTTTATTCTGTATCTCTGTCTTTATCTTCTATAGCTAGTCTTTCCCTCATCTACACTCCCCCACTAAGGTATGAACATCCTTCCTTCATCCACACTCCCCCACTCAGGTATGGACCCCGGGGCTGCTAGACTGGTTCCGGTCACAACCCTACAAAGACCACTCCTGACATACATATAATTGCTTTTGCCCACATGTTAGATTCAAACCATCTTCCGAGACCTTAAAAGGATCTTGCCAGACAAGAATCCTTAATTGTAGACTGCTCTGTTTCAGATTTGAAGATCTGTTTTTAGTCATAAGCTCATTGTATAGCATTTTGTTAAGATAACACAAAACAATTGAAGGCACCAAATAAAGCCTAAATAGTTACAGAGTTGAGAACTTTTAAATTTGTTCATTTATTACAAATGTGGCATCAGTTATGTGTCCATGACACCTTTGGGCATTGTCTGTGAGGATTAGCACATGCTAGGCCAGTGATCAACAACCAATGAACATTTCCTGCATCTAACATTATAATTCACCTATGAAATGGACTGTGGGTTGGAGTTTAATGGTACTTTAAGCAAATGCACAAAAAAGAGAAAGGAAGAAACAAGTACATTATCAGTTGATATTCATAAACGCTTATCTAATGCTTTAGGCTATTCATCAAAGTTTATCTAACACTCAAAAAATTTAAAACTTAATTCCCAAAGGGCAGAATACATTAAAGAAAGGAAAAATAAAAATTTTCTTTTATGATAGCCAAAGTATCATTGAGTCCTATTCTTTCTTAAAATATAGTATTTTGTGTACACACCTATGCATATTTATTAACCATAAGCTGAAAGTAAAAATTACCCTGGAATAATATAGATTTAACTGAAGAAGTTCTCTTGTAAGAAAAAGAAAATGTTGGAAGCACATTGTACCATGTAGTCCATGGATATAAAAAATAATGAAAATGTAAAATGAGTAGATAAAATATAGGTAGTCTGTTTTATCACTTACTCATAATATAAACATATGAACGCATAAAATTATGAAGAATTAGGTATAATACTATAGACCTTATTTAGAGGCTTTGTGTCCAGAGAAATCTTAATAAATGTAAAGAATAACATGATGCCTATAATAAACAAGCTCAGAACATAGTATATCACTTCCTGTTGCTACCTCTGTGAGATCATTTTCTACTAACATGATCTTAACAACTCACCTGACACTGATTTTCTTCAACTGATTAGGTTGTCCTTCCTTTTGGCTATAAAAGTTGAACAACTGTTGTTCTTGTGTATATAACACAGACAATATATGAAGTTATGTGTTAATCAATATCAATAAAGTTTCTGGTTCACTACTTACTTTTAATTAAATTTTGGGGGAGTCATTAATATAGATGGGTTATTTTATAAATGGGTTTCATTCTTAATCCAACATTATATATGAGTCAAATATGTAATTATTTCTTCTGTAGAAAATGTTTCTGTTGATTGATTTTCTATGGTTACTAACTATACAAATATAAATTTATTGTATTACATCTTATTTTCTTACAGCACATATAAAACCTATCATTTGTCAGCGATTATCCACAGTTAAGAAGAATATTTGACAGCATCTAATGAATCTATGCAGAAACTGATGCTTTGAGGTATTTACTCCTGCTTGAAAAAATCGTATCAAACATACAATCCTAAATTTATAATAAACATTTTCACAGTTACTTAGGAAAATAATGATAAAGCAAACCTAATATGCCTCCATATTATGCAGTAGTAGGATTATAGAGTAGTTTAATATTAAGAAAGCTTGTGAGACCCGATGAAGGGATTTGTGTAATATAATTTAAGTGGCTGGAGAGATGTTTTCAATAGTAAGGAGCCATGGCTGTTTTTCCAGACATCCTGAGTTTGATTCCCAGCAACCTCTTCTGGCATAATGGTGTTAATGTAGATAAAGTCCTCTCATACACATAAAATAAACACATAAACATTTAAAATATAAAATTTAATATTCAAATACAGTATTTGGAGAAAAGAAATTAAACAAACAAGACTTGAAGTATATGAAATGATGACCTAAAATTATTGCCTTGTCATGTACTTAGATATTTATCTGACAATTATGTGTGGAAGACATGTACACAAACACACACACATATATATTTATATATATGCATACTCAATATATGAGTATAATCCTTATTTCACTCTGTGATCAAAAAAGAGCTGTGAGAAATTCTCTGAATACTTCAATAAAATCATTTCTCTTTTGCAATTCTAAGAAAATTATGTAACTTCCTCCTTCCCTTTCCATAATGATCTTGATTTTTATTAAATTTATGATCTCTTCTGATGTTACTTGTTGTTACCACCCACATCCACACCCACCCACCACCCCACACACCAATACACATTGCTAATACATTGGTATAATTTGTATAAAATCATTTATATGTATTTTGGGGGCTGATCATTTGGTGTTGGATAATCAATTGGTGTGTTCTTGTGCTCTTTGCTGGGGAAGCTTTTTGCATTTTCATCTGCTACTACTTGGAGTTGACTCTTACAGGAGATTATTGATTGGCTCACAACACTACAACTATTCAGTGAGAAACCCATACAATCCCATTGATGCACACAGGTCAAAATCAGCACTATGTTCATGTTATCAAACACCAAGATTATATACTTTACATAATTTTTCTATAGATTACACCTCTCAAAAGCCCACAGACACTTGTTATTCTACTTTAAATTCTAAAAAGTCTTAGAATTATTAAAAAAGTTATAGAACAAAGAAGTCCAGTAGTAAATCAAGATGTTTTTTCTGTTATTGAGCTAACTACAGAGAGATACATGATTGTGAGGGCTACCAAGTTAAACTAACATATATATTTTAAAGGTATTTTGACTTTAAACTTTGAATCTAAGGACATGATGTTTTTAAAGAGAGGTTTTGCTTTAGTTTTCACCAAAGATTAAAAAGCCGTGCTTTCCTTCCAGGCTAATATAGTTTGATCAAACAAGACCAATGTGATCCAACAGCAGAAACAGACAGAGGCAGTACAGTCTCACAGATTAATGCAACCAAGATTTAATTATATTTCTAAATTTCCTTAGGATCCCCATCGAAAACCACTACACCAAATAATCAGCATGAAGTACTCTAGAGAACTATGCCCAAATTCCCAAATAATTGTTTATCAATGTTTATTTTCAGGTAAAAGGGGTTGGCTATAAAAGGTTAATGGTCATAGTCAATCTCTTTGTAAAGAAAAGATAGGGGATATGATATAAAAATAAATATATTTATGTTGGTATGGATTTTATTTTTTTGACATAAATTAAAGGTTAATTTTGTTATACTATAGTATATTTTATTTAAGATAGTAGGTTTATACAGCTCATTAAATGTAATGTATAATTAAGAAATATAAAGTAATACATAGTAATCTATAATAGTAATGATATATAAAAATATATATCAGGTGGATAGGTAATCTTCAAAAACTTTGAAGACCAACAAAATATGGCATTTAATATGTTTTAAGAAATTAGGCTTTTTATTACAATAAGATATGTCTGCTCCTGGCATCACAAATATACTTTAATGAATATGATGGACAACAAAAAAACTCCATATGGAGTTTGATTTCTTTATGGCCAAAGCTAGTCAATTGAATAAGAAACTGCTCTTGTCTGGACTGCTACAATGTATGTTGTATAAACTGGACATGCAGAACCCACAAGAAAATGGCTGATAAACAAGATGAGACAGACTGTCAGGCTTCCTGTTTCATGAAAGGGTTTTTCTGACATTCTACAGGGCACAAAAGAAAGCAACTGACAAATTCTGTCAATACGAGCAGAAAAGATCTTCAAATTTCCTGCTTCTCTGAAAATTCTGCCAGATACTCTAGGCCTGTAGGTCATAGTCAGATGTCCAAAAGGAACTTTATATATTTCTATCATTTCTAGAATTGTGGAAGTTGCTTGCAATGCATGCCCTGTTTACTTAGGTAATATTATACCGTTCTTGGGTCTTTTATGGAGTTAATGACAGATTATTAAAATCACAGTTTTTCTTTATTATAATAAAAGATTAGATGTGAAACTTTAGACTTACAAAGATAGGATAGATGATAGAATATTATACAGATAGACTAAATATTGTAACTGTAATTCTTCCTTGGTATCTGTTTTGTTATATATAATTTTCCTCTGTTAAAGTATGGTGATATATTATCATTTAATAAAACTACTCGAAACCAAAATGCAAAGTTTATTATAGTCACAGAGCCTGGCTGTTAAGGCAGGTTGTTCCTACCCGCCGGATCCATCCCACCTGCCACCAGTCTGGGCCCACAGCCGCACCAGCCCCAAATAACACTCAGAGACTCTGTATTTGATACAATCCTGTTGGCCAATTACCATTACTGTTTATGGGCTAGCTCTGTCTTAATTATTAACCCATTTCAACTTATCTAAGTATTTCCACGTGGTCATCTTATCAGGGAGCCACGGCAGGTGTCCTGCTTCTTCCCTGGGCTACATCTCGACTCCTCCCCTCTACTTCCTCTTTCCATCTTGTCTCCTAGCCCCGCCTATCTTGCTATCTCATTGGCCACAGAGCTTTATTTACCAGTATGAGAAACATGTATACAGAATAACATCTCCCATCACCTGGCAGTGGTGATATAGACCTTTAATCCTAGTAACCACATTAGGTAGTCATAGAGTCCAGGTGGTGGTGGCATATACCTTTAATTCTAGGAATCAGGAGACAGGCAGATGGATCTCTGTGAGTTCAGGGCTACTCAGAGCTACATAAGAACAAATCAGTCTTAAAAAATGTCAGATATGCCTTTAATCCCAGAATGAGGAAGGTTTAAAAGGAAGAAACAAAGTGTCTCATGTGAGATTTAGTTTTCAGACAAAAAGCATTTTGCCTATATTTCATGGAGACAGGATTGCCATTTCAGCTTGGTAGAGGTAAGAAATAGTGGCTTGACTGCTTTGTTTTTCTGATTTTCAGCTTGATTCCAAATATGTCTCTGCATCTTTTATTTTTCATGTTACATTAAAGTCAAAACCTTTCTTTATAATTAGACAGAAAAGGGGAGATGATGTAGGATGTCCTTCTGTATACTTTGAATATATGTTGCTTTTATTAGCTAATAATTTTATTAGATAAATAAAGCTGATTTGCCAATGGAGTCAGGGAGAATATAGCTAGGCAGGAAATCTACACAAAGATACAGAGAAAAAGTAAGTGGAGTCAGAGAGATGCCATGTAACCATTGAAGGAGTAACATGCCAGAGCATTACCAGTCAGCCACAGCTCCACGGTAATACACAGTTTAATAGAGATGGGTTAATAGTTAAAAGGGAGCTAGCCAATAAAGAGCCTGAGCCATTGGCCAAACAGTTTCTAATTAATAAAAGTCTCTGCTTGTTTGTTTGGGGCTAAATAGCTGAGGAACCAGCATTGGGTACCAAAATGTAAACGGAGTTCTTAATTAGTCTACAAAATAAAAACCCATAGTGAGCTATAGAGGTAAATGCTGAATGATCAGAAAGAAGAATGAGCACATCACTGATATACCTTACTTCTGTAGCATCTCAGCAGACAAGTAAGCAATTTCCTCTTCCTCCCTGCTTATATCCTGTTTCTGCCCAGCTACCTCATTTCTTGTCTGTCGGTACAGACCTCCTGACTTCTAGGGTTAGCTAGTGGCAAGCTCCATTCTCTGACAGGCTATATTTGAAACAGCGAGATATCACCACAAAACAGGAAACTTCCACCTACATTGAAGCCTTTTCCCCATCCACTTAGCCGTGTCTATCATTATTTTCTTTCTTGAGATCATTCTTGCTTTCTTGGTCCTTAATACCCATAGTCTTCTACTTCCGCCATGGAAACTTCTCCTTACAACAGATGGAGATCATTTCAGACAATAACAACCAATGAAAATACAGAATCGTGACCTTCAGTCCCAGTAGATGAGCTACAAAACAACCCCCTTCCTCACAGGGCTCAGGGATCTTAAAAGGAGGCAGGAAGATGGTAAGACCTAGAATTGAGATTGTGAGATTGTGTCTCATGGGGATATCAGAAACTATATTCATTTGCACACTCAGAAATCTCATAAGGACATTAAGCTGCAAGCCATAATATATACACAGAAAACTTGATACAGAGAATGCAGGACTTGTAAATGTTGCATCAGTCTCTGTGAGTTCGTATGACCTTTGATCAAGTTGATTTAGAGGGTCCTGTTTCTCAGAGCCCTTTATCCCCTCTGGCTTTTACTATCTGTCTGCCTTCTCCTACATGGGGAATACTAAGCTCTGAAGGGAGAAATTTGATGTAACTTTTGGGACTGGGGGTGCAAAATGTGTGGGAATAGACCACCAAAGTATGAAATTGAAGCAAATTTTATTCCAAAAAATCAGAAGGCACAAGAAGCTTACCAGTTATCTGAGATCATAGCTAGAGATTGGACTTCTGAAACTGTGCCAATGATAGTTTCTTTGGGGTCTCTTCTTATAGAAAAAACAAGGACCAGGTATGGGTCAAAAAGCTTTTATAACCTTGAGGTCAGGCTTAAAGTCACATTACATTTTAAGTTCATTCAACTTTTGGTTATAGGATATTGGGATGTTAACTTAGGATGTTTTCTAAAGCATGTGGCTCACACAGCTGGTTTTCACTGTCCTGAAAGAATGCAAGTCAGAGAGTAGAGTCTCATGGGAGGAAGTTAAAACTTAAGGGAATACAACATAGAACATCCTGAACGTCCTTTAGAGGCAATAGTTAGAAGCCAACCTGTGTCTGCTGTACTTACCTAGCTGGGAAGCTGGGAGGCAGGAGACAATTGGTAAAAGTTTACCTCTGTACACAGTGGCTTCCAGAATGTCTGCTCTTAAGGCAGGAAGTGTTTGTTAAAAGTTAGCGGCCAAATTTGTCAGGGTGGTTTTCCATAATGTGTTTAGGCCCTTAATTTTAGCTGTCCCTCCCTGTATTGGATCCCTTCCCTATTCCCCCTCCCACTACAGTTCCTTTTATGAACCCATATTTCCCTTTCCTAATGAAATCTATCTGTTTCCCCTAGTTCTATCCTGCATGGTTCTATGGATTGCTGCTTATCCTTGACTTAACAGTTAATTTCCACATATAAGTTGATACATATAATATTTCTATTTCTGGTTCTGTTTTCTCCCCTAGGATGAGTTTTTTCTTTCTATTTTCATCCACTTCCCTGAAATTTTCATAACATCATTTTTTTTAAAAGGCAGAGTAGTACTCCATTGCATAAAAGCACCACATTTTCTTTATCCATTTTTCTGTTACGTGAAATCTAGGTTATTTCCAATTTCTGGCAATTATAAGTAGAGCCACAGAGAACATGGTTGAGCAAATGACTCTGTGGTAGGAAAAACATCTTATGAGTATGTGTCCATGCGCAACTTAAGTAGGTCTTGAGGTAGATCAATTCCCATCTTCCTGAGGACAGCCACATTGATTTCCTTAGTGGGTGGGCGAGTTTGCTCCCCTACTAGCAACTGATGATTCTTCCCCTTATTTCAAGTCCTTGCAAGCTTGTGCTGTCACTTGCTTTATTATTCTTGGCAATTCTGAAAGGTTTAAGATAAAATCTCAGAGTATTTTCTGTGATAGCAAAGGACGTTGACAAGTCTTTGTTTCTCAGCCATTTGAGTGTCCTTTTAATGGTGATTATATGACACATTGCTTTCAACAGAGAGACAACTGAAGCCTTATATATGACCAAGTTTACTTCTTAATCCTGTTAATGCAAGGTATTTTCCCTACTGTGTAAGTTACACATTTGTCAGCATCTTACTTACAAGATTTTATTCTCTTTTGCAGGTAGTGCAGCATAAAATGAAGTGTGGATATTAAAATATTAGGTAAGTTGGATATATACTTTGCTTCTAAAGCCATAACACCATCCCTACAGTTTAGATGACTCACCATTCCATGATGTTACCTCATGCCTTATGGCATTTTGTTCTCTCCTGTTGTCAATCCTCTCATAGATAACTACTGGTCTGCTTCAAGTTTTGGATGTTCTAGAATGTCACAAAAATGGAACTATGAAGTATTCAGTTTGCACTTTGAACTTGTTTTTATGAAGTTCTTTCTGTGGGTTTTCATGTATCTGTCTCTCTGTCTCTTTCTCTCTGCTTATTAGTTTCTCTTCCCAAATAGGCTGACTGGGTGACAAGTAGCCTTGGCTGCTCTGACATTCCTAAGTCATTTCCCTTGCATTCTAATTACTGTGGTTAGAGATGACTACTAGCTTGCTGCTTCCTGTGATATTTTTCATTGAGATTGACCCTTTCAGTTTTGCACGTAAAGATTAATTTTATATTGCCGAGTCATCTTGATAGGAAACATATATATAAGAATTTACCACTTAGTTGACTTTATACTAGGGTTATCTAAAAGTTTTACTCATAATAAAGAAGATAGTGCTAACTTCATAAACAGTCTTTTACATGAGCAAGTTTTCATTTATCTTGAGCGGATATTTAGAAGAGGAATTCTTAGGTTGTACGGTAAGCACACACATTCAACTTCCTAATACATTTATTCATAAGAATATTTCCTACAATTACAAGTAAAAACTGCTTAAAATATCCAAAAAAGAAAAACCCCATAACAACTCTAAAGAAAATGGTAATATAAAAATCACTATTTTCCAGCCACCAAAATGATTGTACTTTCTATAAGTGTACAAATAAATGTTTTAGTCATTGAGTGAATATTTGTTTTGAGAAAGATAATCACATGTTCCTAAACACATACTAGTCCTTGTCTTCTTCATATGATACAATGCAAGCGAGGAGTACTTTGCAATGCTGTGTTTCAAGCCATGTAGTAAAGATTTGCTGATGATGGGAAAATAGATATAGAAAAAAATACTGCAGTGTCTGTTCGGAATTGCTTCCAAAATGTCTATCCAGAATCTTATTTATGAGCATATAAAAGCCTGACGTATTCTCCAAGATACATTATGTTGACTCTTCAAAGCTTCCTGATAGGGAGTGATAGATGAAAAACAGTACAAAAATGGTAATACTTCCATAGTGTACAGTAAGATATCATTCTATTGGTGAAAGAATATACTGAAAACACCCCTTTTAATAATGGGATAAATTAAAATAATGGGATAAATTAAATACTTAAATGTATTATTTTTTATTCTAAGTTTTAAGAATTGAAAGAATGACATAGTTGCTAAAAAGATAAATCAAAAGAAATAAGCCTACTAATCAGAGGGTCATAGTAAAGGACTAATGAATGTTAGCCATACTGCTCTCAGTGTAATGTTTTCTCAGCAGGAGAAAAATGATAAAAACACTTGCTTTAGTCTTTTTTGTCATATATATATATATATACATATATATATGTATATGTATATATAATTTTTAATTATTTAATTGGGTATTTCTCTTGGCTCATTTAACTATATAACATGAAATGTGATATTCACAATACTATACAAAAGAAACAATTAACCTTAACCATAAAAATATATTGAAATACAAATTTGATATTAAATCCCTTATTGTCATGGAAGCATGCTTAAAGAGACAGGCGTATAAGATATCCACATGCTCAGCATTGAGTAGTTTAATGGTATTCTCCTTTTCTTCTCTTGTTTGCATTATTTTCCACTGTGGGTCCTGGCATCAGCCCCCTGATAAATTATCAATACGTGGTCCTTGCCTGAGGACATATTTTCAAGAGAACTCATCTTGAGACAAAATGATAAAACACCAGCAAGTTTGAATGGCACTTTGTTTTTTTCATTCAGCAACAAGGAAAGTATGTGGTTGTGAGAGATGGCTGCTAACTTCCCCTTAATGACAATCTGCCAGGTATCAAAGATCTTATGGAAACTTTTTATGTGAAGAGTTTCTTGGTCTCTGCACAGTGACCAAGAACTCAGTGAGGAGGCTGCACTGGAGTTATCTGAGAGAATGCATTGTGCTTAACATTTAGAGCCAGGCATTGGGTTGAATAACTGCAGTTTCAGTACTGAGTGGCTGAGGCATGGGAATCTGAAAATCCTGGCTAGTCTGTGGTACATAATGAGTCCCTGACCTATGAAAAGTAAAAACAGACACAAATTTAATTTTAGTTTCACAGTACTAAAACATTTTCAATTATTTTTTTAAATTATCCACTTAGGTTTTACACTTTGACTTTTATTACTTGCAATTTATGTACCCTCCATATATTCTCTAGAACCACGAATAACATGAAATTTTCTAAGTTAACATTTTATCTAAATAGGCTTCAATTAACATATAGAATGGGCTTCTTTATAAAATAATTTACTACTGAGATGAGTAAATTGCTTAGATATTTCTTTATGTTTTGAAAATTATTTGATTCTTGATATTTCCAAGTATAGATTTTCATTAGTAGAGGAAAGAAAATGTCATATAAAATGATTTTGTGTGGAAGTTTTACTCAAAAAGACAGAAGGCAAACAATTGTTTATAAAATATCATTATTCAAGTTCAATGTGAAAACATTGTTACAAGTATTTTCTTACCAGCCTGGTCCCAGAGCCAGGTCAGTCCCCAAAAACCACACAGAGACACTTGAGTTATAAAGCTGTTGGCCAATGGCTTGAGCTTCTTACTGGCTAGCTCTGTCTTAAATATTAACCAATTTCTATCAATCTAAGTATTTCCATGGGGTCTTATCTTACCACAGAAAGGGTCTGGACCTTTTCTCTCATGTCCTACATCTTGACTCCTCTCTACAAAATTCCCCAGAATCCTCCTTGTCTCCTAGTCCTGCCTATTTTGTTTTCCTATTGGCCAACAAAACTTTATTCATTAACCTATAAAAGAAACATATTTATAGAATGACATTTCCAATCACTTTGTTTGTCTCAATATTTTATGGCTTTCTGTCTCTCAGTATCCATGAGAATTACTTCAAAGTCTCTGAATGATGCTCAAGTACTCAGAGAAAATAACTGCTTATATCTACCATCTGTACATCCTCCCTTGGATCTGGAAGATTTACATCAGAGAAGCATAGAACAAAATACATTAATAGGAATACATACAAAGTTATCATGTGCACACACACACACACACACACACACACACACACACACACACACACACAAAAAAAAAAATCCCTGCACTGCTATTGCTCTTAGCATCTGGTATTTCAATTTGTCCAATCTAAACTATCTTAATAAAGAAAGAGAATACCCAAGATTTTGAGTTATATCCTACTTATAACAAACTGACCCATATAGTCTGGAATATTTAAAAATCTTGGCTATATTTTATTTTTTATAAAATAGTTACAGGTTTTCTCTCCAATATAGCATAAAAAATATCAGGAGATCATTACAAAGGGCTGAGAAGAGAAAGTGCTCCTCGCAGGGGTATGGCGACTGGTGGTCATGATTTTCTACATGATTAAACTCCTTTTGTATCCTTCACCCTATCTTCTACTCCTGAAAAGGGAGAGCAAAACCTACTGTCCTGCTTCACCTCCTGACAGGCAGGTGGAGAGTGAAAATCGTGGCTGCAGACCCCAGTGAGTTGAAAAATACACTTAACCTTGACTGAGAACTGATGCTACTGTGATAAAGAGTAAATAAAGGAGAGATAAAATAGGATTTGGTAGAAAGGATACCAAAAGGTACTTAGTCACTAAAATGAAAGTAATTTCTCAGTGTCTGAAGCCACAGAAATAACTCTGAGCGTGGCAGAGGGAAGTACCCTGTGGTTTTGTAGGACTGTATGTTTCATAGGCAAAAGAGTCTGACCATTAGCAACTTTGACATTATGTATAAGAAATAAGCATTTCTTATTCTTGGGAATATCCCAAATGCTTATTTCTAATACATTTTTCATTTAGTTTCTGGCTTAAAGTATATATTCTCATGCTATGTTAAAGTTACTATAATCAGAACATTACAGATTACCTTACTGGTATAAGAATTTGTAATACCTGATAGTATTTAATTTCTTAATGGGTAAATCATTTTTACCCATTTAGGTAAGTGTTATCACCTTATCCCTTGAGCTTTTATGTCATGGGATAAATTTTTGTATACTGTAAAGTTGTGTCTTTGCCACGGTGATTTCTGACTGGTTTAATAAGCAGCTGAATGGCCAATGGGTAGGGAGAAGAGGATAGGTGAGATTCCCAGTGAGAGAGAAGAGGGGGACATAAATCTAGGCACAAAGACACCAGCAAGATGTTCACCTAATAGTTGGACATACAGAATGTAGGAGGGGTAAAAAAATCCATGTGGCAGAGCATAGATTAATAAAAGCAAGAGCTAGTTGGTGACAAGCCTAAGCTAAAAGCCAATTTTTCACAATTAATAATTAATTCCATAATTAACAAGCACTCATATCATTATTTAGGGACTAATAATCAAAAGATAGATATTCCAACAACAAGGATTGCTACCTTTAAAAAAATTTCTTAGCTTCCCCTCTTAATCACCAAAATGATTTGTCTTCTCACAGGTTCTGTTAGTTCAACATTAAAACATGAAAGAGAGGCCTCTGTTGAGACAACGTGAGAACTGAATCTGCTCCTTTTTTGCAGTGGTCTCAAATTCACTGTCAGAGAATTATCATTATTTTGTTATATTTATTTATTTGCCTTTTATATTAGAATATAATGCCAGTAAAGGTACAGCCTTACCTTTATTTAACCTATGCAAAAGCTGTTGAAACTCTTGTAACCATAAATTTTAGTTTGTTATACCTTTGCTGCAATAAATATCATGAAAAAAGCCAACTTGGCTAGGTGAGGTCTTATTTCAGTTCGCAAGGTACAGTCCATCATTAAAGGAATACTCAGAAGCAGGAGCCTGAAGCAGAGACCACAAAGGAATGCTGTTCCAAATCGCAGCTCTTATACAACCCAGGCCCCCTTCCTTGGGGATATTCCTACCCACATGACCGTAGGGCTGTGTCACTCTATATCAATTAACAACCCAATGATTGCCTCCACAGAGTCACCACAAGCCAATCTAATGGGGACAGTGTTCCAATTGATATTCCCTCTTCTCAAGTTAGTTTGCATCAAGTTGACAGGCAAGGGTAACTATCACAGTCTGCCTACTGATTTCTGATGCATCCACGTCAATGTAAATGGGAAGGAATTGAAACACAACAGATCATAGAAAAGAGGGACTGCTGGGGGCATAAAAGAGCACAGTGTGGAAAGGAAGGTGGGGAGATTAGGAAGAGAGTTGGATAATCAATCAAAAAATTAAATATGGAAACATATTATTGTATAAGCCAGTTTTAAAATGTATACCTTTAAAATATGTGTTCTTGAAAGTAAAATTTTGAGTATTCAGCCTTTTAGAAATTTTAAGTTTGACTTTGATTAAACTCTATTCTGACTCTGTACACCTATACTTCTTTCTTAATTATTTTCATTTATGATCTTAATTATCAATAGCATGATATATTATATTTGACAATCATTAAACACTTTAGGATTGCTATACCAGAGACTGCAAAGATGGCTCAGAGAAAAAGAACACTTGATACTCTTGCACAGGTCCTGGTTTCAGTTCCAAGCATCAATTTTGGAAACCCAAACCTGTCTGTAACTCCAGTCCAGGGAATCCAATATCTATTTCTGACTTCCACAGTCACCAGGCACTCATATGGTACCTTGGTACCTTTATACCCGAGGGTAAAACCCTCACATACATAAAACAAAACAAGTATATCTAAAAGCATTGCTGCATTGTATAACCAAGGAAGAAAAATGTTTTCATAGAATTATAAATTATATCCAAGAATAATGGTTAAAACTAATATAAAACACACTTCTTTTAAGTGCAAACAATTGAAATACAGTTCACAGCTATTTCATTGATATCTATTAGATTGCAGAGTAACTCATCTACCTTCTAAGTAACTAGCATCAATTTTATATGCAATTCTGCTTATGTGTATAGATCTCTTTCTATTTGCTGTAATCAGCATCATTTATTTCTTTGTTCCACACCATTGTGTCTCCAATCCCCTCTTTAGTCAAACAATACAGGATGTGTGAACATCATGGATATTTTATAAGTAAGTTAATGCCATACATAGCTCATCTCTGAAATGGTAATGATACATTTGGTTTACTTAGCTAGCAGTTAATGTTAATTTCTAGGTTTATCAAGTTTTTAATCAATGTAAGGCAGCACTGTTCTTTGTCCAACATCAATTTTTGTTGAAGGTGCAAAGAAAAATTAGATTCAAATACAAAGAGTAATTTACTTTTCATGTATAATTAAAGCCTTGTGTACTGGTCTCCCATGAGATACAGTACACAAACAGTAAGTCTTTATTTCTTGTGAGTAAAATTCACAATGAAAATCCATTATAGCTATAAACAAATTCTATGATTCTTAGCTACTTACATTCTTAAAATGAAAGTGTAGGTAAGTAAATAAACTAGTGGCCTCATCTGTTCTTATTTGAAAAGACAGACCCATCTTAGGTAACAGATCTTCAAGGCCCTGCATAGACTAGGTCCTGAATGTATTTATCAGCTGTAGGAGTTCCATGGTAGAATTTTTGGGGTCATTTATGTATAATATCTTATCATCTATCATCTGCAAGTAGTGAATGTTGACCTCTTCCCTTACAATTTGTGTCTGCTTGATATCTTTTTTTTTTTCCTATTGCTCTAGCTAGAACTTCAAGTATAGGATAAATATGGAGAGAGTGAACAACTTTATATTGTTCTTGATTTTAATGGAAGAGATCATATGAACAAGGGGTACAAGATTATGTTGGGGATGATCCCACTAGCTGCCCTCGTTAGTGGGTTAGTGGGAGCTTATGGACTATGGGGTGTAGGCTGAGGAAACTGCATGGGACTAGGCCCTCTAAATGTGGGTGAAGTGCATGTGGCTTGATCTGTTAGTGCGGGCCCTGGCAGTGGTACCAGAACCTGTCCCACTGGCTTTTTGGAGCCCATTCCCTATGATAGACTGTCTTGCTCAGCTTTGGTACAGTGAGGAGGGACTAGGTAATGCTTCTACTTGGTATGCCACACTCTGTTGACCTCCTCTGAGGAGTGGATTGGGGTGGGAAGGGGATAATGAAAAAAACTTAAGTAAAAGTGAAAATTAATCCCCCTCTCCAAAAAAGATGCCACTGTCATCCTACTGTATATTACGTCTTTAAATTGCCCTAGGGAGTGCTTTTACTCCTCTCTCAGTTCTCATAGTTATGCTCTACCTATGACAGTCTCCTCTGTAGCTGTTACTAATATTGATAGCTCGTTTTTTTAATTGGATGGATTTATGCTGCCAGAAATATTCATAGGTTGTATCTTTGGTGCAAAGTTTTTTAATTTCTCCTTATTTCAGAATCCAAAACCTTAAATTCTGAAAGTAGATAATACCCCGACTCATTTAACATAGACAAAGTCCTTCTGACTTAAAACGATGATCCAATTATTGCAGTTGTGAAAGGGATAAAACTGTTATTGTGGTTAGAAGCACTGAATTCAACATAGGTAAAGTTGACACTATAAACAATGAGTTGAAATTAGTGACAGGGAATGGAGTGTTACAAAACCCTTTTACTGCTAATTGGACCAAGCTTAGGAGGCAGGAAGATAGCTGAGTCATGCTGCATAGCCGAAATGTTATCAAAGTGCAAGGAAATTGCCACAGAATTCCCTTATCAGCACTGCTCATATAAAAATGTCTTAAAAAAAGTCAAAAACAATATAAGATGCACATCTCATAAATCCAAGCTGTATAAATAACTGTCAAATCTGAAAGGAAATAAGCCTATAAGGATGCTCTACAAAAATGAAAACCAAGAGTGGTAACTAAAAAAAAAAAAAAAAAAAGGCTTTGATTTTCAAGACTGTCAGTGGCTGGTTTGAATATCTGAGCATATTTACATACATATTTTGCCATTAACATACACCACTAAAAATCCTAGTCGTTTAATTCTGAGTTATAGCTATGGGATTTGTTATATCAATCAATACAATTTTTCAAAGCCATATCTTTCACATTTAAATGCTTTTGGAGATAGGAAAGATGGTACAAAGGGTAAGTAAGGTTTCTGACAGCAAACCTGGCCCCAGAGTTGAATTCCCAGAACCAACAACAACAAAAATCTAATTTCCACAAGTAGTTTTCTGACTTTTACATGTGTGCACTGACATGTGCCTGTCCACATACACACACATACACATGTTTTAAACAAATAAAATAATTTTCTCAAATGAATTTTTCTGATATTATGTTTAGTATATCATACAAATTGAGTGATAATTACTGGGTTATGCAAGGATACTTAAATTTTCACCAGACAGAGTGATATATGTACGTGAACAGAATTTAACTTTGCATCTTTAGAGCATGGTATGAAATTTTGTTACATTTCCAGAGGCCCAAAGTCAGTTTATTTCTTAACCATTGTGCTTTATTGCAGTTTAGAGTTTTATTTGTTTTGCAATATTTCAAAAGCTGTTTATGTTCCTTGAGATTTAATCGCCTGTAATGCATCTATACCAGTCCTAAGAGGTAATTTTGGAAGAAAATCTTAAAGGAATTGCTGTCAGTAGGAGGAAAGTTTTTCCATATAGAGGGAAATACCAAGAGTAATATATTTTCTTTACAGATCCAATAACGTTTTATGGATCAGCTTTGTGAAAGCAAGTAATGTATGACTTTGTTTTTAATAACTACTTGGATAGACAGGCTGTCATTACAGAAATGTAAATTTATAATTGGAATTTCATGTATAATGATTACATTGACTTCTTATTTAGTAGTCTCAGAAGGGAGAATAAATATTCATTTGGTAAATGCACTTATGATTCTTTTTTTCTTTTCAATTCAACCAGTCATGTACCTTAAAGAGATGTGACATTTCTATTTTTGGTTACACAGGTGTGATCACAACCACCTTAAAAGGCACACCTTGCTAGTTACAAATGGACAGAAGTCAAAATATTATGTTCTGTATTATTTTCCACAGTCACTAGAGGTTACTCAGCTACAGCTTCCAGAAGGAAGTAAAGTACAATGTTGCAACCAGTGAGAGTTTGGTCAGGATAAGCTAGGGTATGAAGAGGCTGGTAAACTCCAGCTTCTAGGTGGTTAGAGTAATGAGGTGAGAATTCTGTCTTTAACGCCTTGCTTATGCTACTAGAGGACACAAGAGTACATTTGAATTCCCATGTTTGTTTATAAGCTTTATCAGCAGGAGCCAGAGTCACTTTCCTTTCTACCCTCTTAAATCACACACACACACACACACACACACACACACACACACACACACACACACATGCAGACAAACCTAAACACACACATGCATACATTCAAACACATATAAACACATGCATACCATACAAATTAATATGTCAAATCATCTTCATACTTTTCTGGTTACATGTATAAATACAGTATATGGGTTGTATTTGATATAAATATTAATATATACACATTTCAATAGAAAACCTAGGCAAACTTATAAAACTATCATAATTTATAATTTCAGAATTGATTCTTGGTTCATATCTAGGAGACTAAAATATATATTCACCTCTTTGTGAACTGGAAAATGCAATAATTTTATTTAGTTAGAAGAGTTAGAAGGATAAAATAGTGATTTGGACATAGCAGCTAGTAGTTTTTAGTGCATTATATGAGAGAGTTACATAAATATATATATACTGACTACTCTAAACACTTTGAAAAAAGCCATTGTTGTCATTTAACCATTGCAAAAAATAGACAAGAAGCTAAGGAATTTTATGGCTGAGATTTGTTGGAGTCAATATTCATTGACAGGTCTTTGCCAAGAGAGGGATTTTTTTCCTCACAGGCCTTGGCTTATCAGCAGCCTGAAAAAAGCAGAGCCCATGGAACACTGGGTATGCTTTACAATCGGGCAAAAGACAATATGCTCTCCCTCTGAAACTATTGTTCCACTTTCTGAAATCTGGCTACTTGCATTTTAGAACTGTTACTAATTTATATGATGCTCATTAATTGTCATTGAAAAATGAGAAGCTCATTGCTCTCTTAATTTTTGATACTTCAGTGTTACTTCCTAAGAAAATTTTCATGTAAGTCTATGTTCACAAAGATTGTTTAATGAAAATAGGTGCCCATGACAGAATAATGAAGAAAATAAACCCTCTAGTTTTCTTCCTAAAAGTGGTACAAACTATGCTTTTGATACAATGAAAATGGGAAAGAAAATAGCCGAAGTCTGGATCTTTAATCTCATAAAAATGCTACCATTACAAGTTTTGACTATTATAGATAACTACCTATAATCTGTACTAAATTAAACATTACTTTTTTGGATGAGCTATAAATACACAATACCTAAACAAGAGGAGAAACATACAATCACAAAATTGACCGTAAATATGTATCAATAAATGAAAATCCATTCCAAAACAAAGCAATCATTTCTAGAACATAATCCCCATTATACCTTTAAAAAGAGGTTGGTTGTGGTTATTAACCATTTATAAGCAACCCCACTTAAAGGAAAACAAATATTTATAGACAATATTTGGAAATTTGTGCATCATTATTTACAAACTGCTTCCTCCTGATAGGGGCACTGTCATGGGGATCCTAAGGAGATGCAGAAAGTCTCTACATGTTGAATCTCCTCCTACATCTCCCAGAATCCTCCTTGTCTTTTAGTCCCACCCATCTTGCCTTTCTATTTGCCAACAATGCTTTATTTATTAACCAATAAAAGAAACATAGTTACAGAATGACATCTCCCATCAGCTTCTCTTGTTCATCACTTTTATTTCTATGTCAGGGAATATAAAAGTATTTCATTGGAAAAATACATATCAAAACACACACTGTCATTTGAGATACATTCTACTGTATATTGAGAGGTAGGTCTCAATTTTTCATTTTCTTTTTCTCTTAAGCCTTTTCCAGTTATTAAAACATTATGATTTCAATGATAGGTGCCAGACCACCAGCAGATCAGATTCAGTCTAGTCCAGTCATGCCTATTCCAAGCTAATGAGAAATGGAAGAGGGTGCCGTGAGGGTCTTGTGCACTCAGCAGATGTGATGTTTATCACTTTGTTGATAATTTTCCCTCACTTATATTTAGATGTTTTCACTGTACAATGATTTTTTCACTTAAAAGAACTTTATTATTTACTTATTATATGCTTCATGGTGACATATGACCAAACTATCCCCATTTTTTTTCTTGATTACAAAACTAAAAAACATTTCATATAAAAAAAGTAAAAAATGCTTCAATAACTGTTTATGAAAAATTGTTCCTGATTGGGTAATTTTTTATTAAATTAAAAAATTTGGGGCATGCAAAAATAATTACCTTTTCAATTCTTATGAACAGATGAATGCACATGATATTCATAGAAATATGTGAAAAGTGTTTAATAATTTAAATGGTTAGAGTTTCAATTTATCTGACAATTCACTGACATCAATATAATCATAATAAATTGTGATAAATAAAAATTTATTGGATTATTTGGGGGCCAACCTATTATATCTCTTGGCGTTTCTCTGGTCCCAGATTTCTCTTTAAATCTATAATGGCTTCCTCTATTATGGCATCTCTTTCCTTGCTCTTCTCTATTCTTCCTCTGACTCAATCTATCTGGTCCCTCATGACTTCCTCCCTCCTCCTCTTGACCCCTTCTCTTTCTCCTAACTTGCCCCCACCCCATGCTCCAAATTTGCTCAGGAGATCTTGTCCTTTTCCTCTTCAATGGGGGACCATGTATGTTTCTATTTGGGGAGAACCTATCTTAAATGCCCTTCCCCTATAATGAGATTGATGGCTATCTTATATGCCCTCATAGAGCCTTCATCCAGTAGCTGATGGACACAGAACCAGAGGCCCAAAGCTAAGCACAGAGCAGAAATCTTAGAATCAAGTTGCAGACAGGGAGGAGTGATGAGCACAGGGGTTAAGACCAGGCTGGAGAACCCACAGAAACATCTGACCTAAACAAACGGGAGCTTATGGACCCCAGACTGACAAATTGGAAACCAGCATAGGACTGACCCAGACCCCTGGGTGTCAGTGAGGAGGCCTGGGTAGTCTATGGGGCCCTTGGTAATGGATCAGTATTTATCCCTAGTGTAAAAAAGGACATTGGGAACCCATTCCCCATAGAGGAATACTCTCTCAACCTAGACACATGGGGGAAGGCCTAGGCCCTGCCCCAAATGATGTGACAGACTTTCATGATCCCCCATAGAAGGCATCATCCTTTCTACGGAGCAGAAGAGGGATGGAATGAGGATCTGTGAGGGGCATGGAAGAATGGGAGGGAAAGGAAACTGGGATTGCTATACAAAATAAGATTATTTCTAATTTAAATTTAAAAAGGAAAAAACAATAATAAATGAAATCCTTGAACTAGTATAGAAAAAAATTTATTATATTAAAACATTCTTTATATTGTGTTCAGAAACAAATTATTACAAATCATGGTAGAATATTTTTTAACTTCATTTTTTTTCTTTTATAGAAAATTGATTTTTCTTATATAACATTTTAATTAATATTTATTTACATCTCCTCCCCACATCTTATACCATCCATAACTACCCCTTTTCTGTCTCTCATTATAAAACGATAAGCTTCTAAGGGACTGTAATATAATACACTATAATTAATGTAATAAAATATAATAATTTAAAACTGCACTTAACAATAGTTTGCTTTCTCCAGTGAGACTCCCTTGGATAAAACTGAACTTTCATTTGTAAGCAGTTATTAATTAAAGTTGCCTCTAGGTGAGAAATGGGTTGTGTACCCACTTGTCATGCAGACACTGTATAAGCTCTACTCATGCTGCATTGTCTCTGGGAGTTGCTATGTGCATCCGTCCTGCTTATACAGAAGGAATTTCTTTCTTCAAATCCTTCATGCTCTGAGTATTTATTCTCTGCCCTGTTGTCGGTATCACTGACCATTGAAGGGAGGGCTTTGATGGAGACATCACATTTCAAACTGAATGTTTCAAGGTCTCTTGTTCTTTGTATGTTTTCCATTTGTTCTGATCTACTCTAGGAAGAAGGTTCTCTATTTATGGCTGTGAGTATAGAAGAATATAATTAGAAAGCATTTTATTGCTACTTGGAGGTATAGTTTGTGAAAGTCTTTTCCGAATCTGTATGTATCCATTTGGTCTGAAGGGCAGTGTCCTCTTGCTGTACAGAAGCTTTGCAGTTTCCGAGGCCCCATTTATTAATTGTTGATCTTAGTGCCTGGGCTAATGGCATTCTAATCAGAAAGTCTTTTCCCATGCCCATGAATTCAAGGCTGTTTCTTGGGTTATCTTCTGTAAGGTTCAGTGCATCTGGTGTTATGTTAAGGTGTTTTACCCCTTTGGAGTTGCCGCTGTTGCTGCTGCCGCTGCCGCCGCCGCTGCCGCCGCCGCCGCCGCCGCCGCCGCCGCCGCCGCTGCTGCTGCTGCTGCTCTGTGTGTGTGTGTGTGTGTGTGTGTGTGTGTGTGTGTGTGTGTGTGTGTGTGTGTGTGTGTGTGTGTGTGTGTGGGTCTTGGGGGTGGGTGATAAGTATGCATCTATTTGGCTTCTTCCATATGCATCTCCTTCTTTAGATAAAAGAAATTTTATTCTTTGCTTGGTTGAAAATATTTTCTGGGACTTCTGCCTGTTTCATTCTCCTTCCTCTAGCCTCTAGTCCAATTATTTTTAAACTTTCTCATAGTGTTCCATGTTTCTTAGTGTTTTGTGCCAGTAGTTTTTAAATTTTAATCCATGTATCAGCTTCAGTGCCTGAGAATCTCTCTTATATCTCTTGTTTCAGTATGGCTTGTCTCTGAATTTGCTGTTCAGATTCCTAAAAATTTTCATTTCTAGATTTAATTCCGTTTACATTTTCTTTATTGACTGTTTTTCTTTTTACTTCCAGGTCTTGAACTCTTTGATTCATTTCCTTCCAATACTTGTGGTTTGCAAGGTTTCTTTAAGTGGTGTATCATTTCCTCTTTAAGCTTCAACTGTGTTGTAATTCACAGGGGCTACTGTGGTCGGGCTGCTGGGTTCTAGGGGAGACATGTTGCTCTAATGGTTATTTACTATGCTTTTATACTGAGTCTAGGCAGGTGGGTTTTTGGAAACAGTAATTCTAAATGCTGATGTCTTGCCTTGATTTTGTTGGATGAGGGTAATGTCTGTTTTCTGTTGTGCTCTCTGATTCTTATAAGTCTTATAAGATTGTCTTGTCTCTGTTACCTGATAGAAAATTTTTCTGGGTCCTTTCTCTGTATGTCTGTCTGTCTGTCTGTCTGTCTCTGTCTCTGTCTCTGTCTCCTTCCTTTTTCTCCCCCTCTTTGTATGTGGTTTCTTAAGTTTCTTTCATTAGTATTTTATAATTTTGCTTATTCTGATATTTTTTTTCATGGTCTTGGTTAAGTTTATTTCTACAAGTATTTTTATTTGGATTTTAAATAGAAACTAGTTTGTATTCTAACATTTTCTCTGTGTTAGAATAGACAAAGCAAGGGATGGCTGTAAGGATGCCTATTGTTTGTTATATAAACATGAAATTTTGGAATGAAAAAAATATTGTTGCTCATGTAGGAAGCAAGCTTGTTGTTGATTGTCTTTGCACTAGAAAGTATCTCTACCCTGGTCATATGATGCTCAACCTCCTATAGTTATGTAGGAGCTCTAAAAACTATGCCTGCAGTGTCCTGAACTTGATTCACTTTGACTTTTAATCAGAGTCAATTCTCCACAAAATGTTGAAAAACAAAAATGATTGCTTTCATTGTCAACATTTAAGTCTTATTTTATAAGAATATAAATTGGTATTAGATAAGTGTACATAATTATCTTGTGTTAAATATTAACATTTTTCAAACTAAATGAAATATTTGCAGGCAGAAGAGAATAAATCACCACCAAGATATTTTTCACCCTGCTACTTATTTACTTAGTGGTAATTAATATCTTTATGATTTTTGATTATTTTGGGTGTTGGTTACAGTTGTCTTTGTTGATTCTACATTAATGTTTCTTTTTCCTAATTATTATTGCTCTGCATTGATGGAAATGGATTTACTTTGTGTTTTTTTTTTTAACACAACCATATCCCAGTCAGACCAAAGTTTGTAGACCATCTACTTGCTGCTGCAAATGACAAATATGGCTCAAAGATGAGATCCTCACTGGTATTTCAGCACTGCCTCACCAAACTTTCACCCATTTCTAGTGATGGTCTGCATGCAATGACTGATTTTCATTGAACGACAGCATTTATTTTGCCTCATTTTTGTTAAAATAAAATTGGAGGATGATTTCCAAAGTCACAGAGTCATGATTTTCTCTTTACCAATTCCACATTTTTACAGGTTGAAGCCTCAAGAGTAATCCATAATAAATTTTTTTAAAGCATGAGATAGTCATTCCAATATATATTATATTGGCTTTGAACTTACAGTAATACTTTTGTCTTTGCATCCATTTTCCAGCATAACTGGAACGTTCCAGAGAACATCGTTTTGTTATTTCTTTCAATTTCTGCCAGACAAGACAACTTTAGAAAGCTTTCTTTTTTCTACTGGTTGTTTATTGTACATAAATGTGAATGAGATCTTTGAAAATTCCTTTTTTTTAATTCATCAATATTTTACTTATTTTCATACCAACCACAATTTCCCTGCTTACTTCTCCTCCTGTTCTCCTGTTTCCTCCCCTACTTTGCTTCTATTCCACCCCCATCCACTCCTCCTTCATCTTCATTAGAGGGTTTAAGGCCTCCTATGGCAATCAACAAAACATGCCTATCAAGTTGAGGTAGGTCCAAGTTCCCCTTCCTCCATCAAGGCTAACAAGGCATTCCACCATAGAGGTTAGGTTCCAAAAAAACTTTGAAAGATCCTAGTTTCATTGCTAGGGTCTCCTCAAAAAAAGCAAGCATGAGCTCCTACAAGTTCAGGTAGCTGTCTCTGTGGGTTTTCCCATCATTAACTTGACACACATCCCTGCTCATATAATCCTTCCACCCTCTCTTCAACCAGACCCTCAGAGCTTGGCCCTGTGCTTGTCTGTAGATCTCTGCATCTGTTTCCATCAGGTACTCGATTAAGTTTCTATGAAGATATTTAGGGAAGTCACCAATCTGATTACAGGGGAAGGCCAGTTCAGGCACCTTCTCCATTATTGCTGAGACTCTTACCTGGGGTCATCCTTATGAGTTCCTGGCAGTTTCCCTGGCACCAGGCTTCTCCCTAATCCAATAATTGTCCAGTCTACCAAAATATCTCTTTAATTACTCTCTCTTTTCATCACATTCCAAAATTGACCATCTGGATCTCTCATGTTACTCTCTCCTCCCGCTTCCCCCAATTTACCCAGTACAGTTAATCTATTTCCTCTTCTCAGAGAAGGCCATTAGAATTCCTTACAATGGAGCATGGCTGACTTACCAGGAGCAACAATATTAATACTGCCTATCCTTCTACCAGCTTTAATAAAACCTCAGCTAAGAGTCAAAATTTAATTCTACCTCCCATCTCTATGTTTGAGTTTGGTGTGACTTGAGTTTTCATGGGATTTGCATATGCTGCCACATCACTGTAAGTTCATACTTGGGCCTGTCATAATATGTCCAGGACACTGTTACCCTCTAGCAATCTGTTCCCTGTGTTTTTTATAGTCTTTCCAGCCTCTCTTTGGTATTTGACTGTATTAGTCTTCTTCAATCACTGGTTAAATTTACTCCAAGATATAGCTTATTTATTAGTAATCTGTTCCCTAGCAAATACATTGTAGAATGGGATTTGAAGATAGACCTGTTGTTGGTATGCAATAACAGTCAATACCTGGAAACAAGACTGTAGCTGTCCTCAGCAATCCCTAACAGTGAAAGTAAACCTTTATCAGTAACACAAAGCCTATGGAGGTGACAATGTCATGAATGTGTAGATTAAATAAATAAAATGAAACACTAAATACAGTAGAAATAGATAATTATTAATGGGAACCATTGAGTCTTTAATGAGGTGAGATGAAAGCTGAGCACAGTCACAAATGTGAAGAAAAATGTCAATACTTGTAGTTTTCCTTGGAAAATATTTGAAATATTCATATTCTTGGACTTTAGGAGAGAATAAATGATAAGATTTAGAAGACAACAGGAAACAGGAATCTGTAATTCTTCAGATATAGTTTCATAGAGTCTGTGAATTTAAACTGGATGCAATGGATCATCAATGAGACTCTAAATCATGCTTAGTACTCTGGGACAGAAAATAGGGACAACACAACTTCATTTATGGAAGACAAGCCACCCACATATATAAATCTTACCAAGTTCCAAAAATCCATACTATAAACCTAAACAAACCAAGGTCCTATCACTGTACTATTAGAGGATTTTATGCAAAGAAAATAATCTTTATAATAAGACACACTGAACATATGATCGATAGAGGAGTACAGCCTATTATACAGGATTTGATAATCTGACAGAAAACTCAAAAGAAGAGCATTAACATATTCCAAGATGTGTACTGAAAAAAGTACTAGCCTGTGTCAAAAGATGAGCAATTCCAGAGGCTTTTGACAAAGCCTAGAAAACTGGAAAAGCACAGTATTAAAGTTAGTCAGAATATTTAAGCAATTGACAAGTAGTCCTCATCTTTCAGAAAAGAAGTGGTGAGGAGCTCAGTGTTTCTAGAAGAGAGATGGACAGCAACAATGATCTCATTGCTTAAACTAATAAAATAATTCAAAGATGACTTAAAAAATGAAGGCATACTATAGGTATATTTTTTTCATATTGCACTTATTTTGTAAATGAATCTGTTTTTTGATTGCAAACCATATAAAAAGGCAGTGTGAGGAAGAAGTCTCCAAAGCAAAGAAGTGAAAATATTATAAATTGCCCAATTCCTTTGTAAATTGGAAAAATACTCAGATTATTGGCATTTAAGAAAGACTTGGAGCCTTATTAGATCAGGTATTATATATCTGGGACTGATAACCATAGTCATCATTTAATACTGTGTCTCTCTGTCTGTCAGGGATCAAGAATAAACACAATGGATTCTCCCTTCAACTCTCTAATCTCAAGTAAACATTATTATACTTTTCACTTCCATGACATTAAGTTTGTTTCTTCTTCCTTTTAAAATAAAAAATAGTTCTTCTGTCATAAAATTCATCCCAAACACAATTTCCCCTTTATTCACTCCTGTCTACAACCCCACCTTCCTCACCTCCAATTCCCCCAGAAAAGAGCCAAAAGACAACAGCCAAACAAAACAAACAATGACGATCAATGTCTGTTTTAACTATTTTGTCTTTTAGTTTGAGTGCTGATTTACCAATTTCTGCACATTCATTAATTCGTAATTCAAATATATTTCCAGGCTACAATAGTACTTTCAATTGTCATGCCTAAGAATTCTAAGTAGCCAAGAATACCTTTTTGGTTGCTGTTGTTGTTGATATCAATCTTCCTTAGATTCCATGAGCAGCATTTGTACTTCTGACTTAATTTATTCCACTTAATTACAGCCATGTTAGTCTTTGGGAATCCCTGACAGATTCCCAAACTTTTTGTGATTACATAAAATTACATAAAATGCTATTATGCACAAAGTCTCTATTTCCTGATCACTTTTTAGGCAATATGTTCTTCAGTATTATGGGTAGATCTTTCATAACTTGCCCACCCCAGGAAATTTTAGAAGAGAATGTTAATATCTATAGATCACATCCAGGCTAATAATAGATATTCTGTTATACCTCCTACTCTCTTAGGACTTATAGTCTATGTTTATCTAAAAGGTTGGTCAATTTGCTTTTTCAGAAGTGGCACTGTTTTTGTACATATACCATTAAACACATATGGGGAATTAGATTGAGAGACACTAAGATTTGAAACATTTTTCCCTTAATTTTGAATCATAGCTTTGCTCCCTTTTGTTTGCAGAAACAATTGTGTATGAATTCTCTGACCTACCTGCATTCCTGGGCCAAGGATGTTTCTTATAGAGGAGTTAACAGACTCTGGTCTAAGAAGCCACAATAATCTTGATCATTTAGTGCTTTGTTTCTCCATTACTTTCTTTAAGCCACAGAGCTAAATTCTGTGAATTTCCCTTTTCTTCATTTCTTTTTAAATTAAGTTTAGTCATAAAAATATCTATGGATATATGGACACAAGACTTCAGGTGCCTACAGCAGCTAGAGTCATCTGTGATTAACCACCTTATATGTGTCTAAGCACCACACTCACCGCCAGAGAAACAGTAAGAGTTGTCAACCTCCGAATTCTCTCAAGATTGAGATATAAACATTCTCAGAACTTGAGTTATGAGAAATGAACATAAGTAAAACATAAAGGCATCCTATCTACCTTTCTTTTTCCAAGAATTCTAAACTCTCCTGTTTCTATGCATCTCATCCAGGCCACATTCTTTCCTATCTAGGATTCCAGCTATATCTTTTATGGTTTATTGTACTACCTGAACGTATTTACAAAATTTGGGTCATGCAATATGATATAGTGTCCTTAATTTACATATTCATGTGTTTTCTTTCATAACATCTTTCTTTTATAGGTTTGATACACAACTCTTTACTGAGAGTTTGAAGATCAACATTGAGTCCATGGTTATAGCAAGCTGTGTCACAATGGTTATACTTATTTAAGAAGAACACTCTACAATAAGCAGTACACAAAAAGAAAATCATAAAGTCTCAGGGACTATTTACCTTCCAATATATCATTTACTTTTTATGGAAACCTAGGATTCCATCATTTGCTTACAGCCTTGTCCTTCCCATATTCCTATAAGACTACATATCAGCGACAAAATGCTTAATTTGCATGAGTTTGTTTGCCCTGGTGTCTAGATAATTCAGACCCAGATGATATATTTGAACAATTCTGTATTATGTATTCTTCCTGCCCTCATTCCTTAAAATACTCACACAAAAATTTGCTTTATTTTATCAAACCTGGCTGTCCCATTTTAAATGCATCCATTTATTGATTTGAGCATACCTTTGTTGTCCCTCTCCAAAACTCTTTGGCAAGCCTTCTGAACTTGCAATGTCTGACTTATTTGTAATTACTTCATTTTTACAAAGACCACTTAATTAATCAAAATCAAATGAAATTTTCTCCGGAAAACATCTAGTATGCAGCCCAGTTCATAGAACACCTTTTTTTTTTGAGAAATTTTTTAATTGAATAAAGAATAACCTGGAATTTTTTTGTTTATTCAAAGAGGGCCAAAAACACTAATGAATTATTTTTGAAAGCTTTGAGAAGTAAACACTATGAAAGATGTGGAATATCTCATTTTAGTTTTTAGTTTTTATTCAATCACAAATATATATGTGGAACTCTGACAATAAAGGACATAAAAAATATTTACCTAGCTTGGGTTCATAAAAGTGTATTAGTACAGATAAACTCTGCATGCATTTCTAGCTCTCATGAGCCTGTCAGAGTGCATCTCAAGGTTTTGCAAAATTGTAAGGCCCTATGCAAGAATCCTTCATATTCCTCTTTGAATATAAAAACATCTCATATCCTTAGTAATAAATTATTTTAAATTATACAAAGTCCACATGCATAAATAATGAGTCTTCACTGTGTGTTACAAGAAATATGGATGGCCTTAGTCCAAAATTATACTAAAGGCACTACCACTTGTGTCTGTCAGTTTGTAAAAGCTTTTTCTTTGGCTATCAGCTACATATCAGCTCATTTGCCTTTCATCAGTCCTGATTTCCCAGAGTGTCCACAAGTCAATTCTCTGAGTCTGTCATTCCCACAACATTTATTTTCAGCTAGCTAATATAATCACAGAGTAGTCTCAGACTCTCAGACATAGTATATATTTTAAATAGATGAACATAATCTATAAAGGGTTTCACACAATCACAGAAAGAAAAAAATCAATATACAACTCTTGTTTTAGGAATATATGTGTGTGCATACACTTATCAACATAAAACAAATGAAGTCATTCAACATGAAAATAATACACACATGTATATGACTATGTGTGTTTGACTTTTTCATACTTCTGGTGAAAATGTTCTAATATCACTGATAACTGAAGATAGATTTAAGCATATTATATTCCAAGGTCAGTTTAATATTATGAATAATGGCCTTTTGGCCTCTTAAACATGTTAACATTTGTATCTATGAAATATTTTTGTTTTGTATATTTCCAAATAAACTATGAAAATCTCTAAAACAGTAATCCCTCATGCTAGTGTATGACAATGAATGAAATATATTTAGCATAAAAATAATTATATTGTTATAATATTGTCACATCACTCCCTTTTCCCTTTTTTCCTCTAAAGATCTCTTGTTTATTGCCCCTTAAACTCTTTCTAATTCAAAGTCTCTGTTCATTAATTTTTGTTACATGCAGGTTATATTCCTAAATATAACCTGCTTATCCTGTATGATGTATGATGTTAATATTGTTAATATGTTTGTTCAAAAATGACCATTTGTATTGGAAAACTATTGATGATTATTACTCGTGGTTTCAGCCTTCCTAAGTTGCCTCTGTTTCCTATTTTTTTTTTGTGCATAGTTGATAGTATATAAGTTGTGATGATTCCTTTTCTGCATTTGTTAAGACAATGTTTTGCCTTTCTTCTGTTACTTTGGAATATCATATTTATTACACTGTATACAGATACAGAGAACCACATTGATTCTTGGAATATACCTCATTCAGTCAATGTGAATTGTCCCTATTGTGTTGAAGTTTATTACATGTTCACCTTTTACTTCCTTTGTAGAATAACTAAGTTTGCTTTTGGAGAAAGTAACAGATTTTTTGAATTGGGATGCATTGCTGTACACCTCTTTTTCAAATTGCTTTATTATGTTTTAAGAACATTATATACCACATTTTTATTGTTTCTTATCTCAACATTACTTCTTACATTTTCGTTTTATATGATTGGTCATTGAACACCATATTTCATTTACAAGAATTTTGAAATTTCATTCTTTGTCTTATTAATATCTAGATTTATACCGTTTTGTGCAGAAATGTTATGTTTTTATACTTTCTGTGTTTTATTTTTGTGTTGTAGTATGATACCGATGTTGGAACCTGTTGCGTGGATTTGAGAGAAATCCATACTTAGCTGCAGTAAGTTAGACTACCCTGTATATTTATTTGGCCCACTGTCTCAACATATTATTCAAGCCCAGAGATTTCTTATTTGAAACATGTAGGTGTTTTGAAAGTATTTTTCTAGGGTCTTTTGATATATTTTTATGTAACAGTACTCATGCATATTTGTTTTTAAAAGTAATATCCTCCTGATAAACCCTTATATAATCACCTTTGTTCACTTTTAAGTGATTTACTTCTATTATTAATGTTTTTATCAAACATAGTCTATCTCTGCCTGTCTGTGGTTTCAATTCATAAAATATGACTTCCTGCTCTTCACTTTATGGCTATTTGTATCCTCAGAACTGAGACAAAGCCTTGTTTGCTGCCTATTCATGGGTTTGCTTTGCGCTTTTTCTTAACACATTTTTATTCTGTTACTATTTTTCCTAATAAAATTAGGTTACTCATATTAATGGCAGTCACTGATCAGTAAGAATACAGTATTTTCATACTTGTTATTTGGTTAATTTGCTAGCAACTGTTTACTGTCTTAGTGCTTTTTATTTTGTTTCCTTTTTGTTTTGTCTGTGGTATACTGTACTAACCAAAGGTTATGTATTGGCTCAAAAACAAGAAAACTAAATAGTAACTTTTCATTATAATAAATAATTTTTCTTAGTCATTCAAATATGGCTGTACCACTCAACAATCTTTCAAATCACTCCTTGGATATCAACTTTTGATTCAATCGCACAGTTACTCTGGTATGGTAAGAGACAGGGGAATTCATATGTAAGAAATTAATTGTTATGTCCTGGAAAGTGTTTATAAACACTTGCTGTCTAGGATTCACTTTGAAATCATCTCAGTAGCCATCACATATAAACTTCAGACATCAGTACTGTCTAAAACAATGTTTGATTCTTTCTTTATTTAACACAAACCATACTTAGACGACATCAGACAACTGTTTATACTTCTGCCTAAATATCTAATAAAACATTTGAAAACTAGACTCTCTATAAATCTCCTCAGTTAATCTATGTTCTTAGTAATGCCGCCTTTCTTACTCTTTCATGTAATTTATTTATAAGTGATTATTTATATTCCACTTAATAATGCCAAAACAAAATACCATTTTTTCACACATTATTTTTGCAGGATTTTGTTTTGGTGTGTGTGTATGTGTGTGTGTGTGTGTGTGTGTGTGTGTGTGAGAGAGAGAGAGAGAGAAACAGTGTGCTTTCAATTGTGTGAAAGCACAGTCTTGTGCTTTCACAAGACTGTGTTTGTGTGAATTTTAGTGTATGTGAATATATGTGTGAGCGAATGAGGGAGAGAGGGAGTTAGTGTGTGTTTGTGTGTGTGGGGGGTGGGTGTGGGTGTGTGTTTTACCTCAAACTTTTCTTCCTGATATCTGAGAGATTTACATGGAAAATTTAATACTTATGTAGCCTTCTTCAAACTTCCAACTTACTTTTGATTGTGTGCCGTCTACACTGTTAGTCTCTCTTCTACATTCTTAACAGTTGTGAAGTCAGATATAACATCATTTTATTATGTTATGATCCTAAAAACACCATTGGAAAAGAAGTGTTATACTACTGTGGAATCTTACAAAATATCTAATTTAAATTATCAAGGTAGAGCTTAATCGATAGACGAGAACAATACTGAACATTTGTTTATTATGGCTTCTTTAAATGTCTTTGTGTTCTGCAGTTAGGTTTAGATTTGTATTATGAATTACATTTCAGTACATTCCACATAAAATATGAGAAGGAATTACTCCCAGTAATCAGAAAACCTATCATCTTTTCTCCATTTTGCAAATGTTTCTTACAATTATGGAGACTACTTTCAGAATTCATTTAATATTCATATTGGAATAAAGCATCTGTTGTGGCAGATGGAGCAAATGACATCCAGTTCAGCTGTTTAAATAACCCTTAAGGATCAATGTGCAGTTTACAAAAAATAATTTGTAATTCATTTTGGATTAATTAATTTGAATTTATAGTGTTCTATTAAGGCATATTGCAGCTGTTCCCAGAACCAAATTGATTGAATTTAAATAGTTAGACCTCTTAAAACATGTGCCTTGACAGACAGAAGACAACACTCCTATTGCTTCATTATTTATCTTTACAAATAAACACACCTCCAAAGACTGCAAAGATAACATACTAACATAGCTTAACACAACAGACCATTTGCACATGATCTAGAGAGTTGTCTTTCCATACTGTGAATTTTCTACAGATCCAGTGTAGCTTATTTTAACACAGTCAAATGAGAGCATTTAAATATCTTCAAATGTGTGCTTTTTTTGTCTTAAATGTACTCCACTATGAAAGGGCATATTTTCTATCATATTGTTTCATAAAGAGTGTGAGGAAGAATGAAGAATTGAAAAAGCAATTATAGCTATTATTTAGCAAGATATAACATTAGTATGTTTCATATCAATTACATTGTTAGGTGGCAATATGTTGTCTCTCATGAGACATTAACTATTAAAATCACCAATCATTCCTCATTAGGAGAGGTTAAAATACAGAAAATCTCACCAGCAAATATATGTGTGCAGTAATATTTTTTTAAAGAAAGAAAATCTTAAGTATAGAATCATTATACAACTCAGTTTTGTTGTTCACACTGGTATCTTAACTGTTTTGCATTTTATCTTAGTTTTCTTTCTGTAACAGTTACTTGTAAAACTTACAATCAACTAATCCAAGAAAGATTGAGTTAATTTTATTTTATGTACATTTACTACCATCGCATTTCATATGTATTTATATTCCATATATATGTTTTAATTTAATTTTTTTCATAAAAGGAATTTTGATAAAAGGAATTTTGATTGTATCTTTCATCTCCTAGACTTGTCCTACCCTCCTCTCTTAGGGTTTCTATTACTGTGAAGAGACAACATGACCATGGTAACTCTTATGAAGATTAAATTTAATTGAGGGTGGCTCACTTACACTTTCTGAGGTTCAGTCCATCATGATCATGAAGGGGAGCATGGCAGATCAGGCAGACGTGGATCTTGAGCTGAGGGTGATACATCTTGAATCAGACGCAACAGGAAGTCGAGTGACTGTCACACTGAGGGAGCTTGGGGAAAAGACCTGTAAGCTGACCCACACAATGACACACTTCCTCCAACCAGGTCATACCTGCTAATAGCCACTCCCTTTCGGGGCCATTTTCTTTCAAACACTTTACCACCTGACTTCAAAAACAAAACATCAGCAAAGAAAACTCAAAGAAACAAACTCAATAACCCAAAAAATCAAACTAAACCAAACCAAACCAAACCAAATCAAAATAGTCTCTCTCTCTCTCTCTCTCTCTCTCTCTCTCTCTCTCTCTCTCTCTCTCTCTCTCCTCACACACACACACACACACACACACACACACACACACACTCACACGCACTCACATGCACACTCACACACTATAGCACACAAACTCACACACTCACATGCATACACCCTCACATTCAAACACACTCACAAACACACACTCACAAACACACACTCACACGCACACTCATACACACAAACACACAATTCACACACACAAACACACTCACACACTCACATACATACACTCACACACACATTCACACACACACTCACAACACACTCACACACACTAACACACACATACACTCACAAGACACACACACTCACACACACACTCACACACTCATACACACTCACACACAGGAGTAAATCGGATAGATTCCCTTTTGTATTGGATAACTACTCCTGCACATGGCCCTTGTAATGACGTTTGATTGACATACCCAGTGACACTTTATTGGAGAAAACAGATTCTTTTCGTCCCAGTTGTTATCAGTTACTAATAGCTGGTTATCAGTGAGACTTTGTAGCTACTTCACCTTCGTTGTTGGTTCATTCATTTATCAGTCTCACTGTGTCAGGAAGGCGCCATTTCCTTGGAGTCATTCACAGACTCTTGTTTCTTCTTTAAAACCCTTATTCAGACTGGCTCCTCAAACATTGTGGGAAGGAATTAATGAGGCATCTCAGTTAGAGTTGAGTACTCCAAATTATTTTTCAGGCAGGTTTACTGGTGTAGCTGAAAATGTTTGTAGTTAGGTTTTACTCTTGTTAACCTTTCTCCTCTGGTTTGTGTGATGTACCTCCCAGCACCCAGCTAGTCAATAGGGGTTTCTCCATGTTTCATAACATAAGAAAATTGTGTCTTCAGAAAAAAACTATATTACTCTTAGGTTGCTAAGAACAACAAACAACCTCAGAAATAAGCAATAGTCTGAAACACCTGGGGATAGCTATAGAACCATTTTGAACAAAAACCCAATCAGATGTATTCAATTATTGGCACTAGGAGTTCTGCATAGTGGCATAAGTTGTCTATTTGGGGCTTTGTATTCCCCACTATATAGTAAATGTAATTAAATTCCATTTATATGAGTACGTACTTAGAAAGGGTTTATAATAGTGGATTCTTGTGTTGGTTGTCGGAGAGCCTTTAGTACCAGTTTTCCCTTCCTATAGTCCCTCCTATATGCTATCATTCCATTCCATTCCATTCCATTCCATTCCATTCCAATTTAATCCTCCTACTCTGCCACCTGGAAACTAAAAGGCAAATATTTCATGTTTTCTCTCAACTGTGACTAGTAATTTTATCTTTAGATATGTATGTTTCCATCAGAATAACCACATTGCTAACTGAGGAATCAGAGGAGAGGAGGGAATCCCGTGAAGAGAAATTAAAATGCATTGTTACAGAGAAAAAAGGAAAAGACGTGATTTTTATTAACTAAAAGTATTCAGGATATCTATCAGAATGACTCCCAATATTAGTTGACAATGTTGACCATCTACCTTTCTTACACTATCCATAATCAGACATATTTTTAGCACCTGGATTGAAAATCCAGAGAAACACACAAATTAGGGAGGGAATTCAACCTGCTGACTTTGCTCTGATACATGAAAATGATTCATTTGGCCTTCCATATTATTTATTTGATGTTCAAACTAGTTGTGACATGGCATTACTTGCTTATGAGATATATAATGCCAGTGGGCTACTGGGTGATGGGAGATGTTATCCTGTAAATATGTTTCTCATACTTGTTAATAAAGCTCTGTGGCCAATGAGATAGCAAGATAGGTGGGGCTAGGAGACAAGGAGGAAAGAAGAAGTAGTAGGGAGGAGTCGAGATGTAGCCCCGGGAGGAAGGAAGACGCCTGCTGCGGCTCCCCGATAAGATAACCACGTGGAAATACTTAGATAAGTAGAAATGGGTTAATAATTAAGACAGAGCTAGCCCATAAACAATAACGGTAACTGGCCAACAGGATTGTATCAAATACAGAGTCTCTGAATCTTATTTGGGGCTGGCGCGGCTGTGGGCCCAGACTGGCAGGCTGGCGGGCTGGCGGAAACATACACGCTACAACTGGGTCAGGAGTGGAAGTGATGGGTGGATGGATTGGGTATTTTCAATAGGAGATTATAGATGGGGAGAATCTAGGATGAAAAAAAATATGCAGCCTTGTCCCAAGGTTCAAAATCTGGAAACATCTACAATCTAAAGATAGAATGGTTTTGTCACATATACAATGCAATAAAATCCATTCAAAATGTGGGCTCAGAACCTGAACAGTTAGCTCTCTCTGTTAAACATAGATATAAATTTTCATTAAAATATTGGAATCCCATGTAGGAATCCAACAACTTAAAAAGTGTTTACTATCATCAGCCATTTGGTTAATGTAGATTCAAATTATGTAAGACTTCATGTCCTCTTAATTGTATACATAACACAGAAAAACAGCTGAAACAGAGACATCCAGCTCAGTGGGATTTAGCCTCTAATAGGTACTTGGCTGTTCTATTCACAGCTAGACAATATTGAAATTTATGGACTAGAGTCTCTAAGTCATTCAAATAGATCCCATATATAGGTTCTGTAACTCTAGAGAACCTTGGGTAATGTGCAACCTAAATATCCATGCTTCTATCCATATATCTGGGTATAAGATGTTTGTGAGAGAAATTTGTTTTTCTAAGCAGTTTTTGTAGAGATCTGACAATAAGAGACAGAGTTGTCATTTCGATGAGGCATCTTTAATAATTCCACCACCGCAAGGTGCTCAGGGAACATCATAGAAGAGGGGGCAGAAAGATGAACTGAATCTAGGAGAACTATCTGGAGATGTCCTTAGGCCATGCTGTGGCTTTCCATTGCAATCATCAGCTCAGAAAAAGTAACATTTTATATACAAGATCTGCACAATATGAAGCAAACAAAATTCTGGCATAGATGGGGTGAATGATTTTATAGTTTGCCCATTAATGAAGATCTCTTGACATTGGATAGTTGCTTGGGAAGGAGGGTCATTTGTTTTGGAGGATTTGGCCACTGATTGGTTTCCCATGCCTCTTTGGATGTCCTCACTCTTATGCTAAAATATGCAATACTACTTGGACTTAGTGAATTATCAAAAATGGAGGGGGATGTTGGAGAAGCAAGAGGAAGTTAAAAGAAAAAAATATGGAGGTAGACATGATTATATATCAACATATACATGTATGAAACTATTAAGGAAAACTTTAAATCATTTAGTGAAGTGAGACCTTTGATTTTCATGCTGATAGAAATTACTAAAATTCATATAACTTCAAAAGATTAGAGTGGAAGAATTAATGTATTTTGTTTAAGGCCACTGAAAATGCTCTGAAACTTGGCACATCAATACTTCTAAGCCCGAATAATGCAGTAAAAATGAATATAATGTAAGACCTGGATTTTATCTGCATTCTGTTTTCCTATATAAACTTCTTTCATTAAAAAATGTGTCTGTAGAACAAAAAAAAATACACTTTTATGTAGATATTAGCTCTTAAGTTCCAGGATAGAAATTTGTGTCTTGATATTACCCGACTTTGACATTTTTTTCAGTTAGTCACTAATTTGTGGAAAATGAATTGGGACAGCTTTCCTTTCCATTAAAGCTATTTTTTTGGGGTTCTTTAGCTTTCCTTAAGCTCCTTTTAGATTTCTTCCATCAATAATCTCTTAAAATGCTGACAGAGGAAGCTGTGCACAGGTATTTTATCTACACTTATATGATTTTATTTATTGTGTGCTATGATGGAGCAGGAGCAATTTACTCCTACAACACCTCAACTTTAAATTGGATGAAGACAAGCCTTGAAACCATTTCAGTAGCAAATGAAGACATTAAATTTGAAAGTTCTATACTGGTACGTTATCAATATACTCCTTTACACTGCTGGCGTAGGGCAGAGTCCCATCTTCAAATGATCTTCCTGTGGGAAATATCCCTGTTCTTTGTAACACATTTAAATTATACATCATGAATTGGATTTTTTAAAAAATGAGAAAATTACAGAAGTATAAAAACAACAGCAATTATACGCTAGAACTCATTTTTGTTTTCCTGCATCCTCATATTTTCTGAATCCATATCACCCTTGGGGGCATATCCAACTTCTATGTGTACCCACGGCCCCCTGAAACTGGCATGTACATCTAAAATATAAAGCAAAAATATTTGAAAGTGAGCGTATAAAACTCATTATTTAATCATTTTCAGTAATTTCTTTGAAAATCACATTCGATTTAACTTATAAACACTAAAATCTGCAATCTCCTCTTTAGTTCCTATTTATTTCATAAGCTAAGATTCAAAAAGTTTGGAAGAAATTGACAGGTATAGATATCTCATTAGGCGGACAGCACTGGGATTAGAAAAAAAATTGTTTTGTTCTTTAAAAACACTCAATCTTATGAAATTAGTTTGTATATGTAAACCTAATATGAAAACTATGTGTTTAATCTTGCCTTAAATAAATCCATTCCCTGGGGTAAAGTGCATTCTACATGTACACATTATGCTGTCAGAGACTAGTCACTACCTTGATAGTGTTCTTTTTAGTTCTGATGCATCCAATTATAAACCAATCAAAGTTTGACACTCAACTGTATCTCATCTATCCAGCTTTGTTTGTATGCTGTATTTAAGTATATATTAATGATAAAATTTTTAGGGGTCTTTGGATTCTTATCTTTTTTGAAAGAAAGAATTGAATCTCAAGACATGGACTGTTTAAGTGGTAGTTTATTTAGCAAAGCAAAACAAACATTCTACAAAGAGTTTAGTGGGAATTACCAAAAGTGTGGTTATATAAGAGTAGTTCTGCATTTTAGGTTTTATTTTTTCATGATAATTTTTTAATTTGAATATGGATCAAGCTTGTTTAACATGTCCATCCCAGTTCCCACACCCTTCAGTCCTCTCCTGTTACCCCCAACAACTCCCATCCCATTCCCTTTTTCTCCCCAGGGAGAGTGAGGTCTTCCATGGGGAGTCTTCAAAGTCTGCCATATCATTTGCAGCAGGGCCCAGGCCCTGCCCCCATGTGTCTAGGCTGAGAGAGTATCCCTCTATGTGGAATTGGCTCCCAAAGTCCATTCATGCACTACGGATAAATACTGATCCACTATCAGTGGCCCATAGATTTGGGGTTTTAAATAAAAATTTTGTAATATATGAGGCATATGGCATATTTGTAAGTTAGGGTAATTTTTCTTGCCCCCAAATAACTGTAGAAATGGAGATTGCCTGACACTTCTTTCCATGATTTTCTCATAAGAGAGGTTATCAAAACCATAATGGGAATCAAGTGGATATCAATAAGAAGATGGAAAGCCAAAGTGTCTTTATTTACAGGTATTATTGTATACACAAGTGACCATAAAAACTCCACCAAGAAAATTCTATGGCAGATAAACACTTTCAGGAAAGTGATATGATAATAATTTAAGACTCAAAAATCAGTACCTTTCCTAAGTAAAAATGATAAAAGGGCTGAGAAAGAAATCAGGGTAATAATAGCTTTCTTAATATATTAGAATAAAACATATTGAACTAATTTTAACCAAACAAGTGAAAGACTTGTGTAATAAAAATTTTAAGACGTTGCAGAAAGAAATTGAAGAAGATATCAGGAAATAGATATCCCTCCCATGCTCACTGATCAATATATAATAAAAATGCCCATCCTACCAAAAGCAATCTACAGGTTCAATACAATCTCCATCAAAATTCCAAAACAATTCTTCAAATTGTTGTGAAAGGACAATTTTCATCTTCATATATATATAAACAAAGAATTCAGGATAGCTAAAACAATTAATAATAATAATAATAACAACAACAACAATAATAATAATAATAATAATATAATAACTTCTTCAGGTATCAGAACCTTAACTTCAAATTTTTTAGCAAGCTAAAGTAATAAAATCAGATTAGAATTAGGCACAAAAAATGTTGATTAATAGAATTAAATTGAAGACCCAGGCATAAGCCTGGTCTATTGACAACTATTGACAACTGATTTTGCATTTTTTTATTAAAGAAGCTAAATATACATCCTAGGGAAAAAATACACACACACAATCTGACACAATCTTCAACAAATGTGCTGGTCAAGCTGAATTGCTGCATAAAGTAAAACTTAATAGGATCACAGTTCTCACCCCACACAAACTCTATTCTAAATGTTTCAAAGATCTCAAAATAATTCCCAGTGTACTGAATCTGGTGGAGGAGCAAGTGAGGAATAGTTGAAGTCATTGTTACCAGAAGAAAATTTTGAACCGAAAACTGTTTTCACAGGCAATACATAAAAGCCACAATTAATAACTGGAACCTCATGAAACTCAAAACCTTCTATATGAAGAACACTATCATTTGGCCAGAACAGCAGACTACTCAATGGAAAAAGATTTTTACTAACTATAATCTCACTGAATCTAGTACAAAAACTGAGAGAGAACTAATCAAAGTTGGGCATGAAGAAAACCACATAATTAAAAACATTTACACAAAATATTATCAAAAGAGGGAACACAAACACTGACAAGTATCAGCAGCCTTAGTCTCAGAGAAATGCAAATCAAAATACTTTGATATTTTATCTTACACCAGTCAAAATGGCTAATATCAGTGAAACCATGATACTCCATGTTCACAAGGATGTGGAACAAGAAAAAGACTCATCTATTGCTGTGGGATGGCAAACACCTACAGTCAATATGGATGGAAGTCAATGTGGCTTTCTTCAGGAGGTTGGGATTAGATCTACTTTAAGATTCAGCTATTCTACTCTTAATTGAATACCCAAATTGCTCTGCATCCTACACAGATGCACTCAATCATTCATGTTATTTGCTGCTCTATCCATAATAGCAAGAAATTGGAAACAAATTAGATATCCATCAAAGGATGAAAGGATATGGAAAATGTACATTTGTACAATGTAATTTTTCACAGCTATTAAAAGATAAAGTTATGAAATTCTCAGGTAATGAACGTAGCAAGAAAAAAATCACATAAGGCAAGGTAGCCCAGACCAAAAAAGACAAATATGTTATGTATTCATTTATATATGGATATTAACTGTCAAGCCTTCATTAAGCAAGCTATAATTCACTTAACCACAGAGATTAAGTAATGAGTAATGGACTGTGGGGAGGATTGAATTATCCGAGAAAGGGTAAATACAATCATTATGGCTAAATTTGGTGGACCTGGAATGTGAGCATTAAATGGATTATTTTTGAATGCCTTAGACAAGATGGAGAAGTAATTTTAAAAGTGATACTATAACAATTGAGCATTCTTATGAATGAAAAAAAAATTGTTCAATTAAAGAGCATTTTTAAATGTTCATGTCTCCCAACCAAAGTTAAAACTCTAGCACCCACAGCTAAGCACTGAGCCAAACTCCTGAAATCCAGTTGCAGAGAAGGCGGAGTGATGAACAAAGGGGTCAAGACCAAGCTGGGAAAACCCACAGAAACATCTGACCTGATCAGTTGTGGGGGGGCGGGAGCTCATGGACCCCAGTATGATAGCTGGGAAATCAGCATAGGACCAACCCAGACAGACCCTTGAATGTGGTGTTAGCCGGAAGGCTTAGGCAGTCTATGGGGCCTCTGGTAGTGCATCAGTATTTATCCCTAGTGTACTTATGGACTTTGGGAGCCCATTCCACATAGAGGGACACTCTCTCAGCCTAGACACAGGACAGAGGGTCTAGGCTCTGCTTCAAATGATGTGACAGACTTTGAAGATTCCCCCATGGAAGGCTTCACCCTCCCTGGGAACAGAAAGGGGATGGGGTAGCCTGTTGTTGGGGGTCAGGGAAGGAGGGGAGGGAGAGCGAACTGGGGTTGATATGTATAACAAGGTTGTTTCTAATCTAAATTAAAAAAAAATGAAGCAAGGGCGACTGGCCAGTTTGCAGTGTTTATTCTTGGTGGCTTGAATGTGGACAACCCTGTCTGTCTCTTTGACTCTGCTGAGAGGCTTGATCACATGCACATTTTCTAAAGCCTAAGTTCCACTTTATGTGTTTATGTGAGTTCCACAACCTTAAAAAGTAAACTATTTTCAGTGTAGTAATTAAGCAGTACAATCCCTTATTGAAGGTAATGACAAATGTTTTTTATTGTGTTTTATAACTATTAAAAATCATGACATAAGAAAACTTCATCCTTACCTTGTGAAACACAAGGCTTCAACAACTGTTTCAGGAAAGTACATCATTTTAGAGTTTGTGTGGTAGACATACGAGAACATTTACCAGGTTTTGGTCATTACCTATCAGGAAAATGTGTTCCTTAATTTGCTAGCTTGGGAGAAGAAAATATGGAAACCCATATTATAAAATGAAAATTGTCCTAATGGGACAATGGAAAGGGTATCTGAGTTATGAATACCAAACGAATGTCTACATTGGTTGACTCACTTAGTACCACATCTATTCTTCACAATCTTGTGTTGATGTTGCTGAAAGAGGTCCTTTCCATAAACCTCTAATGAGCTACTGTAATTTTGGCCACATTTAAAGATCATTAAATTGCTTAGAAAAGCTGCTGTATTTCTACATAAAGTTGTTTTTAGAGTCAATTTATCTTTCTCCCCGGGAAGATAAAATGAAGTGTTTTTCTTTATTTAAGTAAGATAACAGAACAGGCAAACACATTTAATTATAGATTTAATTTGTGTCTCCTTTACAGCCATCCTACCCTTTATTGTTTTGAATGCTACTTCAATTTCCTGGAGCATTTTTTAAAAACTTTTTAAAATTTCCAAATGAGCAATCTTTTGTGACATATTTTATTCCTATATTATATAAGTATCCACATACTTTATGATTCTGTCTTTTAATACTACTTTTACATTGAAATTCTTGGCCTTTAAATTTTTGATATTACTCATTTTGATTATCTTTTATGTAATTTTGTCATGATAACCAAGTAAAAGCTAGAGATCTTTAGATTTTAGGATTGGTTGGATTGGTGTATACTTATGCTCATGTATCTATTACAGAGAAAATCTACCTTACCAGTTATCTATGTCTCTTAGAGACCATAAAATGTGTCAAAATAAGATGTTGCTTTGGGAAATACTATCTGAATTTAATAAATATAAAATAATATTTAATAAAATTATAAATATCTGATTTTATTTTGTTACTATAGGAGAGTTTTGGAATCTTGTAATAATGAAATTTCAGTTGTAATATAGAACTGAAGGAAATTAAGTTAAACTACATGGCTATTCTTTTATAAAGGCTTGTAGATGAGCAATATTTTTTCAGAGTTGCAGTTTTGGTTTAGCAATGAACATATAGTAGGTGCAGTGTGACATGCTCTAGACTACTTTGTTTCTTTCCTATGAACCACCTAAACTTAACACTGTTACTGAAGTCCATACCTAGACAGAATTGAAAAATCACTAATAGTTGTATCTGCATTAAGTTTAATCCTGAGAAAGAAATAAAGTTATGTCAAAGTTTATTGTAATATGAATGATATAATTCCTTTTGTTTACACTTATTTGTGAGTAGTGGGAGAGAGGTATGTTCATGTCTACATAATTAATGTGTAGAAGTCAGAGAACCTCTAGAATGTACTCTAGCTTTCGATCATCTGGATTCTGATGATGGAACTCAGGACCATACACTAGTCTTGTAAGCGTCTTCCATTACCCACGAGACATCCATCTCAGTGGCTCTAATCCTGTGAATTGGTGTTTGTACATATGACATCCTGTCCATCATATATTTACATTATGATTCATAAAGATAGAAAAATTACAGTTATGATGTAACAAAGGAATAATTTTATGGTTGGAGTGAGCACAACATGAGGAAATGTACTGGAGTCACAACATCTGGAAGGTTGAGAACCACTGACACCTAGACCCTAATTTAGTACTTTGAGGTACAAAAAAAGCAGAAGGCTCATTCATTTACCAGTACATTATCAAATATATTATGTCTTATAATACTATTCCTTAATATCACCTTATAAAAACTAACTTCTTATAAGATCTACATAGAACAAAGACAAGAACAAAGACTACTTTGTTCATAGTATAATTGAAGATTATAACAACTTGAAGATATTGAAGTCTAATCCACATTTCTTTTCTATAATTAAGGAAAAATGTTAAAAGAGGATGCTTATCTAACATCTAGCATAGAAAATAGCAATGTTCTATCTACAAGATACTGCAGTGTAGACTTTTGGCCTAGCTTCAATATAACACCATCTCCTTATCCCCGAGTAACTAGGAACACCACAAGGACGCTCAAACCCCCTTCATTACAGAGGGGCTATCTACTCAGTTCTGATTCATTTCAGTCACCTCTAGTCTATGATGCAGATGACTCAATAAATTCATACCTCATCCCAGGTTCCTGTTTCTCTAGTGTTCTCGCACTGTTTCATTTCTTAGGTTGAAAACCATCACTAGAAACCATCACTAGAAAACCATCACTAGAAAGAATGTAACATAAACATGAAACAATGACATCTGAGTCTCTGTCCAGTTCCCTTCATAAGCAATTCACCTGAAATAATTCTTAGGACAGCCTTTACTTGCTAATTTTATTTACAAATAAGGAACAAAAGTTTCAAGAGATAAAACTTTAATTTTTGAATTCCTACCGGTATCCATTCCAGAAAAATGCCTCCCTGAATAAAAAGAAAAAAAAAAAGTCTAGTCTTCAGGAGGGCTGCTCCCCAACAGCTAATATGTTATTTTCTCAAGCCAACACAGGCAAGCACTTCTTTTTCTTTAATTCACTTAAATTACCTTCTTTTATCCCATTATTGTACAGTAGTTCTGGTGCTAAACTTCCATTTATTGTATATTGTTTTGTAAGCTCTGAAGAAAAATGCTATCACCAGGAAGCAAGTGAAAGCTAACATATCTAGGGAATTGAGATAGAAGATTACAAGTACGAAGAAGAAAAAAAAAAGTTTTCAGGATCCCAGTAAATTACATTCACTTGGATATAAATGCATGACAAATTACTTTTGAGGTATTTAACATAAAAATTAGAAGCACAGAGCATGGCATACAGAAAAGCAATAGTGAATAAGGAGTTCATACACTTATATGGTTTGAATTTTTCAATAGATTTCTTGTTTTCATAATTTAAGTACATACTATTCACTTGATTTCATTATACATTTCTTTGATGTAAACTAACAGATAATTTTTTTTGAAATATCTTTGCTAACTGGTCACTATTCAAATGAGCTCTCTCCTTATAACATTTGATTTAACTGATTTTTTCATTACATATAAAACAGGAATAAATAATTCTATGGTTTAAATTATTTGATAATCATTAAATGAATAATTCCCTAAATGTAAATAGAATTTGTTTTAAGTCATGCAACATGAAGACTGTTGTACTGAATGGAGCTAATTGCATAGACTCATTGCACTGATGCTTTTTTCCTTCAATATTTCTCTTTGCTTTAAGCCAAGTCTTTCAGTATCATTGAAAGTACAATATGAAAAGTAAATTGAGGGCCAGCAATATGACCTATAAGGTGCTTCCTGAACAAGTCTTCCAGCCCAAGTTTGATCCCTGGAACTCACTAAATGGTGCAAGAAAAAAACTGAGCACACTGGGTTGTACTCTGAGCTTTGCTGCAACCCAGGGAACACCCTCTACCATATATACATACATAACAGGGATAAGTACAGAGAACTGACTGTGATATGTAAAATAGTTCATGAAAGCTGCCTTTATACTACCCTCTAACATTTGTTGATGGAATCCTATCTGTCTGGATGACTTTACTAATTCTGATTTCTACATTTATACCCTAACTCTCATCTACTTTTCACAATATAGTCAAAGTTGCTAGTCCATTCAGCATGATGTGTAAATCTGACAGCATTACAGTTCTGTAAATGTTTTGTTTCTCTGGGTACTTATACCCATCTCAAATTTCCTTGTTCACAGAGGTCTCCTCTGGAGAGCCTTTTGTCACATCCATGGCTGCTTTCTGGACCTGTTGTGCAATGACCATAACATGGAGTTGAAGACTCAATCTCCTAGAAAACCTAGGACCTATGAGGGCCTGGTGCAGTTTTATTCTCTTAGTTCATTGAGTAGCAGGTTTCTTCTTCCATGCCACTCATTATTTATATAGCAACATTATTAAGATTGTGATTACAAGATACACTAATGGAAAACAGAGAATCATATAGACCCATCTTAGTGAATATCAGTGTGCCCAATCCACACCACATATTCATATCTTTGAGACAAAAATAAGTGACTGCTGTATACCTTAAGCTTTTAAAAACTCCTGTTTCATTTAAATATATTTCAAATTGCTCCATCAAAACTCTTGCATTAAAATTATGTATTTGGATCACTAGCTTACTCATCATGTTTTCTTTAGAACAAACGCTGAATATATGCCCATTGAATAAATGGAAAGGGACTTCTAATATTCTGTGTATGAACAATAACACAAATCTAATGTCTTAGTAATAAAATATATGTTACATTAAGTTAGAAAACATTTTCCATACTTAACACAAACAATACCTAAACACTTTGTAATTCATGAACCACAAATACTCATAAACCAGATCAATACAAATCATGAAATGATCTTGATTCTGTCTTATCAAGTGTATCAAATCCGTAATGTTCTTCTCTGAGACTTTTTAATGGCCACTGAGTACACAATTATAGGTGGAGGATTAAAGACAAGTAGAGGGATAATTTTCTTCTAAATGATAGTTTTGTTAGACTTACGAGTTTCTCCTGGCAATCAAACTTGTAGAACATGCTCTTGGGAGAAAAGCAAAAATGCACAAAATGAGTCTTCTTCAATAGCTCCTGATGACATGATGACCTAACGAATGAACTTCAAGAGAATACACAGTTTTTATTAGCAATTCTCATGCCTAGCTTCTCAGTCCTGACGGCAAACCTCCAAACAAATTCTGATTAATAAAGAATGCTGATTGAAAAGAATCTGTACAAGGTATTAATGCTTTATATCTGAAATATGAAAAATAATTAAGATTAAATTAGACTGGAAATAGCTTCTCTTTTTTCTGAATTTATCCCTTAAAGTCTGTTTTTTAGTTATTTTCTTCATAACTACTGTCTTTAAAAGCCAGAACATACCATCATTATTTTTAACATAATATTCTTCTGTCCTCAAAAGATTGTCTATTGTTAGAAAATAAAGGATGATGATAAATAAAGATAGCTGCACTGGCAGTCTTGTACGTCTGAGTCTTCTGGTACATTTTACCCTAATACCACAGTGAAAAACAAGGGGTAGAAGCAAAAAACTGCCCATTCTTATATCATGAGTAGGAAAATAAACTCAAGCTCCCAGAACCAATTCCAAGATCACAGAAATAGGTTGGAACTAAGATTTTGTAAGAAGGGAGAATGCTAAAAATACAGAGAACTGGTTTGGAAAAGAGACACTCTCTGGAAAATGTGGAATGGAGAAATATCAGATGGATGGTATTCACTGATGGGTAGAAGGAAAAAAGGTGTTTAAAAGTCTCATCACTCATCACAATCAAGGAAAAATAATTTGATCTGACAACAGTAAGAAATTGGCAAAAGCTAGCTGATAAACACTTTAATATATAATTATTGAAAATGAATCTCAAAACACAAGAGAAAAATGAAAATATTTACATAGCCACCACATGGAATAATCAAGAGAAAAATACTTCATAAGGTAAAACTTCACATAATATAAATAAAAACAAAATAGTATTATACAATGTCCAACATGATTAATTGTCCTTAGAAAGCATTTACATGAATGTAAATAAAATCTTCTCAGACTTTAAATTAAAAAAGTCAAAGCAAAACGATTTTAAGTTGATAACAACTTGACAGTGCTTGCCTTGTAGAAACTACAGATAGTCTCTTCATCATATTATTTGGGCTAGTGTTGCCAGTCAGAGTTCATGTAGATATCAGATAACCTTTCTGATAATGTGATAGAAAGGGCACTTTAGTTCCATGATATTAGTCTCAAAAATCTATAATCCACACTAATAATGAGAAAATATCAGTCAAAACCAAATTAGGAGATATTTCTATAAAAAGCCTGACTCCTTGACTTTCAAATGTTAAGGTCATGAAAAGCAAGGCAAGACCAAAGAACTCTCAGTTATTAAAGGTCACCAAAGAAGTAGAGCAAATAAGATGCAGAAGTTGAAAGGCAAGACTAACAAAAAAAGCTTGGAATTATAACAAAATCAACAATTCAGCAGAGTATCTTTAAACTTTATATCATTTAAATAAATATTACAATAGTCTGGGGAGGGGATGCATTAAACGAAGATAGATGAATGGAAAAAATGATGGCCCATTCTTGTTTTGTTAGTGAAGTCAACACAAAATAATTTCACAATATTAAATTAAAAAGAAATAGTTATATACAAACAGTAAAAAGTTTCAAATAGCAATACCCAGTATGGAATAAATATTGAAAAAGAATATTCTAAACAGAATAACAAAGGTACCAAGACCTAAAGAAACAATAGATTCATCTGCAAACTATAATTGGTCACAATGAATCCCACTGAATAAAATGATAAAAATCCTAAACTGAAACTTAGAAACAGTAAATACCAGATGTGATGATGCTAGAGTGGTTGATAGATAAGAAGGACAAAGTCAGTTCTGGCACTTGGGCTCCTCAGATGTAGCTGAGTTTTAAATTGTGCATTTGTAACTTTAGGATCTAAAAGCGAATCCAAGACTGTTCACTACCAAGGGCACAACTATGATTTGTTAACGAATCTTAAAATATTGTGTCTGCAATTAAAAAGAAGAAATGTTAGATTCTGTGGGGCAGAGGAGAGATGGCAACTCAAAGTTGGGTGGGTGGGGAGAAACGGGTGAAGACAGTGGTTATAGTAGGAGTTTAGGGAGTTGTGGGAATATGATCAAAATATCTTGTATGGGATTTTAAAAGAACTACTAAAACATTTTTAAAAGATTGGAGACAAAAACTGTAAAATAAGTTAATACAGTGCAATTTTTTATTGTTTACAGATGTTTTATTATTGAAATTTAAAATGGGGCACAGTGATTTACTCTATAGGATAGCCAACTTTAAAATTTGTATATTGATTTCTTTTATTATCGTGATATCATGCTGTGAGGACTGGAATACAACATGCATGGAGAAATTAAGATAGTAGGATAATGAACGACTGCCATTTATTAGGAGACATCTTGGTGATGACACAAGCAGGATAACATAAGTAGAATTTCTTAATGGCTGGATATGGTAAGAAGACCTCAATAAATAAAATATGTTAATTCCCTTTATATAGTTAAATGCATATAATGTTTAAAACTACTGCCAGCCATAAACTTTTATTTAATAAGTATCTTCTCCCCATCAAGAATAGGTACCATTACAAAGTACAAGCTAAATACCATATCATTTGCTAACACAGTCGTGTCCATAGCTAACATATAAAGTTACAGCCTAGAAACACAATTGTCTTTCTGGGAGTGTTTGGCTAATGCAGATACTCATGTATATTCAAGTATGAAATTTTTACTGGTTTACTATTTTATTTACAATTTTATTGCCATATCATAGAGCTTGGGATATAATATCAGATTAATTAGTCATTGTTAATAATAAAAATCACAGAAAAATGCATGATAAAGATCCCAAGTTGTCTTTGCATTTCTATGTGCATAAATATATTAAAGTTAACTGTATTGATTTAATTATCAAGATACAATTTATATTAGCAATTAAATTATCTATAAAAAGGAAATATCTCTTCTGGAAAAAAAGGTACTTAAATTTTAATAATGAAAATAAAATAAAAATATAAACTATATTTTTAAATGCTTAGTCCTACATAGAGAACAATAACTAAACAATAAATTATGGTATATGTGATAATTTTTAATGGAGCACTGTAAGTTTATTGAACAAAGTAAAGTAGTAATATTCATAAATAACGATGGTGATTTCTGAATAAATTAAATCTGAATCAATACTATTATGTATTGAAATATTTTTCACTGTCTAAAGAGAGAAATGAATAGGGCCTTTTTTAAAATCCTGTTGTGTGTGAATGTTCTAAATGCTACTAAATCATTTCCCCTAGGTGTCAGCTACACAGCAGTGATTAATGACATACCAATAAAATTTACCTGGCAGGTTGAAACTAAAATGTCATTTCTATGGGTAAGAATAATTTTCCAGTAAGTAGAGGTTTCTGTCAAGTGAGATGTATTTCCCTTGAAATATTTTAAATGTTTTTAAAATCAACTAAATGTAAAGCTAGCATAGTTGGAATTACTTTAAAATAACATGATTTGAAACATTGCTGTTTCTTACTAATTTAGCATTGTTACTTATTGGTTTTTATTTTAGTTGTTTTGCTAAAACCTTGCATTTCTCCTTTTTTCTAGGTGTTTGGGAATTCACTATCATCACAACCTGTTAAAACCACAGTCATAATCTTAAACATGTCTGCCACGTCTGGGCCTAGTTCCCTGTTTCAAAATCTGCCTTTCAATGAACTCAAAACAATATAATCTGTTTGTGCCATGTGGATTTATCAGTATACTGGTCTGATTTTTCATATATTCCCAATAGAAATACTTTTGAAATGGAAATTTTTCTCACCTTTAAATTCTTTGCACATAAAACACACATAACAGTATATTTAAACTTGAAATTACATGCTCTTTGCAAATACTGAGATGCTTATTAGTATATCAGACACTAGATAGTTAAAAATATTAAATCTTTATACTTAACCTTAAAAGAGAGAACACACATGCACATATTTTGTTTTTGTCACAATTTTTTATAATTTCTATCATTACTTTTTTTCTGCATTGTTTGTATCCACATAAAATGCAAGAGAACAGGAAATGTTGGCTCTCACAGGTTAAAGACTTTACAGTATTTTTTAAATAATATTAGCTAAAGTTTTACTGTCACCTTTTCTAACTCTTTTCAGTGTGCAAATAAGTAGCAAAGTTTACTTAGCTGAATTAACCTGTACTGTCAAGGATTGGATTCTTCAAATTCTGTCCTTTAAAATACAACTTCTTGTAAAAACACAGCTATCAACAACTTACCATAGCTTTGCTACCACTTTACAAAATCTTTATAAACACTTAAATATACAGAATACCTTTAGAAAGTGAAAGAGCCATTCAGACTATTTTAAAATTTATGAGCACTTTAATATTTGTTGGAACTAATGACATTGAAATTAAAACTAGAGTGGCAGATAAGTTAAATATCATTAATTTACCTGTTTAATTTCTTCTGCTGGGATAAAATACAAACCACGAGTGACCCAGTAATCAAACCAGCCAACATACTAGGTGGTAAATGACTTTGTTGAATGAGTCGTCATGCTAGCTTTCAAGACAGCATCCTTTTTTTTTTTTTTTCTTTTTTTCTTTTTTTGGAGAGGGTGAGTAGTGAGTATAAATATTAGGTATATATGCTCCAGTTTCAAAAGATCTCAAAAAAATTTTCACCATAAAAAAGTCAAATATTTTACTTGCTTGATAGTACTTGATAGAAGCTTTTTCTTTCTGATACCCATCTATGACTTTTTATAATTTTGTGCCTAAGTCTTTCAGAATGCATACACAATGTCACCCATCCATCCCTACCACCAATAAAGCAAACAAAATAATTAAAAAGACATTTTGCTTTATATAATGATAAAAATTAGAAGAAAATCTAATCTTTTCCAAACATAAACTATCTTGAAATAAAAAGACTAAATAAGATTATAAGGTTGATGACATATGCCAAGAAAACAGAAATTCAAAGACATCTCATATATTCACATCTATTTTGGACAATTGAAACATCAGAATGAACAATATTGTAGGGAGAAAAGAAGACCATTATGAAGTGATAGTCAATGCTATAAGTAGTAAAGATTTTTAACATACATGTAACTAATCAATGTCATTAAATTATGTCAGGCAAAAGGTTAGGTTTCTCAGGCTCCAGTGGTCATCTCACACCCATAAGTATATTGGCAGCACAAATTGTATTCAGTAACTCATTGATTAAATTATTGTACTCGTATCAGAGAAATAGTCACATAGATTTGGCTGGAATTAGGTAGAAGACTCTGATCAAATTCATTGTATGCATGTTCTAAATTCTCAAAAAATTAACAAATATGTATTTAAAAATAAAATCATGTATTCAAAGATGCTTACAATTACAAGTCTAGAAAATGACACTCTAATGCTCCATCAGAATATTAAATTTGTTCTTCTCCCATACAATGCATCCCAATTATAGTTTCTCTTCTCTACTCCTCCTGGCTCTGCCCCTCCCCCACCACATTCCTCCTCCATTTCCTTTCAGAAAGCAGCAAGTTGTAGGGCGCTCCCTGCCGCCATCTTGTTGTTTACTAGTTTACTGCCACCATTTGGCGATTCCCTTTCTGCTTTGCTCAGTACTGTTTCACGTGCCTTGCTCAGTGCTGCTTCACATTCCCTCCAGAGTGGTGAGAGAGTGGCGAGAGTGGCAAGATCCAGCCTTGGCCTATCATGTTTCCAACCGTTTGCTAAGGAGAGTCCTGGACCAATCAGACACGGATACATCATGGCTTTTGTCTACATTGTATATAAGCAGTGCGCGTCTGGGGTCCAGGTCCTTCTGCTCCAACTCAAAGAAGTGTGCTCCAATAAAACATGTGCTGAGAAGAATCCTGTTGTGGTCGTCTTTTCTGCAGGCAGATAGGGCACGCCACAGCAAGAGATCATTTGCTCTATATCTAAAATCTATGTATGAGTAAGTACATCAATGTTTACCTTTTTGTGACTGGGCTACCTCACTCAGGATGGTTACTTCTAGTTCCATTCACTTGCCCGAGAATTTCAAGATTACATTGTTTTTCTTTCCTCTGAGTAGTATTCCTTTGTGTAAATGTGCCACATCTTTATCCATTCTTCGGTTGAGGGGCATCTAGGTTGCTTCCAGGTTCTAGCTGTTACAAATAATGCTGCTATGAACATAATCAATTGAATAGATGTCTTTGTTGCATGGATGTGCAACTGGAACATGGGCCTCAGTTAGGAGGCCTGGGCAGTCTAAGGGACCTCTGACAGTGGAACCAGGATGTATCCCTGGTGCAGGAAAGGACTTTGGGAGCACATTCCCCATGGAAGGACACTCCCTTAGCCTAGAGGCAGGAGGGAGGGCCTAGTCCCTACTCCAAATGATTTGAGAGACTTTGATGATCCCACATGAAAGGCCTCATACTCCTTGGGAAGTTGATGGGGGATGGGACAAGGGGTTTGGGGTACATGGGAGGATGAGAGGGAGAGGGACTGGTATAGATATGTAAAATAAGAAAAAAATAAAATTAAAAACAAAGAAAGCAGCAGGCTTCCAACACAACATCCAAACACCACAAAACAAGATAACAGAACAAAGTCTTTTATATTGAGGCTAGACATGGCAACACAATAAGAGGAACAGAGTCCAAGGAGCTGGCAGAAGTCAGACACACCCACTCCCAAAGTTGGGAGTCCCTCAAAACCACCTAGCTACCAGCCATGTGATATATGTGAGGAACTGGTTCCAAAGCATGCTGGCCCTGTGCTTGACCCTTTGGCCTGTGTGAGTCCAAATGAGCTCTGCTTTGCTGATTCAGTGGACCATGCTGACCTGTATGAAATCGTTTTTCCAAGCAATAGAGTCATATATCATCACTCTTTCATTTACTGTTTTATAATTTTATTTCATTTCTTCTTGTTTTGCCATTCTTTATTTTGTTTTCATCATTTTGTTTTTCTCAAAACAGTTTCTTCATTGTAGTCCAGACTGGTTTGAACACAGGATCACTTTGTCAATTCATCCCAAGGGTGGGAATTGCTTGTATCCACTATTATACTCTACGATTAATCTTTGGAGACACAACACCAACAACTATTTAATTCTATTTATATGGAACTGAGTTCTAGTATAAATCATTTAATATTAGAGCATTTGTTTTACATCATTGTAAACAAATTTTACATTTTTGGAATCAATGAGCAAAAAACAGGAAGAAGAATCCATATAAAATTCTATGTTTCTATGTTAAAATTCACTTCAAATGCACAATTAATTATGACCTTCAGATAAATTTAAATGAGTACAATGTGAATCTCTGAATCAGGAAACATGCACTTCATTTTAATCACAAATTGTTTCACAGACACAGTAATAATGTAAAGCTTACACTGAAAACTGCTGTGCAAAATATAATTGATTTTAATAAAACTCTTGTTTCACAACTCAATCTTGAAACAAAATTTTACTAGTTCACAATCCCCCAGACTCATCCCAGCTCCACAGCAGAACACCCATGGTGACCTCCCCTGCTCAAACCCCACAGACCTTCCCATTCTCACCTTTTCTCCAATTGTTGCTTTGAGCCAGGCACAACCCCAGAGAGCACCCTTTGCTAATCCAATGGCTGCTCCTCCCAGGGCAACAAGTGGGCCAAGGGCAGACTGTAAGGCCAGAATACCTCAAAGGTGTAGTGTAGAACTAAACACATCTGACAAAATAAAAAAGAAAATTAAAAAAGAAAAAATCTGAAGACAAAATTCACATTCATGGTGGTGACATTACCAGCAAAAGTGGTGCATTTTTATGAATGTATACATTATAATACATGCAAATGTAAGGATACACACACACACATACAGGCACGCGCGCACACACACACACACACACACACACACACACACACACACACACACATATATATATATTCTTCCTATATTTTCCAAATATTTTTGGTGTTATTTATTCACCCACCGTTATTTTGTATTACCCTTCCTCTTTACAAATACTATTAAGTATGGCTTCTGCGTGTACTTGACAAATGTGTTTTAATGTACAGCAAATATGTGGAAAACTCTACTATGCCATTTATAAATAAACTACACCAAACTGAATATAAGTTTCATTTATCCAAGTTTTAGTCTACCCTTTATCCTTTTTCTTCATCTCTCGGCAGGATGCAGTACCATGACTGTGCATAAAAGAAGTTGACACAGTTGGACAGCTCAAGGGTGATGATGTAGTTCTTATCCAGGACAGCAGGAGAAGGAAATATGAGCACTGGAGATAGCAAAAAAATTCTTCCTTTATTATCATCTTTTCTTTTCTTTCATGCATTTCTTGTGATGTTGCTGGATGCAAATTAAAGTCTCTAGTATTTGTAGAGTTTATTTTCTTTTTAAGATATGGAAATTAGTACTTACTAGTAGCCTGGGAAGTGAAGAAATGTCTTAGAGATGAAGACATTTTTGTGGTTCTTTCTGAGAATTCAGTTTCCAGAACACAAGGAATCTACTGTTCTTATTACATTCCCCACCATCCTGTAGCAGCTTATAGCTGATAGAAGCTTATAGAAAGATAGAATGAACTTTTGAAACACAGTTGCAGTGCCTTTTTTTTTTTTGGAAGCCTGGAGGGCTTGGGCAGGGTTCTGTAGAAAGTAATACAAGCATTCTACTGCTATTTAATATATGGTATGGTTTCTACTATAGCAGAGATCCATGGATCCAGTAATCAAGGGAGGAAAAGGGAAAAAGTCCATTCAATATTACCCCTAGTCATCCACTAGGAAAATTTTTGCTTCATGGTCTCTTTACCTCCTGTTTTGATGGCTGATAAGTGCTGCTGCCATAAACCATAAAAAACATTCCATTGAACTTGAAGCCTCTTTGGGCTTCTAAAACCCATTAGTTTCAACAGGTTAAGACAAGAGTCACAGTATTAGCAGGGGCAATTGATCCAGAGTACCATGGGGATGGGGGGTTGAATTGCTTCTTCACAATAGAGTTTATGTCTACAGTGCGGAACATCTTTTAGTTATCTCTTGGTGTTATCATGTCCTGTGATAAAGGCAATGAGAAACTACAACAATCTAATACATGGCATGGAGCGCAGAAACATCAAGAATGAAGGTATGGATCACTCCTCCAGGAAAGAGCCAAGGCCTGCTGTGTCACTTCCTGGGGGAAGAGGAAATGTAGAAAATTAGTAGAGGAAGGTAGTTATGAATACTACCTGAGGCCATGTGACCAGATGCAGAAAAGAAGATTATAATTGATAGTAGTGTTTCTGTTGTATTTTGTAAAGAATTTTCTTGCATAGATATTTGTGTTTTGTTGCCTAAGTTTATTGATTGTGAGATGTAACATCAGTTAAGAGAGTATCAATGGCTATCATATTCACAGTTGAGATATTAAAAGAATGTCCCCCAAAGAATGCCACCTATTCCAAATACATACTGCATTTGCAGTTGTAAGAGGGAGTGTTGCATTATTTCACTATAATCAAGCTTACTTTATTCTGCTCAGGTCTCTATGTTTGCCATTCAAAAATACTTAACAATTATTCTACATTTATGCAAAAATAGTAAATTTTTTCACACACTGGCTTGTTCAAAACATAATTTAGTGAATTCTCAACATTATTATTACAAAATTAATAATAGCAGCTTTTGAATACTCTGAGTTTTAGTTATTGGTCTCAGTTGTTTTACTATCAATATTTTACACATTAGTGATAATATTCAATATGATTTGAGACACTTATTGTGGAACGTATGTTCAAATTTATTGTTCTATTTTCTTGCTATATTCAATAAAAAGCTGTCTGTTTGACAATTCCCTTATGGATGCTTTAAAGAAATCCATCTTAACAAATTCCTGGTAAGATTGAAAAGTTCTAGCTTAAGAACAAACATTAATTTAATATATGTCTGAAGTCTATGGTTTTTCTTCGAAGGAAATAAAATTGTTTTTATCAATTCTACTATGTTTATACTTGACTCTTCATACTTGGGATAATTATGAACAATCTACAGAAAATACTTATGAAAGTTCTGTCAAAAACTTTGTGAAAACATAGAATTTTTAAAAATTACTTTATGAATTTTTTTATTCACTTCCCAACATTGACACTATGATATTGAATTGGATGTTTAATACATTACATCCCTGGTTTCAAATACATATGGTTTACTACAGTTATTTACATTGACAGATAGTTTTAAAATATACTATAGGTGGTATGTTTATGATGAAAAATTGTACAAAAAGTTTTTGATGAATTATCTTTTAATTTTCAAAATTGAAAATCCTAAGCATAAGATTTGAAACTTTCCAATCCTAAAGCCAGGCAAATTGATTCATGCCCTTGATAACCTTTAAAGTCAGAATTTTATAAATTCAATGTCAGCTTGAGAAACATATAAAAATCCTATCTCACCATCTTCTAAAGACTGTAATTGCCAGAAATTCACATTATTCTCCATATCCTTTCATTTGTGAATAAATTTAAACATACTACACCACTATCTACTTTGTGAATTGTAGCTTGTTGTTTTCCGTCAGCCCGCCCACCACTGGTCTGGAGCACTAGCCCCAAATAACACTCAGAGACTCTGTATTTGATACAATCCTGTTGGCCAGTTACCATTATTGTTTATGGGCTAATTATTAACCCATTTCTAATGGGTTATCTGAGTATTTCCACGTGGTTATCTTATCGGAGAGCCGCCGGCATCTTCTCTCTCTATGCTATACATCCTGACTCCTCCTAACTACTTTGTCTTTCCTCCTCCTAGTCTCCTAGCTCTGCCTATCTAGTTTCTTATTGGCCAACAGGGCTTTATTAATTAACCAGTATGAGAAACATATTTACAGAATAACATCTCCCATCAGTGAACCACTTTAACACTTTCCCCTCAGCTTTCTGGGAAGAAAACTCTAATACCCAGTGTGTGATCCTATCAGATGTTTCTAATATTATCTACTCCCCATCTTGTTCATTTTCATTACTGGAATCTCATATTACTTGGTTTCCTTTGTTATTTTCTTTGTTGTCTGAACATTCTTCCTGGGTGTTCTTAACCAGTTCATGTAACTTAGATAACCCTTTGAAAATTCTCTCAACCTTCCCAGTTCAACCCTCTATTTTCTTTTTGTTTTGTTTGGTTTTTGGGTTTTGGGATTTTTTTTGGGGGGTTGGTGCGTGTGTGTGTGTGTGTGTGTGTGTGTGTGTGTTTGCTTTAATTTGCATTGGTATTAACATTTTCCTAGTAATTCTTTTTAGTAAATTGCACTATCTGGTTTGGGATATGATATGTCCATCTCCTTTGGTTGGACTTGAGTTTATATAAATAAATCAGTATTATTTGTTTTTGTCACCACTTCATCTTATGCTTCTAAAAGAAAGGCTTTATAGAGTTAGCTTCCAATACACATTTGTTTAATGAGTAAATGCTTTTAGGCTTTTTCTTATAGCATAGATGGATATTGTAGTAATTTAAGAAAAGCAGCACATGAGAGAAGGACGGCATGTGACAGGGTTCAAGCAGAGGATTTTTTAATTAGGGAAAGAGGTCATAAAAAGGGAAAGGGGAAGAGTAGCCTCCAGAGAAAGGAGTAGCATGAGAAAAGAAAGGAAAGAGGGAAGACGGGGGAACAGACAGATAGAGGGAGAGAAAGAAAGAGAGAAGGATGGAGGTGGGCAAGGCCCCTTTAAAAGGGGATGTAGTGAATGTGCACAGGCGATGCTCTTAGTGGTGCAGCTGAGGGCATATAGGACAGGTCAGTACAGATGTTTCAGCCATTTAGTTTTCCCTTATTTTATAATTATACCCTACAATTTTGTTTTCCATTAATGTGAGATGAATTTTTATAATTGCATTCCTACCTTTGAACACCTGAAGAAATAGAAATAGCTGGCGGAACATTTATTCTCCTGGAACTGCAGAGAAGGCTCAGAAGTAAAAAGCACCTATTGCTCTCCCAGAGCGTCTACATGATGGTTCTCAGGACCATGGCTACATGGTGGCCCACAAACGTTTGTACTTCCAGCTTTAACTGTTTCTAATTCCCATTCCAGAAGATCAGTTGCCCTCCCATGGCCTCACAAGTTTAGGCACACATATGATGAGCTTATGGACCCCAGACTGACAGCTAGAAAACCAGCATAGGATTAAACTAACCCCCTGAATGTGGATGTCAGGTAGGGAGCCTGGGCAGTCTATGGGCCTCCAGCAGTGGAACCAGTATTTATCCCTAGTGTACAAATGGGCTTTGCTAGATCATTCCCTATGGGATACTCTCTCAGTCTAGATACATGGGAAGAGGGCCAAGATCCTGCCTCAAATGATGGGAGAGTCTTTGATGATCCCTCATGGGAGGCTTCACCCTCCCTGAGGAGTGGATGGGGTCAGGATGGGAGGTTAGTAGGGCAATGGAAGGACGAGAGGGAGAGGAAGTGATATTGGTATGTAAAATATAACAAGCCTGAATTGATGGCTGCATTAAAAGTCTGCTCACAAAGTTCTATCATACTATCTACATTTCCTTTGGTATGTTTACATTGAAATATATCTAAGAATAGATAAACAATGTGTAAAAACTGTCATTAGTTTTATGAGTTCATTGATGTTTTGTCCACTTGGGAGTTTAAGAGATCTCACCTGAGGTAAAGAAAATACAATTTTTGAAAACTATAAATGACTTTTATAAGTTATATTTATAATTAATAATTTAAAATTGACAGTATCATCATGAAGCTTATGAAATTTTAAAAAGGTTGACATTTGTAAAATTATTTTTCTTGATTATTGATTCTTGAGTGATACTATTGCTTAAAAGACAAATATTTGTAAAATTATATATTTCTGCCATAATGCGAGACAATCTAAGATGATTTGTAATAATTGACCAGCATTTTAACTTTATAGAATTGCAAGTGACGAGATTTTGTGCACGTACATTAAAGCTATAATTTTATTTACATATATTTAAAAACTATAAAGATGCTACATTAATATAAGAGGTATATAATGAAAACAAAGTATTCTGCGATACACATTCTACTCATTTTCTCTGAAATTCAGTGACTGATGGTATGCAACAATTCTTATGAAAATTTGTGTGTTAGCAGGAAGGTGGTACACATGCCTTTAATCCCAGATTTTAGGAGGCAGAGCCAGGTTGTTCTATGAATTCAAGTTCATCGTGATCTACAGAATGAGGGCCAGGACAGCCAGGACTATATGGAGAAACCCTGCCTTGAAAAAAAAAAATCCTGTGCATATGGTTATACTTGTGGCTGCACTAACATATGAGTACATGTGTGCATATCCTAAGTAGTAATTAAAGCAAAAGGACCACACGGCACACAATCCTTAAGCTTTTAATTTGTCTTCTGAGAAAAGATCTCATTGTGTAGCATAAACTTTTAGGAAATCATTAAATTGGCCTAGTCTACATGCCGTGAGAGCCATGTATCATGGATTTCTGAGATTTGAGTCCACAGCTCCTGGGGCTCTGCGTGCCATTCAGTTCCTGAGGAATGGGGCACTCAGGCTGTGGAACATTCAGACCACCTGTGTATTATTGTGCTTCTTTGAAGTTGGCAGAATAAATAGTATTAGACATTAAATTTTGTGACCTGTATATCTTGCAAGCACCACTCTATCCTTGCAATCACAATTATATTCTGTTTTTTATACATGTATAAAAAGTCTGATTGCTTGGGGGGAAAAAACTCGTCTCAGCATAGGTCTTGCTAAGACACCTCCAGTCAGGTCTGGTTTTCATTCTCATTGATTACATAAGTAGGTAACTGCTGGTACTTACGCAAACTCGTGCTAAATACAGACTCTGCCCCTTGTTTGTTCCTATGCATTTGAGATGCATTTTAGGAACTATTAAGCACAAGCAGCTAGAAAGCAGTGCACTAAGCTTTAGCAGGCGATACTATCTCATTGTATCTGTAACCTTGAATCCACGGCCACACGTTCCCATGTGTAGACAAATTGTTATTTTTGTTATTCAGACATGCTATAAATCACACCTCTTGGTCATAAAGAATGCATAATGAATCAATTTTTATACTCCAGTAGGTTTACATCACCAAAGTGTTTGTCCTCCGAGCTTGTAGTAAGAAGTATATACTTTTCATTAATAACTATTCCTCATATGATCTTGCTTCCAGGGTTTTATTTAATGAAAGGAATTATTTTAGTTTAGTTTCTATCTTAAAAAGACAAGTCATGGTTTTCTTTTTATTCTTCTCTCATACAATATAGCCAGACCAGCCTCTCCTTCTTTCCTATCTCCCAATATCCCTCTGTCTCCCCTCTACCCTAGATCGAAGCTCCTCTGTTTTCCTTAATAGAAGAGCAGGCCTCCCTGTGATAACAACTGAACACCACATAACAAGATGCAATAAGACTCATCATAAACCTTGATGGCAAGGCTGGGCAAGGCAACCCAGTAGGAAGGGAAAAGACCGAGTGGTAAGCAAAGAGGTCAGAGACACCCCCATTTCCACTCTTGGGAGTCCAGCCAAAACACCAAGCTTGCAGACTCCTTGCTTGCCTCTTCAGTCTCTGTGAGCCCCTACAAGCCCAGCTTAGTTGATTCAGTGGGGTGTATTCTCCTGATGTCCTTGACCCCTCTGGCTCCTGAAGTTTTTCCTCCCTCTTTTCTGCAGGGTTCTCTGATCTCTGCCTAATGTGTGGTTGTGAGTCTCTGAATCTGCTTTCATCTGATGCTGAAAACGTCTCTCCAGTGATAACTGGGATAGGCACTGGTCTATAGAGATAGCAAAATATTAATAGGCATTATTTATTTGACTTTTTTTAGGTCAGTCATGATTGATTCTACCCTAGGTCTCTGAGCCATTCGGCTCCTGGCCATCAAGGCAGCGTCAGTCATGGTGTCCCTCTCACGGCATGAGCCTCAATTTACACCAGCCATTGGTTGTCCACTCCCATAACCTCTGAGCCACCATTACCCCAGTGCATCTTCCAGTCAGGGGAGGTTGTGTGCGGTATGTTTTGTGTCAGGCTGAGGTCCCTACCAGTGGTGCAAAGCCTGATTATATAAAATGGCTGGTTCAGATTTCATATGCTCCATTAGGAACCCTTACTAGGGTCACTCTCCTAAGTTCCACTGCATTGCATTGCCCCTTAATGCCTACATATTCCACTGGTCACTCCCTGAATGCTCTCACTCTATCCCAACCTCTTCTTGCTGATACCCCCTGTTCCTTCCAGACTTCAGTCCACATGCAAAATCTATTCTTTTTCTTCTTCCCAGGAAAATCTATGTTTTACCCATAGACTTCAGTGTCATGGATATAAAAGTATTGTACAAAATCTATACATTTTTACCACAGTAAACCCACTGAGAAAGACCTTTGAAAATCAGTGTAATTTGCAATGGCCTCAAAAATACTTCAGAATAAGAGTACCCTGAATGAACATAAACTCCAAATATATCAAACTCCAAAATAAAACATGAAACTCGGTAATTTCTGGAATTGAAGGTAACATGTATATCTATGTTACATAGAAGTACAATTTAAGGACTTTCAAAATAAGACTGAGGTGGATCAAGAAATAAGGTCCATAATTAACAACTGAGACCTCATGAAAATAAAAGTCTTGATTCCAGCAAAAGAAATAGTCACAAAATGAACCATCAAGAAAACAAAACAAAATAAAAAAGAAAGGAGCTATATAGACTTGATAAAAAAAATTATAAAAAGAAGAGACACAAATGCTTAATAAACCATTGCAAACTACTCCAAATACTCGTGACGAGGGAAATGCCAATGAATGTCTTTGAGATCCCATGTCACCACATACAAAATGACTACTATCAAGAAATTAAAAAGTCAAGTTCTGCCCAGAATGTGAGGAAGGGAATTATTGATTTAATGTTTGTGTGAGTGCAGGGTGGCAAGCAGCCACAGTGATAAAAGTCACTGTGGAGATTCTTGAAAATGGTAGTTAGCTTGGCCCCTCATGAATACACACAAAAGAGACTCTATAAGGTACTGCATAGTTGCTTAATTGCACAGTTACTGTTACATCTTTTTCAGTGGCTAGTAAATAAGATATAACTGTCAAGTGACAAATAAAAAAGATAATATTATACATATATTCAACAAAATCATTGAAAAGGAAAAAAGTGAACTTCATAGGTGAATGCATGAACTGAAGAAAAAACAGTTTCAAGTGAGATAATTCATGCATAGAGAAACAAATATGTATTCCCAAATGTATAGAGCCCAGTTTTGTGTGTTCAACATTGTGTTCCCATAGAAGTCAGGAGACTGGATGAATACATTGGGAAGAGGGTACCTTAAGGAAGCATGTTGGCAGTTAATATAAAAGCAGAGAAGGAAAATATTTGGGACACAAAAGCTTAAGCAGGGAGGGGGATACATAATCAAAGGAGACAAGACATCAGGTGAAAGTGTTAACCAAAATAAATGAGGTGTGAAAGGGGATATGGACAGCTACTTACTTTCCTGTAAATAATTTTAATTATAATATACCTTAAAAATGTTTGAAGGGAGATAAACTCACTCTAGAAAACATGGAGGAATACTACTGACTGGCTTGCTAGGTCTGAATTTTTTATACTATCCAAAACAAACTGCTCAAGAATGGTACAATGTACATTGAGCTGGGCTCTCCCTCATCAATTGTTATTCAATAAATGACCTGCATTCTCATCTTCAGACCAACATTATTGAAGCTTTTTCTCTATTAAGATTCTCTAAACCCCAAATTGGATAAATTGGGTATGTTTGTGTCAAGTTAAGAAAATCCAGTAAAACAATATTGCTGAGTTCTTCACAGATCTTGGTAGCATGATGTAGCTAAATCAATCTGTTATGGAGCCATAAGCCTCTCCCCCACAAGCAGGAAAGCTTCCATAGTCTTGGAAGTTACTACACAGCAGCTTGAAGAGAAAATGAAGCAATAATCTTATACAGCTGAGAATCCCCTGATGGATGAGATCATCTTGATGGGCACAATATGCTCCCTTGTGACATTAACATTACTATTATTGGAGTAACCTACTGCTCTCTGACTGGATTTGAGAAACATGCCCCATGAGTAAATACATGCCTGGCACTATAACCTTGACCACAATTCCTGCAGGGGAGATCTTAGTGCCCACAGGAGAACTAAACACTGTAGCTTAGCAAAGTCAAATTGTCATCAAATATTTATGCATATATATACATACCCAGACTACTGTCAGCCTTAGTAAGAGGAGCCTCTTTCCATTGAACTGTGGTGAATACATATACCCATGGCTGCACTAGCTATGAAACATAAGTAACCAATATTGATTAATCCTAAGCTAGGTAGTTATAGATTCCCATCTAAAGTTCGGGCACATAGTGAAAGAAGTAGAAAGAGTTTAAGAGATTGAGGATATTACTACAAAATGTCCGCTTCTGGGAAAAACACAGTCATAGAATTTATAATTCACAATAGCTGAGTATACACTGGGTATGCATATGAAGAGGCAGTTTTGGAGCAAGATGAATCTTAGTGGTCCCTAACCCTTTCTTCTGAATTATTTGTTGCTTATACCTTTGGAGAGAAGGGGGATGTTTTTTAAAATATGTGTTTTCTGGGCAAGTATCTTAAGCATGCAATGTATCATTTGGATGTGTATCTTTCAAGTGGAAACTATGCTTGTGCTCAATATAAAGTTAATCACTTCTGGGGAAGATGATGGAAATTTTTGTTTTCACACTTGATGTTTAAAAACTAGAATAAGCTTTCTGTTCCCACTAGAAACTCCTTTATTCTATGTTATCCATTTTCTCTAATTGAGAACAAATGAACAGTAAAATAACAGACAGACTAGGCATTGAGTGTATACTTGTCATCTCTACTCTGGATATGAACAAATGGTTTAAAGCCATCTCAAAGCCAGGCAGTGGTGATGCAGGCCTTTAATCCCAGCACTCTAGAGGCAGAGGCAAGCAAATTTTGGCAGGTTTAAGGCCAGCCTGGTCTACCCAGTGAGTTCCAGGACAGCCTAGGTTGTTACACAGAGAAACTGTACCTTAAAAAGGCAAAAATAAAAAGGCCATTTTTGGTAATCAAAATATAAATTCACAACAGAAATAAACAAATACCTAAATAAATAATAAAGACAAACACAAAGATGACACACTAAAATAGAGAAAATCCCTGCAGTTTCTACACAGAATTTGCAAGTTCAGTTTTCTTTCATATATTAGTTATAAAGTGAAAAGAGACTTCTCCCTATCATCATAGTTGAGGGAAAAGATAACGCCTTAGAACACCTTCCTGACATTATACCTCCAGTCTGATTAAGATTTTCCTTTCTTTCTAGAAACATCAACAGTTACTATTTCCTGAATAAGTTTCCCTTTATTAAAAACATAAAAAGGCTATGAAGTTCCCTTACTAGGAAACTAGTAAGGTAGCTTTACTTTTAATACAGCAATATAAATATAACACTTGAAAGTTAATATATTTTTTAATTGAATCTTTGAGAGTTTAAACATTTTTTGTATGATGCAACCACATTCATCTGGCCTTATGTAGAGTTCACAAGGGAAAGTAGGTAAAATAAATGATTTCTTTGCTTCTTCTGGGTCTTGTGTAGCAACTCCAAGCACTATGAAAGCTATCCAAAAGGAATGAAACTTCTAAATGTACACCAAGTAAAACATACTTTTAAAAATTTCACATAAATATGAATGTTAAGAACACAACATGGGAACTCTGATCAAAAAAAAATATTTGAGAGAGTGATCCAATATGCTAGGAAGTATTATAATTGGCTTTTCTTGGAGTGTTTTCTCCCCCAATACTGTTAAGTGTTCACCTAATGGTGGAAAATAGGTTTGAAAACTCCGAGGAAGAGCTTCATTCAGTAGCTGTACGATTTCTACTTTCAGTAGAGAATCTGTAGAATTTCTGAGTGTTAGGGAGAACTGAGAACCTTTGAGGAGCTAGGTACAAACTCCTGCCATTCAGGAATGAATGCGTGTTTCACAGTGGTCAATGATCATTTTAGGTTGTGCTAAGAGGTTGTATAAAAAGCAGTTTTCTTATGTTAGCGGTTGAATTAAATGCTTAGCTTCATTTACTAGATAAAGAACTGAAAAATTAGCCTGAGAACTTTTCCTGAGTCTTTAAGATAAATTGATAATATTGGACTGAGCCTAATTGCAGCTGAGAAAAATAATGACAAGCCAGGTGAATTTGATGAACAGGGAAGCTAAAATTTAGCAATTAGGCTTTGGTTTAAGAACAGTGCTCAAGAGTACATAAAATTAGTAATAATTTTCTTCAATTACCTCGGACGAAAATCAATAGAAATTAAGTTTGAAGAAAAAGCTAATGAGAAAAAGCTGCATAATTTTAATTACCCCAAAATGATAAATGGCTTTCATTGAAAATTACCATCTGCAACTTCTTTTGCATTCTCTTTGAAAATTATATTTAATGTTTCTATAATACCTAATCTGTAAAAAAAATTTAGGAAAAACAGCTAAAAAACATTACAGCTTAAGAAAAAAAAACGGTTTGTATTTCAGCACAGTCATGTTACTTAGTGCTGCTTTAGTATTTCCTAATAACACAGCTGATCAATTGATGATAAGAAATAATAATACTTTTTGAGCACATAGCTTAAGTTCTCATGAGGCCCTATGGAAAATGGAGAGTAGCATATGGAAGTTTTGCTTTTGTGAAAATACACTTCATGTAAAATGATCAAAAAGGTAAATTTTATCTCATATATACATTGTCTTCTTTAATTATTAAAAAGTATTAAAAACAATCATTATTATCAAAATATATGTGTAGACTTTGCTGATATAAGGAACATAGTTTTTTTCTTCTAGTTGTTTGGAGTCTCTTATATAATGTGCTTATAATTTTGACCTTAAATTTCCCAATAAAATGCAACTTCTCTATGCTATTGATAATAACTATAAAAATGCTATTAGACAAATATGTTCTAAAGTTTTATTTTTTATTCCAAGAAAAAATATTTTCTTAGGAGATAAAGAAAATTTTGTTCAACCAACAGTCAAAAATGAAATTAATTTGCTTCTTTTCTTCAGATAAATACAGATGATTAAATGATTAAGACATAGTTGTAACTGATCTTGAATTTTTACCCTCATTGGAGAATATGCTAGACAATGAGCTACAACCAAAATTGATTAAATTTAAACATAACTAGGACAAAGGAAAAGCATAAATTGTCTGTAGGCTTAAATTAAAATAGCCCTCTGTGACATTATTATTTATAGTTTTATAATTCTGGTGAGAGGACATGATTTCTTTCTTTTCCTTTCTTTCCTTCTTTCTTTCTTTCTTTCTTTCTTTCTTTCTTTTTTTCTTTCATTTTTTGTTAATGGGTTTCAATTTTTCATTTAAATTTAAAACAAGCTTATCTTACACATCAATCCAAGTTCCTGCACCTTCCTATTCTCCCCTGTTTTGCCCACCAACTCCCATCCCATCCCCTTTCTGCTCCACAGGGAGGGTAAGGCTTTCCATGGGGAGTTTTAAAAGTCTGTCTTATCATTTGAAGCAGGGGTAAGGTCTTCCCTATGTGTCTAGGTTGAAGGTGTCCCTCTATGTGGAATGGGCTCCAAAGTCCATTTATATACTAGGGATAAATACTGATCTATTACTAGAGGCCCCATACACTGCCCAGTCCTCCTACCTAACATCCACAATCAGGGGGTCTGGGTCCATCCTATGCTGGATTTCCAGCTCTCAGACTGGAGACCATGAGCTCCCCTTGCTCAAGTCAGCAGTTTCTACGGGTTTCTCCAGCCAGGTCTTGATCCCTTTGCTCATCACTCCTTCTTCCCTGCAATTGGATTCCTAGAGTTTGGCTCAGTGTCTAGCTGTGGGTGTCTGATGTTTCCATCAGCTACTAGATGAACGCTCTAGGATGGCATATAAGGTAGTCATCAATCTCATTATAGGGGAAGGATATTTAAGGTAGCCTCTCCACTATTGCTTAGATTGTTAGTTGGGGATCATCCTTGTATAGCTTTGAACATTTCCCTAGTACCAGATTTCTCTTTAAATCTATAATGGCTAGCTCTATTGTGGTATCTCTGTTCTTGCTCTCCTCTCTTCTTCCCCTGACTCAATCTTCCTGCTCCTTCATGTCCTCTTCTCCACTCCCCTTCTCCTCTTCTCTTTTTCTTAACTCCCTCTCCCCTCCCCCATGCTTCCAATTTGCTCAGGAGATCTTGTCTCTTTTCCCTTTTCTAGCTTCTTTGGAGGTATGGATTGTATGCTGGTAGTCCTTTGTTCTGTGTTTACTATCCATATATGAGTGAGTTTATGCCATGTTGGTCTTTTGGTGACTGAGTTATCTAATTCAAGTGGTTTCTTCTAGTTCATCCATTTGTCTACAGCAATAACACTTTGCTGTCAGTTGTTGAGAGCAACATATAGATTTAGCTACAGCTTGAGTTGTTTTGTGAATCCTATGTACCTTTTGACCAACAACTCAATTAGATATATCCAAAGCACAATATGGAAAGCTTCATTTGATGACAAGAGATGTCTATGCGGGGCTCTTTCCCCATAATTATTTGATGCCATTTAGAATGCTTTCATTTCTGCATATAGTTGTGAATATCCTACTGTATTAGGTTTTCATATTACCCCTCAAAAAATCCTTATGTTATCTGTATTCATTTTTTCCTCCAGTTCCATCCTCCACACCCATCTGTTCATCAATTTGATTTCTCTTTCTTCAGGAAACTTATCTGTATCCTCTAGTATATAACTCTGTACCTACCTTGTGTTGGTCTACAGATTCTAGCTTTCTTCACTTTAATTTTACAGCAAATGCCACATTTGTCTTTCTGGGTCTGGGATACATCAATGAGGATACTTTTATTTCTAGTTTCATCCATTTACCTGAAAATTGAGTTCTTTTTAATGCCAAAGTCGTATTTGATTGTATAAATTCCAGGGCTAATTGATATTATAGACTGAATAGGACCAGCAGGTATCTATTGAACATCTCACACAAAAATGAAATAATATATTTTCTTCCCATGACTTCATAGAACTTTAACCAAAATATTGAGAATACTTGAATGCAAAACAAGTCACCACAGATACAAGAAAATTGAAATAACCTGTATCCTATCAGATCACCTCAGATTAAAGCTGAGAAACAAAAGAAAGCTTAAACTGTATGGAAACTGAACAACTCACTATTGGAAGAAAAAAATGATCAAGACAGAAATTAAGGAAATTATAGATTTTCTAGAATAAAATGGAAATGAATATGCAATTTACCCAAAATTATGGAACACAATTAAGATATTTCTAAAAGTCAAGTTCAACGCACTAGGTACTACATTGAAAAAAATGGGGAAATCTCATACTGGCAACTTAGCAGCACACCTGCAAGTTCTAGAATAAAGAATAGGTCACAAACTAAAAGAGGAGAAGACAAGAAACTATCAAACTAGGGGCTTGAACTAAATAAATTTAACAACAAAAAATTACAAAGAATCATTTAACAAAAATTCTCAGTAATATGCATGGCAATATATCCAAGAACACATCAGAATATCACGTACCATGATAACTAAGTTTCATCCCATAGATGCTGAGGTGAATTTATTTTGTATCCACTATATAAACAGACTTAGGACAAAAACCACCTGGCCATATCATTAGAAGAAGAAAGGGTCTTTTATAAAATCTAATATTCCTTTATTATAAACGTCCTGGAAATTTGAAGAACAAGGAACATATTTCAATAAATAAAGGCAAACAACCAAAGGACACCTCATCTTATCACAGAGATGCTTGACCAATGCTGTTCACTGCTGTCCTGTCTAGAACAGCTAGAAATCAGAAACAATCTAGATGTCCCCCAACAGATGAAAAATTAGTTAACAATTTTCATTGGACTTCTTTACTGAGAGAATTTGGAATGTAAGCAGTATCATTGTTTTAGTCCTTTGTTGTGACGGGGTTCACCTGCAATCCAGAGAATTTGCAGTAGCTAAAGCTACTAAAGTAACATGGAGACAATGTTACTACTATTGGTTGTTTTTATTCTTAATTATTTGAGCTCTTTTGTTTTATTGTGTGATGTTTTATGATCCTTTGGCTTTTTGTTCTTTAGGTTTTTATCCAGCTCCCAAACAAATCACACATGGAGACTTATTCTTAATTAAGATTGCCCAGCCTTAGCTTGGCTTGCTTTTATCTTAAATCATCCCAATTACCTTTTATTATTCCCTTCTGTAAATCTTACTTTCTTCTTACTCCTCTTACTCCCTGATTGTCAGTCACTTTCTTATATTTCCTGTAAAATGTCTGGCAGTTTCTTCTGTGTAGCAGGAACCTTGAAAAACCATCCTTCCTTGTTTTTGTAAAGTTTAGTGGTCACTTCACTGTGGGTCCTGCATGTTCAATCTATATAGTAAGCTATAAACAGTCAAAGGTAAGAACAGTGTCTTTGCCCAGTGGCTAATCTTGCCACAATGAAGACACACTCCATCAGGAGTATTTTCAATGCCGAACATCTCTGAAGTAAATTGTTGTTGTAAGAAGCAGATGTGTCTCAGTGTCATGAAAAGCCTTAAATTAACACAACAACAAAAAAAAAACCTAAACATTTTAAATTCCATATATATTTTTCCATCTATCTATCTAAAATATATCCCTATGCGATCTGGAAAACATGCCTAACGTATCTATAAATTTTATTGTCATAGATGACTAACTAATGATCTGTGGTTTTTGATTATCCTTAATACTTTATAATAATAGCTTTTTAAAAACTAGAAGTATACGTTGTATTTTTTAATGAACTGCCTAGGTACAATACCTTTAACTAGAACACAAATGTGCATGCAATATGTTATAACAAAATGACCTTAAATTTCTACCAATATACAAAAGTCCTTTAAACAAGAGCAAAACTTATGTAGTGTAAAAATAATTGATTTTGAATTTGTATTCATATACCAAAATCCATGCCAATACAAAATATCTGAGAATAAGAATTTGTTTTTATCCTAAATTCCTATTTTCCCTTAAATTATAACAAACATCCATGACCCACCAAATAACCCAAAAATCACCCACACACCCTTTTCTCTTGGGATTGTGGACATTGTTTCATCTAGACTGCTTCCTGATGAATGTTGGCAAAGACAAACCCATGGGTTCCCCCTCCCCAGAAAAATTTAAAATAATGATAAATCCTGAAAAAACCAGTTATAATTTTGTTGATAGATACTAGCTGTCAAGTTCTAGGTGGTCTCCCTTGATCAGACCAGATCTGTATCAACCTGGCACAATTCCACATCTTTTTGTTTCCTGAAAAAAAAGCAAAACTGCTTCTCCAAATCATTTTTTATTTCCATTTGATAAATACAATTTTGTACTTTTTTAAAGTAAAGACATTTTTAAAAATATCCAGGCTAATTTATTTTAGCAGTCCTCTTTTAATTCCAGGTCTCTTAGCAGCTGTCCTTGGTTTTTCGGAAATAAAAAATTCAAGATCATTCCAATAGCATACAGGATCCAGACTCCCTGTGAATTTTCCATCTTTCCTGCCTTTTTTTTCCTTTATTGTCTGTTTAAGATTTTGTTATTTTTAATCTATTATTTTTCTATGATTATCTATAATCACTTTCTTTTCTTTTCTAAGCCTACAAACATTGTGAAAGACATTGGCACCTGTTAACAGGTGCTTTTCCATCTGGAATTATTTTACTGCATATCTCTAGTCTTTTTCATCAGCACTAGTAAACTTTAACTGTTAAGATACATCTGGGTCCTCTGAAGGTAGCTCTATCACCTGGTTCCATGCCCTTCTAGGGTTGGAAGAGCCAAAGCTAATAGCCATTTGCGGTTTCATTCTCAGTAACTGCATTAAACTTTCCTAGCTACGGAAGTTGTACCTGTGTTGCCACAAGTGGGTTTTTCTTAGCTTGTCATTTCTAGCTTGTATTTAGCACTGCTGGCTGAACAGCAGTGCCCCTTGAAGGACCCTTGAAGGAGCTCTCTCTCTCTCTCTCTCTCTCTCTCTCTCTCTCTCTCTCTCTCTCTCTCTCTCTCTCTCTCTCTCCCCCTCTCTCTCTCTCTCTCTCTCTCTCTCTCTCTCTCTCTCTCTCTCTCTCTCTCTCTCTCTCTCTCTCTCAGATTTTTAGGCTCCAGGTTGATATTTGAGCCACATATTGGGTGCCAAATCTTTATTTGTTGTTTCTTTGCCCTAAACTCTTTTGGGCACTTTGGCTTTTGTTGCGTGATGTTTTTCAGTCATTTGGTCTTTTGTTCTTTAAGTCTTTTTGAGGAACTCACCACCCAGCTCCCAAATAAATAACACATGGATACTTATTCTTAGTTATGAATGCCCAGCTGAAGCTTGGCTTGCTTCAGGCCAGTTTTTCTTAAAGTATCCCAGCTAACTTTTACCTATGGGCTTTTATCTTTCTCTTATTCAAACCTTAATTTCCTTCTTACTCCTCTCACTCTGTGTCTGTCTGTCTGTCTGACCCCTGAAGTCCTCCTCTCTTTTTTCTCTTATTGTTCCTCTTCTCTTCCTCATTTTGTCTTCTTGTATGCTCCCTCCCTGCCACCCTTGCCTAATCTTGCTCCTGCCTCACACTATTGGCTTTTCAGCTGTTTAATAGACTAAATAGATGTTTTAGACAAAGAATCACAGTTTCACAGAGTTAAACAAATACAACATATACAAAAGTCACATACCTTAAAATAATATTTTACTGCAGTTATAGTTTGTTACTTAATGTGTACCAAAACTATCTGAGACTGTGAATAAAATTGTCCATATGTTCTCCATGGATCTGCTAATTATGAGACATTTCTCGTTAGCAGTAGTGTTAAGTTCAATTTCATTTTTGGACTACCATATTTTAATTAAGGTATTGTGGTTGTAGTTCAAGGTGCTCACCCTGAATATTCAAGGACCAGACTCAATCTCCTACATGCTAAAATGTATGTATATTTTAACTAGATTATATAAATGTGGGTGTGTATATATAAATATATAGGTAGATATAGATATATATATATACATATAGATATATAGTCTCTAGTTATATATAGAAAAATATTTGTGTATCTATATGACTATAATATACATACATATAAAACTATATATAACATATACATATAAAGTTTATATAGGCTATATGTAAAACTATGTATTAGCAAGTTAGAATTACTGATCATTACATTTACATTCATGTAGATTTTCAGAAAAATATTATAGCATTATGGTAAAGGCATCACACAGAGTGATGGGACTCAAAGCTCACACAATAGAATTTGGATCGAATTTTTAATTATGTACTGTCTAATCTCCCATATTTTATGGAAATAATGTGGGTGTTCAAAACTGTTATTATTATCTAATATAAATTATTATCCAATATAAATTGTTAATGATAAGATTATTCATCCTCTTTGGTTAGCTACAGATATTTGCAGTATTATTGCCATTGGTTGTAGTAGTATTTAGGTAAAAGCCAATACACTAAAATGTTTTTCATTGTATTCTATCACAATTTACTTTTGAGTCACTCTATATATGTCCTGAAATTAAAATTAAACTGTGTTATTGTGTAATCATCCTCACTTGCAAATGCAGCATTTTTTCTGTGTCATGTAAAGATCCATACTATGTAGTGTGTGCACAACTTACATGAAGGTGTAGTTTTGGTGAGGCTCAAATTTAAATAGTCAAACATTTGACTTGTCTCATCTATAACCATGATGTAATAATAAATCAATTACATTAAAAGATACACCTACAATTTTTCTTCTATATTCTAATGCAAACAGATACTGCGGCAACGACATGCTTGTCTCGGTGATGGTGTGAGTCAAGTATAAAGGACCAGGAAAGAGATGCGTGAAGTGAACTGTAGAGTGGACAGGGAGAGAAATCAATAGAAAAGTGTGATATAAATCCACATGATGATGTGGACACCTGGTGTTTGGTCTCAATACCATCTTTGAGGAGATTCTTGTTTTCAGATTCTATCCAAGGCATAAAAGGAAGGAAAGATAGAATTTATGTTCTGAATACAGATCACACTCCTGTTTAAGAATGACATGGTAGATATTTTATGTGCTTACATTTCAGGTTTTGTGGTTATGAGAAACACACACTTATGAATACAGGGCTAAATGTATTATTTGTTTTTGTTGCATCAACAGATAGTCCCAGAGCAAAAGACAAACAAATAATGCAAGGAACAAAAATGAATCCCAGTGAGACTAATTCTACACTGAGCCCATAGAATGTTTTGTATTATGCATCCTGGGCTGAGTGTGCAATTGTCTAAAAGTTTTCACTAAAGCTTTTTAGTGGGCTGGGATGAAACAATAGGCACAATATTTTTAAAAAAGGTATCCCTCAATTTTATGATATAATTTTTTGTTATTTATTCCTCTGCAATTCATGTGTTGCCAACATGTCGTTTGGAGAAGTGGGTTTGTAAGAACTGGTTGATCATGAAGGGCCATTCTTTGAGGAGATTAAAGTTTTCATAGAGTAGGTTCTGTGCCTTATTTAGGACTACTCCCAGCTACATCCTTCACAAAACTCTGGGCCTGCACCAGATTTTGGACTAAGAGAAAAATCAGTGTCTGTTCTTTGTAAAGTGCCTATTTTCAGAAATGTTGTAAAACAGCAAAGTATAGCAAGACAGTTAATTTAATATGAGTCATATTAACAAGCATTGCCTGAGTATATTTTATTAAGTTTCATATTTCAAGGTGTATCTCTCTCTCTCTCTCTCTCTCTCTCTCTCTCTCTCTCTCTCTCTCTCTCTCTCTCTCTGTGTGTGTGTGTGTGTGTGTGTGTGTGTGTGTGTGTGTGTGTGTGTGTGTGTGTGAGTGATTGGGATGAATATGTGCCAATTCTTATCTGAATGACAAGAACTTCAGTGATGTGGAGAGTATGAATGAAATTCTGCAAGTCCAGAGACATATTTTTCAAGATGTCTTTAGCTTCTTAGTAGCCATTTATTGCATTTATCTGTACAACATTTAATATCATTTGTGATTATTAGGCAAATCATTTGTAATATAAAAACTGACCCACTAGTTTCTACCATCTAAATGCCAATGGAACTGTACAAATAGTAGCTAAGGCCCATATAGAGGCTTTTCTACTTTGCTATAGCTCACTGACTTAATATACAAACTGATATATTTGAAAAGTGTCTTGATGTATGACCTATGACTATTGCTCTGTTACTATAAAAAGCACACGATATTTCTCCCTCATTGGAGCAAGTTATTGGCGACTCAATTCTTAGCCACTCATATTTGACTCCACTTTAAGCCATCTATATTTTTCTTTTGAGGTGAGAGTTGTTTCTTCTGTGGACAGGAATCAGGATAAAATATTATGGAATGAGATTGAGAAAATACATTTAGACTTTATATTGTAAGAATTATTTTCTTAGCTTAGTTTAATTTGAGGTTTGGTCCTCTCATATTTATCATGAAAAGTCCATCAAACATACTCTAACACCACTATTCATTACAGCATTCTATGAGTTTTCTTGAAAAAGAGTGGCTTGCAATGTGCCCTACTGTGCTCTTTGCAGATGAGCACACCTAGTGCTGCTTGTGGCTTTGTCTCCTCCCCACAACATGTAGTTAGACACTATGTCCAAGCCTTCGTATTCTGAACCAATACAGGTCCCTCAGTGTCCATGTGGCCTTGACAATTGCTAGTATCTGCTTGCATTTTCTGCCTGATGTTTTACTGTTAAAAGGAATTTCTGTTTGAATCAGAATCTTAAATGTATTGAAAGTATACCACAGTCCTGTAAAGGGTACTGACTTTCTCGAGCTTATCATCAAAGTTGTTGACCATATAATAATATTTTATAGGTTTCATTTTATATTCTGCCGAAAGCAATTAAAACTGATGACTTGTATCATTTATTTGACTCAGGGAATTTTTTTTCTATCATTTAAAAATGTTCCATTTTAAAACTGTGGAATTAAAACATTCTCAGATTTATAAAATATCTAAGGAAGTTCAGGCCAAACTAGTTAGCAACGCAAATTTTCTGATCCAGGGTGGCAGAGAGCAGAATGTACTCGTTGCTTAATGTTTGTTTCAAGGTTATTAGTTAATCTTAACTGTTACCAACACTGCCTGTAAGACAACTATTGTAACAACACAACGTTCTATAGAAATTCGATGTTTGCAAAACTGGAGCTTTTACATATATATTTTCAATGAGGATCTTCTCTTCTAAAGATGAGTATTTTTTCATATTTATTATTTTTTCTTATTTTACATATCGATCCCAGTTTCCTATCCCTCCCTCCCATGACCCCCCGCCACAGCCCTCCGATCCCACCACCCCCCATTCCACAAGGACGGTGATTAAAACTGAGTATTTCAAAAGACAAGGCAATGCGTACACTGACAAAAAAAATCAAGACTTTCTAGGTAAGGACTAAATACCGCATCCTCTCCCACTGGCGTTAGCACTATGAGCCACAGCACACCGAGGAGGGTTTTCAAGTGTCAACAAGATGCTGAGTACTATAGCGCCTTCATGTTACTGTTGTGCTTCTTTCTCACAGCTGTTACCACTATAAGCTCCTTGTAGTGACAATGATTTCATGAATACCTCTTTTGGCTCCTACTCAGACCCGACCATTTGGAGATCTGTGAAGGTGGCAGTACCTGCTGTTTAATTTTGCTTGGATCTTTGTGAAGCAAACGATTAGTAATGGCTTTAATTAAGCACGGAAACAAAATGCAAAAATAGGTAAAGTGATGCTTTCTTTGTCATCACTAATTTCCTGTAATGAAATGTCCCAGTGCTTAAACCTGTGAAGTATACAGGGCATATCAAAGTAAACCCTTCCTCTCCCACTGACTCTGGTCCTTTGTTTAAATTAACCATATTTTCTTTATCCATTCTTTGGTTAAGGGGCATCTAGGGTGTTTCCAGGTTGAGACTATTATGAATCATACTGCTATGAACATCGTAGTGCAAGAGTCCTTGTGGTATAATTGAGCCTCCTTTGGGTATATACCGAAGAGTGGTATCACTGAGTATTAAGGTAGATTGGTTTCCAATTTTATGGGAAACCACACTACTGATTTCCAAAGTACTTGTGTAAGTTTGCACTACCACCAGAAGTAGAGAAATGTGCATCTTACCACATGCTCTCCAATATAAGCTGTCTTCAGTACTTTTAATCTTAGTCATTCTGACAGTTGTAAGATGACATCTCAGAGTTGTTTTGATTTGACTTTCCCTGGAGATAAAGGTTGTAGAGCAATTCTATAAATGACTTTCTGCCATTAAAGATTCTTCTGTTGAGATTTCTCTGCTTTGTTCTGTACCCTATTTTTTAATTGGATTATTTAGCATTTTAATGTCTAGTTTTTTTGTGTTCTTTATAAATTTTGGAGATCAGCCCTCTATCAGATGTGGGGTTGGTAATGATATTTTCTCATTTGTTGTTTTGTGTTATTGACTGTTTGCTTTATAAAACCTTTTCAGTTGCAGGAGATTCCATTTGTTGATTATTGTACTCAGTGCATGTGCTACTGGTGTTATATTTAGGAAGTGGTCTCCACTGTGAATGCATTCAAGGCACTTTTTCTCCTACCAGGTTCAATTTAACCAGATTTATATTGAGGACTTTGATCTACTTGGACTTGAGTTCTGTGCATGGCGACTTTTTACACGTTGATATCCAGGTATGCTAGCACCATTTGTTGAAGATGCTTTCTTTTATTCCCTTGTACAATTTTGGCTTCTTTGTTAAAAATCAGGTAGTCATAGTTTGTGGATTAATGCCATGGTCTTCAATTGGATTTCAAAGGTCCTGTGTCTGTCTTTATGCAAACACCAAGCTGTTTTTAGTACTATAGCTCTAGAGAAGAGTTTGATGTCAAAGCTGGTGATGTCTCCAGAAGTTCCTTTACTGTACAGGATTGTTTCAGCTATTGTGGGTTTTTTGTTTGTTTGTTTTTCCATATGACACAGGTGTCTACTATCTAGTTTGTGTCAAATTTACATAAAACTAGTCTGCACAATGTATATCTGTTTTAATATCTATCTTTTATTTCTAATTTATTGATTTGGGTTCACTATTTATTTGGGTTAACTTGCTTAAGGGGTACCCAATCTTCTTATCTTTTCAAAGAGCTAACTCATCCTTTCATTAGTTTATTCTTCTGGTTTTATGATGGGAGATGTCAATCTGTAAATATGTTTCCTTATTGGTTAATGAATAAAGCAATGTTGGCCAATAGGAAAGCAAAACATGTGGGACTAGAAGCGGTGGAGGATTCTGGGAAACAGGAGAGTGGTGTTGTGATCTCAGGAGGAGAGGACACAAGTCTGGCCTTCTCAATAAGACCATGTAGAAATACATATATTGATAACTATGAGTTAGTTTTTAAGGCAGAGCTAGCCAATAAGATGCACTAGTTACAGGCCAACAGCTTCTCTGTGTTTTATTTGGGGCAGACATGGGTGTGGGACCAGGCTGGCAGGAAAGTGCTCATAACAGTTTTGTTCCTATTTTGGCTCACTATTCCTGGTTTGCTTTGTATCAGTTTTGGTCTTTCTATTTGCTTTTGTTATTCTTGTTTCCCTAATGCCTTTATGATCATCACAAAATTAATAGTTGTGATCTGCCAAATTTTTAAACTTTATCATTTTATGTGTCTCTGTTATCTAAGTTTTGTCTGAAGCCAGACATTTTATTTTATTTATTTGCTTACTATTTATATATTTATCTTTGTAAAAGGGTTACCTTTTACTTGGGCATGACATAGTTGTGTTCCATTGATTTTATGTTGTGAATTTATTTTATTCAATTTAGTAAGTTTTAAAATCTATTTCTTCATTTGTTCATTAGTCCTATAACAATTCTAAAAATTGTTGTTTGGTCTCTACATTTTTATAAGACAGGAATACTGATGATATACATACCTAAACAGTTAACAAACTTATATATTTTAAATTTACAGGTGTCTACTGTTTAGTAGCCAACTCTGAGAGTTCTGTAAAAGACAACTGTGCTATTTTAAGTAAAAATGCCTTCATATTCTCTGTGTCTGACTTGTTGCCTTGAGGAAATTATGCCCTATTCAGATATAAGTTTTACACCCTGTGAAAAACAAAGGCAGTTATTACATAGAACCTTGCTGTACATTAATTAAAGACTCAGAATACCCATCTTTGCAATTAATTATTTAAAGTTTGTAACAGGAATAATAGTATAGGCATGTGAATTACTATAAACTTATTGATAAACATTCATCATTTTTTATTCTGTAGACTTAATCACAACTATGAAAGTTTTCTTCAGTTAAAATGTGAAAGGATACAAGAAGAAAACACAGGTGTAATTGAGACTTAAAATACAGGTAGGTAACTAACCAATGTCCAAAAGCTTGTTATATACAATCACGAGATACCAAAATAAATGGTATAATTATGTCAATATGGGGCTATAAACATTGATACTTTAGTCCCTTATATGCTCTAAAATTTGAAACAGAGTAGCTAATTTTACAATTTTGCTCTAAGAGTAACCTGGAATCTTTTGACATAAAATCCTGAGTTGTGAAACAGAGAAAATTAGCTGAAATAAATACAAGTAAATTGTTTGGAATATTACTTTTTATCTTTCTTTTCTATATTTTGGGGAATTCTACATGAGGTTTTAGAGTGTCCTTTTCATTGCCTTGAATACTGTCATGGTGTCTTTATACATATTTAGTTTAATTTAGCAATCAATTAATGCACTTAATGCCTAAAAGGTACATAAGCACACACTCAGGTGTGTTTTCTATACATAGTTATATGTGAATATGCAATATTTCTAACACTGCTTATTAAAGATATTCTTTCTTGTTTTATACTCTTCAATAATTTCAAAAAAAATCTGTTGACTGTGGGTGTGTAACTCTATTTCTGGACCCTTCATTTTGTTCTGATGGCTTATGTATCTGACATATGGACCACACCCTCAGAAACAAAACCTCTGTCTTCAGGGTGCATTTAATGATAGGTGTCTAACACCAATCATGCTGGAAAAATGCATGGTTTTTCTCTGTGCCACAATGATACTTAGAGGTCAGATAATGAATTGTTGTGTTTTGTTGCTGCTATTACTTGGAACACTTTACTTTCTGACTGATGTATTTGCATGCAAGAAGTTCACTTAAGTTGAACAAAAATGCCTACTATGTCATCAGAAATAATGGTGATGTGTTAAAATTATACCTTTTGTGCACTTTCCTCAAGAAAAAAGTGAGCATTAGTGTGTTAGAGTCTGGAAGTTTCCTTGTAATGCATGATGACCTTGTCAAGATATTGACAAAAGGCATCAGGTGAGTATATTGTGCATGGGTCATCAAGCTTTATGCTTGTCAAAAACATGATCCACTGTTGTGTCTACTTTTCATTTCTCAGTAAGAGCCTGTCTGACGATGTAGCTGGAGAAAAAGAATAAAATGTAAAAGAAACAAAATAAGTAAATAAAAACAGAAAGCAAAGAATAACTTCTGTCTGCTCCTCTGCTGCTTAACTAAGTCTCACTGTCATTGCTAACATCTAAATTTTCATATTAGCTACAGGTAATGGATTTGAGCTTCCTCATCAGTGAATTTAACTTTATCTCCTCTTTTTTTTCTTATTATGTTTTCTATGTGACATTTTTCTTCACATCAACTCTATATCACTTAAACACACACTAGAAGTTCCAGCCTCAGTAGCTAATTTGTACTATCTCTAAATATTTTACACAGGATAATTATGCATCTTAACTGTCAACTCTAATTGTCAACATGTTTCATAGCTGGGCTAAAAGTACTTATCTCTGTTGTCTTTGTCTTCCATGATTGCCAAAAAACACACAGTTTTGACCTGGGAATATTTTATGGTGTATTTATGATTTGATGACCTGGGTGTAACTTCCAACCCATAATCAAGTTTTCTGTGATCCAAAGACCTCAGATGTGATGTTTAGACTTTGCTGACTTGAGAGTCTCTGTGGGTTCTCAGTCCATCCCATTCCTATGGCCATGCATGTCACATTAACAATTTTTATGCTTCCTTCTAGCGCAAAACCACCAAAGGCCCTATAAGATGTGCTTAGGTCATTTTTGAGTCTGCATTACAGCATAGCTTCTCACTCTGGATCAACCTTGCTTCCTTCCAACTTACATGTAGTCTGTTCTCTGATTAGCATTTTCCAAAACTAAGTGACCTGATGTACTTGGCTAATAAGGTTACCTACAGGAAAACCCATGGAATTCTATGTTATCATTACACTAAGAAGTATGAGTAGAAACAAAGTTTATTAAACATATGTATATATATATATATATATATGATTAACACATGTATAATTATGAACAAATTTTACTGAATCCTTTCATATTCTTCACATTTCAGTTGCCTGTTTTATTCTCCCTATTTACCTCTCAACTTTGTCTTCATGAATATGCTGAGTGAGATTCAGCATACACCTGTAAACAATGGAAAGCTTAAATATTAGAAGGACCTCTTGCTTGTATGTATATTATGATAATTCCCCAGATAATAGAGAAAACTTGTTCATATAAAGTAAATATATACCCATAAATAGATATGTTGAGATAGACAGGCAAACAGACAAATAGGTAATTTTGTTGTTTTCTTTAGAAACAAGGTCTTGCTATATGGACATGGTTGTTCTGGAATGCACTATATTAGATTAGTTTGGTCCTAAATGAAAAAATATTATACCTGCCTCTACCTTAAATACATTGTTCTTGATTAAACTTGAAAGGTTTTCTTATACTTCCAATTATAAATTATTATTTAATTGAACTAATTTCCAGACATATTTATGGAGAAGTTAAATTGGAAGTTTAAGTATTGGGCTCTTTTCAATTAAAATGGTGTGAACATCTCTTTGTATATTCCCTACAACAATCCCAAAAATAGATTTTGAGGAACTATTTGTTATATTGTTTCCATGCAGTTGTGGTGTAATTTTACATTCAACATACAATGACCTACTTAAATTATCCACATGCCTTTGTTAACCTACCATTTTGTTTTTCTCTGTTTTCTTTTACAACGATTACTCTAATTGTTATCCAATGGTATTTCATTTGGAGGTATCTGCGAATTTGCATTTCCTAGTGATGTTAGGTATTGTGTTCTTTTTCTCATCTATCTTGGCCATTTGTGTATCTTCTTCAGAAATTCATTTACTCATATGTTTCCTAGTGTTGTATTTTTAAATGGGCTTGTCTATTGTTGAAGTATAGGAGTTCTTTGTGTAATGTATATATTATACCTTTGTCACATTTGTCTTACAAATATTCTCATTCTATGACTAGGCATTTCAGTTTTATGTTACCCAATTGATGTAACTCCTCCTATTCAGTATCAATAACAAGCTGTTGTTATTAAGACCACATGATGAAAAGTCTTATAAAAATAGCAGTAAGTATTAATCTCCAAATACACTACCCTATGGAATATAAAACTTCCCTCTATGTATTTTTGTCTCCATACACTGATCATGGAATTGCTTACACAAGCTGAGTGGTAATGACTACAACTTAGCAATGGGACTATGCCTATACTAGCAAGCAAACAGAACTAACCACTATATATTAGAGGGTAAAGTTCAATGTCATATTCCTTTTCTAGTATACAAAAAGCTATGATTGATCCCCAGTACAGTAGCAAACAACACCAACAGCAGGATCACAGCACTATAATAAATGATATCCACTGTTAAATAAAATCCACAATACTATTGTAATATGCAGTATGGTGTTTTTATCAGTTATAATTCTAAAGTGTCAAAGCAAAATTCCAAGTGAGTATTTAGAGAGTTCCATGCTAATAAAGCTAATAGTTGGCAGAACTGAGAGACTGACATAATTTTTTTCCAAATATTATATTTTACCATTGTGTCAAGGTAATAACTGCTAAACTTAATATCCACCTGGGCAAACCAAGTCAGGTTTTATGGAGAGTGAGAAAGAGAAGCATGGCTAGTAATGAAAAGTGCATAGATTGCAATGAGTTAGAGCTAGAGTTGGAGAAACATGAATTAGATGACCAGAAAGGTTATTTGTTTCCATCATTGGCAATTGTTTTTGGTTTTGTTTTCTTTTTGGTTTTTTTTTTTTTTTTTTTTTTTTTGACATGCTAAAGGTGGCTCTGACTTCCTACCTGACTTTGATCTCTCCCAGTGACCAAACTACCAAGTTTATTCAGCTAATTGGAAGAGGCTGCTGATAAAATGAGACAATATAAACCACACAGACAGACAGACAGACAGACAGACAGACACACACACACACACACACACACACACACACACACACACACACAGAGTCAACTTTTTTCCTATTTTATTTTTTATTTTACATATTGATCGCAGTTTCCTCTCCCTTCCTCTTTCAGTCTCTTCCACCTTCTCATGCCCCTCAACCACCCTTCCCTCCTACCCAACCCCACTCCACATGTAGGGTGATGCCTTCCAGGAGGGGTCATGGAAATATGTCAAGTCATTTGAAGTAGGGACTAGGCCTTCTTTCCTGTCTCTAGGTTAAGGGAGTATCCCTTCATTGGGCATGTACTCCCAAAATCCTTTTGTGCACCAGGGATACATACATCCTGGTTCCACTGTCTGAAGTCCCTTAGACTGCCCAGGCCTTCTAACTGAGACTCATGTTCAGGGGGTCTGAGTCAGTCCCATGCTGGATTCCCAGCTATCAGTCTGGGGTCCATTAGCTCCTCCTTGTTCGGGTCAGCTGTCTCTGTGGGTTTCTGCAGCCTGGTCTTGTCCTTCCTCTCTGCATCTGGATTCCAGTTTGGTTCAGTGTTTAGCTGTGGGTGTCTGCTTCTGTTTCCATCAGCTACTAGATGAGGGCTCCATTATTGGAGGATAAGTTAGTCACCCATCTCATTATCAGGGAAGGGCATTTATGGTAGCCTTTCCACTGTTGCTCAAGTTGTTAGTTAGGTCATTCTTGTAGGTATCTGGACACTCCTCTAGGTTCAGTTTTCTCTTCAAACCTATAATGGCTCCCTCTTTTATGTTATCTCTCTCTCTCTCTCTCCCTCTCTCTCTCTTTTTCTCCCCTGACTCAATCTTCCTAGTCTCATATGCTTTCCTTTCCTCTCCTCTTTCTCCTAGTTCCCTTTCTTTTTTATACTCAGTTTAGAACTGACATCTTATGCAAAACAAGTTGGGTCCTTGAATATCTACTTAAAAGTTAAATCAATCTTAAGGTGAAGAACACTAGGAATATATATATATATATATATATATATATACATTATATATATTATCATATTAAACTATAATCATTATATTTTTGTGTGGCTGTGACTCTTCTGTGTTATTATGTGGGTACTTGATGTGCTCTCATTAAAATGACTGGCAATTGTATTAATGAAATATGAAGCAGAATTTTCTTATCTTTGGAATACTTTCATAGTTATAAGCCTAAGGGTTGATTTGACTGATGAGAAGAGTATTTAAACTAATAATAAAGCATAGATAATGATAATTTTGTTTTATAAAATGGTGTAAAGATTGCAAATCATTGTCTTGTGCTGGAACTTCGGTAAAGAATCTTCTTAATTGACTAAATTACATCTACCACACAGTGTAACTAATTAAAACAATGCAGTTAATCATGAATTGATTACCTTTAGGAAATATAAAACAAACACAGTAAATTCAATTGTTAGAAATATTTCTTCATACTTTCCTTTTGAAGCTACTTTAAATTGAATTCAGGATTGTGTTATTAAATAAGTCACCCGTTATGTAGAGAAGTCTGGATGAAATGAGACCAGGGAGTACCAAACTGGAATTTGGGTATTATACTTACTTTTCCCTCGGTCATTTGGGAAAAAAAAGGAAGAAAAATTCTTCCTTTCCTAACTCCTACCTTTTCCTGCTAGTCTTGACTAGTTGAAAAAATAACATACAACATATTTAAAAAAGAAAGGGAAGGAGCTTTCCTACGGAGATGGCTCAATAGGTGATGGCCAGCCTGAATATCTGAGTTCAGACTTGGGACTAACATGGTGGAAGGAGAGAATTGATCCATACAAGTTCTCCTTTGCCTACAGAATGTGTCCATGGCATTCAGGAATGCATGAGGATGGCCTTGTGCCCACATGCATTAAAATATAACCAAGTGCAGGAAACATAATCAAAATGTTTAAAGAAAAGAATGAATGGCAAATAAGCCATTCTTTATCAGTAGTCAGAATAATACTAAATATGGAATTTTGAGTCAATAAATCTTTTCTATTAATACAGAGCAACAAAATGCTAAGGAAGAACAAAAATTTCTAAACATGAGCTGCATTGTAGACATTTAGAGAGACATGGTAGTTGATTTTATGTATCATTTTAATTGCAATGCTTGCACAATTTATGGTTATGTGTATAAAGATATTTCTGGATAGTATAATTTGTATAACTGTGATCAGTAAATGAGAGACTTCTGTCTTCTGTGTGTTCAAGTATCACCTAATTTACTTAGGGATGAGATGTGATAAAACTAAAGGAGGGGGAAATTGTTCCTTTTGTTTTCTGCTTTCTTGCCTAAAGTGAGACATTTCACCTATATTCTTTTGTCTCTAGACATGGAGCTGCACAGTTGTCCTCCTTGTTGTCAGACACTTCACAGGAATATCATTTCATATACTGTACCACTTGTTTGCAACCAGAGTTGCAACAGTATTTTTGTTGCAGTGAGTTAAGGGCATATTGAGGGTGATGGGACATTTATCAAGTGATAAAAACTTTCAGTTCATCCTACAGGATAAACAATATGTAGGGACCTATTCCATAATATGTGGTGAACATCATTAACAAACAACATGACTGGAAATTACTAACAGCAGGTATGAAATGCTCTTCATATTTAAAATAGGTTAGCTAAAACTGATAGTGGGTGTATTAGCCTGATTTCATTATTTCTTGTATATACTGATTGCAGAAATGTTATATTGTCTAATGTAAATGTATACTGTTTTGTCAACCACATTTTACAGAATAAGAAAAAATAATGGTGAAATCTACATGGAAAATTATAAGGGACAGCAAAGGAGAAGAACAGAATAAGAGGGATAGAACAAAATGGCAGTCCACAGAATGGGAAAAGATCTTCACCTGCCCCATATCAGACAGAGAGCTGATTTCCAAAATATACAAAAAACTCAAGAAGCTAGTCAATAAAGCACCAAATATTCTAATTAAAACGTGGGGTACAGAACTAAACAGAGAATTCACAAAAGAGGAACATAAAATGGCTGAAAGACACTTAAGAAATTGCTCAACATCCTTAGCCATTAGGGAAATGCAAAAAACAAACAAAAAAAAAAAAAACCTAGGATAACATCTTACTCCCATCAAAATGGCTAAAATCAAAAGCACCAAGGAGAGTTTATGCTGGAGAGGATGTGGATAAATGGGAACACTCCTCCATTCTTGATGGGAATGCAAACTCGTACATCCACTTTGGAAATCAGTATTATGGTTTGTCAGGAAAATGACAATCATTGTACCTCAAGACCCAGCAATTCTACTCTTAGGCATATACCCAAAGATGCACATTCACAACTATGTTCATAGTAGCATTATTTCTAATAGCCAGGACCTGGAAGCAATCTAAATGTCTGTCAACTAAAGAAAGGATAAAGAAAATGTGGTACATTTACACAATAGAATACTACTCATGGGGGAATAAAAAAAACAATAAAATCTTGAAATTCTCAGGAAATGGATGGAACTAGAAGAAACCATCCTCACTGAGGTATCCCAGTCACAGAAAAACAAATGTAGCATGTATTCATTCATATATAGATATTCTATGTAGAGTCAAGGATTAGCAGCCTACCAGCCTACAATCCACACTCTAGAGAAGCTAGAAAACAAAGAAGACCCTAAGAAAGACATACATGGTTCTCTGGAGAAGGAAGAAAAAAATGGCAAGAGCTCCTGAATAAGTTGGGAGCTTAGGAAGTACAGGGGCAGGTAGGAGAAACAGACAGGAAGAAAAGGAGGAGGAGGGAGGAGAACATGAGGAATCAGGAAGATTGAGTCAGAGAAAGAATAGAGGAGAGCAAAAAATGAGATATCTTAATAGAGGGAGCCATTATAGGTTTAAAGAGAAATCTGGTGTAGAGAGCTGCGAAGTGCCACGCCTTAAAGATGGTGCTGGCTTCCGCCTTTCACCTTCTCAATGGTGAGCACTCTCTGGCGTAAACAAGTCCTTATTTGGTTAAGCCTGTTCAGCCTGTTTGCTTCTGTGTTAGAGTAGCCTATCTTCAGGGTCCATGTGGCTCACTGGGGTTGGTCAGCACAAGGGGATTTAAACACCTGTGCGGGTGTTTCCTTGGGGTCAGACGAAGATTGTTCAAGGATCCTGAATAAACTGCATGAAAAAGATCTTCCCGGAGTTGTGTCTTCCTTGCTGGTCAAGGCAGTCGCGACAATCTGGCACTAAGGAAATGTCCAGACATCCACAAGGATGACCCCAACTGATGTTCTAAGCAAAGGTAGAGAGGCTGCTTTAAATACCCTTCCCCTATAATGAGATTGATGACTAACTTATATTCCATCCTAGAGCCTTCATCTAGTAGTTGATGGAAACAGAAGCAGAGATTCACAGCTAAACACTGAGCTGAACTCCTAGAATCCAGTTGTAGGGACAGAGGAATGATGAGCAAATGGGTCAAAACCAGGCTAGAGAAACTCACAGAAACAGCTGATGTGGATAAGTGGGGGCTCACAGAGTCCTGTCTGACAGCTGGGAAACCAGCATAGAGTTCTCAATGTGGGCATTAGCAAGGCCTAGGCAGTCTATGGGGCCTCTGCTAATGGAACTACTTACTATTTATCACTAGTGCAGGAACAGACTTAGGAGGCCCATTCTCCATGGAGGGATAATCCCTTAGTTTAGATACATAGCCAGGGCCTAGGCCCTGCCCCAAATGACTTGATAGACTTTGATGATATCACCTGGAAGGCCTCACCCTGGGGAGTAGATGGGGGATGGGTTAGGGGTTTGGTGGGGGCCAGGGAAGGATGAAGGGAGAGGGAAATGGGATGGATGTGTAAAATAAGACTCTAATTTAAATGAAATGAGAAAAAAAAAAGGAAATCAGAGACAATGAAGGTGACACTGCTTAAACACAAGGTGATGAGAGAATGGACAGTAGTGAATACAAGATAAAGCTAAAGCATCCACACAGAAAAATGTGCCAAATCGGGGAGTCAAAGTGGAAACAAAGTAGAAGACAATCTAGAATGCAAATCAGCTGGTGACAATAGCCTGGCAGATGTCTTTTTGAAGATTTCTTAGGGACATAAACTGTATATTCTTCCAAATTTGCCTCCTTTCATGATCAGCGCAGACAGTTAGTGCCCAGAAGGATAAGTGTAAGGGTGGTAGAACTACTCTGGAATTTTAATGTATAAACAAAGCGCCCCCACAAAACAGTATGCAGTTAATCAATGTGAATTGCATAGTCAAAGACATGCCTTGCTGAGGATGGTTACTTTGGCCCATCAGTCTATTCTCACTTCCAACTTAAAATGAGTTGGCATCTTAGGTGCACACTGCCATAACAACAACAACAACAACGACAACGACAAATATTTATGTATTTATTTATTATGTATATGTGTTCTGTGTTCTGCCTGCACACCAGAAGAGGGCAGCAGATCTCATTATAGATTGTTTTGAGCCACTAGGTGGTTGCTGGGAATTAAAGTCAGGACTTCTGGGAGAGCAAGCAGCCAGGACTCTAAACCTCTGAGTCAGGTCTCCAGCACCACACTGACATTTCTTTAAGGAAAAATCTCATGTAATATGAAACGTGAAAGGTTGTTCTTTCATGTTAATGACCTCACTCTTGAGTGAGTGACTCTTCTATAAAGGAGGGTACTATTTGGCTTTGTGAAAGCAGTCATTTATCAAATGGAGTCTGCAACGTGCCAACTCACCTCCAACTGGTAAGCACCTCACCCTCTGAAATATCTCCTTAGCTAGTTCAGCATTTGCCAGCATATTACTTCTCTGACAATGAAACCATACACGTAATAAAATATCCTCTTCAGGGTCATGCTACACAGATCAGCAAGGCATGTTTCTTTCAAGGTTCTTTAATTAATTTGTATTAATTTTTGCTTGTGACAGAGAGCCAGTACTTAGTCTTAATTACAGAGAATGGGTCATCTATTTCACATGGACAGGTTTCAATGATAGCTTTAACGTCCTGGTTTCTGTCACATCCAGATGCTCAGCTGTCACAGTTTACCAAACAAAAGCTAGGGAAAAATGTTTGCTCTTCTGCATTCAGGATTTTAATCTTGGCCATTGCCTTCTGGCTTCCTTTTAAATGAGGGTTACTTCTGGTCTGCAAAATCCCAGACAGGCCGTTAGCTCTATAGGAAGGTTCCCCCACATTAGCCCATCTACTTGTATGAGTTGGTAGGTCATTTTAAAGTTTTTCAATAGTAGTAATTAAAACAAAAAAGAATAAAACTCTAAATGTAGTGATTATAAGATATTTTATAGAATTGTGCAATGCATAATTGAAGAATATTTTTTCTATCAATTTTTAAATCCATATCTTCAGAAAAGTGTTGTTTTAAGATATAATTATGTATATGTGTGTCATATCCATATACATATGGTCAAAATTATTTGTATGATGTGATGTTTGGAAAAATAAAGCTGTATTAATTTCTTTAATGCTCACTAATCAGATCTTCTGCACAAATGTTAATTCATATTATTTGCATAAATTACATCAAACCTCAGCTTGAACTTTTGCTCCTCCTGTGATCTTAGGGAAATTATTTTATCCTTTTGTTGTGCATCTCCTTATTTAGTACAAGTAAATATAATTGTACAGGAAATGGACAAGTTATATTGAATTATTTATGGCTGTTCAGCATACACATAAGCATTCATATTATTAGATGTGGCATTACTAAATTGAACACAATCCTAATAAAATATCTAATACTCATTTTTTTACTTTAAGCAGAAACTTAAATATCCTTTCTGTGAAGTTACTATTTTTCTCTACTTTCAAAACAGTATTTCCAAATGTTGGTGGCCATGTCAATGTTATTTGAACACATACTCATAATATAAATGGAAAGACATTTTCTTTGTCTTTTTGCTCCTACAGCATGAGCATTGGCCCAGACATATCTGTGTGTTAGTCTCAGGTCTGAGCCTAGCATGTAATATCATTTAATGGAGCAAACAGAAAGGTCTAGTTACCATTTCACAGAGTTCAATGAATTGAGATACCTGTGGTTTAGTTAAAGCTCTATCTAATTACAGCAAGACTACAACAGACTAAGGCTGATGAAAGATTTGTACCACCTGGAGAAGGTTCTGTAGATGCCCATGATCATGGAAATGACATGTAATATAACTGTTATTCAAGTATTAAAGCTCACAACAGCTGTGAATGCTGAGCCTCAGAGAGAAATAAAGTTGTGCCTGTTCATATTCCCTTATGGGCAGTGAGTCTTACCCTTCCTAAAGCTGCAACCCTTTAATATGGTTTCTCATGTTGTGATCCCCAGCCATAAAATTATTTTCATCACTAATTTATAACTAATTTTTGCTACTATTATAAATCATAATGGAAACAACTGTATTTTCCAATGGGATTAAGTGGCCTCATGAAAGAATCATTAGTGGCCCATTAGAATCCAATGGGTCACAAGCAACAAATGAAGAACTAATGCTTTAAGAGGAACTGAGAGAGTTATTAGAAACTCACCAGACTTCACAAGCATATTCTCCTCTTCCTTCCTCCGAGATGCATGCAATTCTGAGCCACATGTATGTGACTTCTGGACGTGTTGGGGATACCTTCTATGTTTTTCTTGAAAATAAAAATATTTTCTGGGCCTTTGACCTAGATTTCTCATTCTTCGGCTACTCCTTTTAGTCTTAGATTTTTGTCTTTTCATAGTGTCCTAAATTTCTTGGATATTTTCTCAGGTTTTTTTTTTTCGATTTATATATTCTTTGACTGTCATATCTAATTTCTTCTGTTGTGCCTCCAAGGCCCAAGAACCTATCTTCTGTCTCTTGCTTTCTGTTTGTGAAACTTGCCTCTGTAGTTCCTGTTTGAATACTAATTGTTTCTTTTTTAATCTCCAGAATTCCCTCAGTTTGGGTTTTCTATATTGCTTCTATTTCCTTTTTTCGGGTCTTGAATAAACCTAATCAATTTTTCCACTGTGTTTTCCATTGTTTGTTTGAGAGATTTATTTATTTCCTCTTTAAGAATCTCTGTCAGATTCATAGCGTCTGTTTTAGGACTTTTGCCTGTGCTTCAGATCCTTGGAATATCCAGGCCCTGCTGTGCTAAGGTCCCTGGACTTTAATGGAGACATTGTGTCCTGGCTGCAATTGACCATCTTTTTACACTGGAGTCTAAGTATCTGGGATAGGAAAGTTTATAGTTCAGATACTGATATCCATTTTTCTCTCTGTTGAGCGGTTGCTTTGTGTTTTGTGTTTGCTTCCTCTCTGGATTTTAGGAGAGTGTGGTGCCTGTGTTCCCTTGTAGCAAAGTTTTTGTGGACCTGCTATCTTTGGCCACTGAGGATTCCAGGTAAAATGTTTTCTAGGTATTGGGAGCTGACATTAGGAGTGGAGATTGACTAGGGGTCAAAATAGTTCACAGGAGGGAATAAATAAGTGTTCCATAAAAGATCTGCTTATTCATTCTCTTTAGCCTGAGGTGGGGTAGAGTGTGAAGGTGGTTACCCCAGAAAATCTACTGTAGAGCTTGAAATGAGACTTTGGTGTCAGATTCAGAGGACAAGAAGAGAGGTAAAGATCTAAATTCAACATGCCTGCTTCTAAGGCAGGAGTGTCCTGTGGTTTGGCAGGGCATGCCAGCTGGAGTTGGGAGCTGAAATAGATCAATGACTGGATGGGGATATCTAAGGAATCCAGCAGTGATGTGGGCAGGACGGTATTGCTGAGCAAGAGATGAGACTAGAGGTGGAACTGGAGGAGAAGATAGAGATGAAAGTCTTTAGTTAGCTTATCTGTTTCCCTTGCCTATTCAGTTGCTGTGTTCCAAGGAATGCATGCTGGCATTGGAGACTGGGATAATGAAATGAGTTTGGGGAAGGAAAGGAGGAGATCTTCATGATCAATTAGGGATGGAGACAGAGAGGAAAGGAAAATCCCATCCCTTGTTCTGCTACAGAGCTGGGGAATGCAATTGGGGAACTGGATCTGGAGGAGCACAGGAGATGTGGAGATCTACAGTGAGCCTCCCTGCTTCCCTCATAGGGGATCCTTGGGTATGTGCTTGGGTTGGAGGCTAAGATAAAGCAACCAGTTGAGGTAAGGAAGTAAAGAGTGGAAGATGTATGGGATACACAAGAAATGGCAACATGGGGCTAGGGTTGGCTGCAGGAGGTGTTCAACTAGAGCTTGGAGAAGACTGGGGTATTGGGTTTGCAGCTAGAGCTTGGAGAAGACTGGGGTATTGGGTTTGGAAGAGTTTAAGATCTGCACTCATCCTACCTATTTTCCTGGCAGGAATGACCTGTGGGTTAGCAAGGAGTGCCCTTTGGGGTTGGAGACTGGAGACTGAAGTAGAGCAACACATAGAGGCAGAGGAGGAAGGAGAGGAATATTTGTGAAATCAAAGAGAGATGGAAGGCAGGGAGTGTGTGTGGGGGGGGTACGCTGCCACAGGTGGTCTGCTATAGAGCTGGTAATGAACAGGGGCAGGGATTGACATAGAGAAGCAAAACTTTACATTCTGCCTGTCTGGTCCTCTGTCAGGAGGCTTTTTAAAGCAAACTAATCCCTAAATTATTTTATTAACAAAATGATTATGTGGAGCCAAGAACTATATAGATACGGATGGAGAGAGAGAGAGAGAGAGAGAGAGAGAGAGAGAGAGAGGGGGGGATTATATTACTATATTGGAAGTTTTAAATGAAACCTAGCCAGTTGTGTTCCGAGAGAATTCTATGCTGGCTGAATTTATGTTACAAGGGAATGGTTATCTGCTTGCCGAGACTAAATTTTTAAAAATCGAACCAGTTTTCAAGAACAAACAGATATACCTCAGGCCATAACCTAAGGTGCACGTACAAATCCCATAATATTATTTAGTGAAGATTGTATTAACTGCTTGTGTGTTACAAACAAAATAACAGGATGGAAAATGTGTTTGTTCCCATTGAGGCTTAAATTTCACAGGAAATTTTCCTTTTGAGATGGGAACAGAAACCTACTATGAACAGTCTGCTGCAGAAAATCAGTTCATCTGTATCACAACAATCCCTACTTTTGAGTCAGTACTCAACGTACCAATACCATAATATAAGTTCATTTTGTATTCAAATGTTAATATATAAGGAAAAATAAAATACATATTTATTTCAATTAAGGAAAATAAAGTTTTTAGAAATTGTGGTGGTTAGAATTGTTATTTTAATAGAAAAATATCTTCTCAGTTATTTTTCGTGCAATTAAAGAGCTGCTCAAGATAAGTGTATATGGGTGTCATAAGGTTCTCCATATGGAAGGCAAGGAAACAAGAGGACATTCCCCCAAAATTTATTGAAGCATCATGTTTTACACTTCGAGTGTTTATCTTGTATGTTGAATATTGCTAATTGAATGCAAATTGTAAGTTCAATATGCCTATTGGACTTTTTAAAGGCTAAATTATGGGTATCTATATTATAGGTATCTTAATTTTAGTATCATAGAATTGTTTCCTATTTACATATTTTTCTAAAAGTAACACAGTACAATTATCAAGGTGTTATTAAACATCATATTTATCTAACGGATATACAGCAGCACGGCATCTCCAGGCTAGTAGGAACTCCTTACTATGCACCGGAAGTTGAGTTCAGAAGCATCTTATTGGGCACTATTCCCTTTTGTATGAGGAAAACTTGAGCAAATGAAATGGAAGTACACCTAAATGTTTCTGGCAAAAGTCCTAGGTATGTTCTCTACAATTTAACAAAACTAATGATGTTTGCACATGAAGGAGCTATAAGGGAGGTTCAACTTTTTTTTTTTTTGTAGTGATACTGTTCTGTAGTTCTAAAATAGAGTATTTTGTGGTACATCACAGTATAGTCAATGGATTTATAATTTCACTAACAAAATCTGCTTCAAAATTCAGTTGTCTTTCACAAATCCTAACAGCAGCAAATCCAGCACTCAAATGAATATTTATGCAAATGTCCTTGAAAGCTCAATGTCATACCAACAATTTATGATGTCTGTGTTCAATAAATGAAGCTTATGATAATTCCTTTCATATTATTGAGAGAAAGACAGCTCCAGTTTTAGAACAGGACAGATAAACTGTTTCAAGTAAAGAGAAAGACTAAAGAAAATACATAGCTCTTCCCCATATAGTCTTTGTCAACACTAACATGAAGGAGTGTCTCCTTAGCCTGTATATCAGATAGGGGAAAGATTCAAATTGAGGCAGGATTTGAATGGAAAAAAATAATAATGTTCGTTGTATATATAAATATAAATATATATATATATATATATTTATATATATATTTATATTTATATATATATATATATTGTGTGTGTGTGTGTGTGTGTGTGTATGGTAACTTAGCCATACAACAAAGATTAAAAACATCAACTGAGCCACCACAAAGCAAAAAATGAGAGGAAGGAATTCTCCCTAACTAGGGCAGAAACAATGAGCCCTAGATTTACCCCACTCTTCCAAAGGATATTGAATTCTAGTAGATAGAAAATATAGGCTAGTAAAATTTAATCTGCAAGGAGATTTAAAACTTGCTGAGTGGTTTTAAATGGAGAGTTTTCAGACAGTAAGGGAACATCAGGGCAGGAAGCAGCTGTCCACACATGCACCTGGCATTGTGCATGCTAAAGTGATGAAATTTGCTAAACTTTCAAGGAGTAATAAGCCAATCATGGCAAAGGCGTTGAACAGGAACGAAGGAAGGAAGGAAGGAAGGGAGGAAAGAAGGAAGGAAGGAAGGAAGGAAGGAAGGAAGGAAGGAAGGAAGGAAAGAAGGCTATGGGGGAGATTTGTAGAAAGGAAAGGAAATTTTGCAATTATATTATAATCTCAAAATATTTAAAAATTAGAAAAGGAGTTCTGAAATACTTGATTAAATAGGAACACACTAATGATGCCTGGGACATTATTTTCCTTCATAGATAAGTTCCCCATATTTATAAATTAGAAGCTGTAGAAACCAGACCACAAAGCACAGAACAACACCATACAATTCATTCATTACAGCTTGCTCTCCAGAGATCATACTCTCACACTTCCCTGACCATGTTCTCCCTTATCCTAATCAGTATCTGTGTTGAATGTTATGTAGGATATTTGACAAGTTACATGTATCTGTGGACTTTGCAGATTTCTTGATGCAAATGTGATGGTTGACCTTGGATAACTTGATCAGACTGAAAGTATCTAATACTGATATAGCGTAGCATAAGTTTGGTTGTTTCTGAGCCAGCTTTGTAAATATAAATGACACATGGCAGAGTAACCATGGGAGGGAGAAACCATTTATGCACATTTGAATGAGCTGAGAATCTAATTTGATAAAAGGCAAAAAGGCAGGAAACGGTGAAAACACTCTCTTGCCAGTCCCATCCTTACTGAGTAAGTGGGTCTGTACTGTAGTGATCAGTGGATGCCAGATGGTGTTGTTTTCAGAAATTCAAAGTACGGGCCAGGGTTAACGGAGACTTTAGGTCTTTAGCATAAGACAGGGAGTGCTGAAGATTGTTGATTAGAGTCCTCAGCAGTTGCTGGGTCTCTGCCTTTCCAATGCACTACACAAGCAGCAATATTTTTCCCTAAGCAGACCCTATTGTGTATGCCAATTCAATGTACACACTTTTATAAAATATAAATGCACACACACATACTCAAACTATACATACATATTATATATTATATAATGTATTATATATTCATATATATAATAAAGATATAATATATGTATATCATCTGTATGTATGTGCTAGCTCTATTATTCTAGTAGTCCTGACTAACAGAGGATGCAAGTATTTTGACATAATATATCAATGTATAACTTTTATGTCTTAGAATATATAAAATATACTTAAAGAAACAATGGCTATTCAAATTAAATGACATAAAATGTTATTAATCAAACTGAAGGAAAAGTTTAGTCAGGTATTAGAGACATATGAATACATTCCAATAGCACAGCTTGAAAGATTGTTTGCATCAAGACTCATTTACTAAAAAGAAAAGATTATAGTGTCACGGATATAACACCAATTAGAGAAATAACCTGACTAAATATCAGCCTCATTTAAACTGATCATGACAGGAAAGTTACTTAAATTTTTTTCTTCTGTTTTTTCCCTGACCATTTAAATACTTGAATTGATATGATTAAGCATATTTTCTAGCACAAAAATCTAAATCATGGAATATAAATGTACACATAGATAATGTAAACTAGTATAGATAAAAATAGTTTAAAATACTGTATGAACTAAATTAGAAATTATTTACATTTATGCAGAATTCAAATGAATAAAACATGTTTGGAAAGATGATGTATGACCATGATAGAAATGATTTATTGTCCAATATACAGTGTTGTAATGAAAATAGCACTAAAGGATGGAGAGAAGGCTCAGCTATAAAGAACACATGCTGCCCTTACAGGCGACTAGAGTTTGGTTCTCAACACCCACATCTGGTGACTCACAACCACCTCTAACTTCAGATTCAGGCTTCTCTGGCTTCCATGAGCACCTGCGTATATATGTGTGGGCAGAATGTGTGAGTTCACACACCCACACATAAATATAAACAAAATCAGTCTTTAAAGAAAAGCAAATTACACCAAAAAAGTGCTTGCCATGTTCAGAGATCATGTATGATTGTATGGTATTATAACTGGATCCTAGGGATCACAATTTAGGTGCCCTCTGTTCTATTGACAATAAAATGTAATTTTTTAGAGTATTTAAGAAAATACTTTTCTTTCCTTCTTCCTTTCTTTCTCTTTTGAGACAGGCTCTCTCTGTGTAACTCTGGTCCTAGAACTCACTCTATAGACCTGACTGGTCTGGAACTCAGAGATCCACCTACCTCTGCTGGGATAAAAGGCCATATGTCCCACCACTGCATGGCTAAGAAGATACTTTTCTACTTCAAAACTAATATAGAACCCCTTTTTAGTTATTGTCTTTGCTGTGGCACATTTTAAAATTTGTCCTTCATCTGCTTTTAAAATATTACCTTAACCTAGAAACAGGAGAGAAGTCCTAGTCTGTACTTCAAATAACTTGTCAGATTTACATTACCCTACCTGGATGGCATAGCACTACATGTGGAGTGGGAGGGGAGATGGGAGGTGATGGTGGTTAGGGTGCATGTGAGGCAGGAGAGAGCGTAAGAGGAAGGGAGGGAGGAAGGAAGAGGGAACTGGGATCGACATGTAAAATAAAAAAATAAATTAATTAAAAAAACACGTATACATGTACACTGACATAAGTACATTCAAATATAAATACACAAGCAGATATAGGGAGCAGATGAATTCCTGAATGAATATTTATTATTGATATGAGCACTGGAATATCAAGGACTTCAATGCCTCAGACTCATGGAAATGGTTAAATTTTTATCTGGTCTAAGTATTGGTGTTAATGACCAATTGGTGGTCATTAACCTTAATCTAAAACCAGTGTGTGTATGAAGACATCATCAACCACAATACTGCAATATAAGACTGCTCCATTACAGAGAACTCCTACTGAGATGAGCTAGCCTACTGGTTTGGATTTGCAGTGTATGATAAATGTGCTGAGTTTCCAGATTACTGTTAGTGACTCTCTATCAGACCACACAGCCCACTCCATCCCATATATTTTGTACATGTGTCTTATGTTTCTTCATTTCCTCATCACTCTAGTCGCCACAGGACACAGACATGAATACCACACACACACACACACACACACACACACACACACAGAGGCAGGGGGAGGGCGCTAAGATAGCAATGCCCAATCCAATTGAAAGATACTTTAATGACCAAATATTAAACAGTACCCAAGGCATTAGTGTTCATGAGTATGCACTTATATAAACAACCAAGTGCAGAAGTAATTCAAGGAGAAGAATATGCACTGAGCAGAAATTCACCCACAGAAGAATCCAAAACCATATGCTAATTTATATTGAATGCATGGGGTTCTGAAGGAGAAGGTTGCCTTCATATTTTAGAAGTGTTCTGTACATATTATCTTTTCAATGTATGTCACAGGCTTCAGGATAATCTTTGTCCACAGTATTTCTTCATAAACCATGCATATTGAAGTCAGGGTCAGAGCTAAACTTATTTCTGTGTTGTTTATTTGAATAACATCATACTGAACAGCTGTACTGCCTGCTTATCATTTCTTTTTTCTGTTTCTAGGAGAAAGTTGTAAGCAAAAGCCATTGGGACCCTCTACACATCCTTTCATGTAAAAATTGTTATGCTCCATGGATTCCTGGAACATCACTGACTACACAAATCCTTGACAAAGTTTTATATCAATTTCTTACAAGGCAACACACATCCTCAATTGAGGATTTTTATTGATAACCCACATAATTTTTCATTCCTTATGCATCTCCTATGATACAGGTTAGGCATTCCTTATATTTGTTCAACGTAGGTTTCATGTCTCCATATAGATTTCAAAATACTTGTGGAATGAAGAATTAGAGAGTTTTGCTCCTATGTTTCTTTGTTTTGTTTGTCTTTGTTTTACTGAGAGAGAGCACCCACCATAACTCATCTCCCGAGGACATGTGTGCTTAATGTGAATTAATTAACAGACTTTGAATAAATGAATCTACATAACAGGAATTTTATGAGAGACTGAAGCCTCTGCACTCAGGAAGCTTTATTAATATTAACATTCAATCTGTTGCTCTTTTGATGTTCCTAGAATGTAGATTCTTATTCTGAGAAAATTATATTTTCTGTTCAAGTAAAAGCAAATAAAATAAAATCTAGTTATTATCATTCCTTTTATTTTTAAATTTAGAAAACCATGTTATCAACAAGTTACAAAAGCAGCATACTTCTGCCTCATTTGTTATTACCATATTTCTGTGACTTCCTCTACAAATACATTCTGCTTAGTCCCTCTTTAAGGTCTTTTTGGAATATCGTTAAAGCATTTCATATACGTCACAAACACTAATTAACTGTGAATTGCCTCAGTTTGCTTTATATCTTTTTTGCTATATGTATTTGGCTTGAAAGTGTATTTGCATATTAAATTATTGACTGGTTAATTTCAGAATGGTGGATATTGACATGATAAAACATATGTCATTAAAAAATTAGATGCTAACATTACCAGCATTGCAATGTTCTCCAATAAATCAATATTCCCAACTAGATTCTTGGGGAAGTTTGCAAGGGGAAAGGAAGTGATGAATGAGGCTGAATCTTTAGGTTTTGTGGAACTAGGGATTTTACTGCAATCTACTACAGAGATTTCCAGAATTTGTCAATGATAACTAAGAAAGTAATATCCAATAACTAATTATTAAAGCAATATAAGTTTCTAATTTTCAGGGGGAAAAGTAGATAATCAAGCTTCTTTCATAGCAACAACTAAGTGGTGGTGACATTTCTCTTGCTGTTTAGTCAAGCAAACAAATTGGACTACAGTGTCATGATGGGAGATGGCATTCTGTAAATACTTCTCTCTTATTGGTTAATAAATAAAGCACTGTTGGCCTATAAGGAAGCAAGATGGGCAGGACTAGAAAACAAGAGGATTCTGGGAGATGTAATAGAGAGGCTTCAAAATGTAGGACATAAGAAGAGTAAAGTCCAGACCCTCTCTCTGGTAAGGTAAGACCATATGGAAATACTCAGATTGATAGAAATGAGTTAATATTTAAGACAGAGCTAGCCAATAAGAAACACTAGTAACAGGCCAAATGCGTTATACTTAATATAGAGTCTCTGTGTGTTATTTGGAATTGATGCAGCTCTGGGAACATAACAGTCTCCCTTCCATTTTCTAGATAGTTTAGCCTCTGTATTCATTGTTTTTTTTTTTTTGTGTCACCTTGACAGAAACTACAGTGATCAGAGGAAGGATTCTCAGTAGAGGAAATGCCTCAAGAGATCCAAATGTAAGGCATTTTCTCACTTAGTGATCAATGAGAGAAGGCCCAGAACTTTGCAGGAGGTGCCATCCCTGGGCTGCTGGTGCTTGGTTCTGTAGGCTGGTTGGCTCTGCAAGCCATGTGAAGCAAGCCTGTAAGCAGCTCCTCTCCATGATCTCTATATCAACTCCTACCTACAGGATCCTGCCAGATTTGAGCTCCTGCCCTGACTTCTTTCAAAAATGAATAGCACTGTTCAACAGTTAGTCAAATAAACCCTTTCCTCCCCAACATGGTTTTTGGTCAATTTGTTTTTTCACCCTAAGTAAGAGGTTTTGGTAACAGCATAGTTGGTTATTGCTGTGACAGACTTTCCCTGCTTTGGTGAAGATTATGGAAGAATTGCCAGAACGTTCAGCTAGAAGAGTCATTGCGTGTTAAGAGCTCAGTGAGATATTCTTTAGGAGTTCAGAAGATAATTAATTTAAGAGCAGTGTAAAAGATGGAGGTCTGACTTGAAAAGTTTCAGAGAGAGTCTATCAAGGCCATGTCTTACTTTTAATTAAGATCTCTTGGTTTTGGCTAGCTGGGGCTGAAGAATCTGCTGTGGTTAACAAGATAGCTTTTCTGGGGTACCTGATGCTGACCAGCAGCTAGGAAATTAGCAGTGAACAAGAAGGGGCCAGCATCACTGAGGTGACCTCTTCTGGGAAGAATTTCCTGAGAGACAGAAAAGCTGTGTTCCAGAGGTGGCCAAGATTTTATCTAATGCTTCCCCCAGACTTGGTAATGTGTAGGAATCACACAGGTAATACTACTTTAAAGGTATGAAGGGGTCATGGAGAGCAGCTGAGCCTTGGCACTATGAGAGGCCAGAAATAGCCAGTGGTGAAGGTGCAGCCGCACTGGCAGTTGTAGTCCCAGGACTAAAATGCTTGTGGAAAAGACACTGAGGCTAGACATCGTGAAGAGTGTCCAATGAGAGACCGTTGGTGAAAGTGAAGCTCAGCTGCAGCATTTGGAAGATGTCAGAGCCATGAGATCATCACCAAATATAACATCCACAGTATAGTGGCATCAACCAGAGCCCAGAACACAAGTTGTGTGTGCTGCAGGGGTCAGAGCCGGACAAATGACTTAAGCCCTTTCTTTCAGTAGTCCAGAGAGTCGTGAGTGGATACCACATAATTGAACCATAAGTTATTTATCCTGTTGGACCTTGATTTCACTTTGTTCAGATTGTAATGATGTCCTTGTTCTTCTACCTTGGAAAAGGTACTTAAATTTTTTTAAAGGATCCCAAGATGTACAACTTGAACGTTTAAACGAGATTGGATATTTTTTAAGGCTGAAATTTTAGTGTTTGATTTGTAAAAACCATAGCACTTTAAAAATTATTTATGATTTCAATGTGAGATCTTGGGGATGAATAAGAAAGGGAGGGATGTTGCTTAAATAATGATGTGTTTGTATGTCAAGCTGACAAGGTTGTACTGTCTGGTATTTTGGGTCAAATTGACACAAGCTAGAGTCATCAGAGGAAGGCATCTTAGTTGAGGTAATGCCTCCATGTGATCCAGCTGTTAGGCATTTTCTTTTTTAGTGTTCACTGAGGGAGGACCCAGCCCATGGTGAGTGTTGCCATCCCTGGGTGGCCAACCATGGGTTCTATAAGAAGGTGGGCTGAGCAAGCCATGAGAAACAAGCCAGTAAGCAACTTCTCTCCATGACCTCTGCATCACTCCTAACCACAGGATACTGCCCTTTTTGAGCTCCTATTTTGACTTCAAAAATTAAACTTGAAGTGTAAGTCAAATAAACCCTGTTCTCCCCTGTGTCATATGCTAATCAATGAAAAATAATTGCATAAAAATCATATCATAAACTTAAGTCAGAATTTTTCTAGAAATATAAATGACAAGCAAAATATATTGAAGCTAAAAGAGTACATGGGACATCAACAAGTATTGAAGAAGACTTCTATATACTTGCATATACATTGTCTAGCTTTAAGTATCTAGGGTTCAAAAGATAACATGAGATACACTATTCCTCAGGACATTAATCCATAAACATTAGTAAAATATTATAGCTTATATGAAGTATGTTTTCAACTGTTTCAGGGTTATACATTTGCTTTAATTTTATTAAGTGTAATTAAATTAAAAATCACTAAACAAATCTTTATTTTTTCAATGATCCATTTATTCATATAACTAGATTTAGATATCATTGTTTTCATTGTTATGTTCTACAAAAACCCAATCTCCTTTTAAAATATACAAATGACACCAATTTTTATTGGAATTTTAATTTCATTAGCATGTTTCTCATACTTTCAGTTATTCAGCTAGAGTGTTATGAAATTATTATAAGGAGGAGGTTTGTCTGCTATTCACTTTCCTTTGCATCTTAGAATCAGCAAACATCAAACCAAAGCCTCAGTGTCATACATAAAGTATTTCTTCTCATTATTATGAGACTATACATTTCAACCTTACATGAGATGTATATTTATTTTTGTATAACAAATATGTTTATTATAGCATAATATTTTTGAAAAAAATACCCATAAAAATCTGTTTTGCAGAGATAATTTCAAAAATGAAACTGATTTATAAAGCAAGATTTATTTATGAGTATTGTGACCTTATTGAAAAATGTTAATATGAAAGGACTAATCTGTTAATAATGTTATTACAGGCCCATGTTCTGATCACAAGTTATGAATGACAGAAATGACCAGCAGGTATATAAAGAAAATCTACAAAAATTGTGAGGGGAATTCAAATCAAAACACAAGGACAAATGTTTTCTTTCCAGTCAGAACAGTGACTATCAAAAGGAGCAAACACAACAAGTGTTGACAGTCATTTAAAGCAAATTTTTTGTTTGGGAAAAAGAAAAGTCAATAATTAATTGATAATCCTTATGGAAAATAGTGTGGAGATCTCTCAAAGATAAACAACTCCACTATAACCTCAAATCCTCTTACTGAATATATACAATAAATATTAAATCAGGTTTTCCATAAAATACTTAACTGTAAGATTCATCACAACATTCTTCCTGACTGCCAGGGTATGAAATCAACTTAATTCTAGCAGACAAAGAGATAAAGATGATATGTGTATGCATGATGCAATATTTTTCAACTTTAAAAATGAAGACTGCCAATGAGACATGGATTGGACAGAACTATTAAATAAATAACCTCAGCATAAAATGGCAAATGCTGTATACTCTTTCTTACAGATTAAGAATATAAACATCAAAATAGAAACTGAGAGAAGTATATTTATTAGAGTAAGTGCAAAACAATTTATTTGATTTATCCATTCGTATGCCTCAAAACTTTCTGTAGTATACCACAAATATTTTCATTTTCAGGATTAGAATAAGACATATGTAATCATGTCTGCATAGTCTAGAGTATCTATCTAAATCATGAAATAAGTGTTTCACTATAAGTACAATGAAGCAAATATGGTAAACATATATTGACCTTTATTTTCATAATTCTGTGTGAGAACTCAATTAAGATTGGAAAATTGCACAAACATAAAACTCATGAGAACTGATGATTATTGCACTAGAAATTAAATAATTGTAATTCTCCATCTCAACCTTTAATGTGTTCCTATTTTAAGCAAACAGGATGCCTTCTCACATAGCCTAAACTGAATTAATTAGTCACCATCATTTATTGTATTTAAGCCACCAGACTCAGCAGGGATGCAATGAAGAGAGAGTGAAGATGGCCTTCAGAAATCACAGACACATTGAAAATAAAAAAAGATCCAGAAATGTTTCTTGTAAATGACAGGATTGACTAAGATCTGACATTGTACACTGTAGTAAGCATCTAGCCATTTACATTTTATCCACATTATATGAACAAGGACTGATACAGGAAATCCTTATGGTTTCCCCCATTTTCTTCTCATCCTTAAAAAAGCCAAAAAAAGTAAAACAAAACAAAACAAAACAATAAAACATCCAAAATTTGTCACAGAAATACTTTATAGTTGGATTATTATTGAATTTCATTTAGACACACTGTTGCTTTTCAGAATTAACATATTTAATTAATGACAAGCTAATTAGCTGGTCACAGTAACTTTGTCTCTGTGTACATTTGTACATAAATTGTAGGCTCAAATTACTATGTCCAATGTTGTGTGTACATTTTAGTCCTTTAGCGGCCCTTCTATGGCTCACATTTCAAACATTTTTATTTGGCTTTAAGATACCTTTGCAAGTGTCATTTTATTCAGCTCTGTAAAACATTATTTTAAACTCAAGTTGAAAAAACAAACAAGCTTAAGAATATTTATTGTAGATGGTATAAATGTTCTTTAGGCAGCCTAGTTTTTAAAGGTGATGCTGTTTCACTTAATTACAGTTTCATCCTGCTGGCCAATTTTGATTGTTTTCTTTTTTTCATGTTCACCACAAAAATGTTTAAAAATGGTAGAAAATTGTGGGATAAATGAAGAAAAGTGAATGTACAAAAGAGAAAGGAATATACTTTACTCATATTTATTCATCTATATTTCTGCTACTCTACTGCAAAGTTTTAATCAGGGAATTTGACTATTCATTTAAAGCAGGCTTAATGTTTGAAAGATAATTTATGTAAATATAATCTGTGAAAGAAAATATTTGAGAGTCCAAAATGAATGGAAGAGGCATATAACTGATTGAACAATGTCAAAAAATGAGGTAACAAATGTTTAAGTAAAAAACTCTATAAAGATCAGTGATTCCAACATAAAAATGTGCGTTGCATTCCTAGAATGGTATAGACATTGAGTTATTATAATCACTGTGCTTTCCCAACTACAAATGGAAATGAGAAACCCCAGGAATTATCCAAGAAAATAATCTCTAGTATAATACCATCTTGAGTTAATTTTAATGGGTTGTAAGTCATCTAAGATTTCCTATTTAATTATGTTTGAGTTATTCTTGCAGAATTGAAATATACATATATGTATATATATATGTGCATTTTCCAATGTTCATTTAAAAAGAATATCATGATTTTGTAATGCTCATTTTCCTAATTTAGAAGAAAATTACACAATTACCTCGGCAATCTCAAAAATAATCATGGACTAACTGGTCCCTCTAGCTCAGTGATTTATTTAGGGGAGACAGAAATTCATTACAGAAAACAAATAATTGGAGTGACTAAGAAAGCAAAGTATAAGTTCTTCTTTATTGGACAGATATTAACAAGCTCTTTGAAATTGCAAAATGAAGATATGATAGGCTGATTAGTTTTAGGAGATGTGCCAAAATACAGTTTGGGATTTCTAGTGTCCTAAATTATATATCACTTTTCACATTGTGATTTCTCTGTTAATTTTCCACTCTTCACTATGTAATGTTCTTTTAGCTCCTGTAAGACCATAGAAGAACCAACTGCAAAACACCTCACATTCTAATAGACTATGTGCTGTAATCAGACACATCACTGAGTGTTATCAACATAAACAAAGTGCCTTTCATCTGAAATAAATTACCTGGAGAAAATAATGGGTGCCATCTCAAAGGAATCTGCCCATGTAATTAAAAAGTGTGGTTTTTCTTCCAAAATACTTTGCCATTTTGGATATCAGAAGTAAAGGAAATGATATTATAAGGTCAGTCTTTGAAAATGCTAACCATAATTATTTCATTTCAGAATATATTCACTTTCAAAAAGTACATAGAACATTTAATTAGTTTTAAACTATCTTTTTTTTAAACCATTACTACTTGAATGCAATAGAAATTATAGTAATTTAGATAGCATTTTCAACCTCTTAAAAAGGAGTAATACATTTCTCTTCATTATTCTTAACCAATATCTTCAGTTAATTTTGTATTTTTCCCCCTTAGGCTTCACTTCTTCTCTTGGTTCCAGTATTTTATTTTCTCCTAATACATGCTTTAAAATAATTTTACACATTCACAGGCATCTGCTGTGGAATCTACTCAAACTGTTCATCAATTTGAGTCTGAAAATAATTTCTACATGACTCTACCCAGTCATTCCCTTCTCCTTAATTAGACAAAGGTATTTAGAGAAATCTTACAAAATAAAAATTGTACTCTTTATATAAATGCTCAAATCTTATCAAATTATTAATCAGATTGAAGAGTATAAATTTCTATATTTAAGTCACTAATTTGAAGCTGGATGTTGACTGCATAGTAAGAAAGCATATATAAAGTAAAATCTACTGATGCTTAAATGCCATAGAGCTAAAACTTATAAACAGAATTATTATACAATATACAAGTCACAATGCTCACAGACCCAACAATCATATGACTTCCATGGGGATTCTATAGGCTTCTATTTTACTGCAAAACACTTCATGGTTTTTTGTATCTGGGGAACATGTACCCCTGAGGCTACTTGAAAAAAATTAGGCAGGATTTTCAGGCGCTCAATATTTTTAAAGCAATCAGTACCCATATCATTAACTTTTGTGTGAACTCTTTCTATAATTGATCTGCCTGATATTGTGTCTTTGAGGCATGCTGTGAAATTGCCTCTTCCGTTTTTCTTTCTCCACTTCTTTACTACATTGCATAACAAAGGCATAACCCTAATGAACCCTGAATCCAAGAGTCATGCATCTCTCTAGAGTAGAGAGGACTCTACAAGCAGTATGCAGAGGATTCTAAGTGTTTAGTGTGTAGTCCCTAATAACTGGATTGGCAGCTAATGTTTTGAACCAAACCAAGTGGCAATATTGGTATTCCAATACATCCTGCTGAACCATCTCTCTTTGCTTTCTCTTGATCAACCCTTCTTAAGAAAGTCAGAGGGAGATTCAGTATTCTCTAAGGATGAACCCTCAAATAGGAATCCAAATTCAGTGGTTAGTCCTAAACACACATACATATAGAAACAGTAAATGGGTTCAGTTGGTTATGTAGTAGGTTCTATAACAATATTGAGGAAGAGGTTATGAATCTAAGGAAGACTGAGGCTACATGAGGCATGTGGAGGCAGGAGAAGGAGGGCTCAAAATAATGTGAATACAATACTGATATATGAAAATCTTGAAAAATAAACTGTAGAATAAAAAAGAAAGATAGCTGTTCTGCCTAAAGCTTTTTGTTGTAATCATATTGACAATTACCTAGAGTAGAAGGTAGTTGATAACTCTAAAATCTACTTGAACTTTATCACCCTCTTGAGTATTGAAATAAATGATAAACAGTAATATCAGGCATAAAGTAAAAATAATAATAACAGAAGACAAAACAAAAAAACATCTAAAACATTCACCAGATAATATCTTGAACTAAAATAGAAGCCTAGGAAAGAGAAAAAACTAATTTTCAAGGACAACGAATAATATAATAATAATATGAAATGCTATGATATATATATTCAGAGGTAATGAGTATGAGCTTATTGGACAGTGATAGCTTGAATGTGAGGTCTTTCAATTCTTTCGAACCAGAAGCTGGTAGGGGGAGAGCATGGGATGGAGATATTCAAGTATGAATTTCTCAAAACTACTATGATATTTTAAAAAAGAAACTGTCAAGTACAGACTCTTTAAAAATGGGGCTTTGTGGTAGTATCAAAGGGTTCTCTGATCTCTGTGAATATTTGGACATATGACTCTTCAGATCTCATCTAACTACCTGTTGCCATACTGTGGCTATCATTATGGACTCAAGAACTCTCCTTCTATAATCCAAAATAATTTTCTTTTATAAGTTGCCTTGGCCATGGCATTTTTATCATAGCAAAAGAAAGGTAAAACTTTATAGCCTCAACACTTATAAATTCCTCTCAGAAAAACTAGTCTGCCTTTGGGAACTTGAGAATATACAATAACTCAGGAATAAAGGTCATCACAATGGGAGAAAGGGAAGCTTACATCATTTAGAGGACTGGGAAGAAATGTTATCCCAAATTCATGGGTACCTATGTTAGCCAGCTTTCTATTATTATAACAACCCCCAAAACAAAGATTTATTTTGACTTACAGGTTTTGAAGATTTGGCTCATGATCAGTAGTCCCTGTGGATTTGGACCTACAATGGTAGGGATGCATCATGTAGAGAATTGCTTACAACACAGTGCCACAGAAGGGGCTGGCTTCTGATAAGCTCTTTCAAGGACACATGTCCATTGTCCTAAACCACCTCACTAGGTTGTGCCTTTGAAAATGTTCTGCAGTATGGCTCTGGGTCAATCCTTTAATACTTTAACCACCACACTCTTAAGTTTTACTTTATTATAATTTTCATGCATATGTGATTATATATTTGTATGTAGTGCACATGTTTTTAGATTCAGATGTCCTCACACATGTCTGAATATGTATGTAGTAGTCAGAGAACAGCCTTGGATATTGTGTCTCAGTCAAGCTCTATCTCAATTTTTGATAGAGTTTCTCACTAAACCATGAGGGTACTGACTAGCTGGTAAGGCTAAATGACCAACAAGCCTCATAGCCACTTCCTGTCCTTACTCCTGGTGCTGGACTACAGACACCCACTGCCACGCCTGGTTCTTTATGTGGAGACTGAGTTTCTGAACTCATGTATTTGTGTTTGTGTTACAGGAAACTTACAGAGTGAGCCTCATGCCTAGATCATAAGCTATGGTTTTAAAACAGATAAATATGGTAGGAACATATTTTGGTTAGAAGTGCCTTTACTTCCCAGGACCAGTATAATAAATATTAGAGGCCTGTATAAGTACACAAGGCTTGTATAATTAAAAAAAAAAACTAAGCAAAGAAATTATGTTATCTGATGTAATCAATGTAACCATAAAGAAAACCCTAAACCTAATTAGATAATGTTTAATTATTATTCAGATATAAACTTTCATTCAGGATTTCTTTTTCCCAAATGAAGACAATATCAAAATTTGAAAAGTAAGTAAAAGAATGCAAGGTAACTGTCATGGAAAACAGCATGGCTATGATATACCCTCAAGGATTATTCTGTAGCTTCTCCCTAACATTATGCTTTAGAGTGTTTTAGATAACTCACAGTATATTAGAGTGCTCTGACCTATGGATACATTTATATTTTTTTTTCTGATGAAGATTCAGTTGCCTTTTCCTCCCAACATAAAGAAAGCTACATTCCACCTCAGTTATCCTTATATTCCTATCACTCTGAGATAATTCCTAACTGAAACAGCTAATAGGGAGGAAGCCTTTATTTTGGATGAGCCAATCACAAATGAGAAGGCATTAAAAAATGTATGGTTGTCAACCATGTGGTAGAGACTCTTCACAATACTATAGACCAGGAAGCAAAGAGCAGCCAGAACAAAGAGCTTATGTGTAACTCTCAAAGTCACATCCCTAATGACTTACGAAAGTCTTATAGTCTTGTATTACACCACCACCTCTTGGATAGTATGATTATGGAACAGGAGCCCATGGGGGACATTTTATATGTAATCAATACATCTTCTTTATTTTACATATATATCACTTGACTTCCTTGAAATGAATATAAAATATGCATTGTTTTCTCCTGTCTACTCTAAAAACATACATCCAATATCATTATACAGACTGAACAGGTTATTTTATGAGTGTGTGTGTGTGTGTGTGTGTGTGTGTGTGTGTGTGTGTGTACATACTTATATGTGTATACATGTATGTGTGTATATGCAGGTAACAACAGTTAATGAAAAAGAGTCCAGGAAGTTTGAAAAAGAACTAGGAGGTTTCCATGGGAGGTTTAGTGGGAGATCAAAGTGAAGGGATAAATAATGTAATTTTACTATAATTTCAAAAATGAAATATAATGTGTTTTAAAGGAAAAAGAAAACAATAAAATGTTTAAACATCTAAGAGAACATTAAGTGACTTGTGTATTTTCATGTAAATATTAGAAATGAAAATAAAAATGTTCAAAGGAGTTAGGTTTTAGCCACCAACATTGTTTTTAGAAAATCAGAGTTACCCCAAAGTTTAGTGAACCAGAGTTATCACAGCTATGCTCCTTTCTCCACGACAATAGTAAACTTCCTTGCTATCTTCTCAAATGTACATATGAACTCTATGTTCTGTATACTCTAGCCATATTCATACTGGTTTTTCAAATCTGTATGCTAGCCTAAAGAATTCTCAAATGAAAAAGTTTGAATCCCAGTAGACAAAAATGCACTGATCCTAAAATGATACCGCTATTTGGAGTGTTGATTCTAAGACATTCTTTATAATCCCCTTAAACACAAGAAGAAACAAGTTATTACCTAGCTGATAAAGTCCTCTGAAGGGAAGATGAAGTTTGGCAGCTCACAACATGTTTAACAAAATTGTATCATTGACTACAAGTCTATCTAGGGAAAGGGATCCCGAAAGTATCTCAAGGTAAATTATTAAGTGAATGTGTATTTTATCAATAGTCCGTGATCATTCTATTTAATAATGTCAGAAGTTTTCTGTTAATGAACCTGAGTATATCCAGCAAAGCAAACCTTGCTCTCGGTTACCTTATAGGCATAACAAGCTCTGAAACATTTTTGTCTCTTATTTCACTGAGGAAAAGAAAGAACAAAACAACAACTGCTACTTTTTAAGTTTTTCCATGATAATTTTCTCTATTTGCAATAAAATACTTTTTATTTCCCATATAAGTGAATGCAATATAAGCCTATTTAGTGTTCAAGCTGCTTTATCTCTAAATACAGCCTAATCTTAAAGTGATTTTAAATCTCAACATGAAAGTGATGAGTAAGACCTCACAGGGTGTTCTAAATAACTCAAGCTTCAGGTGGACCTTATGCCACTTTATTGTTCTATGTTGTTTATGAGGCATATTTGAAATGACTCATTTCTTGAACTTGTGCTTGATGTTTTCTAAAAGAACGCAATCAAATTATACAGTGAAGTTCTTAGCGTTCCAATGAGATCTCCCTTGGCAATGCAGTTTTACATATAGCAGCATTCATAGGGAGAGGGGAAATGTTTGATTGACTTGATGCGCATTATTTTACACAGAAAAGCACAAAATGGTATCTTTATTTTGTTGTGATAGCTTGCTTAATTCTATTTTTGGCCTGAGAAGCACTTTTATTCTTTCAAAAAATAAAAGCAATCTGAGAAAGCATCAATCAGTTTCTAAATTGTTGAGGGATTCTGGTCACTGGACCATGAAGGTGGACACAAGGAGGAGCATGATTGCCAGTTATGAAGGTGTTCTGAAACAATCTTAACATTGCTCATCATGAGTGAAATAGGAGTCGCTTAACTCACTGAAGTTAACTCTAGCAAAGTCTAGTAAAGAACTTGGAGTTGTTAAATACTTGTGTTGATGTTATTATTTTAATTACACAGGTTTCAAGTTTGAATTAAAGAGTCATCATTCTCTAGTATGAGCTACCATTGAAATTTCTGTTCACTTATTTACTAAATCGAAGAAGAAAATGTCAATAAATTCTTTGTCTTAAAATGTATGTTCTTTTTTTCTTAAAAAAATGTGTATTCACAGGAATTTAAAAAATTGTTTGAAGCACTTCATTTGAGATATGAAGACTTAGAAACAATCCCTATATTAAGATCTTATAGTTGATTTTACATTTTTATTATCCTTGTTCTGTTTTTCTGATGCTTTGAAGGTCAAAACCAAGCAGAAATCACAAAATTCTAGTTACTAAAATAATGTCTATTATATTGGGTTTAGTGGAGATATCTGTGGATATTTATAATCTGCACCAACAAAGAATTTTTATAAACTTGAGAGCATGAGCTAAATCTGTTTTAAATTTAAAAATCAGCCACCAAGTTCAAGGGGAAAGGAGTCCCAAAGTCATTCTCTTTCCAAACAATCGAACCCAAGCATTCTCATCAACCATTGTGGTGGATAAATCACTAAGTTGACTCAGAAATCAGAAGAAACATATTCTCTTTCACCTCAATCCCAAGGCAATTCTGGCCACTTCAAAAGACACACATATTCTCCCTTGACACTATTGCAAATCAGTGTTAGCAAACACATGCAAACTCTATGTTTCACATAATTGATTCATATAAGGATCTTTCTTCTACTGACATATTTAATTGCTTAAGGAATGTGTAGATTTATGAATTTATTGTCTGTAGAAGAATGGAGCATAACACATACAATTGTATTTTGGCATCTCCTGCTACTGCCGGTCTGTCTGACTAATTCTCTCTCTTAGGAAATAAATGTTTTGCATGTTATAAACCTGCAAGAAGTGTTTATAAGGTACTTTGAGGTTCTCAGACTTTTTATTAATATTCATATTAATATTCACATATGAATCACCCATTAGTTTATTGGCAACTCCTCTTAGAATGTGCTTTGTTCCAAACCTTAGTGAATCCCAAAGACATTCATACATATTCTGTATATTGAAAAGTGTCATTTAGAAAAGCTAAATAATACAAGTTGTCTTACAAGGTTTAATACTAACTAAATACTAGCATATGAAATGCAAATTATCCACACAACATAGTTGAATATCAAGTAGCATCAACCTATTACACTTGGAGGAACAATGGCCTCCAATTAGGCTCTCTGCTTTGTTTTTTAAACAATTTATTCTTCATTTTTTTCTGGCACAGAAAAACCCACAGAAGATCATTTACACACACACACACACACACACACACACACACACACACACACACACACAAATCTCTCTGAAAATGTTCTCAGTACACCAAATCAAATACAATATAAAATTTTTAAATCTCCTTGAATTCAAATGAAAGAAAACTTTGAGTTTTAAAGCACAGAGATCCTTCACCTACTAAAAGATTGGACATGATTTACAGTTATTTCTTCCCAGAATTCATTCTCATAATGTAAGCTCATTTTATTATGTGCACCTAGAATCACCTGCCACTGGGTCTCTCTCTATCTGATAATCACTACTTTCCAAAAAAGAAGTATGGTAATCTATTTTTGTTCTTCTATTCTAAAGAACAATGGGTTTTATTACTAAGTGATGAGTTTTGTGGTTTGATCCTGATTACACAAGCAACATTCACTTTGTGAGAAATCATTTTAGCAACATTAAAAATATATGTCACATTCATTATCTTCATTGGGGTTCCACATATTACCAACTGTGACCAACATATTTTCACACCTCAACATAGAGATGCTGATATTTTCCTTAAAAAGATATCCAAAAAAATTTTCTCCCCATGAAAGGTATAAAGAACCTGGTTCAGAAGTCTTCTGAATTACCCCCCCCAAAAAAACCTTAAACCACGAGCAGCAACATCAACAAGAAAATTCTACTGAAATTACAAAAACATGGATATGTGTAGGTTATAATATTACTTATTAGAGTACCACTTAAATGACATTCATTAATTTTTAAATTTTTTTATTTTCTAAACATATTAATGAGTGTCATGCCTATTGTCACTGTGTTTTCAGTATCCATCATAACATAAATCCCTCTCCTAATACCTCAAGTGTTCTTTGCTTGTTTCTGTACTCTCTTCTATTCCAAGGGTGTTTGAGGCATATCAATGGACAGTACTCTATAGTTCTTGTTAACTATAGAATGTTCCATTAACTAAGGACATGGTCTTTTGTCTGAGATTCCATTGAACCTAAAACATATAATACACACATTTTGTTTCAATGTCAGAAAGCAGTGTGGTAGATAATTTATGAGATGTCTCTAATATACTTTCCAGGAAACTAAGATTATTTTATAGGGTCATTTGTATACATTAACAAAAAGGTCAATAGACAGTGATAGTTTCTGGCAAATGATAGTTTCTGGCATCTTCAAGAACATCATGGAATCAATATCTAACTCTAGATGGAGAAGAACCCTTGATGGCAATGTTTGCTGCTAGACTAAAATCACACACACAAACAAAAAAGTTCTTACTGTGTATCTCAATTATAGGTAATATGGGTATTTACATGGAATTTCAATAGAGAGTCAAAGCCTCTAATAAATTTTTATTTCAACAATGCATGACAAAGGCTGTTGCATGTTTGCCACCAAGCATGACAAAAAGCCCTACAGTTGAAAGGCTTCTTGGTGATATTTTCTCAGTTACATAAATAATTGAAGCTTAGCATCCACAGTGACTAGTTAAATTGGAAGGCTATATTATAGTCTAGTTCTGGACCTCTCCTATCTGCAATGACTATTTCAATATGTGGTAACAACCTGTTAGCATCATATAAATTAATATGGTCCTACAATTTAAGACCTGTTTATTATAAAAAAAATCATGAGATTTGGGATACAACTGAACACGACCAGAAACACCATTCTCCCAAATTTCTGCTACCCCCTCCAAATTGAAATTTAAAGTTTCAACTTGGTTTCCAGTGTTCTGGCACCATTACAAAATGAAGAAATGAAATCATTGAAGGGACTTCTGTACTGTGGAGTGCTCCCCTCAGACACCCTGTTTTGGAAAACACCACACCCATACACCAATATCCAAGAACAAGCCAAATACAAAAAGATCCTTTATTAAGCACAGCAAAGAGACAAGGTGTCTGAATCTTAATTGGAGAGAAACAGTGGCAAATAACTTTAAAAGTGTTAATATTAAGGAGAGAGGGACTGTGTTATAATGAGCTAGGATGTGTTGGTAAACTCCAATTGGGTATTTTAATTACTTTAATCTGGGCATCCTACCTTCCTGGTAGCTGCATGGAGTGTCTGGTGACTGCTTTTCTGTCTTTCCTCTTCCCAGAATTCTCCTAGACTGGCAGTCCCGCCTATACTTCCTGCCTGAATAGTGGCCAATTAGCATTTGCTCATCCACCAATACAAGAAACATATATTCACAGCATACAGAAGGACTTCTCACATCAGGGTATTGTAAAAGAAAATAAAATCTGGCTATAACAGGCATTAAAGTTTTTTTCACATGAGTTTGGAGTCATAAGCCATAAGAATTTTGACATAAATAGTAGAGAATTTCAGCTCATATTGACCCTTAGCGAGTCAATCCCAGAGAAATGGTGCCTTCCAGGAAATTCTTCTTGGAGGGCAACTGGTAGATGAATGGAAGGAAGAAGTGCCTAGGGGAACTCATCTGCACACTCAATAGGCCTGTAGAAACGGGTATGGCTTATGCACCCACCTACCCCCCCCACAGCCTACATCCACTTCTCCAGACAGAAGCTAAATCTCAAAATTACTGGGGCATGCCTCAATGCTACCAAGTGGCCAGTGGAGACTTCACTGGGGAGATCAGCCCTGGCATTAGCAAAGACATAGGAGCTACATGAGTAATGCTAGGACACTCAGATATAAGGCATATCTTTGGGGAATCAGATGAGTTGATTGGGCAGAGTGCCTATGGCCTAGCAGAGGAACTTGAAGTGATAGCCTGATTTGGGGATAAGTTAGATGAAGAGAAGCTCGCAACACTTATCAGGTTGTTTTTACAGCAAACCAAGTTCATAGCAGAAAAATGTGAAGGACTCGAACAATGTCCTCAAAGACTATGAAACCAGTATGGCCCAGGGTACCAGCAAGACTGCAACACCTCAACAGAGCCAGGAAGTACATGAGAAACTTAGACATCTGAGATCCAATATCTCTGATGTAGTGGCTCAAAGCACCCAGATCATTTATAGGGGTTCTAGGATAGCAGAGCCTTCAAAGACCCAAGCCAGGTTGATGTTGGTGGCTTCCATACGGGTGGTACTTTTCTCATGCCTCAATTTGTGGACATCATCAATGTCAAACAATAAACATCATCTATCTCCCCTACCCTTCTGTAAGGTAGGTCTAGAGTAGCTTGCTAGCTGTTCCCACCATTCACATGATTCTGATTATGTCATCATCTGTTCCATCTTGTGGCCTAATCCACATTATTCCTTCAGGCCCAAGCTTTGTGCAGTAAGGACAAATCTTTTTGTCTTAAGAGGCCAATAATGCTCTCCTCTCCAGCAGTTATGGAATCATTGTGTTGTATTTGTGAAACATCCTCTCCCCCCCACCCGCCCCCATCCCTCAAAGAACATCTCAATTGGCTAGGAAAGTCTTTTCATTGAAATCTGAATTTGGAAATTCCTGCTGATAAAGTCTCATAATGAGGTAAGAAACAGTCATGTTTAGTATTAGATGAAGAGTCATCCTTGCTCTTTAATTGCAGAAATATCAACCAAATTATTTCTTGAGATGATGACTAGAAATTATAAACAAAAACGTGGCCTACATAGCTAAGGAAAATACCCAGAAAAAACTTGCAAATTCCAAGATGGTTTTTCCCTATTACTTATAATAAATTTAAGGATTTTTTTATTGTAGCAAAGGAAACTCATTATATTAAAAAAAAAAAGCAACAGTACTGGTTAGTTGCAGTGTTCTCCTTCATTATATGGCAAATAAATAAAACTAGGTGTCAGAAATTACGTCAACTACTATGATCTAATGTTAAGTGTGGATATATATATATATATATATATATACACATATATATATATGTATATATATATATATATTTACTAAAATTTTCATTGTCCCAGACAGTTTGAATATTTAATTGCATAAAATATTTTACAGAACCTAGGGTATGCTTTAGATCACAACTACATCATATGACCTCTAGGAAGCTTAAAGATACTGCACTTTATCCTCTATGGAAGAGATAAAATCAAAAGGAGGTCAACTTGAAAAGACTCATGGGCAGCTTCTTCTATTAAAATTCAAGTGACATACAGGCAATACCCACAAAGCTGTTGAGAAATTCATGTCAGCTGAAACACTGTTAGCTTGGTCTGAGAGAAATAGAGAATATAAAATGAAAATAAAAAGAGTATAAAATAAAATGAAAATCTATCATCCAGAAGTGGGCTGGACTCAGCTGAAAGCTCCTGCTTTTATGGGAAAAAAAGTTTCCTAGCTAACAAAATAGAGCATAGACAACAGAGTGTGGACCCAAAAGCGGCCTGATGAAAAGACGTGGGCATTTTCTGGGCTGGAATTCAGGACAGCCTTGCTTTCCCTAGGACACATTTGAGCCAACATTTTTCCCTTTGTTAATGCTGTGTGGTTTACATTGCCTGTCCTTTTATATTATGTGTGTTAAATGCAAGTAGCTTGGCCCTTTGATTCTTTAAATTAGAAGATGTTGCCTGAGTTTGGGGTATGTGGTGAATCACACATTGACATAGCTGTGGGGTTGGAGAAGAAGCATGACATAAGAATAAATTTACGCTTTCAACCCTAATCTTCACAACACCAGGGAAAAGCCACTGAGGCGGATGTGATCACTTCTTGTTTTGATCACTGAATCTTAGAAAACTCCAAATGTGCTGCACATTTGCACAATTCCCTCTCTCTGGCAAAGGCTGAGACTGTGGCTTTCTCCAGTAGATTTAATGTAGTAAAGATGATAGGTTTATTTCCCCTCATTAGTTCACACCATGTGTGTGTGGGGGGGGTGTTTGAAACAAGGTTGTTTTACATGTCAATCCCAGTTCCCTTACCCTCCTATCCTCCCCTGTCACCTCCACCAAACCCCAGCCCATTCCCTTTCTGCTCCCCAGGGAGGGTGAGGCCTTCCATGGGGAGTCTTCAAGATCTGTCATGTCATTTGGACCAGGACCTAGGCCCTCCCCCATGTGTATAGGCTGAGAAAGTATCCCTCTATGTGGCATGGGCCCCATAGACTGCCCAGGCCTTCTAACTGACACAACACATTCAGGGGTCTTGGTGTGGTTGGTCTTAGAACAGCCTATGGTTGACAGAAAGCAAGAAAATTGGGGCTTCTCCCTCCTGGAGTTTCAAGTAACCAGTTCACTTTATGAGCTAGAAAATGATCTGAGAAGGAGAACAGTTTAGATAGTCAAAGGTCCCAGGTAAGTCACCACTCCTGTGCCAAATTTGTCTCAATTTCTTAAGTAACAATAAGAAAATAATACATCTCAATGCTCACAATTTTTCAGTATTTTGCATTGAAAAGTCATGCATTTCATTTTTGGTAACATTTGCATTTTATACTTCTTATTTGATTTCAATGTATAGCCACTGTCTCATTTTTCTTGTTTGTTAAGTGGGCTAGTACAGGACTCAGGAAGTTTCACAGATAAAATGGTCAGATCGAAGACAGACATGAGAGTCATTGCTGGGAGAAGATGATCATAGAAACCAGGAAGAAGCCTAACCCTTATTCCTGCTTTTATAGTTTAACAAGCTACTGTAAGACCCTAAAAGTTTTATGATTTTAAAAATAAATTTTAAAAAAGCAGACTGTCTTAACACCAAGACAAGAAACAGTCAGTCATAATGAGCATCCCCCAAAAGAGGCAGATCTGAGGAATCCAGAAACACTACAGGTAGTATTATGGATCATGCCAAACATTTGTTGGCTTTTGTGGACACTGAGGATGGACTCTTCAGATTTGATAGATTTTGACAGTACCTCCTCTGGTCCCAGTAACACACTCAGTGTAAAGAATGTAAAACTCATAATATCTTTTGAGTCTAAGAGTGGTGATGCATTCCCCTATTTTTAGCATTTGGGAGAAAAAAAGCAAATTTCCCAAGTTCAAGACTAGCAGGGAATATAGAGTGAGGTGACATTTCAGGAACAAAACAAAACCAACCAACCAAACAAAACTGAAATGTTTTGTGAAATGAAGGAGGAAGCATTAAATGTGCCCCATTCAAAGTTTGAAGGATTACATGAGAGGGGAACAGGTTAAAGTAGGAAGACAGACATTGAGGTGTTTAATGGAAGCCAATTTCCTCCTGGTAAACCATGGTTGTCTTAAAGAATGCTTTCTTTTTATTTTATTTTTCTCCATCAGTGTTGTTGCATGATTTTGGAACAAAAGAGTAAAAATTTTGTCATACCTCCCTCCATGGGTGAAGGCATGACAAATCCTCCAGAAACCTATGCTTTTTTATTGAGAAATAATTCAAATACTCTAACAAATTGATTGGGCAGATGCCCTACTGCTAGAAAAACCATCTGTTCTACCTGAAGACATGCTAAGACTTCAGGGGGCATTTTTAACCTCAGTGGTTTTGTACCAGAAGTCCTGACTTGGGTGCAGCTGAGGAAGGACCCTCATAGCGAAGCCCCTCCCACTTTCTGAAGTCTGGCAAAGCTTAACTTTTTCTTTGCCTATTTTCATCTGCTTTATTCCAACACTGGTCAACTTCTTAGGTCTGCCCTTGTCAGATTTACCTCGGCCAGCAAGGAACCACAACAACTCTTCTTCAAGCAGTTTATTCAGGAATCTTGAACATCAGCTTCCGCCTCTCCCGGACCCAGCAAGCCCTTAAATGTGCTCTCACAGTCCAATCAGCTCATGCCACCTGGTGATACTGGATAGGCCACAGAAGGCGGAAGCGCACCAGATTCATCAAGCACTTCCAAATACGGCTTGTTTACAGCTAAGCTTGAACTACCTGTCATCCAGCCAGGTGCCATCTTGGGGCTGTGGCTTCCCACATGCCCTGATACTCTGAGCTCTCTATGTCTCTCTGTCTCTCTCCCACCCCCCTCTCTCTCTCTGTCTCCCTGTCTCTGTGTCTCTGTCTCTGTCTCTCTCCCTCTCTCTCATCATCTTTTGCTGGAGATCCCCCATTAGATAGTTGTGTACAGTCTCCCACTGCTGCTGCCTATTTGGCTGGTCCATAACTTGGGAAGCATCAGTTTCTGCCTTCCATTTATGCAGCTCTTCCTCCAGGAAGTACTGTATTTCTAGCATGCCTGTTTTGGTATTTTGTTTTGTTTTATTTTTGTCTTAGGTGGCTTAATGGAGTCTACCTGTGGCTCCTCTCTGCCTCTCCCCAGAATTCCCCTCCTTCAGTAGCCCCACGTGTACTCCCTGCCTGGCTACCCGACAATCAGTGTTTTATTAAACAACCAAAAAGAGGAACATATATACAGAAGAACATCCCCGTTCAAGTTTTCTTTCTTAGATAAGACAAAAATGGATGGATCCTTAGCTCTAGACTGAACCACAAGCTGAGCTACCTTACACACTTGCTAATATTGGAATGAGAGTAAATTTCAGTTGCTTTCTCCCCTGTAGAGTTAATATTGTTGTTGTTTAGTTGGTTGATTTATTTATTTATTTTCTTGGTATAAAAATTTATCTAAAAAGACAGCCAGGATTGCCCCGCATGTAAAGTGGCATGCTACCACGCATGAAGACCTGGGTTCCATCACTGGGAAGACCAAGGTGGAAGGAGAAGCAAATCCTTCACCTGTTCCTGACTTCCACGTGTGTGCCACTTCTCACACATACAAAACAAATAAAAACCTAATGATAAAAATTCATAAAGATATTAAAAATAAAACTTAATGTTGTGTCAGGAATTAAAGTCAAATAAAGAATACAATGAGTTTTAAGTGTTCGCTGAAATTTGTAAGAAGAAGAAACACAAACTGAAAACAGAACTCAGAGAGTTCTTTCTAACCCCAGTGGCCACTCCCATCAGGATGTATGTTAATAGATAAAAAGATGTTTGCTTAACTCCTTTGGCACTTGAGTAATATAGATAAAAGTTTCCCTTTTGTTTCAAAGTCAACTTGAGAGTGAAGTAATGATTGCTAAATAAATGGTGCTTGGCCTTATTTTGTTAATTTGATTTAATTTTTTTTAAGACAAGGTATTGCAATGTGGCTAAGCTTACTTAGAACTCATTATGTAGCTAGGCTTACTTTAGACCCACAGTTATCTTCCCAACACAGCCTTAAGAATACTAGGATTAGAAATATGAGACACCATGGTTATATTTTTATGTCTGAAGACAAAGAAAAAAAATTAAACAAAATTTTTTAACCATAAGCTTATTCTTGAGTTTCCAGTGGTGAGTCTGCTTCATTACTAAGGGATTGTATTAAATTCACTAAGTGATGGTAAATGTATGCCTTCGCAGTGAAAATGGTCATTTAAAAAGCAAAATATGTAAGTTGAATTCATACTTTTTAATAGAAGTCATAAAAATTACTAGTGAGGTCTTTTATGAGCCTGAACTTATGAGATTTCCAGTGTGTCTGCTGCTAGTTTTGTAACTGAGTAAAGACTTGGGTTTTTTTCCCCCTCTATGGTTGAAGGTAACCAGTCAAGAAATAAAGAAAGGAGAGAAGGAACTTAGTTACAATGAGCAGCCTCATTGGAAGATGGCTCCTTTTCCTCTAAAAACATCATATTCTAAGAAGATTGTCTCTTACAGAATTGGTAATCTTAGCCTTGCTCACAGAAAGTGGTTTGCAAATAAATGTCACACTTGGATCCTAATCTGATTGCCAGTCACAAGATGTATCTTGGTTCTTTGTGTATCAAAATTAAGACACTCTTTCTCTAGGATAGTCTTCTTAATAATTAGTTTGCCATATGTAGTTTCCAAACTCTTCTGAGACAGAGACAAAGAGGGTGTTGGGCCTTCTTGCTGATCATGACACTCAGAGTAATGAGAGACAGTACATTTCACCTGAGTATTGTAGAGGATACTACAAGGGTGATAGAAGATTCTATGAACTTTTATGTTTGTCTTGAGTTGCAGATTACTATATATATATATATATATATATATATATATATATAATAAAATAACTAAGTTAACAGGGTGTCTTCCTTGTGGAAGTCAAGGCAGGATATCCACATAGCTAGTAATATTATATTCACAGTCAAGCCCAAAGAGAAATGAATGAACACACATTTACCTGTGTTTATCGATGCAACACATACATGTTTGGTTGTTTGTGTGTTTACTTGATTTCTCTGATTTTTCACATTTCAGTAATTGTTGCCTAGGTAATTGTGCCACCTACAGTGAGATGAATCTTGCGACATTAATACATTTAATTAAAAGCGTCCTCATAGACATACTCATAGGCCTACCAAAACAAGAGTATGTCTAATTGAGATTCTCTTCCCAGCTTATTCTAGGTTGTGCCAAGTTGAAAATTAAAGTGAACTATCCCAGATGGTTAAACTGAAAACTTTCATCAACACAGACTACATAATTTTTCTACAATCATGACATTTTTGTTAATGAAAACATTATCTTCTTCAAACTGACTGGGTAAGCATATATGCATGTTAATAACTTTCAGATTGATTGAACTATTGCTTTAATATTCAGGGGATGTTTGTTCTTTTACCTAGGCCTCTAACTATCTAAAATTGCTGAGGAGAATTATTTCTTCTTTTAAAGTATATAGTAATTTTTAAAATTATTTTTTATTTATTCATCTCCCATATATTGCATCCCAGACACACTCTCCCCTCTGTCCAGTCTTCCATTGTCCCCAAACCTCCTCTCTCCCCCAGATCCACTCCTCCTCCATTGCCCTTAGGAAAAGAACAGGCCACCCAGGGATATAAATTTAACAAAGCTTAATAAGTTACTATAGTTTATTAGGCACAAACCCTCATATCAAGGCTGGATGAAGCAACCCAGAGGTTTTCATACACAGTACAAAGAGTTAGAGACACCCTCACTCTCACTGTTAGTGTGTCTAACACTAACCTCAGTGTGACAACCATAAAATATATGCATAAGACCTAGCACAACCCCTTGTAGGCTCCACAACAGTCACTCCAATCCCTAGCAGTCTCTATGAACCTTGGTTAGTTGATTTTGTGGGCTCTTTTCCTCTGGTGTCGTCTTGCTCTCTTCCACTAGTTCTGGATCTGATCACATCAGTTGCCGGATGAAGCCTTTCTGATGACAGTTGGGCTAGGTACTAATATACAAGTACTGAACAATATCATTAGGAATCATTCAATTGATATATTTTTGTTGTTATTTTTGTTGCTTTGGCAGTCATCTTGGTTCTATTCTAAGCCTCTGGTTTATCCATCCTCTGGTTCCTGGTCATCCAGGCAGTGCCTGGTGAGCTACCTAGTGGTATGATCTTCAAGGCTGAGCAGTCATTGATTGGCCACTACCACAAATTCTGTGCCATTGTTATCCCAGCTCATCTTTCACACAGAAAAAATTGTAGGTTGTACGTTTTTGTGGTTGGGGTGATGTCAAGTCCCACAACTGGGAGCCTTACTTGTTTACAAAAGATGAACAGTTCAGGCTCTCTATCCCACATTGCTAGAAGTCTTTGTTAGGTGTTACGGGAGGTTGTTCCTTCCTGCCGGCTCCATCCCACCTGCCGCCAGTCTGGGCCCACAGCCGTACCAGCCCCAAGTAACACTCAGAGACTCTGTATTTGATACAATCCTGTTGGCCAGTTACCATTATTGTTAATGGGCTAGCTCTGTCTTAATTATTAACCCATTTCTACTTATTTAAGTATTTCCATGTGGTCGTCTTATCAGGGAGCCGCGGCAGGCGTCCTGCTTCTTCCCTGGGCTACAGCTCGACTCTTCCCTACTACTTCCTCTTTCCTCCCTCTAGTCTCCTAGCCCTGCATATCTAGTTTTCTATTGGCCAACAGGGCTTTATTAATTAGTATGAGAAACATATATACAGGATAAGATCTCCCATCAGTTAGGCAGTCCCCACTGCAGTAGTATTCTACATGGGCTCCAAATGTCCCACAATTTCTGTAGTCTCTCCCAGCACTCTCTCTCTCCAGCTTTCTTTCACTGCAACCACACTTGTTCCCACCCACCCCATTTCTTTAAAATCATCAATTGGGCTTCCATGCATTTGAGAATGTGTACAATGAGACTACTAAGAAAATTAAACCCATAAGCAGTTGAGGGAATACAGGAAACATATAACCTCTGCATTTGTTCTCCGTTGTTAATTTTAAAATATGTGTCTTTAATTATTTTGTGTTTGTATGAAGAAGGGGTGATCTTGCCACTGTCAATACAGAAATGTGATAACGGACAAAGTGAAATTTAGGTTAAAAGATCAAACACTTGTTCATTGGTATCATCCTTGTTGAGTTTCAGTAGTCATGTTGGTGACATGTTATGAGTGTAGTTTCTTTATTACCAGCAAACTCCCTGAGTTCCTGGCTTTTACAATTGTTCCACCAAGAGCATACCGATTAGTTTCCAGTGCTAAATGAGCATTCCTGACACCATACATTCAGGTATCATTATACAAGCTGAACACATTGTGTTTAGGAATATATATGTATATGCATGCATATATAATTTTGCATGCAATAACAATTAGTTTTCTAGAAGCTCAAGAATTTGAAGGAGACTAGAAAAGGTTTTATGGAAGTATTTGCAGAGAGAACAGGAAATGAGTAAATTTGTAATTAAATTATAATATGAAATAAAAAATCAAATATTTAAAATTCTAAAGCAACTTGTTTTGCATTTTACCTCTAATAGCTTAATAGTTTAATAATGGAGAGGTCAGTTGTCTACTACTTGTTATTCACTCTGAAAGAAAGAATTAAGATGAAACAACTTTGAGATCATTGTAAGTTAAAACATCTCTACAAATGATAACAAATGAAATAAGTATGCTGGATTTGTATTTTATTATAACAAATATAAAACTAACATACAATACATATCTCATTTGATAAAACATTTGAAGGAGCTTTACTAGTAGATATCAAAGAACTTTTGAAAACAAGAGCATTTTCCTAAAATGCTAAATAATTTCAAGAGGGATTCAATGTCTGCAATATATTTTCAGCATTTCAAAAGATACGTTACTCATTCTACTCTTTCAAATATATTCTAACAGGTTGTTCAATTCTGTTTACTCAGTACTGTCCTCACACTAATCAAAATCACTCTTATCACAATTATAGCTCAAATTGTGGAGAGTCAGAATTGTTCTGATTAAATTATTGTCCCTATTTGCCAAATTTGTTGCTAAATAGAGATGGTTGGCCATTTACAGTTTCACATGCTCTACACTGAATTGATGGACCACCACAGATGCATTCAGCTTTGGCCACCATTGCTGTTGCATTTGATCAAACCATTTGCTACTTCCTTACATCCAATTTATATTCTGGAAGATTTCTTCATGGAGGATTCTATAATGTTAGTTGCTGGAGTTGAGTTGGCCTAAGTCCAAATGAGGCATTTAAACAAAATATCATAAAATGGTTAAAAATAAAACCATACTCTTGCTGAATAGCTAAATTTAGGAACGTAGGAACTATTCCATTGTTCATGATTTGTATATGTGTCAACATGTGTTACTAGTGTTAATGAGATCTTTGGTTCTTGAAAGATAGGCCGGAGAGACATTTTTTCCATATCTAAGATTAGTTTAGTAATTAGTTTTATATTTATGTGTTTTTTTTAATGCATGTGTGTTTTGTCTGAATTTATAAATGTACAAAAACGGCCTATGGAAGTCAGAGGGTGCCACTTGATCCCCAGGAAATAATGTTGCAGATGATTGTGAGCCAACTTGTGGTCCCTAAAACCTAATGTGGGTCCTCACCAAGGGCAATCAGTGATGCTAATCACTGAACCATCTCTCCAGCCTCATATATTATCTTTCACCCATTAAATTAAGGTAATTTTGAAGGTTGGCTGTGCTGAAGGACATGACCACAGGTTCTCACATACTGAGTACTATGCTGTCATTCATTTTTTTAAATTCTTTTATTGCAGATAATTTTTTTGTCCAAAGTGTACTTTTGCCTAAAATAATCGAATCTGGTTGTGGTTTCTCCAAAGCCAATACCCTGTGTTCTCTTTGTGTCACTTGCCAGTCAGATATGTCCCTGCTGCTGCAGTAAATTGCAGAAGCTGTGCTCCAATGCATTCTTAGAGCTCGACTTGCTGCCTGTTCTGTCTGTGATCAGTCTTCATTGAGCTGAACAGTAACTGCCAATATTGAACAAGCACACTTTCTATCAAGCATTGTTATTGGAATAAGATGATATGCACTCACTCAGTCACCATGTTATGTGTTAAATCCAGTTTTGAAAAGTTTTTCCTAAGGTTTCTTTTCAAAGGCATTTCAAAGTTAGGAAGTGAAGGGCAAAATCCTTTTTTTATTCCAGATATCAATTTTTGAAACCCAGTTATCAGGAAGGCCTTAAATAAAGTGTGTATTATATATAAATGTTTCAATCATGGTTCATTTTTACAAAAATAAAAATGGAAGGTCACAAGTGTTTTATCTGATTGCCCTTGGAAATGCAGAACTCTATATTAGATTAGGAAATCGTTTCCCACTCTATGGCAGTTTGAAACACATGTAGTCTCTAAAGGCCTGTGCCTATACAATATAAATGGCCTTTGTACAAGGCCATTCAATCCATGTTTGATTATTCATAATGAAAACAAAGAAAATGTACACAAAGACAGAGACATATTTCAAAATAATGATACAATTGCATTGGAGTACTGCAATGAATAACAAGCTGTGGTTATTATTGACCATGGCAATATCCATTTAAAAAGAAACATTTATTCGCATGGATATTAAGCCTTTACATGCAGAAGTGTAAATATCTTCCATTTTCCAACACAGTCTTTTAGTTAAGAATATGGATTCCTAAATATTTCTAAAATTCACAACTTTTTCTCTTTTCTCTCCAAAATTCAGCCTTTGATTGTTTCACCCCTAATTAGGGGTAGGTGAAAGAAAATGGTAAGCAATATACTATCTCCATTCATACTCTTGGTATTACTCATCATGTGGTTGAAGGTTTTCCTATGTAGCTTAGATTGTGCATAAGTCAAATCACTTTCAGAAACTGATATTGTATTTCTATCAGTTTTCATTACTATGCATTATTAGTTTTTTAGCACAATTAATAAATTGTGATGATGTTTGTGATAAAAGTGATGATGTTAATCTACTCATCTTACCCAAGCAACTGAGATTTAATATGTGTAAATGGCATGATAAAAATTCAAAGCAGAAAAGAAACAAACACCCATAACTAAACACTGAGTTGAATTAGAATCCAGATGAAAAGAGAGAGGACAAGACCAGGTTGCAGAAACACACAAAGACAGCTGACAGAAAAAGTAGGAGATAATGGGCCCATCTTGGGACTTACTCAGACCCCCTGAATATGGGTCTTAGCTAGAAGGACCTCAGACAGCAGAACCAGGATGTATTCCTGGTGCACAAAAGGACCTTGAGGACACATCCCCCATTGAGGGATACTCCCTTAACCTAGAGATAGGAGAGAAGTCCTAATCCTTACTTCAAATGACTTGACAGATTTACATGACCCCACCTGGATAGCATAGCCTTATATGTAGAATGTGGATGGGGGAATGGGAAGGGAGGGTGGTCGAGGTGCATGTGAGGGGGGAAAGAGGGTAAGAGGGAGGGAGGGAGGGGAAACTGGGATCAACATGGAAATTTTTTAATTATATTATTAATAAAAAATTTAAAAACACAGTAGATGGAAAACAACATCGTAGGTGAAATTCCAGGCTTAAACATTTTTCACATAATTTTAATAGCGCTATTCAAGTGTTTTCTCACTGTCTCAAAATATTGGCATATGTGAGAGTAAAACAAACATACTTAGTGATATCTAACTAAAAAATCAAATATTTCAAAACTTCTTTTGGTCTATTTAACCAGGACTGCCCTCATGAGAAGTTTATTTAAGATTAGAAGAAACATAATCACATATAATGAAATGACATACTATGATGTGGGGTGTTGAATACTTCAAAAGGAAATACTGAAATTAAGTTGAAAAAGTGTAGCTTTGCTCTTATCACTCATTTGGCAATCACCCAAACGTATTCAGTGACTTTTGTGTTCTAACCACAATAACAAAGCAAATTTAAATAAGTATTCCTTGTCACAAATGTGATTTAGGAATTGTGTGTGTGTGTGTGTGTGTGTGTGTGTGTGTGTGTGAGTGAGAGAGAGAGAGAGAGAGAGAGAGAGAGAGAGAGAGAGAAGACAAAATTGCAATGGAGCAATTCTGAGGGGTAGCTGTGAATTTGGTAAGTTACCATTTAATAACAATTTTTACAAGCTTATTAGAGTTCAGTTTTTGGAGTTCTTGTCTAAAGCCAATCTGTATCTTTGCTTTGAGCCTCTGATGAGGTAACACATTGTGACTGGAATTTATTGTGGGTCAAAACTCTTTATCTGGTGTCCACAAAGTGTAAACAGGGAAGAGGATAGACTCTCACAAGGATCTTCAAGAACAATACACAAAAATATTAAGAGCTCTCACTTTGTTCCACACTTTAAAATTCCTACCATGTCCCAAAGTTGTCATTCTAGAGTTGAGCCTCTCACTCATAGTCTCTTTGTATATATTTGACATCCTAAACATACTATATTATTACTGGGGGAAAGAAATGCAAACACAGCTTGATGCTACTCAAGGAGCTTGAATTGGATCCTTGAACATGAACAGGTCTATAAATGGTTTTACATCAGGAAAATCACAACTGAAAATGCCCATTTTTTTAAGTGTCTTCAGGTCAAAATTCAAAGGAACAATGTTTTATCTGTGGTATTGTTAGTATCTTATTTTGCATCCAAAGCATACTTTGTCTCTAAAGTAAAATCTTACCAGTAATATAATCAGAAAAGTAATAAAAGAAAAGAAAATGAAGAAAGGAAGGAAGGAAGAAAGAAAACATGCCATCAAGTCATTTCTTAGACTATGATTTGATTACTGGCACTCCCTTTCCACAAATTCATATAAAATTAGAGTTACAATATTACCTAAAGGAGGAGAAGTGATTTGTTTTGTCCTTGCAGGCTGAAGTTCTGTTCACTTTTTACATTCAGAAATGTTAGCAGGGAAGATATCCAATTCCTCCTAGATTTCTACTTAGGGTTTGGGAGCTTACTTCTATCTAAAATCTCATAAGGAAGCTAAGTACAGTTACCAAATCCTAAAGATAGTTCATGTCCCCTCATCTCTCTACCCATGGTTAATGATCTTGATACTACAAAGAGTTTAATCCCATGCCTATTTGTTTTTCCTTACTGTATTCCACATTCAGCTCATAATCATCTCTAAGAGAAATACTATGAAGTTTTATAAAATGTGCTTTACAATTATACTGAGTAATTTGAAATGTGCTCTATAATAAAATAGGTGAGAAGCAAGAACTCCTAAGAAGAGGTAGCACACTAGATTATCTCAAGTATCATAGTTCATTTTGGGCTGCTCAGCTGCATAGCCTGAGACTGAGTGGTGTGGACAGACATTCTTGTACTGCCCCATTATGCGGCCATACAGTCCCAAATAAACACTCAGAGGCTTATAATAATCATAAAATGTGTGGCCAATGTCTCAGGATTCTTATGGGCTAGCTCTCTCTTAATCACTAATCTATTTCTATTAATCTATGTATTCCTATGTGGTCTTAGCTTACCAGAGAATGCCAGAATGCCCTACCTTCTTGGTAACTACTTGGCATCTCCCTGGTGACTTACTCTTGTGTTCCTCTTCCCAGAATTCTCATAGTCAGGTACCCCTGTCTATACTTCCTGCATGGCTGCATCCTGCCTGTCCTCTGGCCAAAACATCTTTTATCATCAACCAATAAGAGAAACATGAATTCACAGTATAAAGAAGAATATCTACCATCGGATTAGTTTATAATGAGCAAAAGTATATGGAAGTCAGCTAAGACAAAGACCAAGGCTGCAGTACCTGGGAACTGGCTTAGTGTCTAATCATTGTAATTGGTTGGCAATGGGAGAATGTTGTAAAGGAGCCCTCTTTCTAAAGCTTTAAATTGAGGACTTAATCCCATGTGTAACTGCTGAAATTTTGTGACTTGATGAACTCTTTCCATCACTCCTAATTATATTTCCATATGAGGTTCACACAAGACAAAGATAGAAAGGATGGCTCTTAGAATAATAACTTCTGGAATATGTGTAATGAAATATTTTCATTTTTAGTTTGTGTATTGTGTTTCAAATTTTACATAAACCACAGTAATTAAAAGTAAATGCTTAGATTAAAAAAGTCAAGTGAAGGAACACATTTATTTTATGTGTTTTTATGTTGTGTTGAGAAAACAAATAAGTTCAAAGCAATAAAAATTGTGATCCCTGTGTATGTTAGCCAGTTTTATGACCCTGTTACAAATCCCTAACATGAATAATTTAAATGGCATTGGATTTAATTCTGTTCATGTCCATTGCCTTTGTATGGATTAGTATAGACTTACTGTACATGTCCCAAAGTTGGTAAGGCCACATTGAAGAAAGAAAGGTCCTATCTACTCTCTAAGAGCAACAGTGGCATAATTTTGAAAATTACTGTAAATCAATATAGTTTTTACTCACAGACTGGAAAATCCCTCAGAAACTACAATGTCTATTTTTTTTCTAATGCCACCATAATATTAAAACATAAATAACATGAAGTGAAAATGGATTTAATTCCATTCCAATTTTTAATATTCCAAGGGCAACAGTATTGGCCCCTAATATGATGAAAACTAATAATAAAAAAGAAATGCAATAATATCATTAAAGATTAATGAAAGCCTGGGGATAGAGCTAAATTTATAAAGTACTTTCCTTGGTAGCACATGAAGACCTAAGTACATTCTTTAGAATCACATTAAAAACACAGAATCCAGATTTATCATTCCAACCCTGAGAAGGCAAATACAAGCAGATGCCTAGGCTTAGTTGACCAGCAAAGCTAGTCAGCCTAACAAGTTGCAAATCACTGAATTAAGCCTTGCTTTTAAAAATGTGGATAGCTCTAGAGCAATTATAACTTGGATTGTCCTGTCTTCCTCATACACTCATATGTACACATGTACCTACACATACATACCAACATGCACATGAATATACACACAAAAAAAACATATAAACATGGACCGAGTTTTATACATACACTGTTCATGCTACTCTCTGTTGGGTCACGTGAACACACTATGTTCTTCCAAACCATACTGTGCCCTGTTTTTCTCTAATCATCAGAGAAGCAGTTATTTAGTTTTTTACAGAGACTGAAAACATTTATCATGTTATAATCAGAAAATACCGGAACATCTGATGAATGTCTGAAGTAACATACTGCAATGTAAAATGTATTTTCTTCTAAATGAATATTCTAATATATTGTTTGATTCTACTCTGCATCTCATAGGATCTTTAAATTTCAGCTGGTTAGACATGTTTCAGTACACCCTATGGATGTTAAATTCCATATTTTTCTCATGGTAATTTTTCATAGGAAATATCATTAGTCAAAGGAATAATGAACCAAATGGCATGATTTCCATTCAATTTTTTTATGGCATCCAACAATGTTTCATTCCCAAAATCAGTATATTAAGAGTGTGTATGAAAGCAAACCTGATGCTGGTGTATTTTCAATTTAGAAGTGAAAATGTACATGCATACATACATTATAAAATATTTTACTATTTAGCAATAATGTCTGGCTCTGGGGTTTTGGTACATTGTCTACGTTTTCATGGTTTAGTCTTTGTCATATCTTAATTTAGTAAACCTCCTGATGCACAATAGTTTATATTCACTGCTATGATGCAAAGTATTTCTGTGATGTCAGTTGTAAGGCATGCTTAGTATTATCAGCATGTGGTAGCAAGATGATGTAGGTGACAGTAGCCCAATAGAATGATTGTAAGAAAACCTGAGAGTATTCTATAGCAAGAAGGATAAAGAAAGGCTCTGTATGCATACTCAAGCTCTTTAGTTTATTGATTAGGAAAAAGTATTGCAATTGGAAATATTTGTAATGACTCCCTGTAGTTGTAGCTACCTCATGTCAAAGTCAAAACTGGAGTTTTCAGATTCTTGAGCACTGGCAGGAAGTTGGTTAAATGGCATAATAAAAATGCAGCTCAAGAATTAAAGACAGGCATTGCTGTTTTACAGCTAGATTATCATTTATTTAGCATAATCATAAAATTTCTATAAAGTGTCAGCCAAATAACATCTACGACACTAATTATTGATGTATCTATTACCTAGGGATGACACATTGAAAAAACTGACACTTCTAGAGGCAGGAGTTCTCAGACACATGTTACAGGTACAGTTAGCTGTGGTACTTTGGGCACGTTAAACTATGAGAAAAGGAGTCATATAATTATTATTTTAATTGGAAATAAAATTTATGTACATGATTTCATTCACTAATAGAAAGTACTTAGTATGTCTCCCTTTCAGTACATAAGGAGCTAACCTACAAAGATATATAAGAACAATACCATTCAATAATTAATATTTATATTTAGAGACCACCTATAGTCCCATACAGATTCAGGATATGTTGTAATTTATTTTTAACTTTTTTTCTCAGACACTGTGTCTAAGTACCTAGTACATTATTAAAATGATTTAGCTGGTTTGGGGTATAGAAAAGAAAAATAAGACTAGAAAAGTAGAATTCCTGGGCCAGTGCTTCATTTTGTTAATTTTTATTAGTCAGTATCAAAGAACCAAAATTCACTAATGTATTTTCTGATGTTAAATAGTTTTTAGTTGTCAGTAATTAAAAAGCCAGTTGCTGTTGTTTATATAGGAGCCATGGCTAATATTTTTGAATACAATTGTCTTCAAGTCTAGATATGATGATACATACATACCCATCATCCCAAATTGTTGGAAGGCAGGAGTCTTGCAAATGAGTAACCAACTTCTGCAATTTCTGTAGACCCTCTGTCAAAATAAACAAGGAACAAAAGGTGAACTTCTTAAAATGAAGTCAGTTCTGTCTTGTCAGCTCTCAGGAATTTCAGTGTCATGGTAAAACACAGTATAACTTTTTGCTAGGATGTGAATGATGTGTGTGAAAATATTGTTCATATTACAAGCAGAGAATCAATTGCTGTTCACCTGATCATACACCTGAAAACAAATTGTATACATAAGTAGTTTTTAAAAGTTTGCACATAGATATACAAACTTTCTCTGTTATTTTGAATGTTCTCAATTTATTTTATGGAGAGTAAAGGCTTTATTCCAGCTACATTTCCATATCACAGTTCATCATCAAAGGAAGTCAGGGCAGAAATTCAAGAAAGGCAGGAAACATGAGTAGAAGAGAAGAGGCCATGGGGAGGTGTGGCTTAACTGGTTTGTACCTAAAATGTCTTGCTGAGCCTGCTTTTTCTCAGTATCCAGGACCACCAGCCCCAGGAGTATATCAGCCACATTGGGATGAGCCCTCTCTCCCTCGTCAAGAATTAATGCTCTACAGGCATGCCTACAGCCCCACCTTATGAAGGCATTTTCTTTTTTCTTTTTATTTCGTCTTCCCTCATGAAACACATCTGGTCCTCAGCCTCCCATCCCTCTACTACTGCAGGCTACTTCACCTCACCTCTGCCCCAGATCCATCGCTGTTCCTTTTCTCTTCAGTAAAGAGCAGGGCCTCCTGGGGAAATCAACCGAAAAATGGCATACCAAGATGCAATAAGAATAGACACAAGCCCTCATATCCAGGCTGGAGGTAAAGGGTCCCAAGAGGAGACAAAGAGTTGGAGACACCCCACAATCCCACTGTTAGCAGGTCCCACAAAAAATGCAAACTCATAACCACAGCATTCCCACAGAAGATTAACGCAGAAGCGTGTTGCCTCTGTGGTTGTAGCATCAGTCTTTGTGGTCCTCCGTGAGCAGGGCTTAGCTGATTCTGTGGGCCATAGTCTCCTGGTGTTCTCCAACCCTCTGACTACCGCTTTTCTTCCTCCCCTTTTCTGTGGGCTTCCCTGAGTTCCACCTAACGTTTGCTGTGGGTCTCTGTATCTGCTCCTGTCAGCTGCTGGAAGAACCCTCTTTGATGATAAATAGGAAAGCCACCGATCTGTAAGTATAGTTGAATATTGTTAGTAATCATTTCATTTACTTTATTTATTTATTTATTTATTTATTTATTTATTTATTTATTTATTTATTTATGTCCGTTATGTTAGGTTCAGTCCACGGTCTCTGAGCCATCCAGGTTCAGGTTCATGGAAAAAAGGTTCAGGCATGGGCTTCCTCTTGTTCTGTGGGCCTCAGTTTAAGCCTTTCCTTTGTTGGCCTCTCCCACAAGTTCTGAGCTACCATTGCCTTGGCTCATCTTTTAGGAAGTATAGGCTGTGGGTTGGGGATTTTGTGTCAGGATTGGTGTAGCAGTCCCACCACTGACAGCCTTGCTTTGTTAGAGAATATGGCTTGTTCAGGCTCCATTGTCTACATTTCTAGGAGTCCTCGTATGGGTCACCCTCACAGTTTCCAGGAAACTTACACTGCACTAGGTTTCCACATTGCCTTCCACATGTCCCACTATTCTAGTCATCTCTCTGCTTACTCTCTTTCTCTGTGCTCCCTTTCCCATATGAACCCTCCTATTCTCATCCATACCCACACCCAGGCTACCACAAAAGCTATCCTAGTTCCCTTTCCCAGTAAGACCCATGTTCCCTTCCACATACACCCTTAAGCCCTCTTTGTTACTTAGCATCTCTGGACCTGTGGATTACAGCATGGTTATTCTTTACTTTACAAATAATATACATTTCCAATCGAGTGCATGTAGTAAGATATCCACCCCAACTATACCTGTTTCACTGACTATGACCTTTGGGGTGTGGGTACAGGTGCAGGCGTGAGGTAGGGGTACTAGGTCTGGAGTCCTGGACCCCAGATCTCTCTTGCTTCCTGGTCGGATACAGGAAGTATCTGGAAGCATCTTTGGGATGGGAACCTGCTGGCGGTCATCTGTTTCTGGTGATAAGTGACTTCTCCCCAAATAAGCATCCATCAGCCTTTAATCCCAGCTCTAGGGAGGCAGAGGAGAGTAAATATCTCATTACAAGTACATATTATGTTTGTCTTTGTGGGTCTGGCTTACCTCACTCAATATGTTTTTGTTTCCTAGTTCAATCCATTTGCTTGCAAATTTTATGATGTCATTTTTTTCTAACAGCTTAGTAATACTCCACTGTTTCTTTATGCATCCCTTACATCTAGGTTATTTCCAGTTTCTTGCTATTATGAATAAAGCCTCTATGAATAAAGCCTCTATAGACACTGTTGAGCTCATATCATAGTAAAGTCCTGATACATTTTTTGCAACAAAGTAACAGTTAATGTATTTGAAAATATATTATGTCAAAAAATTATGTTTTCAAATATACAATATCCAATAAAAGATATATTACATACAATAATAGAAATATGCATTTTTCTGTAAAAACCAGATTATTCACATAATGTCAGAATTTTTAATTGTTTGACAGTGCATTGTGTGAAAATAAGTGTTTGGTAAATTATAAAAGAAATACAAAATTCTGTATATTATTGACATAAAGGTTAATTATACTTCTTGCTACCTTCTGGAACAAAGGAAACAGCTGCCAGTTTGGTTGAAGCTTTGCTTTATAGACTTGAATGGTCACATTTTAATTAATGGCTATACCCTGCATTTACTAGAAGGAGAGAGAATTAATACATAAGGCATTCATCATGCTTTCACAGGAAATGAAAATCACCAGATAGTATAGAGAGCACAGTATATTCTCAGGAGCCAGGTAATTTGTCTACAAGGAATGAAGAAGGGGTTGTGTTCCCAGGGCTCAGAGTTGTGTAATCCTCTGGCCATGTTGCAAATGATACCAATTCAATTGCCGTAAATGTTGGCTCAGGGCAATCCATCTTTATGCCACTTAATTGTCTACACTATAAACCCTTGGCTTTTAACTAAAACAATTACATAAATGTACTAGTGAAAGAACAAGCTGATTGCATGATTTGAGGAAAGAACCAAGCACCAAGGATTATTGACATTTTTAATTAATGATAGGAACTATTGGAGCAGTTTGTTTTGATACAGGGTGAATAAGATTTTTAAAAACTAAACAACCAATTCACAATATTTTACGTGACTGAACTCTGAAGTAGAATGCATTTGGCTCTCCTATACACAGCTGACATTGCAAATACACAAATTCTTAAATAGTCAACTTATATTGCCCCAATATCTATTTTTATTTTACTTTGGGGACACATTCAGGAATTGGAGAAAAGAGAAAAACTTAACATAAACCAGTTAAAATCATTCTGTTTGGACATTTTGACGGTTTGTTGTCTCATCACAAGCATCATTCCACCTCCTCAGGCACCTGGAAGAGGACAGCTGCGAGGTCGAGGCTTACCAAGATCCTGCCTCACACAAGTGAACAAGCAAATAATAGGCACAAACTTAAACTAAAAAACAACTTAAATGCTGGATATACAGGTCAGTGGTAGACCATGGCAAACTTGCATACATAACAGCAGTAACCCTTAGGTTTAGCTCCCAGAATGGGAAAAGAAACACCAAAATCCAACAAACAAAACTCAACAACAATAAAATTCAACAATTTTTTTTTTCCATTGGGGACCAAAGAATTGAATGGGAACCATTAGTAACTGAAATTTTCATCTGCTATGGAACAGGGTTATCAGGCCTGTTACTGAATATGGTGCCAGAGGCCAAAAGGTAAATATGTGACAATTTACACCTGTTAAATTGTGTATGTATGTGTCTGAGACAGGCAGACAGAGAAACAATGTGTGTGTGTGTGCATGTGTGTCTTTGTGTGTGTGTGCGTGAAAACATGTGTGTGCATGTGTGTGTGTATGTATGTATGCATGTGTATGAGTGTGTTTTCATGTGTAAAGATGTGCATGTGTGCTCACCTGGATACCAGTGCTGGATATCTGCATATTTTCATAAATTTCTTGTCCTTATATATTTACTTAGAGAAAAAGCTTTTTATCAGAGCTGTAACTTTCCATTTCAGCTAGACAGGATGTCCACCGAGTGCTCTGGATTCACCTGTGTCTGCTCACACAGTAATTGGTTTCACAGATGCTGTTCCTGGTCCTTTGTTTTTAAAAGCACAGGCTTCAAACTTAAGTAAGTAACCCTCAGGCCTTAAACAGCTATAGGCGTGAGTGCAGTTATCTAATAGGCAGTTATGTATATAAATAAGACTGAATGATGATTCTAAAATATTATTGTACACATTTGGGAGTATAAATCACATAGATAGTCCTACAATTTAAGAGTCCTACAATTTCATTAAGTAATCAGGAGATGATCATAGATAGAGGGAAATGAAAAGACATTTGGTATTATTTATGTGAGGAATTTAGATATATAAATACTAGGCAAGCAAAAATAAGAAAAAAACATACTAGAAAACCAGAAAACATACATGCACACATACATGCACAATGATATTCTGACTAACAATTTGTTTAATGTGTATTAATTCTTATTCATGATTTCTTTTCTCTTTAGTTGTTATGATTATTTATCATTTGGAGTTATTTTACTTTTACAAAATGCCAGTAGCATTATACAATTATTTTAAAAAAGAGGCTAAGAATTTGAAGAGGAGGAGTATATAAAAGAGTTTAGAGGAATGAAAAAAAGGTAGAAAGTTGTAATTACAATTTCAATAAAATAAAATACATCAAGAAATAAAAAGTAAAGAGCTATTAGGTAGACAATGTTGCTACCAGAAACACAGTTTATTAAATGAAAATCACGTAGCTGTCTACAGTTCAATATATGATATTGATATTCCCCTTTCTCTATCCTCCTGAAATACATAAAACGATATTGCTGAAGATAACACATTCTTTGGTTGCAGAACATAGAGAAAGCAATGTCAAAGCAACTGGAAAACTTCTTCCTGTTGGTTAGCTTTCATAGTGCCTGAAAGTGCTGTGTAGACCAGTGTGGGGGATAAGGACACCAGTGGTTTTACCCAGTGGTAGACCTGGTAGGCAAGATGTTACAAATGGAGTAATACCATCAGTGATCTACTGGGATGCTTCTTTCTGTTTGAAATTGAAGCCTGCACTACAAAGTGGGTTTTCATGCTCGATGACGCACTTCTAGTAAAAAGTCAGTGGCTCTGGATGTCATAAGGCCCTAGGTTTAATCTATGAATGCCATTTTGTTGATCTACTAATGTCATTTTGTGAAATGTACTAAGTACTCGGTTTTATACCTATAATATTTGGCTGCTCCCAATACTGGTCAGAGTATTGTTTCTTTGTAGCAGTCAGTAGTCAATAGAGAGATGCATAAGTTGTCCAAGTGCTGAGAATAAGAGGCCGAGTTCTTAGTCCTGCCTAGTTCATCTTTATTGATCTCTCTCCCACTTAAGGCTCAGGGAACATCATCAAAGAAGAAACAGAGAATAGAAGAGGAAAGGATAGGGCAGAGTGTGTAAAGCACTGTCCTCTGTATGCAGCTGTCACAATCATCAACTCACAGGGACAGTAGTAGTCTGCAGAACATCTGGTCAATATCAAAGCAGTCAAAACTCCCAGAATACTTAGAGTAGATGATTTGTGGTCCCCACTCTTTACTGAGTAACTATTGCCAATTGACAGTTGTTAAGGGAGTAGTCATCATTCCTTCTAGAGGATGTGACTACTGGTAGGCTGGTAGGTTGCCCAGTTCCTACCCCTACACTCATGCACATAGAAGAGGCAATAATTGGAATTAGTTAGTCATCAAACAAATTAACAAAAATGAAGTTCAGGTGAGGATATCTTGCTGAGGGCATACAGGGATTTGGAAAATCTAGGAAATAAGGAGAAGATATGATCACATTTTATTGTATTCATACATGAAATTATCAAAAAGAAAGAAAACATTTGAGAGTGAATTGAGTTTGTTTTTAAACACAGTATCTTCTTTAAGATGTGACGTATCTTCTTTAAGACCTGTAAGTGGCTCTTTTCCACTGTTCCTCTGAAGGGGCAGACAGGACTTTTTCTACTTCTCTCCTTATGTCTCTCTCTCCCTCCCTTTCTCTTCTTTCCCACTTGAATTTCTAATAAAACTGTATTTCTGTCTATTCAATATATAAATCCTATCACGATAGTGAATGTATTAGTTACTTACCTCACATTCTCATGTATTGAACCATTCTAAAGCTCATTGAATTAAATTACTAAATGCTATCTCATCATAAGGCAAGTGGGCTCTGAGTGTGATGCTTTTTCTGAGTGTTCTAATTTTAGGCTTCTCACAGACTGTTGGCAATCCAAGACTTTACTTAGAAATGTCCATATTCTTGATTCCTCTTGCATGATAATATCTTTTTGAGTTCTTAAAGGTTGATAGGGTGATTTCCTAATCACAAATTTTTGACTGGTGATCTGTGTCTGGTAATTCTTGGTAAAATTTATTTTCAACATAATTTAAATACATGGGAATTCTTAATAATCCCAGTAGCATATGTGAGTTCTAAAACCCAAAATTAATTAACATTGGATTGTCTTTTAAAAACAATAAAATACGAATAGATTTTTAACATCATGAATGTAAATAAAGTTAAGATTAATTCACATCAATACAATTTAGCTCAGTTCAAAATCCATTTAATTGAATGATTTTTGAAAAGTAGCAAACATCTTTTATATAAGATAACCATTTCAACTGTAAACACAAAAATCAATGAATGTTTTTAAAAGAACAAAAATACTTGTTCTGAAATATTACTAGGAATATGCTTTTCAAAACTACTTTCAAATAGACTAGGATTATACTAACAATGCAATTATTATACCTGCAAAAATAGTTTGAGGGTAAAGTATATAGATATTTAAAGTATTTCACTGTGAATTTTTAATATGATTTATGGCTTTACTTATAAAGTTTGTGAGGATTTTCATTGACGTTGTATAACAACATTGCCTATATGTTGATCTAGCAACACACTAATTCAAGATAAAAGATTCTTGTTAGTTTTCCAGTACACTTTGCCTGGTGGATTCTTTTCTTTAATAATTGGTTTTCATGATCTGCTATGATAAAGAATTATCACCAATTGGTGCTTTAAAAGTAAGAGTAGTAAAGGCCATTACACAGAGGCAAAGCATTAGAGCTTCATGGTTGGGCTATAACAGAAAGGCCCCAAAGGCAGATAAAAAGCCCAGGTTTTATATCATTTTATTAAGAGCCACTGAATTTAAAATGGAAAAAGGGCCAGCAACAGATTACTCATCACAGCTTAAATAAATTACAGTGTTAATTTCATATTTCTCTAATCACAGATTCATTCAAGATTGTTCTCATTTCACTGCATTCCAGACTGATATATATATATATATATATATATATATATATATATATATATATTTAACTATGTACCCATAAATATGTAAGATTTTTGAAAAAGAAAGTCCACTTTTATTGTAGATGAATCTATAAAATAATAATATTCTGTTTCCTGAAGCACTTAGTCCATAAGGTAAAAATTGTAGATGGTAAAATTCATAATATTAGGTCTTAAATTGAAATGAGAATATAGCAACTTGCACATGGGGATCTTCCTGCAGTAACCATGTGTATGAGTCCTGTGATAAGACCCCAAAGCAGAAAAAAAAACTGATTAAAATTTCAGTTGATGTTGCTAACAATTGTGAGCCTGGAAGGAAGAGAAAGCAGCAGTTTTCAGATAGAGTAACAGTAATAGTCTTAGTCACTGTTCCACCTCTGTGAGGAGAAACAATGAGCATAGTAACTCTTACAATCAAAATGATCCAACTGGAGCTCGCATTCAGAGGTTCGGTCTATTTTAATCATGTGCAGAGAGCATGGAGGCATGCAGGCAGACATGGTGCTAGAGAAGCAACTGAGAATTCCACATTCAAATCGATCCATAATTAGCAGGAAGATTGAGACACTGTTGCTGTCTTGGATTTTTGAAACCCTAAAGCTGGCCCCCCACTAACATTCTTCCTCCAACAAGGCCTCACCTTCTAACCCCTCTCCACTAGCACTACTCCCTTATGTCCAAGCATTCAAATATTTGAGCCTGGAGGGTGGGGAGTTCTTATCCAAACCACCACAGGAAGCAAAAAGAATATTCACTGAAATATAATTGGTGCTTTGTTCATACTTAGTTTCATCAACTAAAAAAGATTGATTTCATATTGCAATATTCACTGTTTTCTTCAATTCCTGTTTTGAAGTTGTGTAGGAGTACACATAACATGAGCCTTTTGTTCCAGAGGCTTTGTATTTGGTGTAGCTGTGATTCACTCATGTTGTCATTATCTATACAATGAAATCTTGTGTGTACAATTATGTCACAACTCCTTTTTATTTTTCTCTCTAGTGAACAGAGTTTCTTATTTCTTTATAATTTATTTTATATGTTTTGGTGTTTACCTGCACAGATACCTGTGCATTGTATGTATCCTGTGCATCTGGATACCATAAGAAGACATCATCAGATCTCTTCCAACTGGAGTCACAGACGGTTGTGAGTTGACATGTGGGTGCTTGAACCTGGGCCCAGCAGAAAAGAGGGAATTGTCGCTAACTACCTTGCCACCTCTCCTACCCAAGAAGAGTGGACATTTAGTAGTTTTAGCTCAATCTCTTATAAAGAGGGATGTTAGGAATTCATTTGTGAATTATAACTAATTAAAAAGTAGACTTATTGTGAAAATGAAGTAGTCAATGTCAATTTTATATTACAAAAAACTATAAAACTACATACTCAAGTGTTTACAATATTTCATTGTCTATCTACCAGAATTATGGTAACATTGTAGTCATTTCATAATATTATTATGAAATATTAAAATTTCATTTTTTGCAGTATCAATGTTTTTCTTTTTCATATTTCAATATTACAAATTGATATTGAAGTTATAGTAGTTTTAAAATTGATAATTTATATGTTACATATTTATTACCCACCTAAGCACAAAATAGTTGCTAAAATATATAGTAACTAGGTGCTTTCACTCTTAAGGACCAAGGATAACATTTAGAAGATGCCTACATAATACAAGGATAACTTCTCTCATTTCAAAATTCTTGTCTTGAACATGTTTATAAAATATATTTTCCAAATAAGGTGATACTTAAAACCTTAATATTTAGAACTTGTTATTTTTTGTTAACACGTTTTAAGTTAACAACAAGGTTGATGGGAGATGTTATTCTGTAAATATGTTTCTCATACTGGTTAATGAATAAAGCACTTTTGGGCCAATGGGAAAGCATGAAAGGCGGGGCTAAGAGACAAGGAGAAAAGAGGAAGTGGTTACAAGGAGTCAGCATATAGAGCCTGGAGAGAGCAGATGCGGCCCGCCTCTCTCCAGTAAGATGAGCCATGTGGAAATACTTAGAATAGTAGAAATGGGTTAATCATTAAGACAGAGCTCGCTGATAAGGAATTAGGAACTGGCCAACAGGATTGTATCAAATACAGAGTCTCTGTGTGTTATTGGGGCTTGTATGGTGGTGGTGAGACCTGGCAGCCGGCTGGGAGGAACAAAGAGTGGGACCAGACGAGCAGAGGGGGAAAAACGTGCTTGTAACACAAGGTCCGTGGTTTTACAGGGTTACAGTATTCTATATTTTATTTTGTTTCTCAGATATACCCTCACATGTATAGTTATGCTCTTTAATGACTAGATGTTGCCATCAACATTAATAATAACAAATAGTCTCTTAACAGTTGTTATGTCTATATGGACATAAATTATTTCATATTACTGTTAAGGTATGACTTAAATATTTAATAAAATAATTGTTAGTGGTTCTATGCTGTACAAAATAATAAGTGTTGGCACATAATTTAATATATATTGGAATTGCTAAGAAAATTTATTTTATATTTTATAATTTATAATAAGTATATATTTATTATTACTTCAAGAGTTCAAGTTTGCAACTAAATTCAAAGGTGGTATTTTTCACATTAATTGTTTGTCTGTAAGGGGCTATGGATTAAAGATAAAATTTCTTTAGGAGACATTTGATTCTACCCACGCTTTCACAATCTGTTATCTTAAAATGCAAACTGATTGAATTCAGTCTCAGCAGTTTCTGTCTTTCAGTGTTTTTGTGCATGTATAATTATATATATTTAAGATGGTATGTTAACCAATAGCCATATTTAGAAGCCTAAGCAATCTAAAAGAAAGGATTTTTATTTATTTTTTTTTAGCAAATAATACTTTGTTTTAGAAATTTATGCAATTTAGTTTATGCCCATTCCTTTCCTGGTTCATACTGCATCAGTCGTGCACAGACCATATTCTTTCAACACAAGTCTGTTTTATCAGCTCTGATTTTCTTGCCTTTCTGCTGCAAGGAACACTGCAATTACTCTGACCAAGCAGGCTCATCCAGAATCATCTCCCCACCATAAGGTAGTTAGTCACATATGCAATGGCTTTTAATTGACAGGCTTGGCGCTTTCATGGATAGGATTAGTTATCTCTAAGACTCCATTGTTCAGTCTACCACAATTAATTTATAGTATATGTGTAACAGATTATATTTCCTGCTGCGAAATTATTTAATTATTTGTTTTTCCTCTAAGTTTTTCATATTAATCTGATGTTTACATTATTTAGTAATTATCTCTTTTTAAAGGTCCAATTCCTTAGGGTACCTCACAATTTCCTTCAAAAGCATCATGGTCCTTAGAGATCCAAATTTCCTGTCATCAGATATCCCATAATTTCCATAAGAAATGACTGTGGTTATGAGCAGCAAGCTTTTATTTTGAACATCGGGATCTTTATATAAGTTATTTTCTCTGCTGGAAATTCTCTAGATTGAACTTTTTCCAGTCCATAAAATTCTATCATCTTCCCAGATGTCCAATGTTTCTCCTTAAGTATGCTCTGCAACTTAGTTATTTTTTATCTCAACTTTTGCAAGTGATTTGCACTGTAAAGTGAGTTCTTCAAGGGTATTCTCAGCATTCCGTTCATCTTTCACATTGTTGTTTGGACAGGGAACGGCCCCATAGAGTCACATGTTTGAAATTTGGTTCCCCTTTGATAGAGTTGTATTGGGAGATTTTAGCACTTTCAGGAGACAGACCCTCTTGGGAGGATGAGGGTTACCAAGATAACTATTGAGGTTTGGTACCCTGGTTCCACTTCCTGCCAATATTCAGCTTCCTGTTCCACCAGGATGGAGAAATGAGACATCCAAGCTGCACACTGCTACTGTCATAGTTCTAACTACCACCATCCATGCCTTCCCACGTGTTGGACAGATCCCCTGAAAGCAACCATGACTTAAAATCCTAGCTCCCCTCCTTGGCTCTGATTGCTAGGTATTAAGTTACAGCAACAAGGAAAGTCATTTGTATATACAAGTGTGTGTGTGTGTGTGTGTGTGTGTGTGTTACATATATACATATTTATTATATATAAATATCACTCATTTTCTAAGGAAACCTAACATTTTTCTGAACTAGCACCAAATTTTAAAAGTCAAATTAAAATAGAAAGTTTCCATAACTGAATTAATTAACTTCATTAATTCAAAACACTTTACAAATTAATAATTTTTTTATAATTTAGTATTTTGTTCATTTTACACACCCACCACAGTTCCCCCTCCCTGCCCTCCTGCCCCTCCCCTTACCTCTCCACAACCCAATCCCATCCACTCCTCAGAAAGGAGTGGGGAGTCAACAAAGCCTTCATTAAAAAAAGAAACATTAACCTCAATACAGACTTAAATCTGTAGTATATATTTACCAGTAAACTAGTCAACTCTTCCTCCTTTTTTTGTATAGAAATGTATTTTGTTTTTATTAGTATATTAAGGATTATACTTTGCATTTCATGACCAAAAATCTTTGTAATCATTGTAAGTATCATAATCTGTTATGGTCTCATGTTTTCAAACTGAGATTGCTTGAATTCTCTTCAAACTTGTTTCCTGACACATTTTTCTTTCTTTTTTAATTAAAACTTTTCAAAGGGGTCAAGACTAGTCTAGGGAACCCCACAAAAACAGTTGACCTGAACAAGAGGAAGCTCATTGACCCCAGACTTATAGCTGGGAAACCAGCATAGGACAAACCCAGACTCCCTGAATGTGGGTCTCAGTTAGTAGGCCTGGGAAGTCTATGGGACATTTGACAATGGAACCAAGTTGTATCCCTAGTACAGAACCAGACTCCAGTGGCCCATTCCCCATGGAGGGATACTCCCTTAGCCTAGAGACACAGAGGAGGGCCTAGGCCCTATTCCAAATGACTTGACAGACTTGGATGGTCCCTCATGGAAGGCCTCATCCTCCCTGAGGAGTGGATCAAGATTGGGATGGTGGGTGTCTTTGGGGGATATGGGAAGATGGAAAGGAGAAGGAACTGGGACCAATATGTAAAATAAGAAAACATATTTAAAAAAAAAACCACCTTGAGTGATGTAAGCCAGACTCAGAAAGACAAACAGTATGTATTCGCTCATAAGTGGATATTAGATGTAAAGCAAAGGATAACCAGACTAAAATCCACAGCTCCAGAGAGGCTAGGTAACAAAGAGGACCCAGAAAGGGACACATGGAACACCATGGGAAAAGCAATTAAATGATATCTACAGGGCAAATTGTGGGGCAGGGGTGGTGGTGGTAAAGGGGATGGGAGGGGAATGAGAACAAAAAGTAATGAGATGACTTAGGCTGGTAGAAATGCAATGGAAGAACAATGAAAAAGTTATCTTCATAGAGAGAACCACTATGGGCTTAAGGAGAAACCTGGAGCTAGGGTCACTCCCCAAGAATCCACAAGAAGGACCCCAACTAAGACTCCTAGCAATAGTAGAGAAGATGCCTGAACTAGCCTACCCCTGTAATCAGATTGATGAATATCCCAACTATCATCATAGAACCCTCATCCAGTAATTGATGGAACCAGATTTAAAGATCCACAACCAAGAACCAGGCTTAGTGGTTCAGCTCTTACATAACAAGCAGGGGAATTTGGGTGTGTTTGTCTTCACCTACATGGAAACTAATCTCAGCGTGGGGTGTGAAGAGCAAGGTATGTCCTAGGCCTGGCCAGCTTAGCCAAATTGGTGAGTTTCACGTTCAGTGAGAGACCCTGTCTCAAAATCTAAGGTAAATACAAATGGAGGAAGACACATAATGGGTACTTCTGACCTCCACTGCACATGCAAGCATATATAATATACACCTACATATGCCCCTACACCCTCAGTATTTGCTCATTGTTTTTATTTTATGTTTTAAATTGGTTTGAACTAGACCTCTACCTTGTCATCAAAAGAAGCACAGTAAGTTTCAGATACTTTAAAATTTTATTTGATAAATTATTAAAGATTAGATACTCATGCATTTACATCTGTATGGGTTTCTTTTTCCAATGTTACTTTCACCACAAAGTATATTTTCAAAATAATTTTGAGAACTTTACAGTCAAATATCACAAAAGTCCCACCTATAAAACTGGTTGTTTAGACATTGAAATCCTGAACTCAGCTCTCTGGAGGAGGGGTTTAAGTCTTTCCTTAGTCTCTCAAGGAATCAATTGTATATAGACTACCTATACCTTACTATTAGGAGAGTGACAACCTGATATGCAATTATGGCTAGTAGCCCAGAGCATAATGCTGGTCTCAAGTGTTCTCTAAACTCTTGAAATGATCTACTTGCTGTAATTTAGAATTTACTGTCGGAGACATTACTTTGGAAACTGACATCATTTTCCATGTAAAAAAATGTAAAGAATAGGTAATTATATTAAATGAACTTTCTTGGTCAAAGACAAATAGCTCAAGGATAACATTTCTTAGGCTATTTTCAGATTTTGAATTATTGGAAAATCGTGTAGTGTTGCAGATTGCAACTTGAACTGCTTGCCACAAATCTTCAGAAGCAAAATGTTTGTCTTTGCTCAGTTGACAGTTGAATGACTGTGAAACATAAAATGCAGTTATATTCTGCAAATTCTTAGGGGTTGCTCAATGACACTTTGTTATCAGACTATGTTAAGTAAAAAGGACTTTTGACTATACCACATTCTGCAGTTATGTTGTACAAATTCCAAGGGGTTACTCACTGACAGTTTGAGTATCAGACTAGGTTAAGTATCCAATTATAGCAACTAGCTGAGCTGCAGTTAGATAGTATACAATGACCCTATTAATATCAATGTCATGGTGACAGGATGGTACACTCTGACCCTACTATCGAGCAGATTAAGAGGAATAATTTATATCTTTCAAGAATTAATTTTCAATATTTTTATATACACCAAGATCAGAGCTCTACATTTCCCACCAGGTTTACCACGCCCCAGGTTGTTTTTGTTGATGTTGTTGTTTGTTTGTTTGTTTGTTTTTCTTTCCTGAGTATCAATCCTGAAATGTCTATCATTTTTTCCCTATGACATAGGGGCCATCCTGTTGAAACACAATCATCTATAGAGATGGTGTCAAATGTCCCAGCTTATGTAGAAGGTTAAGGGCAATTAGCACACCCTGTGGTTGCTTCTATTGACCACACTCATTTCTATTGTTCTCTGGTACTTTTCCATTAGCTTATCCCAGGGCTAAAAACTTTCCAACATTTTCTTGCAGTAAAATTTAATTCAGTTGCTCTACTCTAGTGCATGTCTCTTGAATAAAGTGTCCCTTGTCTGTTTAATTCCATCTGGTGCAGTTTTTCTTTGGCAACTGAAGAATTCATAGCATTTAAACTTCAGTAAATGCTGCCATAGTAATTTCTGCAAACTTGGATGGATGCATTTCCTTGTGCATTCATCTTCCCCCCTGTAAAGTGGTGTGATACATTATATCTAAACATTTTAAAAGTTAATTTTATTTTCAATTATACATATACCAACAGCTCATTAAACAGTAAAATTTTTGTTTAAAATGATTTTAATACATGAAACAAGCAGTAAGCTAATATTTCATGAATTTTAAAATGTTTATTTATTGAATATATAGAGAAATCTGAGGCATACTGCCCATTTTAGTAACTTCCAAAGATTCAGTGAAAACTATTTTCAATTGTGTTGTGCAGAACTATGCTGTCAAATGTCACAGTGTTAGTCTTGCAACACTAAGCCTAAAGATGGAGAAGCTGGACTTACAACTCAATTGATTGCCTAACATGAGTAAATCCCTGGATTCAGCGCTGCAGAAGAACAAAACAAACACCTTTTGAGGGGAGTGATGGGAAAACAGAGTGAAAAGGAAGACTTCAAAGGCAGCAAGGTTAACTTAAGAATATAGCCAATTAGGTAACTGAAAATTTATGGACTCTTTTCTACATATAACAAAACAGAAAAGCAAAAGGAAAAAGTTAAAGTAATATAAAGAGATTCAGACTAGAATAATGCAGTTTGGAGAGAATATATCAAAAAGAAATAGGTGTATGGACTCTTATTCTACTGACAGAGAGACACTGTCTCCATCTCTTTCAGACCTTAACCTGTCTCATTATCTTTACACTTCAGGATTTGTTTGCATTGTGGTATTTCAAAAACAGTAGTGAAATAAAGTTGCTGAAAGCAGTAACAACAGTTATGCTACATTCAAGAGGGTCAACTGAAAGCAAATGGCTATGCATTAAGCATTAAAGCTAATCTAAATACAACATGGGCAGGAGGCTATTAGTGAGCTGCTTTTGTTATTTTAAAGGTTCTTATTGAGAGGGAAAGAATACGAGTATAACATAAATATAAATTATGAAGAATAAGCATTCTTAGAAAATTATTTGCCTAAGCCAAAAGTTGTAGTGAAATAGTTGTTACCGTTTTCTGAAGGGTTAAATAGAGTCACCCTAAATCAGAAAAAAAATCATTCAGCAGTATGAATAAATGGGTGGCAGAAAATATGTCAGCAAGAAGGAGTATGTCTTTTGTAAAACAAATAAAAAATATCAGTTTAATAATAAATGTTCCACAGAGAATGAAAAACATCTGCATGAACCTGCTGCTGTAAGACATAAAGGCAAAACAGTAAAATAAAATATTTAAATATACTTAGCATCGCTACTACATTAATCACATAAAGATCATCCACACAAGTTTATATCAAAAGTCAGAATGCTTGATTTGACTGGCTTTAAAAAAAGTCATTGGGCTTCACGTTGCGACAATTATTTTCAAAGTAAATCATATTTACCTAGTTAGTTATTTTGTTTTGAACCAATAAGTGTGTATTTAATGTTCTTTTTATTTGACTACAGGCAAGCATGGCACATAGATGATGTTGTAAATTAACGAAATATTTGTTGAAAAGTGGATAGTTGTTCATAAATTATGTTGAGAGGTCCATTGACTTCTGAGTAAGGTCCTAGGGGTAGATTTGTATATTTAAATTTTTGGGAAAACTATATCGTTATATTTTCACATGCATGAATTGATGCTATTAAGTTCCTTGAAAATAAAGTAATTTCTTTTTGTTTTGATGTCTTCAAAATCTTTTTGAAATACTGAGAATTGAGGCACTAGAAATCTTTAAAATACATGATCACTGCATTATTGACCAAATCAAAAACTAGAACTAAAGATATGTTTAGTTATTGGAAATGCAGTTTGTCTATTAGAGTATTTTACATCATTATTTTTTAAATTTATTTCTTATTTTACATATTGATTCCAGTTGCCTGCCCCTCCCTCCCATGCCTCCCAACCATACTCCCATCCCATCCCCCCACACACACACACACACATACTCCACAGGGAGGGTGATGCCTTCAAGGACTAATCAACAAAATCTGTCAAGTCATTTGGAGTAGGGACTATGCTCTCCCTCCTGCCTCTAGGCTAAGGGAGTACCCCTCTATGGGGAATGTATTTCCAGTGCACCAGGGATACATCCTGGTTCCACTGTCTGAGGTCCTTAGACTGCCCAGGCCTTCTGACTGAGACCCATGTTCAGGGGGTGTGAGTCAGTCCTATGCTGGATTCCCGGCTCACAGTCTGGTTGTTCATTAGCTCCTCCTTGTATTTTCATTTATCCAAATTGTGTTGATTAAAACCTTGATGTTGCCATTTCCTAAAAAATGTAAACATGACTTCAATAAAATGTGTTTCAGAGAGTGAAGTTTCAATGTACGTCTATGTAGATGGTAAATACTAACAATTGAAGGCATTAATTAAAAAATATCATATGTTACTGGACCAAGGGAAATACTGTAGAGATTCAAAGGGGTCACTTCATTAAAAGGGAAATGTCAAGAATATATATATATATATATATATATATATATAGTTATTTATACTTATATAAATATAAATATATATTTTTAAATAACTTATTTATAATCTGTGATAGAGGAAGACTAAATTAATATGGATGTACATATAAAGAAATAATGAGCTGACTGTGAAAATAGTCTTATAGTCTTGAAATTAACAGACTAGAAATGTTATGAGAAGAAATGTTTTATATATATATGTATATATATATATACATATATATATATACACATATATATGTCAATTGAAAACACTGTCCAGGAATAAATACATTATTCTAGCAGTATGGCAGTGTTTTTGAGCAATTTTTGACAACAGAAAGTTGACAGGTGACAAGATTAAGGGCTGTATCTTAAGGACCTTTTAAAGATAGGTTTTCTGTGGACTTTCATTTTGTAGAGAACATATTGGCTACTACTTAGGAAATGTAATTTAAAAACATCTCCATGTTTTCCCCTTATCCCTCCTAATTTTCATTTCTAAATGAGTTTCTCAGAAGAGTCACCTATATCATATACATTCAAAATATCAAGACAGAACCCCTAAATCCATGTTAAGCTGAGGCCCCCTTGAAAAACATGAGAACTATATTAAGCCTGTTAAGAAATATTTTTGGTTGCAACATTTTAAATGGAAGATTGCAAAATATGTTTTATTGATTAAGTCTCAAAGATGACAGAATAATTGAATGTGTTTATTATCTAATTATAAAAATAATTCAAGAGTGCATATAGACCAATGGTCTCAATTTATCTCTGAAAATACCAATAAGTAAATAAGAAACCACTACAAGTTGAGATATATAATTTTACAATATTTCTATTTTTATGTAGGAGAGAACAGTCTGTACCAAAAAAAAAAAAAACTTTTGTGACTGTGGTTTACAATTATGACTTGAAAAATATCATTGGAACAGAAAGGATAGGAGACCTATTCCTGAGTTAAGAAAGGAAAAGTCTTCAAATGTCTTGATCATATATTTGACAATAATTGACAAAGAAAAGCAGTAATTGTTACTATTTACTTGACATACTAGTTTTTAATTTATGAGCCTTGGCATATGATTCTGTGATAATAAGAGTTTTGAATACATCTTTCCTACCTAAATTCATTTAAAATTTAATGAGTTCAAATGATGTTTGAAATTACCAAATGATAATTAAAATGGAGACATATTCTTTATTTTTAAATCTTAAAGTGGTTTTTAAATTTTTTTTTCTAAAAGAAATAAAAGTGTGGGATCATATTATCAATGTTTTTCAAATATTGGGATTATTATTTAACCCATAAGAAAAATGAGAGACTTGTAATCATTATTAAATATCAATACCAGATAGCATAACACAGCTAGTACTAACTGAACTTTAATGAAACATCTCGTATGATTTTACTCACATGTTAATTAAAATACCATAACAATTAGTATATTGTTATGGGGCATGCAATTCTTGGAGGAATGGAAGAGGGTGATGTTCCAATCAATTTAAGAACATTGGAATCCACACATTTAGAGTGTGGGCTGTGACTAGTTGTTAAAAAATAGAAAGTATGTCTGAAAGAAATTTGTTGTATTTGTTGCCATGATTTCCAGTATTATCATCATTTGCATTAATTCAAATAATACTTTGAAAATTTTTTTGACCTATTCTAGTCTAGTTAGATTTTATTTTATAAAAGTAATATGTACAATATTTGATCACTATTTGAATTAGCTTCTTTAAAAACTATTTATCTATGTATTTACTTATTGGTTTGTTGGTTGATTTACTGAAACATGTTCTCACTGAGTATCACTGGCTAATTTGTAGACCAATTTGACCTTGATCTCAGAGAGACCTACCTCCTGAGTTTTGAGATTTAAGGTGTATGGCACCATACCTGGCCATTATTATTTTTATGAGTGTTTGTTTACATATATACATGTCCCCCATTCTCAGGCTGGTTGCTAATAGAGGCCAGGGAGGATGTCATATCTCTGTTATGTACAGTTTGAGATAGGAAATTAAATCTGCCATGTTGGAGCTAGAAACCATACCTGGTTCCTCATTGTCTTAACCATTGTGTCATCTCTCCACCCCTCGAATTAGCTTTGAGAGCAACAAAAAGGTAACTAGGTCCTCATATGAATCATTGAATATTCTTGCCATTTCCCATTGTATTCCATTCCCAATCACTCTTGCCTATATTTGATTTTGTGATTTAGAGTAAGTTCATTTTGGTGACAGCACTCTTCCTCGTGTATTGTAAAGTCAATAGTTCTACAAATTATTACCAATATTACCTTGTTCTTGGTTGTTTCTGGTTATGTAATGATTATGAAGAAATATTTTGGCCATTTTTGGTAACCCAATGTGTTAAATCATAATTTGTTTTAAATACATTTCATAGCATACTTGCCCACTTTAAAATTTGAATTGAATAAAACCCCATAACACAGATTAACAGGCTATGTAAGGAATCAGTACTTACTAAAGTTAATTATGATAAAGACTGAGCTGGAGAAGAGGACTCACATACCTGCCTGGGAATGCCTATCCAGGTGAGTAGGAGAGAACAGGCGCATCTAGAGCTGGAAGGTGCTCGGCAGTCGGGTGCCATTATGGTGAGCAAATACATGATGAGATATGGGAGATAGAAAAAGGTAGAATGTTCTGTGGAGAGAGGCAGATCAGAAGAGGTGAAAGTGGAGAGCAGGGGGCTGAAGTGAGTGGCCTCTGCCTCCCAGGTTCCGGCCTGGGTTGATACCAAGGGCCCATGTCTGAATCTGTGTCTCTGCCACAGCTGTAGTCTGTGTGTATGTCTGTGGCTCCTGCTACTACCAAAGGCCAAGAGGATACAGAGGTGCACAAAGTTGGTCCCAGCCCCCACCAACTGCAGCAGTTAGGAGAGTAGACCCTCCACCTCATGAGGTCAACACAATAGAGTTAACTCTGTTTGCTGGGGTGGGGGCAAGGGACAGGCATAGAGGCACAGGTGAGCTGACCCAGAGAACGGGAGTATAGAAGAGTTGGCCCCACCACCCGTCTGTCTTGGTCAGGAAGAGATGCTGCTTTTATTCCTCACTCCTACCTCTTAGCCCTCAACTCTTGCCACCTTATGTAGGTGGGAAACTTGGCCCCAGAATTAAGAGGGCAAGAGAGCTGGTCTAGACCCCACACATAAACCACCACCACCAGATCTAATTCCTAGCCAGGGCAGCACATAGAGGTGACTGTTGGTCAGTTGAGGATGAGCCAACCCAGAGGGTGTCAAAGTGGGAGATCTGGCCCTTTCCAAACTGTCTGCCATGCAGTGGCACCGACAAGGAGAATATACACTAGCCAGCTTGCCCCTTGCCGTTTGTGACAGGTAGGAGAGCCAACCCTGCTACACATCTAATGCAGCACTTGGGACAGTGAATGTGTCACCTCATTGGGGCAATAGAGAGATTTATGTTGGTGGATCTTAGGTAAGCAGGCAGCGAGAGTATGAAAGTGGGAGAGCCAGCCCTAGGCCCCTTCTCTGCCATGTGGTGTTGCAGGTGAAGAAAAGAGCCACTCCCACCCCTTGCTCCCAAACCCCTGGCAGGCAGGAGAGCAGGGCTCGGGGTATGAGAGGGGGAGAACTTGCCCTGTCCTCTGCACTTTTCTGGGCAACACAGTAGAGCTGTGTTTGTGTTAATGAGCCAGCCCCAAGGGTGTGAGAGCAGGAGAAACAGGCCTCCCCCTTGCTGCTTGAAGCATAGGGTGATCCAAGGAACCCATCGAACACCCAGGCCCAGAACCAGGGCCATGCGTTGGTCCATCCTAATGTAATATAATAGCAGGATTTCCAAGTGGATCCCCAGTGAGGACTCAGCAGAAGCCAGAGACTTCGAACCAGACCAATGACTTATGGTGCTAGAAGGTGCTCTGCAGCTCTGCAGTGGAGAAGGATAGACAATCTATTTACAATCCCTATGATCTATAATAGTGACCTGTCTGCAAGACACACTGGTTCAAAAGACAGCAATAAAAAGACGCCTATTGATATTCTAGGAAATCCATATATAAGTGCCTCACTCAATCATCGTCAGAGAAGATTCCTCCTGCAATAGTAGAAAGTTAACCAGTTCCCTTCTTCCTTAAAATTTCTGAATAGTGTTAAATAGTTTAAATGTAATATTTACTACTAAGAACAGAGTTTGGAAGCTATACAGTGATGGTGCATGCATTTAATCCCAGTTCCAGGAGGCAGAGTCAGGTGGATCTCTGTGAGTTCAACTCCAGAGTTCTAGGATAGCCAGAGCTACTTACTACACAGAGAGACCTTGTTTCAAAAAACAAAACAAACAAACTTATTTACAAACCTGCCTCTTGAGAAACTATGAGATGATTAATTAGATTTAAAATTGACCACAATGCTGAAAGTATACTATGAAAAAACAAATAAAACTAAAACCATTCACTATAACTATAGAATGAGAAAATGAATTATCAACTTTCCAAAAGGGTCTTTAAAGACAGCAATGAGATCATCATTTTTCTACAGATATTAGTAACTCTTATAACTTATTGTGGATTGTTGCAGATGATGAAATAAAGAAGAAGCTGTGTATCTCTAAGTTAAATAATGTTACTAGTCATATATTTATTAAATTAAGCCTTATCATAATTACATTTACAGATAAATAATAACCTGAAAATATTAAGTAAGCATAGCATTATACAATTTAATTTTACCATCAAATTAACTGCAAAAATATAATTGTATAGTTTATGTAAATATTAATTATAACACACATATGCAGCATGAATTAATAGTATGTAATAATTAAGCATTTTCCCTTCTTTAAAGAACAGATCTGTAATTATATGAACAAAAAAATTAAAAACATTACCATGGGCTGGATGAACAGCTTAAGTAGCACATATATAGTATACACAGACTATAGCTTCATTCCCAAATATCATTGCCACGAAATATAAAAAAATTAGAAAACACATAAGCTACAAATAAATATTAAATAGTCTTCAAAGTATATTCCTGGCTAATACTTAGTGAAAGTGAGGTCATTTGCAAAAAGTTTTTAAAACAAAGAAAAAACAAAATCTAGATAAAAATATTTAATTTAATAATATAGTCTAGCAATTTTAATTCACCACATTTGAGAAATTTCAACTGAAAGTAAAAATCTAATTTTCTAAAATATTCAATATTTAATTTTTTGGTAGTATGAAGTAGAAAAAGGAAACAAATAGTTTTTAAACTAACATTGAATAAAACAAAAATATTGATTAATATTATATTAAATTATAGTAAGTAAAATATTGATTAGATTATATTCATCTTAGTAAATAATTCCTTCAATTTCTCAGCAAGCTCTATTGAACATTGTCTCCAGAAGCTACAAATCAAATCAGAAACCCAGTAAGATTGCTAATGGGTAAAGACATCACTGCTGATCCTGACAGTGTAAGTTCTATCCTATAACCCCCTAAAACTGAAAATAAATAACTGGTTCTACAAAGCTGTCCTGTGACCTCCACACAGGCTATGTCATATATGTGGTTCACTTCAGCCCCAGCAAAGAAAAATTAATGTTAAAAATATTAAAGATAATTATATGCTCCACAGAGTAAGAAACATACTAAAAATATTCCAAGTTAAAAACAAACAATAACGACAAAACAGAGCTAAGCCTCAATAAATCTGACAAAAGTACAACTTAAAACTTCATGGGTATAGCTTCTGATATTACTAGAAGACATGATGTCACAGCAAATTTTGTCATCATCGGCTCTTAAACGTTTCCTACTCCTTCTACAATGTTCCATGAGCTATAGGCACGAGAGTGTTTTGAAAATGTATCCATTGAGACTAGGTTTCATATCTTTAACATTTTGACTAGTTGTGGTGTTCTGTAGTTGTCTCTGCCTGTTGCAAAAAGAGGTTCCCTTGATGAGGGGTGAAGAATATACTTATCTGTGGGTATAAGGACAAATAATTACAGACCGTTGTTAGGTGGTAGATAACCATGGCTTCACTGGTGTTAGGTAGGAAAGTGTGTTTCCAGAATCTATCACATTTTCCCTCTTGTTGAGCCCACGTCCAATTAGAGAGACATTGGTTCCCATCAAGTTATGCATGCCATTATGTCACCCTTAGGAATCTTGTGACATGATAGCTGTTTTTGTAATTCGTAGATATCATTTCTGGGTAGGACTGTTGGTTGCCTCCCTCCTTTGGAGGTTTGCATGGTGATTTCTGGTACCATGAAGGCAAGTGCTCAAACGTGAGCTGGACAAGAATTGCACCAATGAACATGACACAGCTATCAGTGAAAACCTCAGCCCTACAGGAAGAACTATAGGCAACTGAGGGGACCTGGGAGTGGGAAAGGTCTTCACAAAAAAAGACCACACCAATTGTTTATCCAGTACCAAAAAATAAACATTGAAAACATACATGAATTTAAGAATGTGTACATAAAATGCACATGCATTCAATAACAATTAGTGAAAAAAGAGTCCATGAATTTCAGTTTGAAATGTGTCTTTGGTTGCCACTTATAACTAAAGTAGAGAAAACAGAAACCCGAGTATGGGAAAATTGTTTTTACTTGTTAGTAACAAATAGAACACTGAATATTTGGGAAATGTGTATTCAACAGTAACTTCTATAAGGATGTCAAATATTCAAGTACTTATAACTGTCACAAGTTTTGATGAAAGCTGTTTTTATTTTTCACAGTAATGAAAGTTAAGAGGCAGAACAAAAGTTAAGATAGCTTAAACAAACAAAACTAAGACAAACAAGGAGAGAATAGGATATACTGTAGGAAAGCTTCATCTAAGATCTCAATACAGTTATATGCATTTGATGAGTGCAAATAAATCATATATAGATGTAAAATAATTTGTTTATTGACAAAAACATAATAAGAAACAATTAGCTTTCTGTTATGCTGACTCTCAATTTCTCTGGCAGAGCCAGTGTGGAGTGCAGCCAATATAAATACAATGCTGAAAGAACCAAGCCGAGGCTGTCCTTACCAGATGTCAAAACACAGAGCAACCACAGTTAATTAGGTCTGTTTGGCAGCAAGCAGTACATTTTCATCCAAAGTTTACTCTCCAGTTCTTATTCAGCACAAAGAGTTCGACTAGGATGTGCAGTCATTCAGATTGGATAGCATTTTTGCATAGCTTCTGGCTAGACTTATCATCATAGCTCGAAACTAACGTCATAACTAAACTTTGCCTGAGGAAGTATGGCACTCACAGCTCCAGGGTCAAGTAACTAAAAGCAGGATGCTTGGAAACCCTGTCTAAAAACTGTTGTTTTAAACTATCAGGATGAAGCTGATTGCTGGGGTTGGAAGGGCAGTGAAATATGGAGACTGTTTTTCGAGCTCTGGGGATAGATAGCACATCAGAATTAATTGCTGATGTAAGAAGCCTGGCTTAGAACAGCATATGGATGGAACGAAGGATGATTTCACAGATACTGTCCCTTAAGTAAACTATTTGGCAAACAAGAAAGCTGAATCCATATGTACTATCAAACATTCAACCAATTGTGCTAACATGAATGTAAATACAAAATACATAGAAACATTAGAGGTCACAAAAACTCCCAACTCTCAGCTGTTTTAAGACATTGATGAGTTAAAACAATTGACATGGAACAACTCCATAGATATTTAAAACTTGACACAAAAGAAAGTCAATACCATTGTCTTTGCATTTGAATAACAGCCATTCGTTAAGTTTAAACAAGTTAAAGGAAGAAAGATATCACTCACTATCGGCACACAGAAGTCTCTACTGAATTTAAAAGACACAGTCTGACAACTTTTAAGAAATATTTGTTTGAGAATTTGTAAAATTCTTCAACTTAGTATCAAATAAATACATAATTTTGAAATAGAAGAACATTAGGAATTTATGCAAATTTTAGGCAATATGAAGATTACTTATAATTGACTTTAGCTTAAATGTTGTCATACAATGTGGAGCACACAAAGGCAGTCAATACACTTAGTAAAATACCTGGAAAATGTACTGAAGAGCACATCAACGTGATCATGCATCATGATTAAGTTGACCTCTTTTTTAGGGATGCAAGCACATCCCTAAAGATATATCTATCTTCTATAACACCAATAGAAGATAGATAGATAGACAGACAGACAGACAGACAGACAGACAGATAGATAGATAGATAGAGTGATGGTTTGAAAGAAAATGGCTTCCAAAGGGAGTGGCAAAATTAGCAGCCAATTAGTGCCAATTTAGGTGCAAGCTTTGAGGTCTTTGCTCAAGCTCCCCTCAGTGTGACAGTCAGTTGATTCCTCTTGCCTCTGGTCAAGATATAGACAGTACCACATCTGCCACCATCCTGCCATGCTCCCCATCATGATGATGATGGACTGAACCTCTGAAACTGAAAGTCATCACCTCAATTAAATGGTTTTCTTTGTAAGAGTTGTGTGGCCATGGTATGACTTCAAAGCATTAAAAACAGTCTCAGATAGATGATAGATTAGATAGATAGATAGATAGATAGATAGATAGATAGATAGATAGATAGATAGATAGATGGAGAGAGATAGCAGGGCAGTCTGTCTACTCCGTGATTTCTCAGTTCTTTATTGATCACTCTGTGTAATTCAGATGAAACACGTATCTGAAGACTCAAAGCTAACATACACAGGTGAGTAAAAGCATGTCACTTTTATCTTCATGGATCCTGATAAACTCACATAGGATGATTACTTTCCATGGTGTATGTCCATTTATCTATGAATCTCAAAATTTCCTTTCTTTAATAACTTGTATAATAGATATAATTAAAACTAAACAGAGAGTTCTGCCAATAAATGGCCGAGAAATATGTTTAACATTTTTGTTTTAACCAGAGAAAGCAATTGAAAATGATTTTGAGATTTCAAAACCACAATCTGCCAAGGACTTTGGGAGATGCAGGGAAAGGGGAACACTTACTAGTGCAGACACCATGAAAATCAGTATAGAATTTCCCCAAATGGGAAAAAAAATCAAGAAATAGATTTACTACAATACCCAGTTAAATAACTTTTGAGTATATGCCAACAAATTTCTGAATCCTCTTACAAAGAAAGTTGCTCATTCATCTTTATTGATGATCTAGTCACAATAGCCAAGAAATTAAAATAACATAGATGTTATTCAGCTAAAAAACGTAGAGGATAAAATGGTGGTAATTTTTGTATGTTTTTAGGTGAGCAGGTTTTTTTTAACACAATTTTATTGATTATTAATTCTCTTATTTCTGTAATGGTCTTTCAGCTTTATATTGAAGAGTTTTATAATGAATGTTCTTAACCATTTCTTCACACTGTATCTAGAAGCTCGAGTCATTAAAGCAATCAGAGGCTTTGGTCATTGTATAGGCAAGGTTGTTAACATGAACAAAACAATGGAATGACTTCCCATAAATAAGCTGTTACAAGCTTGTTCAGATATCACAAACAGAAAATCCTTGTCTCCAGTCATACTCTGAGCCTGAGACTGTTTTCATATGACACCACTGAGTGGCAGTTCTGCTTCCCAGAACCAACAAGGATTAACTAGGAGTGCCACTATTTGAATAGTCCTTGTTTGCAAGACTTAGTAGCATGACAAAGGTGTGCCGTACTTCACTCTAACTCCAATAACAGAACTGGATACTAGGAAATCCAAAATGCCCTCATGTACAGGGTAGTAAATATATTGGCAGAAACTATTCACAAAATAACTTACAATAACTGATAAAGGACTTCTACACAATGGGGATGTCGCTATGCAATCACACAGTCCTCTTGCTATTCCTTAGCCAATGTCCTTTATGTCCTAAATAATTTGTTTTCTCTCTACTTTGTATAAATCTCCCTTTTTCTGTGACAGTCCACCAACTCCATTGTGTCCTGTCTGAGTTCTGTGATTGTATGTAGTCAGGAAACTTAGATCTTACCCAACATTCCTCTTGCTTCAGTACTCACTAACAGTTCATTGTTCGTTGGCCTCCTGTAGGAGGTATCAGCAGACTTCAGTAGACTTCTCTACTGCTTTGTATACCTGCAGAATGACTTTGCTTTCTAAAATCTAGCTCATCTCTGGTGATTAATAAACTGTCATAGAATCCCCAGCTTTTATAAAGCTACAAGTAGAACACTCATTTTTCCTCTCTTTATTTGGTATGCTTTAATATAAAGTGTAAAATAATAATAATAAGCACTCCAGAAGAAATGATAGATTTTGACACCAAGAGCCCAATCTTTCAAGTTTTTACTTGGCTTCAGTAAAATACACGAGTATAGTCTTTGTAGAATAACATGTTATTAAATATTAGAGCATTGCTTCTGTAATTACTGTCTTTATATTGTGTGATATAAATATTTTTTGTAAAAAAGATGATGTAAGTATTGCACAGTTTTTATTAGTTTATATTTTTTCTCAGTTCTTAACCAATCCAAATGTAACAATATCAATGTTATGTCATCACCCAATTTTTTTTATATTTTCTTTAAGTTTATGTTGATTCATTCAAAGTTTTGGAGAAAACTATGCAACTTAATATAACTTTGCAGAAAAAAACATAACGTTTTTATACTTGCAAGTGTGATTTAAAATTTACAAATAAAATCTAGAAGATTTATTTGCTCATTATTAAAATACCCACTTTGAAAACTATTGATGCTGTGTTCAAATCTTCAAAGTTCTCTAAGGATCTAAGAACTTATTTAAACACCATTGTGATGGAGAGATTTTCCTCTAGACATCAGATGACTAGGAACTGAGATTATTGTGGCCACACATATAGAATGCTTGATACCATCCTCAGAGCAAATAAGCAGAACAACACATACCAACATTAGTGGTGGTACCAACACTCCATAACAATAAAGGGGAAAGGGGCAATTCCACGACTCCTTCTCCTGACTTTCCCTTCCTTCCTCCCTCTGGCTTGTATGGAGTAAACCACACATATGAAGAGTAAGTTAGGTCTATAAACATACTATATAGTTTCCCAGTGTGTTGTGAAATAGAAATTGACAAGGAAAAGTGATTTTAAATTTAAAATTTAAATTTTAAAATTTGCCAAAGAAATGGGCTGAAAAAACTCCCAGTTTCTTTATCTCAAGTGATATTGATAAAATTTTAAAGGAAATAAAGGAGAGAATTATTTATCTGTTCAATAAGCTTCTAGCAATTTGCAAACTCTCTTCAAGTAGTGAAAATACCTCTGACTGATTCCAGTGCTTCTGTTCTGCAGAAATATTCCTGGAGAATATTTAATTCTTTAGTATCATTTTTAAGTAGTTTATGAGAAATGATTGTTTTCTATAAAAGATGCCTACATCAACAGCCAATACCCCATAAATTTCACCCTTCTTATGAAACTCTTGCATACATACCTGCTTCTTAATCCCCAGACACTACTGAAACTCCTCTCTCTAACACAGTTTCCCGTCCTGGCCAATTATGAATTAGCCAACTTCTGACAGATTTTAAAACAGAACTTCCATCAATGTTATGAGACATGGCTGCTCTCTGTGTGGGAGTAAATACTATGTGAATGTTCTTCATGTGCTCACTTTCCTGCTTTCAGATGGCTAAGCACCCTCCTGTGCAGAAGTAAATTGCCTTGCTGAGTTCCTTTCACTTTGGGCCTGTGTCTCTTTTGTGAAAACATTCATATTCTTTCTAACAGTGTACATGGACAGAAGGGCACCAACCTCTCCTCTCTCTCTCTCTCTCTCTCTCTCTCTCTCTCTCTCTCTCTCTCTCTCTCTCTCCTCTCTCTCTCTCTCTCTCTCTGTGTGTGTGTGTGTTCTAATTTGCTTGAGCTTCAGAAGTCAAATTTTATATATTATATATATACATATATATGTTTTTATATATAAAATCAATAACATTCAAAATAGATGAATGTTGTATAAAGTCTAACATTGACTTTTTTTAGAGTAGAGAAAAATATGAATCAAACCAGTCCAGTTCACTACTGAACACAAATAACTTTTCCTTTTTGTTGTGTCCAGAATTTGTTATGATTTTACATTTTAACTCTTCAATGAGTTCATGTTGTAGCTTAATCTCTGTATCATGATATTAGGATGTAAGATTTACTGGAGCTGTTCAGGTCTTTGTTGAAAGGACCAATGCTTTGATAACAGGATAACAGCTGAGAGTTCTCATTTAAACTCCTCCATCATGTGAGAGGACAAATCTTTACATTTCCCTTTGAACTATATTTCCACCTTCTGAGCTTCTAACACTCACAACCTAAGTAACAGAACCTTCATCACGAACTTCCCAGACTCTGGAGATGTGAAAAAAATGCAATTATCCCCTTTAAACTTCCAGGTATTTTCTTGATGATTATGAAGTAGGCAGGTTATGCCTATGATCTTCTTCTAATTCTTACCTACCTCTGATTTTAACCATGATACCATGATGAGATTATAACTACAAACCATGCTCATTCTTGAAAGCAGAAAAATTTTTCTTTTCAAATTTTTAATATTACATCCAGGTATTTTTATCAATTAGATTGATAAATTTATCAATTAGATTGAAAAATGATCCTCTGGTATCGAGAGGGCTGAGATCAATAAATTACTTAAATTTCCTCTTCTGGAATAAGAAGAATTGTGAATGCGACAGTGATATATAAGAAATATCAAATGAAACATGAGAAGAATTTAAATAATTCACAATTCAAACTGGTCCCCTTACAAAAAACTTACTAAATATGCACTTAATAAAGACATATCAATAAACATCACACTATAACATAATTTTGATACTATGTTAGAAACAAGTTGTCTAAGTCAAAATACAGATTTCTAGATAAGAACAAAAAGAAATTATTTGTATGTATTGACAAACTAATATAAGATTTATTGTAGATACTCATAAAATAGTAAAAGGTAGATAAAATAAATATTTCAATTTTTTATTATAAATATTTTTATTTTAATTTTTGTTTTTTATTTTTATTGTATAAATGCTTTGACTGGATGAATATCTGTTCACCATGTGTGTGCCTGGTTCCTGTGGAGGTCAGAGGAGGGCACTACATCCCTCAGAACAGTTGTTTCAGAAGACTCTGAGTCACTGCATGGTGCTGGGGAATCTTACCTACGGAGTCATCTCTCTAGCCCACATAAGTATTTTTTTAAATAGACAATTTTATTGTTCAAACTTAAGCAACTGTTATTAGCATAATATAAAGACTAAAGTAATAATGATTTGGTTAATATACAACAGAAATTAGCAAAGAAAACACATGTAAGTTTTTTCTTTAAATAGAATATTTTCATTATGTTTTAAGATGACTTACAGCTTTACATATTTGTTTATGTGTGGCATTATATTTTTCTAGGGAAAATTTGTCCAGTGTAGACAATTAGACATGTTTGTCCTTTAGAGATATTTATAATAAAACAGAAGGTAAATCTGAACAGCAAAAGCTTTTGACAATAGCAGGAGTTCCAGATCTCACTAAACTGATAAGACTTGAATTTTAAAAAAAGGATGTTTTTCATGGTAAATGCATTATGATAAAAGTTTAATATCTTTTAGATCTACAAAATGTCTACTGTAGACATGCATGAAGAAAACAAAAATACATGAACAATAAAAGCAGATCATTGATAATCTAGTATAAATAATGTTTAGAGGCAGAAAACACATAATAACTGGAGCAAGGTGGAGGTGGCATAATAACTGGAGGAAGGCTAAAACTGATGGCAGCTGAATTTTTTTTCAATTGTACATTGAGTTCTGATTGATTTTATTTAATATTGCATATGATGTCACTAACAGATCAACAGATAGATAGTAAAAATATATAGAAGAAAGATGGATATAGATAGGCATATCGAAGATAAATTGATGGTAAAATATTCTAGATAGTACATTTGGAAATCTGAGAGTTATTTTAGAGAATGGGACAAGTGGGGATGGTGTAACATTCAACATAGATGTAAGCCTATTAAAATTACCTTACGAATAACTATGGTCTGTCGCTATCTTTCAACCATGTATCTAGTCTTTCTATCTTTCATCTATCTATATATCTATCATCTATCAATCATTTATCTATCTCCTACCCACTCTAGTTATTTTCTCTGTCTTTTCCTTGATCTGCTAACGACCATATATATCATCTTTATATCATTTTTAAAAGTAAAAACAAATAATTTATAGTATACAGGTCCAGAGAATAAAATAGACACTTAAAAACTATCATATAAACAAGATTGGTGATGTTTTGCAGAATACCGGTTCAGCCAGCATAAGATGGAAAAGGATGACAAAACAAAACTATAGAGTTGAACTTAAAGACAGCCTAAAATGACTTCCCACAGTCCATTTTCCTTCATGCTTGCATGAGTACAAAAGATGAACGTTAAATGTCCAGAGAGATTTCTAATTTGAGACCTAGTATTACAAAATAAATTTACTGAAACAAACTTTAAAAGACAGCAAAATAAGGGCTATGTGGTGGTGCAAGTGCAATTCTAGTATTATGGTACGAGAGACAGGAGAATTGCTGGAAGTACAAGATCAACCTGGGCTAAATAGTATCAGTCACCAAGACTACATAGCAAACGACCATCAAAAAGAAAGGAAGAAAGAAAAACAGCCAGCAATCAACCATCATGTGTTCTGTTCTGTAGAATTCTGGATGTTACTTAAAATAAAACATATGTGCCACATTCCTCAAAACAGGTGCAGTCGTTTAAGACCGTGATAGTTAAGTATGGGGAACGGCAGGATTTAGCACTCAGGATGCTTAAGAAGTCAGCGCTTGTATGTAACCCTAAAATTGTTTGAAATTGGCAAGAAATGTAACAGGATACAATTGGGCTAACTATGCAATATTTTATCTTTTCAGTTCTCTAACTCTGTACTGTTCCTAAAATGGAAGAGTGAGTCTTTTGGTGTTGCCTGCTTGACATGCGGAGTTTTGGTAGTAGATATTTTTCATAGTGTGTACTTAAGTAATGCCTGACATTGATTTGTGTTAATTTCTAAATCCACATAATAAATGATATGTGTTTTCTATTGAAAAAGAAACTATCTTGTAATTCTAAGGTCACATTAAAAAGTATCAAGGCTAGTTCTAGAATTAAAAAACAAATGATTAAATATAAGCCAAAGTTGTTATCAGCATATGTGGAATTTTCTGGCATATTACAAAGGGCATTTATAAAAATGAAGGAAACAAACTAAGGAAGTGCCTACCTTCTCAGGCCTCAGAATGTTCACAGTTCATTGGAAATAGTGGAAAAATACATTACAAATTATAACACACTCTTTTAAGCTTTCTACTTGTATCATAAACAAGATGATTTAGTGAATCAATCCATAAATCCAACATGTATTTATTCCTTCCCCATAACTACATCAGGACAGATGTAGCATTTAATCCCATGGGGTGAATGACAATTTTTCAGAAGATAATGCTAGGTACAAAAAAAAAAGTGACTAGAATTTCATGAGGCAGAAACAATCGCAATGTTGAATGCTGGGCAAAACAGGGGTTTATGAAAGGGGTCCTTGGGAAACTGTGACAATGGGGAAATGAGATATTCCCATTTGATTTCCATAGGGAGATTGATTTCTATAGGAGATTGTCTGGGAATTAAGAAGTTTAAATTACTGTCAAGGAATAGTTACCAAAGAAATATTATAATATGAAAATCATTGCAATAAACCATGTAAAGCAGTTAACATTTTAGGTTCATAAAATTATTTAAAGAAGGAGAATACATTATAATTCAGATGGAATTGTTTTACTATACAGCTGCCTTTAATGCATGTAATACACATTACACGTGTATGTCTATGTTTACTTGTTCGTATGTATATGGTGTTTGTGTGTATGTGTACATATGTGAGCTTCATATGTGTGTGTCTATATACATACACTATATACTTGTCCGCTTGTGTATGTGTATGTATATGTGTGTATGGTGTTGGCATACCATTTGCCTAACATTGATATGGCTTTTTAAATTTTTTCTAGACTCAGCCTCTCAATCTCACGTATAATGTTGTGTAGCCTTTATATCATTTTGCCCTTTGTCCAAATTTTTCATGTTAGCCAGCTTAAGTGCTGAAATATTTTTTTAGTCATGTCCTTTATTTCCCATGTTCCTATGTATGAGTATGCTCGGTACTAAATTCTTAGGAATTAAATGCCTTAGTAATATTAAAGAGTGAATTTAAATTTAATGAGCATGAATTTACAACCTGGTCGTAAGTCGGTACCAGTTTCCACATTCATATACGTGATGAAAACTATCCAGGGTCTAAAATTAACTGATATTTAGTTGCATAAACAAAATATGGATCTTGACATGAAGACACTGAGTAAATTATTATTTGTTCTTGTTTGTGCATATAGCCTTCTGCATAATTCACTTTGCAATAAAAGGTTGCTTGTTTTGAAACTTACAAAAATATTCCATTAAAAACATATGACGGGACTGTACCAATACATACCATTCCATAAGTATGCTCTCATGTGGTGTTCATAAAAAAGTAATGACTCCTCATTTTTAAGAACTTGTTATGAGTTGGCAAGAACACAAACTATATAGAAATCATTATTAAAATGATGAATCTAAGTGATTAATTTATCTTGTGTCATAAATGCTTTAAAATCTTACTGTTACTATTTTATTATTTTAAATAATATCTAAATTAAAATATATTTTATTAATATTGTTCCCCTCTCTCAAGTCCTTTGAGCTCCTCTCCCACTTATCACCCACCCATGTTTAAATTCTTTCTTATAAATAAACCAAACAGAAACCCAGTATAACAACAAAACCCCCAAAACAAGAAAGCAAAACAAAGAGACAAAAACAATGCAAACAAACAACAAACAAATGAACCTCACAAATCTCTAAGCAAATAAAGACATACAAACAAATTGTCATCCATGATATACTCATTGGTTTACTAATCATGATATACTTGCCATCGAGTGGTTGATAAATCCAGGATCACTCCACTGGAGGAAACTGATTTTTTCTCTTACAGCATGTATAAATAACGGGTCATGTTTTTAAAATCTTATTTGTAGAGGCTGGGTTTTCATTTATGTATTCATTTTTTAAATTCATTTTTTATATCGCAAAATAAAACATAATGAGAAAAAATTAAAACTATGACATTGAAGTTGGACAAGACAGATAGAAAAGAGCTCAATGGAAGGTACAAAAATTAGAGACCTCTTTCCCCTCACTCAGGAGTCCCATGAGAACACTACACTGGAAGCCATAATGTATACCCAGAGGATGTAGTTTAGACCTGTGCTGTCCTGTAAATGCTGCTTTATTCTCTGTGGGTTCATATGAGCATTGTTCATGTGGATTCTGAAGGCACTGTTGTCTTGACATTCTCTATCCCTTCTGGCTCTGACACCCTTTCCTCTTTGGTGAAGTTCTTTGATGGAGATATCTCATTTATGTTTAAGTGTTTCAAGGTCTCTAACCTTGCAAGAATTGTCTGGCAATGAGATGGTATTTCTTTCCATCTTCTGCAGAAATAAGCTTGTCTGATATTGGCTAAGCAAGTCACTGGTCTGTGATTATAGCAGAATGTCATTATGAGTGATTTTATTGCTACTTGTTATGAAAAGTGGTGTTAGGTTTTTTTTTTTTTACCATAAGTAGCTGAGCTATCCTTTCTCTGGTTCTTTTTCATAATCATAGTTTTGGGTATGGTTTTCATCTCTTGGACTTGACCTGAAATCCAATATCAGGTATCTGTTGGTTATTCCTAAAAGATTGTGGTGCCATTGCTCTAGCATAACTTGCAGGCTAGACCCCATTGTAGATAAAAAGGTTTACAGATGAGCTGGTGTTTTCATTTCTTCTTTGGTAGTTTGCCCAATACCTCCTTTTACCAAAGATACTGATACTTAGGAACAAAATTCTATGTCAATAGCTCTACACTGTTGTAGAGCCGCTGGACCATTACAATGATAGTATGAACAATATATACTCAAAAGGACAATAGTGGCACTTTTATCTTTGGGTATCAAACATCTTTATAATTGGACATATAGCCAGGTAACTGGAGAGAATTCATAACAAGTACTGTAATTTAGCCAATAACCTGTGTCTGGAGAGGTGATGGGCCCCTAAGAAGAACTTACAACTATCACATTTCTAAAGTAACATAGACCTCTAAACTGACTTCTAAATATTCATCCATATACCCAACAAAGAAATTTAGCCCTCATACCTCATGAATGAATGTACTTTTTTCAGAAATAATAAATTGGAGGCCATCAGGAAGCTTCACAGATGCTAAAAAATATGGAAAGTAACTGGAGTGCCCAGCCCCAAAGAGGACAAAATAGCACAATGCACACATGAAAAGCTCAGATATGGGAGGGGGAGGCAGAAAAAGAATGAGCCTAAGGACTAAGACTAGGTCAACTGTTTTGACATAGTGTCTCCTGGATAGAACAAGGATGTTGTATATGCACTATATGGTTTCCTACACAGACTTACAAAACCTCTGTTTTCTCCTGAAGGATAATTACCACTTTCCTGACCTCTCAGTACATTCACTCACTCACACATGCATAAACAGTAGAGTTTGTATGAGAGATGGAGAGATTAGATAGTGCATATATTTCTGAGAATGGTTTACCCCACATAATGTAAATTTCCAATTCTACAAATTTTAATGAAGTTTTTATTACTTCATTTTTATGTGACTGAGTAAAGTTTACTGATGTGAATGTGTTACCTGTTTTCATATCCATTAATAAATTGGTTTATACCTAAGTTGCTTCACTTCCTAGCTATTGTTAACAGTGCAGCAATTAATATGATATGGAAGCATGTAGGAATATACAAGACCTTGGCTTATTTTCCAAAATTTACACAAAGCTTACACATGGTGTAGCAAGGTCAGGGGGAAATGCTGCTTTTGTGTTTCTAAGAGACTGCCCAAATTATCGCCATTGCTGACATACTGATTTATGCTGTTATTGACACTGAGTTAGGGCTCATTATTCTGGGTACCAGAATGATGTTTTTATAAAAAAGATAATTCTATGAATAATTATTGCAAGATCTAAAATACTTACTTACATAATGGTTGTGATGGTAGAAATTTGTTTAAATAGCTATGAAGGCTTTTCAATTTAGTAAATTATCCAAACTTTGCAAAACATTATGTTGACCCTGAAATGTCCCCCACAGTTGCATGTTTTCAAACATTAGCATGCACAGGATCGTTATAGTTTTACAAGTTTTGAGAATTGAAGAGGCACAACTTAGTTGCCTTCAGGTGGCATTGGGGCAAGTTCCTGAAAAATGCTGTTCCTGGTGTCATTGTATTTGTTCTCTTTGTTTGATGTTATGTTCTACTTGAGTGCACTGGGGCAGGGATCTGCATAGAAAACCCCCTCAAACAAGGAGCCAATGCAAACTCTTTCTCCTTTATGTTATATTTTTTATTTCCCTAATAGTAACACATTGCAAAACATCACTGGATGTTTCAAATTTCCTTTAACCTACTTCATTTGAGATAGTGAGTTGCTTAGAGTTGAATTATTTACCAAAACACAAGGATGAAGAATATCTGGAATCCTTCCTTTTTGATTCAGCAAATTGCATCCTATGATTTAAAAAGATCCTTATTAAGTAAACGAGCAAATACTAAACATTTTGTTACATGAGCAATGCACTAATTATTTTAAACTATGGAATTTAATTACCTAATATAATTAAAGGAATTTATTAATTTGACCAAATAGTACTTTTGTAATTAGTGGCAAATCAGATATTTAATGTGTAATTACATGATATTAACTTCATTTATCAAAGCCTGTTCTTTTTTAAAATAACCTATGAATATTGCTTAATCAGTTCACTGTGTAATGGGAAATAAAACTTCAATAATTGACACCCATAGAGATTTTTTTAAAATTAGATCACATGTTGTTAAAATCTATGTATTGACATTTGGAAGAAATTATTAGGGAAAAACAGATCATCAGACTAGGTTAATACCTATAGTATATAGTTCTGAATTTACCCACACAACAAATTAGGTGGTGAGGTGAGTCAACTTAGTGGCACATCTAGCTCTCATGCAAAATCTGCGACTTACAAAAGAGGAGAGGGAAACAGAAGCCAGATAAGACTGGCTGAGCCTATGAACACAAGAATAATAAATTGAACTTAATTGAGTCTCAGTGGCCTCTGCCAATTTTCTTTGTGCTCATCAAATATCATTCTTAATTACAAAAATATGGAATGTACTTATTACACCACAAGAGAGAAAGGATAAAATATCTCCAATAGGCAGTATGGTCCAAGAATCATGGGAATTCCTAACAGCTCTATTATTATAGAACAATAGTGGTTTTCTTAGTTTAATCTATCCATGACCTAAAGAGCCCCCAAACTACATCTCATTCAGATGTTCTGGAATATTATAAAAGGATAATTTCATGCTAAAGCTGCATTAGAATGTAGAGGTGAAGCTTCTCAGGAATTCCTTTGAATTATTTGGTTCTTGTTGGGTAAGCATGGCTCACCTCTCCTGCAACAGTAGAATGTGCTTTAATTTGGGCTGTTTCTGTTTGAGCACAAGAGCATTTAAATTTTTTGACACTGCTTTTCATAGAGACAGTCAGCCCTTTTTTTCATCGCAATAGATATGTGGCTCAGATAACATAGTTTTATTTTTAATGAGTTTTTAAAAATGAACCCATACATTTTTTGAATATACTTCTCCATATAACTAGGGTATTTTTACTGTTAGTTCCTTATGCATGTATGCCATATGCTCATGTATCAATGTATCTGGTGTCATGCATATTAAATGTGTATCAGTTCTTTGTATCTTATCCTTGCATTTATATCTCCTCTTTTTCTCTGTTTAAAAAGCAATCATTTTTTTCTCTGAGAGTTCATAGTCACAGATATTCATGTTCTTTACTTCTGTGAATTAGTTTTTCTTCCTCTGAAGTTCTCTCTTTTGACAGTGGAATCAGGAGAAGATGAAACCCATTCAAGATTGAGTCTTTCCAACCTAGGTTGTCTGCATTAGTCTCCCTCTAAACATAGAGGGAGCAGTATCCTTTAGAGGGAACTCAATGCAACATGGATCGCTGAATTTAAGCAGGTTTTTTCACTTCTGATTGATGATACTGATGTTGTGGAAGATTCTAGAGAGCTATGTTATCCCTTTTTCAGAGTAGCCTGTGTGAATGAAGATATTACTATTTACTCAAATATCCAATAAAATTAAAGATGCTATTCTTCTTTTATTCCAATACAGAGAATCTTAATAATCACAATGTTCTTATCAATGTACCTCCATTTTAACTCTGGGAACTATTCACTTTACCCATCTTCTTGCCACATTAGGGCATGTTCTGAACTCTGAGCTCAACTTTTCAGTAAATATGAAATGTGTTGTTCCTCATAATTATTCTTATTAAACAAATAAATACATTCAAATTTTCATTATGCATTTATGTTCCAGTACTCTATCCTTATAAATCTTCCAGTTATGATCTATTGATCCCAAAGGATGACTTTTCTATCTCTTTTCTTTCTTCTGTAATAGACACTATTCCATATCTCTGACTATATTTTTCTCATCTTCTTATGCATGTCCTTAATATAAATTTGCAAATCACTGAGAATAACAGCCACACTTTATTTGTCCTTTCATCAATAATCCTCAGTATGTTATCAAGAACACCAATTGCATGCAATAATTCTTGCTGAAGGATTATATCAAAGTACATTTTAGATAACCATTTTTTACCTTCAACCAGTCACTCAAGCCATTCATGTAACAATACAAACTCTGTAACTCAGTGTTATTTATTTATTTTTTTAACAAGCATCATTTCTATGCACTGCATAAATGTTTTTCAAGTTCAGAGGGAAGGTACAGGTATCTCTGAATTTCAGGGATACTTTGAAGTACATATTACAACCCATACTAAAAGATATATTTAGTAATTTACAATGAATTTCTACTAAAGTAGAAGAGATGATTTTTATTTATAATTCACCTTGTTTTTGTTGAAGAAATCTTCCAATACTTGAACTGAATAAAGTTATCAGTCCTTTCTACCTTCTTCAAAAACATTATCGTTATACTTTAGAAATTAGTGAGATGTGAAACATGTCATTGTGGATAGCAAAAATAGAGACCTCAGCACAAACAAGGCATTTTTGAAACATGTATAATGTTAGAGAATCACCCCAGAGGATGAGAGTATCATGGTGACTTTTTGTAGAAAGTCTGACACCTTCCTTACCATCTAAAAATATCAAATGTAGTAGAGACTTGATTATCATATACCAAATATTGGATTTAAACTGTAGCACTTATACCTCTGCACATGGGGAAAACTCAAAACAAATACAAAGCCAAATTCAAATTCCAGTTGTGTAATTTGAAATATGACAAAATTTAATATTTTAAAAAATATATGTCTCAGCTTAGATTTAGAGTACCCCACAAATGCCAGTGTATTAGAGATTTGACTTTCAATTACTAGAATCTTAGTAGGTAATGAATCACTAGGAGCTAAACCAACCATAAGAAACTTGGATCATGGAGAATTTGCACATTAAAATGTTACCAATATCATCCACCATAGATTTCTGTCAAGATATCTTATATTACTCTGCCTACAAAACCTTAAGACTAGCCAAGGAAATCTCTGAAACCAGGAACAAAAATAAATCTTTGCTCCATTGAGGTTATCTCAGCCTTCTTTGTAGTGACAACATAAAGCAGATAAATGCAGTATCCCATGAGGCTTTTTAATGTAGTTGACTAATAATATATCCTAAGAAGTTCATAGTACATTTGTAAAGTTAAGCCTGTATGTAGAAACATTCTAAGATTTTTACTCTCAGCATATATTTAACATTTCTAAACCATAAATATTCTTTTACCTCACCTTTATCATTTGATTTGAAAACAGTATCAATGTAGGAACAACAGCTTTTGTCTTAAAGAGAATAAGAACCAGTTTACTCTGTAACAGCTTTGAGTGACTATGGCTCAAGAGCATTGATTTAGGCTATGAAAAATTCCATGTTCCAAGGTGGAAGAAGTTTAATGAAATTTAATAATTTTATAGAATAAATAATAAAATAAACCAAGGCAATTTTAAAGCAATGAGTATATGACAGATACCATTAGAGAAGAAAAGGGGGAAGCTTTTCCACAGGCACAAGTTGCTATCATATGGCATTCTTACCTTTTGAATTGATAGAATGTTGTAATCTGCTAAGTTAATAGATTCTAGAAGATTGTTATCACCAGTCAGAAGGGATTTGCTCATACTCAGAGGTGGACAAGGAAGAGCACTTCTGCAAAGCTAAAACTAGTCCAACATAAGGTGAGTAGGCCCTAGACATGCAAAATTCCAATGTTTCCACAGTACAGAAAATCTAATCAGTTAATCGGTCTCTAAGACGCAGCTTCTTTTCTGGAATTTTCCTTCACAAGAGACATAGAACAGCCATTTGAGAGAAACTGAAGTTTTGGATGCTCATTATTAGAACAACCTAACTATTTCTTATTAGCATAGGTGCTAGAGCAGTGGTTTTCAACCTTCCTAATGCTTTGATCCTTTAATACCATTACTCATGCTGTGGTGTCCACCAGCCATAAATTTATTTTTGTAATTACTTTGTAACTTCAATTTTGCTTCTGTTATGAATCATAACATAAGTATCTCTGCATTCTTATGGTCTTAGGCAACCCCTGTGAAAGGATCATTCAACTCCCACACAGGTTGCAGCCCATATGTTAAAAACTACTACTCTAGTTGAGAAGACAGGCATCCCCACATTGTACTTGACCCTAAGATGTATACTTGTTTGTTGATGAATGAGAAAGGGCCATGACCAAACTAGACAAACAAACAAACAAACAAATACGTCTGCCCTGAAAAGTGTATCTTCAGAGATGGAAATTTAAGTGGGAGTTAAATATGAATCTTATTGTGTTCACCTAAAACCACCACCAGTCAGGGATTTTAATATAAAAAGAGCATTGACTTGTCTTCTTCTTAGCTCTGTCTTTCGTATATGAAATTTTATTATAGTGTCCCCTTTTAATATGAAGTTAACAAAGAATAATATATATATTTCCCATATTTTCACAGAGAAAGTTGTATATATTTAATAATTCATTTATTTCCAATCACAAATTATATCACAGAAACATTGACTTGTAAGTGATTAGTCTACAAATTATAATTTTATTTTTTATATTAGTGAGGTCCAAAGAAAAATCTTTATAATTTTCTGAAGTAAAACAGGATTAATTTACAGATATAAAATATTCAGCTTTGTATCGCAAATATTTACTTAGCATGCTAAATCTGATGAACATTGGTGCTGATCAGAAGTCAACAATCTATTAACAATCACCTGTCTGAGATAAAAATATGTAACATTTGTTTATCATTAATTGGACCTAGCAAATGCATGTCAGCATTCTGGATCCTTCCATAGAAACACTCTAGATATCGCAGAATAAAACGTGTGCTAAGAGAACAATGTCTTTATTTCAGTAGTCCAAATCACATATGGGATGAAAAATCCCATAGTTTGTTCTAGAGATACATACAGAGGTTAGTCAGATTTTAAATTCTCATCATGAAATTACATATTAATGAAGAACCCCCCCCCAAAAAAAAAAATAGTAGCAGGATAGGATAAAGGCACATGGTGGTGCTAGAAACTCTACCATTCTTCCTTGTTCTTGTTCTTGCTTAAAGGGAGTGCTGATATTGAAAATTAGTTTTTAAATTCAATCTCATTTAGGCAATTTCATATTCCCACAGAGTTCCTAAACATCTCTTAGAGAGATCTCTGCATTTTTTTTTTTGTATAATTTTTTTCCCTTAGGTATTGCTTTGCAACATTAAGGTGTAGTAGTATAAGGAAGTTATTGACACTCCTGCCAACCATCAATGTTAGCTAGATATTTTTTTTTTTTCTGATTCACTTTAGGTCACTCATGCATGTGGTATGTGTACACACAAATTATGGCATATGTATTTTTGTCACCTCTTTAGATTCATGCAGCCCCTGCTACAGTAAAGACAAGTCTAATTGTAAAGATCCTTGTCATGTCCTTGACAGCTACACCCATTTTCAAGCAACATCCTCATTTATTCTAATTCAAGGCAAAAACAAAAGTGTTTGTCTTGTTCTTTGTTTTGGAATTTAAAGTATGTTATAGTAATGAATGCTGTGCTGTGTAATCCTTAGTTTATGCTGCTTCATCCAGTGTAATTTCTAAGAGACTCTTCTTCACTGTGGTAAGGTTTCCTTTCTAGTACTGGTATGAATGCAGCAGGATTCTAATCTAATCTAATCTAATCTAATCTAATCTAATCTAATCTGAACTGAACTGAACTGAACTGAACTGAACTAAACTAAACTAAATCTAAATCTATTCTGATTTTTGCCAGAATTTGTCTAGTAGAAACTTAGTAAAATTAAAATATAATTTTAGGGTAATTTTTATAGTGAATGGGGCTAAAGTCTAAGTTTATTTTCATGTGTATGGATACCAAAGCAATGTGTGTTGCAAAATCTGTCTCTTTTCTACTGCATTTCTCAAACCTGAGAAACTGTCAAGCAACCATAATTGAGTTCTTGCTGCTGATTGACCCTCTTCTCCATGTTGTTATGATGACTTTAGTTTCATAGAAGCCTTACTACTAGCTAGAGTTGTTCCTATCACTGTACTCTTATTTTTCATGACTATTTTAGTTATTTTATGGCCTGTGGCTTTCCACATAAATTATGGAATAAGCTTCTCCGTATTAACACAAACCTTCTGAGGACATCGGTGGGAATTGTATTAATAGTCTAAATCTGTTGGGTTGTGATTGACATATTTATTATAGTGAGACTCAATCAATGACTAAGATGCATTTCTCTATTTATTTAGACCATATTTTTATTACTTTCGAGAGCATTTTATAGTTTTCAACGTTTAAACACATTCTATAAATATTTTTATGCTATTAAGCATTCTTATTTAATAGAATGAAATACTAGTTTTAATATCTTTGCTATAAGATTATTAGCTTATTCTTAACTTAAAAACAATTACAAATTGTTAACTGTGAACAGATTTTGCATTTTATAACCTTTACAAATCCATGTATTAGTCCTAGGAGATGTTCGTTGGGGAATGGAATTTCAATATAGTCTATCGTGTTCTTTTCTTTTCTTTTTTTTTCTTTTTTTTTTTTCCAAAACACTTTTGGTATTCTTTTCTAATCTATTATTGTTAATTTCAGTTTTACAGATATGAATAACTAGATAAATACTCTAAAGACAGTAGATTTTTTTTTTAATTACTGTTCTTGGGAAAAGGAGTTTTACCTTTATCTTAGAAATGGTATTAGTTAAGGTTTTTTATTGTTTTATTAAATGCATTTTCTTAAATGGAAATAATTATGACTCCAGTCTGACAGCTTGGAAACCAGCTTAGGACCAACCCATTTTCAGCTTCCCAAGGATTATTTTATGCCCAGGTGCTGCAATCTGCAGAAGCTAATGAAACACATGGTTTTGCTTTTTGTGTGTGTGTGTGTGTGTGTTATTTAGGATATTCATATGAATACTATGAATGAAGAATGATTTTTTTAATTGGATAATTATTATGTTCCTTGAAGATGTATTTCATTTTTACACACTAATGGCTTCTGTTTGCAACTATTATGGAGGAAATTTTGCATTTAAATTTTGCATTTAATTGATGAGAGATATTGGTCTGTACTTACTATGCCACTTTTTGTGATTCCAGGGTGATGGTGTTACTGGAATGAATCCGGAGAATTGCCTATTCTCTTCTGTTTACTGAAAGAAAACAAATGCAATTGCCACAATTTCTCAAAGGCTGAGATTATTTATGAGATTTTAAGTTACAAATTGAACTCATTAATATTTTCCTGGCAATTAACCTTGCTTTTTTCATCTCTACTCAGGTCTGGTAGGATGTGGTCTGTTGAGGTTACTACTTGTATATGCATATGTGGTGTTGGAGGGGTTTGTGGGGGCATAGTTGTGTCTATACATATATTCCCGTGTGGGTGGAAGTATAAGGATATCCCAGTTTTGTTCCTTAGGTGACAGCCATTTTTTTGAGACAGGACTTAGAACTTGCTGAGAGCTCTTCATATGTTCTGTGTCAGTAAGCTCAATTTTCTGTCCCACGAGGCCTAGTATTTGTATGTAGATTCTGATGACCACACCCAGGCTCTCATGCTTGTGTAGCAGAAAGCTTACTGACTGAGCCCTCTTTCCATATCTTGATTTCCAAACTGTTTCTAGTGATCTTTCATTATCTTTATGTATCTTCAGAATTTGAGTTTGTATTCTCCATTTTGTCTGTGAGCATGAAAATGTGTGCCTTTTTAGTTTTGTCTGTCTCGATATGGGCCTAGAAATTTCAATTCCTTTTTGAGAAAATAGCTCTTTATTTTAGTTTCCTTTCTTATTTTCTCATATAATGGTTTTATAATTTTTGTCTTTAACAATGATTATCTCCTTTTCTTTCCTTTGAATTTATTTGAACATCATTTTCTAGGGTGTTTTTAGGGTGATAGTAAGATTAATGAAGTAAAACTTTTCCATACTTGGTTGGAAATATACCTCAGTTGATTAGAATTGCACAAACCTGGGGTGATGTTGCATGTCTATGAGCCTAGCACTCAGGAGATATAGGGGAGATGATCATAAGCTCAAGTACATTTGGTTATACAGGAAATTTAAGAGTGTAAACTTTATGAAATCCCATCTCCAAAACACATTTGGCTCCTAATGATGTAGTTATACACCTATATCAGTGAATCAATCAGTTCACAGCAGAGAAATATATTTTTTCAGTAGGTGGAGTTAACCACAAGTCCCATATCTGATCAAGGTACAGAGAGTAATTGACTGCAGAATTCACAAGTTTGAATCAGACATCAGTCACACATTGTGATGGTTAATTTTTATCTACTTGACACAACTCTAGACATATCTTGGAAGAGAGAATCTTAATTGAGAAACTTCCACCATATATTGGCCTACAGGGCATTATCTTGATTAATTAATATGTGGGAGGGCCCAGGCCACTCATAGTGGTGCCATGAGTACCTCCCATGACTTCCTTGGATTATGGACTATGATGTGGAAGTGTAATCAAATAAATCCCTCCTCCCCAAATTGCTCTTCAGCAAACTATTTTGTAACAACAATAGGAACCCTAACTAAGATAAATCATCTCCTATGATACTTAGAGATCATCCAGTAGAGGGGAGAGGAAGAACATAGGCTTTGAATGGTTACACGGGATACACAGCAGGACAGCTGCACATATAAATTACAGCAGCTCAGAGAGCATGTATGAGACCTGTGTAGGTTTTAGTCTGACAAAATTCAAACATGGTGAATGGACATAAGCATGGAATCATTTCCTATTTAAGGAACTATTGGCAGTTGGTTGCTGAAGAGAGCCAGAGAGTCGTTTTTTTTTTTCTTTTTTGTTTTTTTTTTTCAGTTACAACCCCTTGTATGTAGAGCACCCTCAAATGAAAATCATCCATCCAAGAATATATGGGCATCACAAACTATAATTGATGAAGGAAGGACACAAAATTGGTGGAAGAGAAAGGACTATGGATCTGGATGAGTGATCATTATCAAAATCCATTGGAGGGAGTTCTCACAAAATGAATAAAAATGTGGAAAACAAGAGGTACACAAAAAATATTACTTCTTACTAATACAGTGGTTTAAATTTCTATCATTGAAATATTTTAGAAACACTCCACATTTTGCCTTTATTTTCAATTTTAGTTTTATGTGTTAGCTTCTTTTATATTTCTTCTATACATGGATTTATTTAGATACATACTGTTAATTACCTCACACTTAATAATCACTAGTGCATATGTTCCTCATAATGTTTGATTACTTAATTCCCAAGTGAAAGGACTCTACACTTTATGAATTATATTAATTTTTGTTGTGACCATTCCATGGTCAGGAATATGGCTTTCTTTGGGAGTTTCTCACAGGTGCTTGGAATATGTGGGCTATGTATATTCCTGTTGAATAGGAGGGTGAGCCAATATGAGATTAGGCTTTGCTAATCTTGTACTTTTTTTTAACTTTTGAAATTTTTCTTTTCTGATTTTTTTTAGAGGTGCTATCCATTGATGGGAGAAAGATGTTGAAACTTAGTTACAAATGTAATATTTTTCCAATCACAATATATTTTGTTTGTTTAAGCACTTTATTGTTTCAGAATATATTAAAGATCATTATTCTAATGGGTAATGAATTCCCTTTGTCTTGGCCTAATAATGTCTATAACTATCTGACCTTTGGATTATATAATACTCATACTGAAACTCCTCTCTTATAGTTACTTTTATTTATGTTTGTGTATGGTCCAGGGCACCAAACACAGAACTGCATTATTGCTAGGAAACTTGTCCTATCACTGACCTATCACCATTCCTTTAGTTTTATTCAAATTAATGCCTTACCTTTAATTTTCAAACAACCAAGATGAGTAAATTTGTGTTGAGCTCATTTAAAATGGGCTCTAAATCCTCAGATTTTTTTCTTCTTACATACTCAGATTTTTTAATGATGTTTTTAGATGACATACACGTAAGGCAACTGTCACTACCAACATCTAAGGCTTTATGATTTACCTGCTTTCTATATTCCATGATGTATTTTCATTTCTTTTGTCATTTTTTATTTATTTGGTGAATATTTTGATCATTCTTTGCAGTTATCTTCTTTTCAAAATAATTCCATTTAGATTTTAATGTTTGTGAATTAAGAGTTTTATAGATTGTTTCACATATTAAAACGTTTATTTGACCTCTAATAATTTATTTTCTACTCTGAATAATGTGGAATTCTCCTTTCCTTTTCCACATTAAAATTTTTGAATAATAGATAGTATTATGACTTTTATAACATTAAAATGATTATAAAACACCTTAGCCTATTTTATGTGTTAGGTTATCTTATTATTATTTTTGTGATTTTTTTTTATAGGCTTTCATTTTTTACCTGAGGAAAACTTGACTAGAAAGACAGTTTTGTTGGGTGTAGACATTGTGATATGTTAGCAGCAACTTTCTTTTAACACAAGTAAACGTTCTGTCATCTTCCCTTCTGATTTTGATGGTTTCTGGTAAGACGTTCATGTTTTTTGCAGAGTGAGTAATAATGTCTGCTATGATGCTTTCATGCCTTTTCTCCTGCCTTTCTTTTGGCATAGTTAATTATGTTATGACTTGTTTAGACCTTCATATATTTTCAGCACTGTATATTCTCTCTTTTAATCTTTAGTTTCATGTCTTTTTCCGAATTTGTGAAATGTCAATTATTTGACAATGAACAATTGTTTACCATCTACTCATAACCCCCTTTTATGAGACATTGATATTACAACTGTTGAGTCTGTGATTCTTGCATTACATTTCCATGAAGTTTTTCAATATTTCTTACAAAATGGTTGCTTTCTTTTCTTCAGAGTGTATTAATGAATTTATAGCTTCACTTTCCTGACATCTTTCATTAAGATAGTCAGTCCACTGGTAATTTGTTATTTCTCTCATTTTTTAATTCTGAACCTTTATTTTGTCTGGTCTCTTTTTGATCATCTTCTTTCCTGATAGGTTCATGCATGGCTTTATTTCAGAAGAAACTCGGGGACCCTACCAATAACCGTTAGGTTGTCTTAAGTCTTTCACAAGAACTTTTGCTGAGTCCTGTGGAGAATCGGACTCATATGGCTTGACTTCCATTGTGAGGACTGTTCTTGGGAAATTCATGATGTACATATTATTTTCCTGTAGTACAGGGCAATCCATGACTGCCTGCTGCCTTGGTCTTCTTTCTGGTTTTCTGAGTTAATAACAGTGTCTATTCCACATACTACATATCAGAATTTTCTTATAACATCATTTACACTGTGTCCAGAGTTTAGAGTAAACTGTGGGGGATTGGTCCACTCAAATATTATCTGTACAAGAAATTCTTCATTTATTATATGACACAAAATGTGAAAACAATGACATAGGAAATTATTACAGTACCTACAGTGGTAAGTAAAATGAAAGTCATTGTTTTCTTGCATAAGGATCTTACTTACTAGACTGATAGAGGAAATATCTTTGTGCCTTATCAAGTCACTTTGCACACTACTGTAGGCAATAAAAGACAGGAGAATCACTGATAGTTATGTTCAATCTGAACAACATAGGGATATCTAGGTCAAAGCAGGCTAAATAATAAGATCTTCTTTCAAAGGAAAAAAAATCAGAGCAATTCAAAATAAATTAATTAAAATTTCTAATTGCCAATATATAAAGATTTTTACTTTTTGAAGAAAGAATTTATTTATTCTTTCAGAAGAAAATCTACTATTATGATGGCTATCATATGAGGCAAACAATTTAAAATCAATTAAAAGTAAACTATAGATTATTTTTATTTCATAAAAATTGGCTTCTGACAATAATGGTAAATAATGTTGAAGTGTGCTTGAAATTGAAAACTGGAGAAGATAAATGATTCATTTCTTAAGTAGAATTCTGTTAGTTCAACAGTTAAATTTATAAGCAAATATCTTAGGAGTATCTTGTGACCATTATTTATCATAGTGACAAGTTCTGACAAAGGCTTTTAGGCTAAGAAATATGATATGACTTTGACAATATGCAATTTATTTAGAAACTACTTCCAGAGAAAATAAGGAGAGTGTTTATAGAGATCTCATATGACAACAATATATCTTAAAATATTTATGATTTACAGCAATTTTATCCCAATTTGAAATACGTCATTTTAACCCTAGTGCTTAGTTTTAAAAATTATCAGCCTTTCCTGTGCATACAAACCTTAAAGGTAACTAGTGTGTAACTAAACCTGGAATACATCAGAAAATGCTATTAATTAAGCATTAATTATGCTTAATTAATTATGCTATTAATTAAGCAAACAAAGTTGTTATCAGCAAAGTATGCTAGAAACTGAAATTCATAATATCATATTGAGATTTTGTTTTCTTGTTTTTAGATGAAAACTGAATGGAAAATTTATACTTGTAGAGTACTATGAAATATTGTGAATATGAAGGGACAAATTAATCAACAAATGAATAACTAAAAATTATATCACTTACATGACTTGAAATATATTTGATAAAAATCAAACTGTGATAATTTAACAGGTAAATTAGTATGATATCTTTTAAATATGAGTTAATGTGTTTTATTTTTCTTTAAAGAGATCAGTTTAGAGCCAGCTTGTATCTCTAAGGTATTAAACAGTTCAAATTTGCTAAGTCATTAGTTAGTTTAGTGATTTTGCTTTGCCTCTTTCTCAGGAAAATTATACACCATGAAGAAATTGGAGAAAAATTCCCCACAATTAATCACTTTTTAAACATCTGAATAATGCAATATTGTGTAAATGTACCACATTTTAGGAAAAAAAAAACTCAAACTGACTGTTACAGGAAAAGACTGTTTACACATGAATAGCTGTAGCACTAAGAACAAAAACGCATAAATGGCATAACATGAAAAGCTTCTGCCTGACAAAGAACACCATCATTATTACAAACCAGCAGCATACACAATCTTAAAATACTTTTACCAATTACACCTAAAAAATAAATGAATAAAAAGAATTCAAAAACTAATGCTAACAAAATGAATAACCAAATAAAATTTTGGGTACAACAAGAAAATCAGAAGAAGTGAAAGCACATAAAAATTCAACAAAGATAGAGAATTACAAGACACTTTCCCATATGATACAGATATAAAAGTAGTCAAGATAATAATACTATTTTCAAAAGATTCTAAGAATCCATCAAAAAGATATTGCAATATGATCAAGTAAGGTTCATCTCAGACACTCAAGGATAGTTCAGTATATTAAAATCGTTAAATTTATTCCACCATATAAACAAACTGAAATTAAATACAAATAAAACATACATGACTATTTCATTGAATGTTGTAAAGACCTTTAACAAAATCCATCACTGACTCATGGGCAAAATCTTTAGATTGTGGATATAAGGAATAAATTAAACATAATAAAGGTAGTTTACAGCAAGACCACATGGAGGGAGCCATGTGTCTTCTTTATGGAACAAGACCTGAGAATAGCACAAACAAATTCTCCTTGTGGCAAAACCTTGACTAGGTTTGACAAAGCTGCATAAATCTGGGCATGTGCCGGGGAGCATTTGTGCTACCTAGTCTCATTGCTTTTGCTACACGAGCCATATTGGTGGCTTGTATAAACTGCCTCTAGTTTTACTTTCTGAGAATTACAGGTAAAATTTCTCTTAAAAAAGAAAAGCTTCCCCATGATGACTCTGTTCTGGGTGAGTCTGAGAAATACACAGCGGTTCTGATTCATCTCCTTGAGCTTCTGATGTTTCAAATGTGACCATGAATTCCAGTTTTTTAAAAAAAGGATGCTGACTTTCCAACACACCTTGTGACTAGCCTGAAACAGTTACAGTAGTTCATGATAATTTGACAAATTTGCAGAACTGTTATGGAGAGAACATTTTTAACCACAATAGTCTAAGTTAAATGTTAACAAATAGATGAAGTTAAGAAATGATCGGAACAAACTTGTTGTGGAGCATGAAGCAGAATCATAGAAACTCACAATGCCTTCATTTTTAGTAGCTGTGCTAATATAGTAGGCAGTTGAGAGGAAGGGGACATTAGAAAAAGGGATATGAAGTGCCACCTATGAAGAGTAAGCTTTTAAGTTATGTTGCATATAGGATGGTGGGGGGCAGACTGGTATATCCTCAAAGAGATAGAGTAGTACAGAATGAAGAATGTATCGAGCAAACTGTAGCTGGTGAGTTGATTGTGAGAACTGAAATTTCACCAGAGGTAAACATTAACCACTAGAGGTGAAATTCTATTTCACTTTGCATGATGCTGTAACTATAAATGGTGCTTACTGGACACACTGTCCTACATGTAGGTGTGCCTAGTTAGGAAACTCCCTTCGTCAGTTGCAACACTGCATATGTTTTAACATTAGAGCTATGCATCAAGTAGGTAAAGGTTACCAGTGGGGAAGTTGGGCGATGAAAGGGGAATGAGGTAAACTGACAATTGTTGTAATCATTATTAAAAACTTAAAAATAATCTTATTACAAAACTCTTCATGCAAACCACTCAAACTGTGTAAATAAAAATGGCCTATTGTTTGAAACAAGTGGCCATTGTCTCTTCACTTAGCCAACTTGAGATACATCTGTCCCAGGTCATCAAAACTATTTGGGTCAAGGTTCCCTGAATTCATCACCAACATGAAATTGCAGGAGAGGGTGTAGGCCCTGCTCCAAATGATGTGACAGATTTGATGACTCCCTCATATAAGGCCTTACCCTCCCTGGGAAGTAGATGTGGGTTGGGATGGGAGACTGTTGGAGAGCATGGGAGAATGGGAGAGAGATTGTAATTGATATTTAAAATAAGATTGTTTCTAAATTTAATAATAATAATAATAATAATAAAACAAAATAAAGAAAGAAACTAAAAACAATTCCATCAAATAAGAAGCAAGGCAAGGCCATTCTCTTTCTCCATAAGTATTCAAAATAGTACTTGAAATGTTAGCTAGACCAATAAGACAATTGGGGAGATCAAGAATTCAAATGGGAAAGGAAGGAGTTAAAGCATCCTCATTTGAAAGCAATGTGATAGTATAAATGAGGGACCCAAAAATTCCACCAGTGAACTCATACAAGCTGATAATTACTTTCAGCAAAATAGCTTAACATAATAATAACTCACAAAACACAGTGACCCCTCCTATATACAAATGGCAAACATACTGAGAAAGAAATCAGGCAGATGAAACTTTACATAATACTCTCAAATAATGGAAAGAAAAATGTCTTGGGTTAACTGTAACCAAGAAAGTGAAAAGCTTATTTGAAAAAAAAATATGTTTGTAGAAAGAAACTGAAAAAGATACCAGAAGAAAGCAAGGTTAGCCATGCTCATGGATGATAATATTAGCATAGTAAAAATTACCATCCTTCTAAAATCGATCTATACATTCAATGAAATCCACATCAAAATTCTAACACCATTGTTCAAAGAATTGTCTTGAAAGAACAATTCTCAGCGTCTTGTGGGAAATAAACAACAATAACGACAACAGAAAACCCAGTATAGCTAACACAATCCTGACTAATAAAAGAACTGCTAAAGGTATTGCCATTTCTGATTTCAAGTTGTACTATAGAGATATAACAATAAACACTACATAGTATTTTCATAAAATCAGATGCAGTGATCACTGAATCAAATTGAAGACACAGACATAAAATCACACATCCATGGACATCTAATTTCACATAAAGAAACCAGAAATACAGAGTGAATACAAGAAAGCTTCTACAAATGTGTGCTGGTCAAGCTGGATATCTGCATGTAAGAAAATGCAAATAGATTCATACTGTCTATCCTGCACAAAACTCAAGCCCTTATGCATCAGATGCCTCAGAATAAAATTAGATATACAGACCCTGATAGAAGAAAAAGTAAGAAATATCCTTGAACTTATTGGCAAATGAGACACTTTACTTAACAGAACATTTCTAAGTAAGGTACAAGAATAGCAATTAATAAAAGACACACACAAAACTAAAAAATCCTGTAAAGCAATGTGTACTGTAATTCAGATGAAGTTACAACCTACAAAATTGGATAAGATTTTTACCAAGTCTATGTCTAATAGAGAAGTAAAAGCTGAAATATATAAAGAATTCAAATAACTAGACACCCAAACAATAAAGTATTAAATTAAGAAAATATAGTAATGACATGAAGAGAGAATTTAAAAGAGAAGGAATCTCAAATATCCAGGAGGCACTAAAAGAAATGTTCAACATCCTTAGCCTTCAGGGAAATGCAAATCAAAATGACTCTGAGATTCCATCATTCAACTGTCAGAATGGCTAAGATCAAAAAACACAATTGATAGCTAATGCTGGCAAGAACATGGAGTAAGGGTAACACTCCTCCATTGTTGGTGGGAATCAAACTTGAACAACCACGATTGAAATCAGTAAGTTGGGAACCAATCTATTTCACGATCTATCTAGGCACTCTTGGTTAAGTACTCAAAGGAGATTTTATCCTTTCACAAGGACAATTACTTAGATATTTTCATTTCTCATCTATTCATGATATCCTGAATCTGGAAACAACCTAATTTCTCCTCAACAGAAAGATGGATTAAAAATATAAAGAGGTGGTAAATTGACACAGTGGAGTATTACTCAGCTGTTAAGAAAAATAATGAAGTCATTATATTTGCAGGCAAATGTATAGAACTATATAAAATCATCCCAAGTGAGGTAAACCAGATTCACAAAGATAAATATGGCATATTTAGTTATATTTAGTTATATGTGAATATTAGTCATTATGTAAATGATAATTAAACTACAATGCACTGAAGAAAGGTTGGGTTTAGAAAAGGAGTAGGGGAAACATGAGGCTCTACCTTGGATTAGGAAATTCAATGGATTTTATCAGTAGTCTGGGCAATAGGGGGCTGGAAAAGATGGATCAGATGGATCAGATGGGGAGGATAAGTAAGAATGGGGTTTGAGGAAATGAACACAGGGATAGACAGGTAGATACAAAGGGAATTTAAAGGATTGTATGAGAACCTAATAAAGAGAAAATATCATTAAATATATGAAGGTGATCCTAATGTAGTCTCCAAACAATGAATGTTACAGATTCCTATCTGGTTGTTGCTTGCCACTAAATGATATTTCCCATACCTAGTCTGGGTTTTGTCTAATTGAGTTGTTGGCTAAAGGAAACTCATGGAAATCCTCAAACAACTAGACGGCTGTCAAGACTGTAGTTTGCTCTCTACACACAATCAGAAAGTCCCCATTGCTGAATATATTAACCACAAAATTAATAGAACATGGAGATGTCAATCTGGTGACTACGTAGAATCTTTACCCCTAAGTTCTAGTGTCTTTGGTATGGGGAGGTATGTGAAGGCTACAATAAAGGGAGACATAAACAGCAAGGCAGACACAAAATCTTTGCTATACAATGCTGTCCTGCATGCAAAATATGTTGGGGCTATAGAGGCACAAAGCTTGTGGAAGTTATCAACCAATGTCTGTTTTGACTTAAGGCCCACTCCATGAGATGGAATGCCATGCTTGTTTTGGTGTAACTGTTTATAGATACCAAAGCAAAAATGACATTTGATTGTCTTCTTTCTTTGGATTCTTGCATTATGCTTTCTGGTATCATGACAGCTCATCCTCAATGAGGTGGTATTTTGAGGCGGCCAGTTCTACTTCAGGAATCTCTGGGTCATGGTCTCAAAAACAGGAACAAGAAGTAGAACTTGACTTGTTTTTTCTTCAGCAAAAATGGGCTGTGTGTTTGGGACTCTCTGAAATTCCGATAACCTAGTATGTGAAATACAATTGTAAACACAGTCCCTGTATTAAAATGTTCTGTACTTAATCTCCTCAAACAAGTGGTTAAGGAAAAAATGTGAAGTCATGAAATACACAGGCAAATGGATGGAGCTATAAGAAATTATCCTGAATGAGGTAACCCAGTCACAAAAAGAAATATGTTATGTATTTACTTATATGTGGATGTTAGCCATTAAGTAAATTATACTAAGCTAAAATACATAGACCCATAAAGGTTAGGAATAGTAAACTAATATTGATATATCTTTCTAGGCAAGAAAATATATTCAATGGCTGGTATAACTGGCTGTCAGCATGTAGAAGAATGCATATAGATCCATATCTATCACCATGCCCAAAACTCAAGTCCAAGTGGATCAGCAACCTCAATATAAATCCATCCGTACTGAACCTCATAGAAAAGAAAGTGGGAAAAAAAATTGAATGCATAGTCACAGGAGACCACTTCCTGAATAGAATACCAGTAGCACAGACTCTGAGAGCAGCAACAATTAATAAATGGGACCTCCTGGAACTGATAATGTCCTGTAAAGCAAAGTACACAGTAAACAAGACAAAACGGCTCCCTACAAAATGAGAAAAGATGTTCACTAAGTTCACATCTGACAGGACTGATGTCCAAAGTAAAAAGAACTCAAGAAACTAGAAATCAAATAACCAAATAATCCAATTAAAAAATGGGTACAGATCTAAATAGAGAATTCTCAACAGAACAATATCAAATGTTAGAGAAGTGTGTGTGTGTGTGTGTGTGTGTGTGTGTGTGTGTGTGTATTTCTTTTGCTCCCATCTTATCTTCCACTAATCTCTCCTTAGTCCTGATGAAGGGCACTCAGCAGCATATTTGTTACCAGCTTCTTCTGCTGTCTGGAAGTCTTTGAGGAATATAACACCTTAATTTATACACTGCAACTACAGTACACATAATGTTTCTGAAAAATGTTTTCAAATATATGATATCATGTTTCCTAAATACTTTGGTTTCAAGGCTTCTGCAAATGTCCTCCCTCAGACTTCTGAATAATGGGATTAGAGAGGTGAGACACCACACCCCAAAATTAAGTAAAAGAAGAATTTTAGAATGTATGTTTTGCTTGTTAGACATAGAATGCGTCTCCTTTTATATTTAGACAGACAATTGGTAATTTTTATTTGTAAGTTAATATTTTAATTTTAATCATCCATCCCTTATTAATTTTTTTATAAATCTATGGATTTTTAAACAAAATACATGATTGGCAAAAGATTTCATAAAAATAGTAAATATTGAAATTGGAAGAATATCAGGGCATTGGAAGGAAACTGCCATACATTGAGGTTATTGTTCTGCCAGGATCACTGCAGCTGTGAAACAGGCATTCCATCATGCCACAGCCTCCAGGAAGCAGGCAACAGAAAGAACAACCACTTTTACATGTAAGGCACTTTATCATTCAAACACATCTCTCAAAAACTTCACAAAACCCTACAATGACTGCAAGAAAGAGCAAGCAAACCAAGCAAGTTTCTGAGAGCTAAGTGGGGGAAATAGCAATCTTTGTGGAATTGATTGAAGAGAGTAGAACATAAATAGTCAAGGTATGTGGGCCCACCACAGGAGACATGATCAGTGATCACTCCCGGAGACCTGTGAGCAAATACAGTGTACATAACAGAAAAACCTCTTTCCAGATTTTATTTTGTATTTTTTTTTCTCCTTAAAGGTCACAGATAAAGAATGAAGTGAATCCATTAGAAGTGTTTATGACTATGGGGAAGTAAACAAAGGTTGCCTTTATCTTTTCATTACAGTGATAAAAATCTGCTTAACAACTGTCTTCTTATATGTTACTTCACAACTTATTATTTTCCACTGGTGACAAAATAAAAATTTTGATTTTCACGGTTTGCTGTGCTTAAGACTTCTCAGTCTGGATATTAACAGGTTAGCATGTGTAGTTAGGGGGCAAAGGGGACTTCTTCACATTAAAATGTTTAAATGTTGTGTTGGTCATTCCTTTTGATGCAGAGCCAATATATTTAGAAATATGTCCTGATGTTACAACTGACTTTATTGCTCTGGTTTCTGCTTTTCTAATAGAAGAGCTATCATAACTTGTTGAAAATCACTATTTAATTATCACAGAAAACTGGGAAAAAATTTTACCATTCCCACATCTGACAAAGGGTTGATCTCCAAAATATACAATGAACTCAAGAAACTAGTCAACAAAACACCAGATAGCCTTATTAAAAAATGGGGTACAGAATTGAAGAAAGAATTCTCAATAGAGGAAATCAAAGAGGCTAAAAGACACTTAAGAAAATGTTCAACGTCCTTAACTATCAGGGAAATGAAAATGAAAACAACTTTGAGATACCATCTTACTCCTGCCTGAATGGCTAAAATTAGAAACACCAATGACAACTTATGCTGGAGAGGATGTGGAGAAAGGGGAACACTCCTCCACTACTGGTGGGAGTGCAATCTCGTACCTCCATTTTGGAGATCAGTATGGTGGTGATGGGAGGTATTATTCTGTAAATATGTTTCTCATACTGGTTAAACAATAAAGCACTGTTGAGCCAATGGAAAAGCAAGATAGGTGGGGCTAGGAGATAAGGAGGAAAGAGGAAGTAGGAGGGAGGAGTCAAGATGTAGTCTGGGGAGGAAGGAAGTTGCCAGCCTCTGCTCCCCGATGAGCCACGTGGAAATACTTAGATAAGTAGAAACGGGTTAATAATTAAGATAGAGCTAGCCCATTAACAATGATAGTCATTGGCCTACAGGATTGTATCAAATACGGAGTCTCTCTGTTATTTGGGGCCAGCCCACCTGACCAGTGGTGGGCAGGCTGGCGGTGAGCTGGTGGGCCGGCGGGAAAAACCTGCCTGTAACATGGTGGTTCCTCAGAATAATGGAAATTGGCTTACCACAGGACCCAGCAATTCCCCTCTTAGGTATATACCCAAATGACCCACCTCCATGCAACAAAGACATGTGCTCAACTATGTTCATAGCAGCATTATTTGTAATAGCAAGATCCTGGAGGCAACCTAGATGCCTCTCAACTAAATAATGGATATGGAAGATGTGGCATATCTACACAATGGCATACTACTCTGCAAAAAAAAAAAAAAAAAAAAAACCAGAATCTTGAATTTCGCAGGCAAGTAGATGGAACTTGAAGAAACCATCCTGAAGGAGGTAACCCAGTCACAAAAAGAGGAATATGATATGTACTTGCTCATATATGGATTTTAGACATAGAGCAAAGGCTCACCAGACGAACACCACCAGATGAACTGGGATACAAGGTCTATTCTAAGAGATTCATATATGGTCCCTCACATAAGGGGGAAGGGACAAGTTCCCCCAGAGCACACGGAGACAGTGAATGGAGAGAGAACTAGGAGAAAGAGAAGGGGAGAAGAGGAAAAAATGTGTGACTAGGTAGATTGAGTCAGGGTGTGTGTTTGTGTGTGTGTGAGTGTGTGCGTGTGTGTGCATGCGTGTGTGTGTGTGTGTGTGTGTGTGAGAGAGAGAGAGAGAGAGAGAGAGAGAGAGGGGGGGGCACATAAAAGAGGAAGCCATTATTGGTCTGAAGAGAAAACTGAACCCAAAGAAAGGTCTAGATAACTACAAGACTGATTCCAACTAACAATTCGAACAACCGTGGAAATGTTACCATGAATGCTCTTCCCTGATAGTGAGATCATCAACTAAATTATCCACCATCATGGAGTCCTCATCTAGTACCTATTGTAAACAGAAGCAAACACCCATAACCAAACACTGAGTCAAACTAGAATCCAGATGCAGAGTGAGGGGACAAGAACAGGTTGCAGAAACACACAAAGACAGCTGACCTGAACAAGGAGGCACTATTGGCCCACCCCCATACTGATAGCTGGGAATCCAGCATGGGACTGACTCAGACCCCCTGAATATGGGTCTCAGCTAGAAGGACTGAGCAGTTTGGGGGACCTCAGATAGTAGAAACAACATCTATTCCTGTGCACAAAAGGACCTTGCAGAAACATCCCCCATGGAGGGATACCCCCTTAACCTAGAGACAGGAGAGAGTCCTAGTCCCTACTTCAAATGACTTGACAGATTTACATGGCTCAACCTGGATAGCATAGCCCTACAAGTGGAATAGGGGTGAGGGGATGGGAAGGGAGGGTGGCCAGGGTGCATGTCACAGGAAAAAGAGGGTAAGAGGGAGGAAGGGAGACAGGAACAGAGAGGAAACTGGGATGGACATGTAAATTTTTAAATTATATTATTAATAAAAAAGAACAATACTGAGATGAAAACTATCCAAATAGAATAAAACTTCTGTAGATATTTTCTATGGCCAGTAAAAACGTGTTTAAAAATATGTCAAAAGAAAATCATCACACTTCTTACTAAAGCATAAAAAATGTTTAGAAATCTTTTGTAACATTCTGATATGTACTTTATAGAAGGCTATTGTAACCTCATTCATAAGCTGTTTGCTAGAAAAGGAATATCATTTATGAATACCTACTTTAAAAATTATTTCCTAATTTTGAAACCAAAGTACATAAAGCCTGAAGGGATTTTTGTATTTTGCTATTTTCATGACAATGTTTGAAATATTTCATAAAGTTCTTAGTCTCAAAATTATGTCTATTGTAAATTCACATTTAATAAGCTATTTTTACAACATTTTCCATGATTTGAAAACTAAGATAATTATTTTTGACCTATTTATTTGTAATAAATGTGTGTAATAAATTCTTCCAAAAGCAAAAATAAAAAAATTATCACAGAAGAACATCCTAAGTATGTAAGTTTCTGTTGAATTCACCACAGACTTTGTAGAGAGCTGCAAAGTGCCACACCTTAAAGATGGTGCTGGCTTCCACCTTCCACCTCCCTGAGGGTGAGCGCTCTCTGGCATAAACAAGCGCTTATTTGGTTAAGTCTATTCAGCCTGTCTGCTTCTGCGTTAGAGTAGCCTATCTGCTGGGTCCACGTAGCTCACTGGGGTTGGTTAGCGCAAGGGTATTTAAGCCTGTGCAGGGGTCCCCTGCTCTCTCGCTGGACAGAAGAACATGTTTCAAGGATCCTGATTAAAACTGCATGAAGAAGATCTTCCCGGTGTCACCTCTACCTTGCCGGTGAGGGCAGGTGCATCATACTAGTCCTGATAAAAGTTGCTATCATTCCACTTAAAATGGTACGCAGTGGTATAAACTCCTTTGTGTTGCCTTGACTGGACATTAAGAATACAATGGTTCAGCATATAGTACTTAGCCAATAAATATATATATGTAGAGAGTAAAGTACATAAAATTCCTTAAAGAATTTTATGAGTTCAACATACAAAAACAAAGAGTCAAGAAAATAGTTAATAGGAAATAGTTAATAATTAAATAAAAAAACTAGTCAATTCAAATAGTATGGAATTAAATAGAAAGTAGTTAAATGGAAAAATAATAGTTATAAATGAAGAGTTTGTTTCTTTCATAGATAGGCAACAAGAAAGAAAGTTAATGTATGGTCATGATGAAGCTAAATATAGGCTGGATATATCATTTCTAGGTTCCTATGCATAAACACCATATTATCTTGAAGAAAAGGTACCCAGACCTCCAAAATTAAGTAATTTCAATAGAAATAGATTGGTCATATATTGATGCTTAATAAGGATCAGGAGAAACAAATAGGTCGAATAGATGTTTATTCAGGGAGAAATAACTTACAACATAGACAGATGAACCAACAGGTTCCTGGTCCAAAGGATGCCTCCAGATGTCCTCCTGTCCTCGTGCTACAAGCAAAAGAGAGCTCCAGGAGCCCCTTCCTCAGACCTAGGTCCCCCAGGTAATGTCCGGCCATGTCTCCACCCCCAATAGGTGTGGTCTGTGCCACAGGTGCAGACAAAGTGAATATCTCACTACAGTCATATGCATGCTACTAGAGATCACAAAAGTACAGTGTTATAGGTATATTAACCTCCTTAATAATTAAATTCACATCACCACTGTGGGGCCATTCAAATTATTTTATCAAGATTATAGAATATAGTCGAGAGGGAAGTATTATAAGTTTAATGTGAGATTTCAAGTAATAATAAAAAATATAGAACTGTATGCCTCCTGTGTCATATTATTTTCTCTGGTTCTTCCAGAGAACATGAACAAAAATGAATCAGTACACATTTTCTCTTGTAAAAGTGTAAAACACAATGAAATACAAGGGTCTTACTGTGAAATTGTACTTCCAGAATGAAATTATCACCAGGAATTCCTTGCTTTCCTCCAGATCTATTTTTCCACTCCAGGGATGAGTGACTCTTCATGGTGTAGGAATGTGGCATGTAGGATGAGTGCTTGAGAAGTTGTTTCTTGCAGAATGGATACTCTGCTAGATTGCTGTTTTTATCCTAGCCTTTAGGCAGGTGGATTCAACTACTCTAGTTTGTCTTTCCTGTATCAATTTTTCATGTGATGTATGGATAACCATAGCATTAAAACAATGCAGGAAGTTCTGTGGTATTTTCAGTGAATTTCTTTTATTTTCAATTTCACTTTCATAACTTTATAGCATCCATAAACAATGCAAACACTCTTAGGATAGATAAAATCACCAAGTACATCTTTAAAACTTTATTTGCTATTAAGTGATTCATTTATTTGCATCCTTTTTTCACTTAGAATAAGTTCAAATATATATATATGTATATACACAGATATATATACATATATATATATCTTTGTATTTTTCTTTCAAAAATTATCTTAGGTACTTGTTTATCATGGATTATTCTATCACTATGTACATTCATGTCCTGAAGACAAAGCTCTGAGCCCCATTATAGTGATGTTATTTCCTACTGTGATACATAAAGCATGGCTTTTCTCTACTATGAATGCATATCTACTATTTTTACCGAAGGACAAAAAAGGGAAAGTAACACCTTATATTTATTAAATGACCAAATGTGCCAGAAACACTGCTCTGTGATTCTGATATGTATGAACAAATCTGGCAGATACTAAAGCCAACACAGCTGTATCTTATTTTTCATTAGTAAACTATATGTATTTATAACCATCATACAACATTTACTTTTGAGACAGCCTGAAAGTCCTAGACAATTCTTTCCTGTAATGAATTAGGGTAACTTAATAACATTGGCAAATAAATATCAGTGGCTGTTCTTTGAGTTAACACTGGTGCATTACCTAACACTCCCACCACTGTTTGGGCTCTGAACAGAATGAAGGAAGGCTAGAGATTGTTAGCTATCTGGAAGACATAATAATTATTTGCTTGATTTTCTAAGTGAATTGTGTTTGCTGAACTGATGTTATTAACATCATGATTAAAGTGGATAAGAGCAGAGGAATGCATGCAGTGTGAAAACAACCATCAAGAATAAAAAAATAAATGGAAGCTAAAAATATATAAAACTTTATCTAAGGAAATAGAATGACAGAAGTACAGAAGAAGGAATAATCAACTTTGTGGAAAAGTCATAAAACAGTTCTCAGAGGTGATGATACCAGGGTCTAGCATAAAAAATGGGAATGCATTTTGGTGAGAAGGAAAAGATGCTGGGATGCACGGAAGAGGACCTCGGGAGTAGGAGACCTAAGTCTGCCACTAATAACAAAATGACAAGTTGAACAGAAGCATTTATGACATATAAAACCTTCCAATAGGTTGAGTTGGGAGTAAAAAAAAATCCTTTTGCTGTTTCTATGTTGCAGTGCATATGTATATATATATATATATATATATATATATATATATATATGTATATATATTTATATATATATTCACAGTATAATATTGACTAGATTTAACTGTAAAGAGTAAATTTTGAGGGTACAAAACTACACAGATTTGAAAACATAGGAAAGAATGGTGGTAATCTAACAAGGATATCCTTTTCTTCTAAGATATTTCTCTATCAGGAACTTGTACATCTTTCTTTCAGCCATCAGGGAAGTGCAAATCCAAACATTCTTACACCTGTCAAATGGCTAATATCAAAAGACTAATGAAAACTTATGCTGGAGAGGAAGTAAGGGGAACGAACACTCCTCCATTGCTTTTGGCAGTACAAACTTGTATAGCCATTTTGGATATCAGTATGGCGGTTTCTCAGAAATTTAGGAATCAATCTTCCTCAAGTTCCAGCAGTACCATGCTTGGACATAAATCCAAAGGTTGCACACTCATACCTCAAGCTCATTTGCTTAGCTCTGTTCATAAAGGTATTATTTGTAATAGCCAAAACCAGAAAAAGACCTAGATGCCCCTCAATTGAATAATGGATAAAGAAAATGTGGTTTTACTACTCAGCAGTAAAAAACAATGACATCTTAAAATTTGTAGGCAAATGGATGAAACTAGAAAATCCCATCCGGAGTGAGGTAACCTAAACACAGAAAGACAATTACCATATGTCCTCATTCATAAGTAGATATTAGACACAAAACAAAGGATAACCAGCCTATAGACCACAACCCCAGTGAAGTCAGGATACAAAGAGAACCCTAAATGAGACACACATGGAACCCCCAACCCTGAGAAGAGGAGTCACAAAATGACTGTAGATTTCTGTAAATGAGAAGCATGTGTAGTGATATGAGCTATGAGGAAGGACTAGGGAGACTTGAAAAAATGCATATTTTCTTGTAGGAATGCTTACTAAGAATGGTATTGTCACAGACATCTGGCAGAATCTGGTGACACTCACAGTATGTGTACTTTATGAAACAGCATATTTTCCAGAGTTTGGTTTGGAACAATTCATAATTAAGAAATATAGAATGTTCATTGTAATAAATTTAAATAATCTAGACTCTTATGACAAAGCACTTATTAAAAAAATAGAACAGAAATATTCCCCATTCCTGAAACTGGACCTCAAGAAAATCTGATGCCTATGACTTCTGATGACATCTGTAATCATGTGGATACAGACACACACACACTCACACACACACACATTTAAAATAAAATAAAAATATTCCTTACAATCTGTAAAAAAAATATATTATTCTAGGAAGAGTACATGAGAGTATATACAGTCATATTCTATCTGTAAGCTCAAGGCTACGTGATCAGAGCCCCCTTCAGCATAAATTTTGGCCCCTCCCTACTGCAAGTTCCTTCAAAGGGAGGTCCTGTATGTGTTAATAGAAATCTTATATGAAACTTAAAGGACAATGCAAGCATGTTTGTATCCACTGCTTTATCCTCTTTGTCAGTATTACCATGGCATTACTATTATTATTTATAAATACAAAAATATTTATGATATACACATACTGCATTGCAGAAGATGGAAGCATGGGAATCATGCCTGATTAAAGGAAAAAGCAGAATTGGATTATTTTCTGAGGGGAACAAAATGAGGATTTGAAGACAATCTTTCACTTTCAACATTGTTAAGAACGTAAATAATATCCTTAGCATATAACAGCTGTATGTCCCCATGCTGAGAGGGAATACATTATGCAGCTTTGGAGTGCAAATGCATGTTGATCACAGATCAGCCCACAAAGGAAAGTGTTCCAAGAGCAGACAGCTGGAAAGAGCCCTTGGAGAAATAGGAAGTTTCCTCTGGGAGGAAACTGCTTGCAAATTGTTGGTGACAGAGGCTACACAGCATTAATATGCTTAAAGTGTGTTGCCATCTGCGGATTTGACCACCTAGGGATAGGAATAAAAGAACAAATGAACTAAATATTCTGATCATCTCGTTTCACAGTATAAAAGAGAAAGAGGACTATAAGGTAAAATCAATAGTTCCAACATTTATCGGAAGCAATTCACCACAGTAAGGAGCATAATTTTAAATTCCTTCTTCGGTGCTTCGTTCCCGAGATTAATTCATTGTAAGAAATAAAAATTCTGTCATAGAATTTTTAAACATTCCCTCTAGAGCTGTGGTTCTCAACCTGTGGGCCGCAACTTCTTTGCGATCCAATGGCCTGTTTACAAGGGTCCTCCAAGAACTTCAGGAAACCGAAGTTGTAATTCATAACAGCACCATAATTACAGTTATGAAGAAGCAATGTTGGTGACACCAAAACATGAGGAACTGTATTAAAGGGTTGCAGGAAATTTGCTCATCCTAGGCAGTAGACAGCATCTGCCCTCACTAACCCATACCTTTCTATTTCAATATAAAGTTTTGATAATGCCTCATGCCTGTGTTGATAGTCAAGTTTTCTTTTCTTTCTTTTTTTCTTTTCTTTCTTTCTTTCTTTCTTTCTTTCTTTCTTTCTTTCTTTCTTTCTTATTTTTTCTTTTTTTTGATACACATGTCTTATAAGTTCCTTTACAAGGCTTTTAACATAACTGCAGCAATAGAGAGAAAGTGTACTTTATAGTGTTACGAGTAGGGTTTTTCCTGCCTTCTGGTCCCACTGCAATGCCAGCCCCAAATAACACACAGAGACATTACATTAGATATAAAGCTGTAGGCCAGTTATTAGTTTCTTGTCTGCTAGATCTTTCTTAAATATTAACCCATTCCCATTAATCTAAGTGTTTCCACGTTGTCTCATCTTACCAGAGCTTTCTGCTCTCTCCAATCTCTCCATGTTGTCTCCTCCTTACTACTTCCGGAATTCTCCTTGTCTCCTAGTCCTGCCTATCTTGCTTTCCAATTGGCCAACAGTGCCTTATTCATTAACCAATAAGAGAAACATATTTACAGAGTGACATCTCCCATCATCATAGTATGTCTTCACCATTGAGGACACCCTTGCAACCATTGTTATATGTTATGATTCACACTATCCTTACATTGCTGTGGACAGTACCTAACTGTAGCTCTGAATAAACCAGACAGAAATGAAGAAAAATGAAGCTTATTTTCATGGGCTTGTCTGTTCCTACATTTTATAAAATCCCACTTTTGTTTGTTCATCTTAAATTGCAAGCACATTCAATTTATTAGACATTCTTAGGTATGTTAAACATATTTTCAGATGTATAGAATATTGATTATTAGTAACTACTTATAACAGTCATAACTTACTACTATGGATGGTATACTGACTTTAGAATTTAGTATGATTATTTTTGTTATCTTTGGAGACAGACTGTTCCATTCAATTTTTATTTCCCACTCATCCTTTATCAGTCAGTTCTTAGTATTTATAGAAGAGTCCACATTTATGAAAGTCCTATACCTCAGTTCTGCTGTTATTCATCTTGATGAGGAAATGCCCTGCAGAATTTACATCCATTAATTATTGATCATATGAAAAGACCAAGAAGGAATTATTATTACACCTATGAGAAATATTATTTTTGCTCCTGGATGGCCTTTCATTAATACTGTTTCCAACTTGTAAAATTCTGTGTGTGTGTGTGTGTGTGTGTGTGTGTGTGTGTGTGTGTGTGTGCATGCATACACATATATATTCATTACTTGTGCACTTGGTACATACCACAATTTATTTTAATTTTGGCTTTTCAAAACAGAGTTCCCTTGTGTAACCCTGTCTCTCCTGGAACTCACTCTGTAGACCAGGCTGGCCTAAACTTCCTCCTGAGAGCTGGGATTAAGACATTTGCCAACACTTCCCACGTCTTGCCACAATTCTTATATCCTAGGCTACCAAAGTGCGCTGTGACTATCTTACTTGTCAATAGGGACAAGGAAAGGCATAGGGAGTCCAAAAATCAAAATGATAAAATATAGAGTAAAAATGTTCCAGTAATCTCTGCAGGGAGAAAGTTTACTTCACTTGTTTATGCTTCAGGTTATTATTTACCCTGCTTTGTCCATATGTTGTCCACAAGTTAAACTAGTCAGGAATTATCTCTCTATCCTTACAACATGCCCTTTTTATGTCCCCTTTGATGTGATAGATTAAAATTTGTGTTAGGATCTAGTCTTGACATGAAATAATTTAAAGGAAATTTGGGGAATGTATATGTAACCTTTAGATTTTTAACAATGCAAAAGTAATAAAAATAATGGGAGTTTTATGTGTTTTTATTTTGCTGTACTTAGAAGCACAAAACTCCTTAATAATAAAATTCTATGCTGATTTCCTGTCAGCTCACTGCATCCTTGTATCACTTCATGAAAATATTTTTGAAGAAAATCTTGTTGGGAAGACAATAGTTTTGAAATTGTGATTCATTCAATATCATCTTAAAATATTTAAAAGCTGTCATTGTTCCAATATGCCAAATTTTAACAGTTTACCAAAGAAAGCCCTATAGGTCTTGTATTATTCCCACAATGAAGTCATTAAAGTCTTATTGATAAAATGAATTGACAGATAAGCACAAGAATGAATGCAAAATTGAAATAGATTAGAGTCATTCATCATTAGATAAGTAGATTGGACGATACACTTTCAAGCTATCACAGAGTTTGTGAAAGTTCGTATATGGCAACCTAGCTTTCTTCTACCTGCGGAGATAATCTTAGTTTCACCAGGAAGAAACATGCCAGTATTTTTCATGTTGCAATGAGGATGAACTCAGCCTTATGTTGTCACTCCCTTCTATAGCTTCTGGATATTTGCAACTATTTATGAAACATGTGAGTAGAATAGGGTGTATGGTTTGAAGCTAAGTAGCAGACTGTCTTCATGTGTGTCATATGGGACAGAACCCTTGATCTTAACCTTAAGCTCATTAACATGAAGCTCTAATTAGCTAAGCAAATGGGCCCAGATTGTGATAACAGAAGGTATCAAATTAAATGTAACTCCATTATTTTTTCTTATCAAAGAACCCATTTTAACAGTTTAATATTCAAAAATATATGTATATGTGGAATATATATATATGATATCTAATAAACTAAATATTCACACTTGATGGCTCAGACTAATAGTGAGTAAGAACTTTTTAAGGACATTTCATCCCTTGATACATTTAATGAGGAGCTAATTAGGAACCAATAGACAAAATAAAGGACAAAATATACAAATAGATGATGGAAATAGAAATCTAACTTTGGAAATACAATTAAATAGAGAAGTTGAAATATCATATATAGTATTTATTCTTTATTAGCTGTTTTTAGAAAGCCAAAAGTATAACCTATTAACACAAAAAGTGTGTGTGTGTGTGTGTGTGTGTGTGTGTGTGTGTGTGTGTGTGTGTGTCTAGCAGTGAAAAAACAACTTTTGACTAAACTATGAAAATGGGGTTCATACATTATGTTTGTATCCAGTATGGAAATACCACTGTGTGCATTTATTTTTATGTGAACTCTCTTTTGAAAAATACAAAGCTATTGTCCCCTTAACTTGCAGTAACTTATTGGAATTCCATTGATTTAAAAGAATTAGTTTTATCAGGCTGGCTAATATTGTCCTTGTAAAGTGAAATGAGTGAAAATACAGTTCGAGGAATTCAGTGTTAATCTTTTTACTCTGTGTCTTGAGGATTATTGATATCATTCCGGTCAAATTATTTCATCGGCGATTCATTCTAAAGTCTCTAAAATATGTTCTGTACTGATGCAATACACTAATTTTGAGATATTTAAAAGAGTATAAAATTGTTCTACAATTGCTTCTTTCTTTCATTTTTCTGTTTTTCTCTCTAATACTTTATCACACAATATCTTGAGAGAAAGTTTGACCCTATCTCTATTATACAAACAACAGAGAATGGATCTGTGTTCCAAACATATAAGTGAAGTGAGTGTGATAACCAATGTGGCAATTTGGATGAACTGAATCTGGCACTGTAACAAAAGAACAACCATCTTTGATGTTCTGGATATCTCCACTCTACTGTTTTCATTGACTCTTGCAATCACACTTGTTCCATAGTGACGCCCAAGAAATCTCTAACAGACACCCACCTTGTGTTCACCTCCTAAGAGTCTCTTAGTTTTCAAATGTGGAGGTCCATATTTTCTCTATTTCACATGTTACAGAGGTTTGGCATTCAATACCCTTACTCATAACTTACTATGTAGTAGCAAGAATTCATGGTGCAAATGCATGAGTGTCGTTCCTCTTTACCATCACTTAAACTAATATCAGTCAGCTATGATCATTTGACTCTCATACCTTTGCTAAGTCACTGACATAGATCCTTTCCTAGGTTGGTGGAATGATACATGAATAATTGTGATGCAGATCTAGGAGTGCAGATGCCAATGAAAATCTACATTTAGAATCATTTCATTTGTTTTAACTCTTACCAGAATTTTCATATAGAACTGACTATCCTCTTTACCAGTTAAGGAGCAAGTTTACTGTTTATGAGAACCAAGAAATTCAATAACCATTGTAATTGATCTTGTGATAATGTCTTTAAATTTTTTTAAAATCAAAGAATAATTTAAAACATATAGAAGTCCCTTCTTCCTATATTCTGTTCAAGATTATCAAGACTTGTCTTTCCTAATAAAAGTCCAGTGGCTTTTTGCTGTGATAATTCCATGAATGAAAATAAAGTTATTAAACACTTAAAGGGCATCACTTCCTGTCTATGAGAGATTAACTATGTAGTGCGAACCAGCCATTAATTCTTATCATGATGATTAGGACAATAAGAACATTACCGAGAAAATGAAACCAACCAACCAACCAACCAAAAAACAAACAAAATCATTATGTGGCAAAAGTAATGGAAAATGGTTAAAATTTAAATGTGATTAGTAAGCTGCTGGATAAACACCAGTGTTTGTCCTTGAACACCTGCAATTCTGTGGCTCACGATGATGAGTACACAGAGAGGAACTTGTGGTCCAGATAGCTATGTGTTCCAGATAATGGAACATCTCTCAGGAAGTGTTCACACTATTATGCTAGTATATTTTGTTCACATTGATTTCAATTTAAAATAATACATGTTTTTATTAAATGAGCAAACTATTTTATTTGACAATATGCTAATAAAAACACATTAGTATGATTAGCTGATTTTCTCCATGACAAAATTAAGCCTTAGAAAATTCAGAACGAATATTGAACCTGGAGATAAACTTCTCTGGAATATGCAGAAAAATCTCCTAAGTGCTTGTGGTTGGCATGTGTGTACCAGGGCCTACATGGCACCATCAAACAAAGTTTCTAGGTGAACTGAGAAACCATAGAAAATACTGAAGATGGGAAGTTGAGTCTATGTGAACATGGTGCGTGGAAAAATGGCAAGGAGACAGTTAGAAATGAAGTGACAGAATAAAAGTTTGGGACGAGGACATGGTAATTTCTGGAAAGATCTGAGAGCCATGAGTACCCCAAAGGTGCCAAAGAAAAGCCAAGATGTAGTAGAGAAAATATGAAAAAAAAATGCTAACCAGCAAATTCCAAACAAGGAAAGAGGAATGGCAAAATATTAATGATTAACATTGTATTTTATTTTATTATTTAAATTTGCCAGTGGTTCTTAGTCTATACGGAGAGTAACAAGTATCAGTCATAAGCTTGTAGAACTATGGAATATAAGTGAGTTTCTTCTTTCGCTTATCTATTTCAGAAAAAGGTACTTCATTAAAACTTTAAAATTATCATCTATCTAATAGAATGTAAAGAAAATCTGAGCCAACAGCCACAGACTGGTTAATTATAATAGAGTCCCTTGATAGAGTTATCAAAAATAATTCTTTCAGTGTGTTACAATTAAAGTGATTAGATTAATACATATTTAGTCTACGATGAGTACAATATTTTATAAATCATAAGTGTAGGCAAATATATAGAGACATAAAGCCAAGAAATAACTTTTTAGTAGTTATGGCTTAGGTACAGAGAGGGCAGCTATTTGTGAAGTAGAAAATGTTTACTGATTTTTATAGATTTTCTATTGTGATGGTGAAACCTGTCCAAACTGATTGAAATTCTTGTCATACAACTCCTTGAACAGAATGAAAAGAGTATATTGGAATATGTACTTTCCATTTGTTGAATTACACCCTCAAAAATTTTTTTAAGAAAAATTATTTTTGTGCATCTTAGTCCTTCCTTCTGTTACATAGTGACAATTTCACAATCATTTTAAAAAGTGTTAAGTATAATTTATAAGTGACAGTTACACTGATATTATCTAAAGAAGAAAATAGCTGAAGGCTGCTGGAATTAAAAAGGAATGATGTGAGTAGAGTCAGCAAATGTTCTACAAGGTCTCATCTGGTAGCTATTTCTACATAGCTACATCTACAAGGACTCATGTGGTAGTGATTTCTACACAGCTACATTAGAAAGAACAGATCAATAGACAGTCCTCATTTAAAATTATTAGAGATGACAGAAAAACTTCGAATGCCAGTTTTGAACCTTTGTTTTTATTGTGTGTTATGTCTATAGAAATAGCAAACTATAATTGTTTTATACTATATGAACTTGTCTTTAAGATCTAAACATAGTTCTCTTGTTTTCATGTGCACTATGGTCATCTCTTTAATATTTCTAGTTAGTTAATTTTTTTTAATTTTGAGTACTTATTTAGCTCCTTAGTTCTGTTTAGAAATATTTGCTTCAGAGTGTGAAAGTCAGCATAAACATGTATGCTTTATTTCCTTAAATCAGTGATATGTCCTAAAAGTTAACACTTTCATAATCATTTCTTTCAAATTTAAGATATTAGCATTACATTCATTTTAGAAATAGCCACCATAATGTGCAATCTCACCAGAAATCATTCTACCTACTTGTAACTCAGTGCTTATCCATGCACAGTTCCTCCAACATGGTCAGTTTGTTCACCACTGATTCAACACTCTGCTCTCTGATTGATTCTCTGATGTTAAACTTCAAATTCTATGTGTGAGTGATATCATGTGGCACATGTCTTTCTGTTCCTAGCTTATTTTAGTTCACCTAACAATCTCTGTCTCCATCTGTGATGAGATAAATGACTTGATGTCACTTATTTTCACAGCCAAAATTCCAATATATAGCCAGTCATTGATTGTGTATATCTATTGCACTTCTTTACAGATTCATCAGTTGATGGACACTTAGGTTATTTGCACCTTTGACTAGTCCAGGCATTGCTTAATGAACGTGAGAGTTTATAACAGAAAACAAATTATTGTCTCATTTTTATGCTAAAAAGGACAGGACACTTTCTCCATGGACTTTTATCAGAGTATGATAAAAGTATCAGAGTATCAGAGTACGTTAAATAACCACAAATTTTCCTTTGTATGGAACAAAGTCAAAACCTCAAGAGTTTTGGTATAATCCAGCGTAACACATTAGCAAAAATTTTAGGGAGAGTTATTTGCTACTTAGCACCATTGTTTAAATACATGTATTTGTAATGGCTGCATATAACTGTCTTAAAGAGTGTGAGAATTTGACAAATGGTCATTGTTTTTCAGTACAAAATTACAAGTTGACACTAATCCAATGGTCCTGTGTGTGTGTGTGTGTGTGTGTGTGTGTGTGTGTGTGTGTGTGTGTGTGTGTGTGCACAAGCACAAGCAAATGTATTTCTTTAAATGCAGACTGCTTGATCCATATATTACTTCTCTACATATTTTTCGGTCTGAGTGTACGGCAATGTACCTATTGGTGTGCTCTTTCCTGGGGAGTGACACATCCAGGTTCTTTAGGTAACAATATTTCTTTCTGTAGGGTTGAGAACATGGGGACATTTGCCATCTACTTTGGGATTTCCATTAGTATCATCCTTGTTCTGGTGACAATTGTACAGTCATACTTCTGAGGCCTTATGGGTTTACTAATTTTAAATTTAATAAATACTTCAGTGGGGTGAAGCACAGTAGACACTTTGCTTTGTTGGTGATTAATCTGGAATATATTTCCAGTATTATATTATATTCAACATTAGGTTGAACACCTTTGTAGACACAATAAGAAGTACTATGAGAACGTGATTTTTAAATTCCCTTCTTTGAAGCCCATGCATACAATTTCTATCTTGATTTATGACATTGGTCATTGCTCTACGTCTGTGGGAAATGATCCATGTCAGTCTAATGCCTGCTACTGTCTGATTAATTGTCCCCATTACAGACACTAAGTGATGTGGTGTCAGCACATCTCCACCTGAGAACCCTTAGTAGCTCTGACACCAATATGGATATGTCCCTTTATGACCATGGTGAAATTTGTCCCAGTTTGCTTTGTGAGTTGTGGATCACCTATAAGACTCCTTCCTCACAGCTCCTGCCAGTTCCCTTCTCATGTGTTACTTGTGGTGATATTTACATGCAGGACAAGTGGCCAGCTGCTCTATTTATTGCTTTTGTTTGTTTTTTGTTTGTCTTTGCCCTGTTGCATTGATTGCCTACATCTTTGCCTTTGTGTTAGATTTTTAGTTTCAATAAACTATACAACTATTGTTTGATCAAGTACTATTTTTCATGACCCCAAGCACTTTCATAGGATGAAATAAATCAATGTTCTAGTTTGTATGTATGCATATATCAAAATAATTTAGCATAAATGGAATACTAAGACATAAACAAGCCTCAAAATTATCTTTCAAAATTAGTGGTCAAAATAATAATAAAATAAACCAATTAGTTCTCTTAGGATCAGAAAACATTTCTAGGAAAAATATTTTGACAAATGAAAAGAATGCCAAGTAGGAATCCTGGGGAAAATGGGGAAAATTGCCTATTGGGGAAAATGCTCTTTTATTTTAATGAAATGCCATCATTTGGGAAATGGGCTTGAAGTTACTAAAATCACTTACCATAAATTTTGGCATCTTAAAAATGTTTACTTGTTATTTTATATTTAAAACAGAAGAAATAAACCAAGTGGTAAATAGTATCTCTGAAAAACTAACTTCCAGTCTTGAAAGTTCCTTTCAATCCTCTCAAAGCCATGTTGGTTCTTCTTGCCAATGCTCGCTAATTTCAGTGTTGTACCTCATTTGGTTAAAAATAAGAGGTGTTCCTGTTGCCTGATAGATATTTAGTGAATAAAGGAATCAAATACAAACTAATACAGGAAGTTATATATCAATAATAATATTTGTAAAACATATTAAAGAAAAAAATCACCATCTCAATATTTCTATCCAGTAAATGAGTTATTTTGTTATTAACTAGTTCTATAAGTGTTTCAGATTTTATACAATGTACCTTGGTAATATTTGTCATCACCAAAGTTTCCAAGATTTCCTCATATCCCTATATGCTCAACATCATTTTCCAAAAAAAACCAGTTTGTACTGCCCAAGATACATATTCTTGCTTTTGTGCTTTCCATCAGAATGTGACCAACTCTTGTCTTATAAAATAACTCAACTTATTTAGGAAGCATTTAAACATAAATGAAAAATGCATTGCTTTACTCATTCTGGTGACGTTTGACATAAAGCTGATGTCTGTTCCTTTCTGTTTAACTTAAAGGTCACAAAAAAACATTGAGATTAGATAAGTTGGAGTAACAATTTCTGTTCATGTTTTTCATATTTTAATGTGATTGTAAATTACATGCAAATTGTAGACTATCTACCAAAGAAACTCAAATCTCTTTAAGTGTTACTTTAGAATGAAATTGGTTTTTATTGTTTTATTCCAAAAAATGCAGTTTTACAGTTATGCCTCTCACTTGAAAATATGTGATTTTTCTCACAATTTCTACATATATGTTAGAGTAAAATCTTAAGTTGAAGCCAAGGATGTGACAGTATTACCTCACAGACTATAATCTTTCTATACATTTGGAAAATTTCCTCTTTAGCTTCAGGACAGTCAAGAAACAAGAAGATCTTGATAGTCTGTCAATCTTCTTTCTCGTTAGACAATGATTCTTTTTATTTAATTATAATTTTGGAAAAGAGTTCTCGTCATTTGTATTTCATGATATTTTGGTTTTAGAGCAGTCACTTAATGGAATGTTCTCAGATAGGGTCTCACCATGTTTCCTTTGGTGATCCGGAATACACTATGAGGTCCAGACTGTCTTGTTTGCCTGATATTTCTCCTGGCTGTATTTTTGGTCAAGTGCTTCTTTGAACATGGCAGAACCATAATAGTAAGAAACCCTTTTTGATGCTTCATTTGAGAATTTACCATGGCATGGATCCTTTGATCTTTTAGATAAAGCAGTGCAGTGGTTGGTCTGGAACATTGAATTGATTAGACACAGCACCCCAGTTCCAGGCTGAGTAAAAAGGAGAATGTGAGAAGGAGAGTGGAAGTGGCATTCATTTCTCTTTGATTTCTGACTGTGGATTCAATGATTGGGAACTATTCACACTTATTGCCAAGTCTTCCGCTCCATAATGAGCTCAAGCAATGATCCAATATAAAGCCTTCATCTCCTGTGTGACTGTTGAGAATACTGACATTCAACAAGAAAAGTAACCAATGCATGTGGTGTCCACCAGAGTTCATCCTTATGGGGCTGACATTTGCCCTTTGAAATCACTATTGATTTCTGGAGAAATAGTGTATATAAAGTTACTTATATCCCATCAAGATTGAACTACATATGTTAGTAACTATTAATGACTAAGTAAAACAACCCATCAGCTTTTTACAAAGTATAGATTTATGACAAGTACTATATATAATATGAAATTGTAATTCTTTATGAGCAAAAATGCCACAAAATATAGGTATGATTTCTTTTCTTTTTTTAATTTTGAGATGGGATCTCACCATGTTTCTTTTGGTGGTCTGCAATTCACTATTAAGTCCAGACCAGCCTTCAAATTATAGAAATCTGCTTGGCACTATTTCTCTAGTGCTGGGGTTAAAGGTAAATGGCATCATTTGTAGCCATTTGGCTCAAATTCGATGTTTACTTCTCTAAGCAGATGTGGTATCAATAATACATAATCTGAGCATAAGTTTCCCTTGCAGAAATCAAAGCAAAAGAGATAGATTTATGAGAGAAATATAGTGACACTTTTCCCCCCATAGAAAGATGAATTTGGATGAATCATAAATTAAAAGATCTGTAGAGTGTGCATAAAGAATTATACAATTTGTGTCTACAAAGCCCTTAGTAACTACCACAGCTTTTATTCTAAATTCCACTGAAGAGCATGGGAGTGCACAAATGGCATGGCCAATGTAATCTGTGGGTATATGTATACATTATTACAAACTTCTAATTTATTTTTGTTTTTCGAAACGAGATTTTTACAGTATAGCCTTGGATATCCTAGAACTCACCCTGCAGACTAGTAGACCATGCTGGCCTCAAAGTCACAGAGATCCATCTGCCTGGGCCTCTCCAGCGCTGAGATTAAAGGTGTGCACCACCATCGCTCTGTCATTATTATAATCTTACACGAATAAAAGCTTTTTCAAAATTTTGCTTTTATTATTTGCCAATTCCTATCACTTTGTTTAAAAATGCTTCATACATTGCTTCTCTTTAAATTCATAACCAAAATAATAACCAAGAGGCAGTGAAAGCACGTATCATATCATAAGTTATTATATAGCAATCGATACAGACCTGACTGAGCAGTGTGTGCCCACCACATAGTCAATGGTATAAACACGAGTAATAATAAGCACATGAGAGGAAAACATGGATAAAAGTGACGGTGGCAAAATACTCAGATGACCATTTTCAAAGTCTCTTTTGTGTTTGTAGATTTGAGAAACTGTTTGTTCATTTTACAGTTCTTTCTTCATGTTTCTTTTGAGGCTCTTATATTACATGATACTTAAAATGAGATGAAGAATGACAGGTTCCCATATGTCCTAATGCCTGCCTCTCTTTCCTGGGTCAGCCAAGGTGAGTCTTCACTCATCCATCACTTGCTTTACAAATCTAGGACACAGTTTTCTCACGGTACTCTTAGTGTTCTCTTCTGCATGGTGATCACGTATTTCACAATTAATTTGGGGGATTGTATCAGCTTAAATAAAATTTTAGAGCTCCTGGTATGATGTGGCATCCCAAGAGCGTACAAAGTACAGCCAGGGAGAAGATAACTTTGTGTTTATTGCAGTTCAGCAGGGCCACAATCATTACAGCTTGTAGCAATTATTGAGCTTGAATGCAAAATACTGTGGTTTCTTCCCCAGTATTCCTTCCAGCACACTAGAAACTTAGTGCATACATTAGGTGAAGTCTGCTATCAAATTTCCATAACATGTTATGATATGGAATAGCAACTTAAATATTTCCCAACTGAGGCCAATCTTCAGAGTTTATACTCTACTCTTTGTGCAAGTAATTTGTTTAATATTAATAATCATGATAAACCAACAGAAGTCACAGACCATTGCATGATGATTTAAATTTTTACACCTGGAGAAAATAAATGAAGTATTTTATAACATTGGAAGCTGGTTTTTAAATTTAATATTTAGGAAATGTATGGAGATTTGACATATTAAAGAGAAAGAAGAAAAAGGGAAAGTGAGGAAGGAAATTAAGAAAGAAGTATTTTTAAAAAAGCATAAATTGGGTAAATGTAGAAATGTCAGGAAAATGTATCTCAAACTTTTTACTCTCTTCCATACCATCACAGGAATAGAGGGAAAATGAAACTGTAGCTGGAGGTAGGATTGTGTAGCAATGTAGTGATAACTTGTTTATACTTTAACAAATAAAGCTTACCCGAATATCACAGGGAAGAGCTAGCCACTAGTTAACTATAGAGGCCTGGATGTCTGTACAGGCAGGAAGTAATATGGCTGGGCAGAGAAGGAAGTTATAAGTCTGGAGGAGATGGGTGCTCAGTCTCTTTTTGGCTGGGAGTTAATGAGGAAACTTACTTCTTCGTCTCTCTGATCTTTCAGCATTTTCCCTTACACCTGACTCTGGGCTTTTATTATTAAGGCCTGTTAGAATTCGTGTCACATAGCAATGCCCTATCAGTAGCATCAAGCAGAGATAAGCCAGCACACCCATCTGTAAAAACAAGAGTGATTTTCTGCCCGTCACCATGTCTGACAAGTGAGAAGATGACTTAGCTTTATTTTAAAAACTAGTCTTCTATACTATGGTGTGTGAGCCACACTGTTACTGTAGAAAATGGATGCAGCATGTTTATAACACTGCTTTTACGTATGCCCTAAAATCATTAGACATCCATAAAGACAAACACTCTCAGTGTCCACTAAATCCTGAAAAGACAACCCACACCTCTCAACTCCTCTACAGATGCCTATAGAACACCTGGAAACAGTGATCTCTAGAAGTCCCAGCTGTGGACCTTGCTTCTTACTATGGTGGTTCATGTTGGCCTGACTGCGGCATCATCATGTATTGTCAAATTTTCCATAGCCACGTTGTTTTCGAGGCAGATTTGATGCACTGATATGCATAATGATCTTACAAGGTGGCATAACAGTAAAATAAAATTAAATTAATCACATCAAGGTCTGACTGTATTTGACAATATTTTTCAAATACTGTGGCAAATTTCAAACCGCCAGAATCAAGACACAGGACAGCAGGGAGATGGACTATTAATTAAATTGAAATGTCACTCTAAAGATAAACCTAATCTCACACACTTATGATTCCTGGACTGTCTTGTCTTATATAAAACAAAGTTGTACCACCAGCATGTTCTATGGGCTCTCTTAAAATATTGCCGTTTCTGCAAAAACACACATTCTATTTGTGTGTTTCTTAGGTTTGTTGCTGTTGTTGTTGTTGTTCTGTTACAATAACATATCTAAATTGGGTGATTTTAAAGAACAAAACCTTTTTAGAGTCCTGTAGTCTGAGAAAATCAAGGATTATACATTGCAGAGACTGAAGATCTAATAAAGCTGAGTAATGCTGGAGCCTAAAAGTCAGCAGTGCAGGAAACTGATATTGTTCATAGCCTGATCACCCTTTAAAACTTTCTCTCTTAACATCAGAACATTGGAATCACCTTTACTTTTGAAGAGACACTTTTAAGGCATAACAATGTACAAAGGAAGGGGAAATAGACATCTAGGCATCTGTGTATATAACAGATCATACTAATGCTGCTGTAAAAGATTAATGATAATGTTCACGATAATGTTTAACGTCTGAGGCCAGGTTTTATGTCACTGAAAGTTTAATTCAGATAATATGTAAAGTGTGTGAAAACTGTTTACACATTTAAGTGCTCATGTTACTGTTATTAATGTTATTCTCTATTGAACACCATAGAGATGGAGTTTATAAAGTTAATATGACTTTCAGTATCACCTATCACCTTCATTGAATTTTGCTAGAATTAGAATGCAGCTTCGTGGATTCTTTTTGAATATCCTTTTAAATTGGGATAGCTATGGGGGAAGGGAGGCACAATAGCAGCATGTCACAATGATAACACCCTACTAATACCTCTCCCCTAGAATCTAAGTCACTACTAATTGCAGATGATATAAATGCAGGTCTTAGCCAACTCTTAAAACTTGGCATCATAGAAGGAATAATATAGGTTGGGCTATTATTGAAGTCATGAAATGCTGCTAGACTTTTACTGAAGTAAATAATAGTATTTACAGATTGATATACATTTATTTTGTAGAAATTTATTTAACTCATGATGGCATGAGACAATCTAACATGCAATCTTCTCTCCCAGAGCTTCTGTCCTGATATTCATTTCTTCTAATGAATAAAACATATTAGATTTGCTTGCAGCAGAAAACAAATAATTTAAGAATTCATAACATTAATGATGAAATGATTATTTTTTTGGAAGCAGTCTTTCTGATATTAATTAAATTTATATATGCTGTGTTTATACAAAATCACTTTCATTATCTACTCTGTTTTTTTATAGAAATGTTAGAAAAATGAAATCACTCAACATAAGTAGCAAGTAAGGGGTAGTCATTACCAAAGGGTTAGCATTTACACTATATGAAGAAATTGAAACCCTCATTAGCTATGCAGGTTTGGCATCCCAAGGACCCACCCTCTTGCCTCCTGCACTTCTAGAGACCTCTAATGCTCTGCTTCTACTGCTGCTTCGGGGTTACTTAGAGGCCCCCAGTTAACTCACAACAAAGAATCTGCTTTTGCACCCCATTTGCTCTCTTGGTGGTATTTGGGGGGTCCTGGACCTTGGGCATAACAACACATAAATAAAAAATTTACAGATCGAAAAGCCACTCCATATAGTGGGATACTTTGCTCAGCCTTGGTACTGGGTAGGGATATGTCCTGTATCAACTTGGCATACCAGACTTGGTTGACCCCCAAGGAAGGCCTTACCCCCCCTGAGAAGTGTATGGGGGTGGGAAGGGAGGAGGTGGGGAGACAGGAGACAGAGAGGGTGGGAACAGGGTTTGGTATGCAAAATAAAAAATATTTTTAAAATAAAATAAACCAGAAAGTCACCGATAATCCCTTGCTTATTATAACACTACACACAATAGTGAAAATGGAAATAATGACAATGTCTATAAGTTGATTAATGGCTAATAAAATATAACTACATGCATGTTAGAATATGCTCCAAACACAAGAATGTTGGGTGGGACTGGAAATCATTATGTGAAATTAATTGGACACCAAAGACAAGTACCCAGGGTCCCATGATTCTGTTTGTATGTATTATCATAAAGAAGGCAATACCTTATATTTTAGGGTGCAATAACTGATGTCATAGAATTTTGTCTAGTATAGATAATAGGATTTACACATACATACATGTATACATATATATATACTATTTATAATTATATATATATATGTATATATATACTATTTATAATTAGGGCTTAGAATACTGCATTTAACTTCATCAAAGAAAGAAGTCTGGTTTGGGGATATACAATTGAGTGACTGTAATATCAAGTATGTCTCAAAAAGATGAAAGAAGTTTGATATCTTTCTGTGAAAAATGTATTTTATACACATATCACAACACCACATGTGTTTTTTTATACACATGCATATTTGGGGGTTTTATTTGTTGGCAAACATTTTCTGAACCAGAAACTTATAGCATAGAAGATTCCTTTCTTCCTATTAATGCCATCTGTTATTTTTACTTTCCCAGGATCGTATTATGGATGTACAACAAAGTTGAACATTTTGTTTCAGATTCTCTTTTTGTAGGCCAAGCATACTTTGGCATTTTAAGCAATGTATCTTTTCTTGAATAAGTTGTGGAGATTTTCCTGAAGAAGTAAATCGAGTGAAAAAGTGTGACAGCATAGTTTGAAGAGTTTAAATATGTTAACTATGTTTGAAAATGAGTCTATATTTTTAACAAAAAGTATTTATGCTTCTTTTCAAGCCAATTTCATGTCAGGAGTGGAATGCACTCCTCATCCCTGACTGAATAGGAATCCTTGCCTCCTTGCCTGTCTTTTTTTTTTTTAAGCATTCAAATAACATTAGCCCTTAAATGTGGTAATTTGCTCAAAAAGTTGTCTGACTTCCAAACAAAATATTCTGCAATTACACTTTATTTCCTTTTATTATATACTCTTGAATTGTATATAAAACAGTAAATGTCATCTCTCTTTTATCATGGGTGAGGTGGACTCATTGTAGCTGAGCCTCTATAAGTTAATGAGATGTGATTCTGAACTTTGGAAATGCCCTGAGACAGAGATGTGGGCAGGTAATCATTATCCATGTTCCCTACATACAAAATCTCTGGTACCACTAATTGCATTTTTTAGTTCATTCTCTCTCTCTCTCTTTTCACCCCCTCTCTGTTGTGTGTGTGTGTGTGTGTGTGTGTGTGTGTGTGTGTGTGTGTTTCCTTTCATGGTACTCTCTCAACTATGCAAACTCCAATTACACATTCATCTGTCCACTTGTTTAACTTCTGAGATTTGCTGTGGCTGTTGACTTTATGGGAAAATTGATACATCAAAGAACTGAGTCGGGAGGTCAGATAAAATTTCTCTTCCTGAGGCTCACATTGACTTTACAGATGGGTGAAAGGATTCAAATATTTAGCCTAACCAGATAGCTTGAATAAACTTTAGTATTCAAATTCATGCTGCTGTATCAAACTATTGCAAGCCCTTTATTCTTATTGGATCATCTCTCTCTCTCTTTCTCTCTCTCTCTCTCTCTCTCTCTCTCTCTCTCTCTCTCTCTCTGTGTGTGTGTGTGTGTGTGTGTGCATGCATGCATGCATGTGTGTGTGTGTGTGTGTGTGTGTGTAACCAGAGACAATTTATTTGCACTAAATAGCTGAGAAATAAAATCATCCTTGTCTAATGTTTACTATAAGAGATGATTAAATCTTAATTAGCTTCATCACTGGTGAGTCATTCAGGAAATATACAGTATCTTTTTTGATTGCTCTATGTACAAAATTACAACATTTAGTCTTCTCATCCATTTTTAACATTTAAAAATATGGTGCTGAATTTAACAGGGTAAGATTAGGAAACACACACCTGATGAGATAGCAGGATCATCCACAGAAATATATTTCAAATGATCACTGAAGTAATTACTTTGAATTACAACCTATAATTACTTTCTCCTCCAACCCCAGATTTCTGTCTGCCTTACAGAAATTTAAACTCAGCAAATCAAAAATGCTTATTACTAATTAATTTCTTGCCCCTGTTTCTGCACTTCAGATTATAAAAATTCCATACATCCCTTCTCACAAACTAGAAATCTTTTTGTTTTACATCTAGTTTAAGTTTGACATTTGGCCATGTTTGTGAATTTGCTAAAAATTAAATAAAAAAAGACCAAGGTATATTGTTATAGAGTAATATTCCAGCATGTATGAGGTCTTGGCTAAACATCTGATAACCACAAACCACGAAAACATTTGAATGGGGACAGGATATTTCATTCAATCAGCAGCATGCTTGACTCACAAGCACTGAGTTCCATTAGACGTATTCTAAAATGCAGGTAATGGTGACTGATACCTGTAATCCAAGAGTTGAGGAGGTTGAAACCAAAGAATCCCATGGTTCTCACTGATTATCCCATACAGCCTACCTAATGACGTCTGAGAGTCATTGTCTCATAGGAGGTAGACGGTATTCCTGAGAATGACAGCCAAAGATGTCCTATGATCTCTCTCTCTCTCTCTCTCTCTCTCTCTCTCTCTCTCTCTCTCTCTCTCTCTCTCTTTCTCTCTCTGTATCTACACACACACACGCACACACTTCAAAATTAATAACTTAAGCAGCAAAATTCCCTTTTATGTTTCCTTAAATCATAGCTTTCCCATATACAACTTAAGGGGTTCCCTTATTTTGAATTCTGCCTCTCAAGTCATAGTTTTGTACACTAGAGAAATTGATCTGAAATCTATCTAAATCCAATCATTCTTTGCCAGACAATTAAAAGGAGTTCACTCTTTGTCTAAATATATATGACATTTTTTTATGTTTGTTTGCAAAATAATCACAGTGTTTCTTGTCTAGACTCAGATCTTACCATGCATCATCTGCTTTCTAGATACTCTGCATACATACTTTTATTGACACTTATTACCATAGACAGAATAAAATACAATGGCAGACTTATAAGTTGGATCATGTTAATGTGCCCCATAGAGATGTGTTCTCTGATGGACATTTTTGGAGGGTGATACAATACACGTCTATTCCCTTCAGAGGGAAAGCCTACAACAGACCGAAGTAGGAATACCACCTAGTCCAATTTGGTGATCCAATTAGTTTTATTGGGGTTCTTTATAAGAATATGGGTGAGGGATTACTTATAGAAGCAGAAAAATCTCAGAGATAGCTGCAAATTACCAAACAGCAACCCCAGTATGGGTGGTCGTTGTCAAATGCTAGAAACCTAAAGCATATTTTATAGCCTGCATGCAGCTCATGGTTGGAAAGTTTCCATTCCTCATGACTTAATTGGTATAAGCCTCTTCCAGTCAGCTTGGCTGGTCTCTACTTCCTTCAGACTCCTCATCTTGTCTCAGACTCTCCTACAGTTTGGCTCATCTGAAAATGACTCTCAATTCTTTTTATTGTTTACTTTTGGGTGGGAAGTGCCAGTAAATCTGGTTTGTTTCAGGGACTTCCTGAAAGTATGTTGACTTGTTTACTTTCTGCTTGAAGGAGCTTCTGGGAAATATGGAATGTTTCAATCCTGAAAGAAACTGTCACACAAGAAGCTAGCTATTGAAACTTGTTACAGGAAGTCTGCAATCACATCTTACAAGTCTATGAATGTGTAAAGGTTCCTTCTTACTTTATAATTCAATACAAAATATAGATATAATTTAAAGAGTGTTAATGGATGTGAGGTAATAGTAACACACTATGAAAAAGAATCTAAGAATTATTATTGAAAATCTTTAGTAAGTGTCAAATGAATGAATTTTTAATTATCGGTGACATGGTTGAACATTGGTGATGCCATTTTTTCTCAAAGCTAAGAGTTGAATTACAGTCAATTACAGCTTTTCATTCCTCCAACAGATTCACCCCAGCCAAGAAGAGTACGCCTACCATATTGTGCATTTGCAACTTTTTACTATGTGTGCCAGACAGCATAGCCCTTGGCCTTATTTGGAGGTGTTTGTTCACTGGGATTTAGCAGCTAACATCAAGCTGGCCTTTGAAGCTCACTTCTCTAACTATTCCCAGGCTTCATCCTCCTCCCACCCCGAGTGCAGCTTCTCAGCACCTTGTTCATTTCTTCTGGCATATTCTCTTTCATTCTGGAAGTGCACGTGGTTTTAGGTAGATAGGATTTTATTGGGAAATGTAATTTTAGTTTGTTTTCTTTTCCCTTTTGTTGCCATAGAAGAATGTTTCTTGGAAGGCAGGTTCCTTATTACCTCATGAAGAAATACAAACAGAGACTAGTGATGCAAAACTCTAGAGATACTAAATTTGTTTACTAAAATATGCTGAATGAAATATTGTCAGGGAGAAGGTTTCACCTAAAGATAAAGATGCAATTATCAAACAAGGGTTATCATGGATTTAGCTAAATAGTGAAGACTCACGAGGCTTGAAATTAGGTAGAATGAGAAGGCTTAAGTCTGGGAATATTAGCAGCATCTTTTTACAGACCATCACCCTGTGGAATACAAACAGTCCCAGACTAAATTCTATTCTTGATTGGCAATACTGAAATCCATCAACAAAATCCAAAATATCAAATCACCTTTGCCCGCAAAGCAGAATAAAAACTAGCTGAAACCAAAAGGCTGTGCATGTTCAGTGGGAGGGAGTCCTGCCTGTTCATGCTCATAGTTCACTGAGATTGAGCGTTGTAAAGAAAGTATGGAAATTTCATTGACAACGTAAGACTCTTCACCAAGGGAGGAAGTGATGGAATGGGTTACCCTCGTGTAGGTGGAGAATGTGGAAGAGATGGTGATATCTGGGTTGTAGCCCATAAGAATATGACTTTAAAAGAACTTAAAAACAAATATCCTCGGAAACGGTTTGTGGCTGGAGCAGGTGCAAACAGTGGAGTTAGTGCGCTGAAGGGCTCCAAAGATAATGACTGTGAAATCCCTGTGCCTGTGGGTATTTCAATAACTGATAAAATGGTAAAGTTATAGGACAACTCAATAAAGAAGATAGAATTCTGGTTGCTAGAGATGGCCTCCTTGGTGGTAAATTACCCACAAATGTCCTACCTTTGAAAGGCCAGAAGCAAGTAATTCACTTTGACCTAAAAGTTGTAGCTGACTTAGGCCTAGTGGGATTCCCAAATGCTGCAAAATCTTCTTTGCAGATTATGCATTTACAACACTAAAGCCTGAACTTGGAAAGATTATGCACAATGATTTCAAACAGATTTTAGTAGCTGATCTCTCAGGTTTGATGGAAGGAGCACCTATGAACAAAGGAATGGGCCACAAATTCCTCACCCGTTTAGAAAGAACAAGATGACTGCTTTTTGTTTTTGAAATTTCTGAATTTTAGCTCCTCTCTGTAACTCCATACAGAACTGCCTTTGAAACCATAGTAATTCTTACAAAGGAGCTGAAGTTATACAAAGAGGAACCGAAGACAAAACCTGCACTCTTGGCAGTTAATGAGGTAGACTTGCCAGGTGCCCCATTTAAACTTGAACAACTGAAGTAGCTCCAGCACCCTACAGATTTTCTGCATTTATTGGAAGAAAGCATGCTTCCAGAGAAGGCTGTGGAGTTCCAACATATCTTCCCCATCTCAGCAGTTACTGGGGAAGGGATGGAAGAGTAGAAGATCTGTGTAAGAAAGTTACCTAAAGAGAAGGACAGCAAAGACAACGATACACATCATAGGAGATAATTGCTTAATTTGCAGATTCCCAATGCAGCATCATCTTAGAGTGAGGCATATCCAAGTGTGCTGTTACTGTTGCCAGAAAGGGCAGCATTTAAATCTAATACAGTGTATTGGTGGGGTTCTATTTGTTTCTAACAAAGAAGGAAATCATGTTATTTGAAACACAGATGGGCCTGGAATGCTTTATGTTCAAAGAACCCAGGCAGGCAAAGCAAGACAAATACCACATGATCTCACCTTACATGTGGAATCTTAAAAACAAAACAAAACAAAAAACAAATTGAACAAGTAGAAATCCTGAAAAGTTGTGATTATTATTGTTGGGGAGATAAAGGGTAAAGAGATACTGCTCAAAAGAGATAAAGTTTCAGTTAAACTATGCAGATCTGTTGGATAGTTGGGTGTTTATTGTTAGAACAGTGTATCATATTTTGATAATTCGTAAGAAAATAGATTTTAAGTGTTCTGACTACAAAACAGAGAAAATATATTTTAAATTAGCTTGATTCTAAATTTCAAAACACTCTGTGTATGATAACCAGAAGTAAAATGAAAGAAGTACATAAAAGTAAAACTGTAAAAATATATATGCATTTCTTCTACTCTAATTTTAATTTTAAAATTTTACCTATTATAGTTTGAACATCTTTTCCTATCCAGAAACTCATCCCAGGACCTCCTTATTGCTCTACCTACCGAAATTTGTATTTTTTTTCTCACTCTTTCAAAATAGATAAACCACAAAATCAGTATATATATATGTACATATATATGTACATATATATGCACATATATATATATAAGCAAAAGGTCATGATATACCACTTTTAAAGTACTTATAATCAAACTAAAAAAAAATCCCTGTAAACTTTAAATTTAATGTCAAGATATACAGTCTTCTGAAAATAAAAAGCAAAATCCCAATATTAAACTCTTCTTCCAAAAACAAACAACAACAAAAACAAAAAAAAAACATTTCTTTCAAACTTTTTTTTCTCCAAGTATTAGAAAAGAAGACTGAAAGAAGGAAAGATCCTTGCATAAAATAGCAGAATAGTTTGTGGTAATTTCATATTGCTCATGGCTCTCTCCAGCTCTGTTTAGTAACTATTCCCACATCCTGGGTCTGACAAATATCAAGACACATGACTAGAGTAAGCAATATTATATAACGATAGAAGTGATTAGACTTGTGCAAATTATACACATAGTTTTCTTGATCAAGCGACCTCAAATGACAGCTCAATGGAAAAAAAAAAGTGAATACCATGTAGAAGATGGAGCAAGTGAAAACACATAGTGAAACAGAGATATTTAAGACTAGAAATAAATGTAACAAAATATAAATAAATTAATCCTGGGAAGGTGCTACAGATGTCATAGAAAAATGATAAATAATGAAAAGGATCAAGAGAAGATATTATACAAAGTTATAGGAAGGGAATAATTGCACAGGACTTAAAAGTGATTGATTATGATTGATTATGATTAGACATTCCAAGAATTAAGTAATAAGGTAGTGGGATTTTAAGAAGAAATTATAAATGGGACAAGATTATACACATTATGTAAAGAAAAGAGAAAACACAAGAACATATAGCAGCATACAAAGCACACACAATCAAAGTAAAGGAGTATATTGTAGCAGACTAGGGGAAAACAAAATTAAACCTTAAATTAATAAGGACTTATAGAGTATAATTAAACTAAGATGAATGGCTGCTTTGTTAGCCATATCAAACTAAAGGATTCCTTGAGTCTACAAAGAAAAAGTCAATATGTGCCAAACCACTTAAAGCTTCACTTTTAAGTTTTATTACTGCAGCTAGTAGACACATATTTGTTCTATGTCTTAGGCAAATAATGAGTTGAAAAGTATTTGTAGCAGAGAAGGAGAGGAAATCATGCTGAGTCACTAAGAAGAAGCCAGGTAAAGCAGCAGACACGGAAGATATTTGTACATGACTAAACTTGGGGATCAGAAAGAAAGAAAAATTAATGAGAGACATCAAAAGTACAGAATAGAGAGATGCATTGTATTCATTTCCACAAAGCAAAATAATGATAGCTGTAGGTGACATTCACTAGCTAGAATAGAACTCTTGTTCTACTGCACTGAACACAGCCCATTCATTTCCAGTGGTCTAGTCATAGAGGACAGATTCAAATCAGGCTATACACTAAGAAAAAACACATAATTTTAATGCTAAACAAGTATCAGGCTACACAATGACAGAAATTATAAAAAATAAACTGAACATTTATGAATAAAGTAATAAGAATAATAAGATTGTAAGGTAAAAACATTATTTAGATTAAAAATGAAACTGCATGTTATGCTTGATGTAAACTAAGATACATCCTGTTATCTTAGTTATATAACAGACTCTTGTAAGCCTTTTAGCTTAGAAATTATCTCTCTACAGTAAGTAAAGTTGTTTTATATCTAGTCCAATCTGCACAACTGATGCCTTCAATATAGTTCTTGGCATAAGGAAAACTAGCTTTCTTTTCATACAACTATCAGATCTTGTCCTGGCTGTCTTTTTTAATTATTGTTACTGTTAATATTATTAGGCATTATATGCTATTTAGAACTTATTTAGAAAACTGTTTCTAAATAATGCGGGAGAGAAAACTAAATGAATTAGTAAAGAAAAAATAGTACCCTTATCCATGTTATTCTCAAACTATCCCATTTACTTACGAGTTTTTTGCTGATGGGCATACTTGATTTTCAATGAGATGTTTTAAACAAATATTAGTGCCATTTATGGTTAGGGGGAGCAAGTCTCCACAATTGCACTGGACATTGTAGGCTCCAAGGAGAAGATAAGACTTCTTGACCCTAGAAAGGCAGATAGGTCAGGGTTGAGAGGAGACAATGTCCTTTCTGTTACTAATGTTCTCAGACTCTTCTAACTTCTACTGGAAGGTCTCCAGCTAAGTTTTCTTTTTCTCAACAGTCTCCATAATTCATCCCCCTCTACCTGGCTATAGTGTAGCACAATCTTCTAGAATAAAAGGGCTGGTGAGCTGGATCAACAGTTCATTCCTGCTTGGGTAAATGACACAAGTTTAGTTCTGAGCACCTGTGTCCAGAAACACGAAAATGCCTGTACCTCACACAAAACCATAGACACACACAGAAACACACATAAACACACACATACTTAAAATAAATCTTTAAAAAATATACATGCAATAAAATGAAGTGCCGTCACTCTACAATCTCTCAATCAACCGCTACCAGGTAAAGAAACGGGAGGAAAAGTCTATAAGGCATAAGGTGTGGAAGTCATTGTCTTGACCCTCTTTATCACCTTGCAAATATATATGTTTTTCTGCCTTGTTCCTGATATCACTAATGGAATGTGGCTCTACTGTTGTGTTATAAGGACTTTGTCTGCAGAGCTGTAGTGTTCTCTTGTGCCTTATCCATGGTATAACTTGGTTCATTGCGATCAGAGGATTCTTCTCTTGCAGAAGAGTTGCATCCACTGATTAATAGGTGCTCCCTTGTGATCTTTTCTCGTGTGTGTGTGTGTGTGTGTGTGTGTGTGTGTGTGTGTGTGTGTGTGTGTGTGTGTGTGTGTGTGTTCCCCAGAAGCTTTTTACATGAATGATAAAATAGAACCAAGTAGAAGGCACAAGGAGGGAATTCTGATGGGAGTGGGGGCACTTTTGTAAAGAAATGGACTAGTCTCCAAAGTGATTGACATTATACTTCCAAATGGGGCTATAAACATATATGTTTTAGTTCCCTTTATAGGTTGCACCAAGCATGGCTCACATAGAATTCAAATAAAAGTGTTGTAGTAAGAACCAATGGGAACTGTAGTCTTTGAAATATCGTTTCATAAACTGATGGGCTTTGACAGAATTGCAGATAGAATGCATTTTTCACTAAAATGTAAAATAATGTCACTATAGTATTAAAGCCAAAGTCATTATTTTAATAAATCTTGCACATGTGAATTTAAATGATAAATTTTCATAGTATGCAATTTCACTGTGGAGGGGAATGTTCCATCTTTTCCAGGTGTTTGTTGACATCATAAAACCATTTCAAGAGACTTTTGTTGTCAAAGAGGAAATAATATGTACTTGAGTCTAAAATCTTCTACTTCCTTATGTTGATAACTTAAGAAAACACTGGTTTTTCTTCCACTTGCAAAGAGACTAGGAAACTTCATTAAACACTGGCTTGGCTCAAGGAAAGTGTCATCAACTCAGCAAGATATTTTGCTGAATCGTCGAAATACACAGAGCTAAAAGCATTAATTTTCCCTGAAAAGTATTCTTGAAATCTGTGCTGTTACAGAAACAGAAGCAAAGTCAGCTGAAAAAGTAGTCAAATCTACCTTTAAGTGGAAATGTATATATATAATCAATTTTGAGTGAAGTGTTGTTATTTATTAAAGGACAGAATTTAATCCAACTGGATTTTTAATGGAGACAATTTAATAAAGTACTTGATCCAATATATCTTTCATATTAAATGTTAGACCTACTTCTACAGTTCTACTGCTAGACCATTACTTTTTCTCAGTGGTTCCAAGAAATGCATTCCAGAAGCTATAGCTTGCTATGTAATATAAAGACAAAGCAAAGCAAAAGTGAGAGAGACAGAGACAGAGAGAAGAAATTTTTAAGTGATAAAGAAATCAAAGGTGACAGTATTCTCAATAATGCTAGTCTCAAAGCTTCTGTCCTTGCTTGCAATACAAAATAAGTAAAATGCAGCTCATGCTATAGTAATGAACATCTCTGGTGGGTAATTTACGGCACTTCCTATTTCCTGTAAATTCAAAGTAATTAAGATGAACAGTATTTCTTTTAATTCACTTATGAGTTTGTTTTAGAAATTTTCTCTTGCAGTTCTGATTGCAGTCTCTTTTAATTTCAGAAATGTTTATCTGATATAATTTTCCTGAAAATTAACATGATAAATTATGTAAAGGCAAAGAGGAGATCAATTGCATAGTTCCCATAGGCCAATAGTCACATAGAGAATACTACAGATCATGATGCAAAATGTCTTATTGTTCTTAAATAAGGACATTTGGTTAAGATTTTGTTGTTTTTGTTTTCGTGTTAAGACAGAGTCTTGCTGTGTGGTCTTGGCTATCCTTGAAATCACCCTGTAGACCAGGCTGGCCTCAAACTGAAAGAAATCTACCTGCCTCTGCCTCCTGAGTGCTGGAACTATGCTAAGATATAAATGTTCTGGAATCTTCTTTTACCTTTGAATATTCCCTCCAAGCGAGGAACTGGAAACTCACCTTAACCAGAGTAGCAATCCTGTGTTCCATCACTGTACAGCCATATTGCTGGCTCTGTATATATGTTTTAGAATGCTGTCCTGTTATTGTAATATGAATAAAGATGTACATATACTTACCTATATTGTATTTTAAATAATAAAATATTTATTTAGTATTTGATAAATACATTTACACACATAGAACTCAATTTGATCATATTTGTTTGCTAAGTCTCATACCCCCACCCTCCAGGTAGGGTAGATTTTGTTCATCAATTTTATTTATGTAAACAAATTAGTTAAATATAAGTGAATATTATCTTGAAAATAACTCAAAATACAAATAAACTAAGAAATCAGCCAACTAAGAAATGATTATAAATACTGTTTGTATGTCTGGAGCTGGCAGGACAAGACATATTTGTAAGGCATCAGAGCTTGGTGTTTTGGGATTTTGCTCATGTTTTGCTAGATGCTAAAATATTTATTGAAGCATACTGACTCTCCAGCCTCAAGATTCAGTGTCATTCTCCTTCATCTGGGTCTGTAAGAATCTGATTGTACCACCTCCTGGAACTAACTGACATGTTCTAAATAATTTGATTTTCTGAAATACCTACCTAGTGTGAGTTTCATGTTTTCTAAGATCTATTTGTCCCTGGACAAAAAAAAAATGAGCACAGTGGGATAGAATGTAATTTTACTTAATATCCATTAGCAGTTTTTGAACATGTAAGCTGAATCCAATATTACCTTTGTTGCCACAGAAATTTTACCCAAGTTGCTTTGCTTGGTATTATTTTAAAGTTTAAAATGAGCATCATATATGAGTTGTAATGTATGTTACTTGTATAACATATTTTATTAAAATATACCACAAAAGTAAGTATGAGGAAGTTAAGAAATTGCCCTGAGGAATATGCCAGACAAAGTTATAGTTGAAATTCTTACTTGTTTCTGGCTTAATATTTCATAAAACCTGAATTAATTTTTGTATATTTTCATCATATTTTTCTCTTTGATGACTCAGTTTCTTTTATTTGTAATCTTTTTCATTTAACTTAGAAACAATATTGTTTTACATGTCAATTCTCCAGTACCAATTCATTCAAGGGTACCTTCCACTTACTCTCATAAATGGTTAAGCAAGGCTAGATTTTTGTTGAGTCTTTGATTCATTTGCAGTTAGGTTTTTTTCATGGTAAAAGACATGGATCCATCATATACCAGCATCCAGTTATGCAATTTGTTGAAAATGCTTTATTTTTCACTGTATAATTTTATCTTTTTGTCAAAACTCAGGTGTTTGTAGGTGTGTGGGTTAATGTCAGGATTTTCAATTCAATTCCATTGGTCTACCTATCTATTATTGTGTCAATACCAAGCTGATTTCAGGACTATAGCTCTATAATAGAGTTTGAAGTCAGGGATATCTCTGGAAGTTCTTTTATTGTACAGGGTTGTTTTGGATATTCTAGGTTTTTTTTTCATATAAAGTTGAGTATTGTTCTTTCAAGGTGTGTGAAAAATTGTGTTGAGATTTTGATGGGAATTATCATTGAATCTGTAGATAGCTTTTGGCAAGATTTGATTTTTACTATGTTAATCATACCTATCCAAATCATGGGAGGTCTTTCCATTTTCTGGTATCTTCTTTAATTTCTTTCTTTAAAGACTCAAAGTTCTTGCTGTACAGGTCTTTCACTTGTTTGTTTAGTGTTACTCCAAGATATTTTATGTTGTTTGTGGCTATTGAAAGGGTGTTGCTTCTCTTCTTTCTTTCTGAGTTCCTTTATCGTCTGTATATAGTAGGGTTACTGATTGTTTTTTTGAGTTAATAGTTTATCCTGCTAATTTGCTGAAGGTGTCTATCAGCTGTAGGAGTTACTTGTTAGAGTTTCTCGGGTCACTTATGAAAACTATCATATCATCTGCAAACAGTGACAGTTTGATTTTTTCCTTTCCAATTTGTATCCCCTTGATCACCTTCTGTTGTGTTATTGCTCTACCTAGATCTTCAAGTACAACATTGAAGTGATATGGAGAGAGTGGAAAGCCTTGTCTTGTTCCTGATTTTAGAGGAATCACATTGAGTTCCTCTCCATTTAGTTTGATGTTGACTGTTGGTTTACTGTATATTGCTTTTAGCATGTTTAGGTATGTTCCTGTTATTCCTGATCTGTCCAAGACCTTTATTATGACAGGGTGTTGAATTTTGTCAAAGACATTTTTAGCATCTAGTGAAATGATTATATGATTTTTCTTCACAGTTTTTTTTATATGGTGAACCACATTGATAGATTTTCATATGTTGAACCATCCTTGCATCCCTGGGATGAAGCCTACTTGGTCATGGTAAATGATTTCTCTGATGTATTCTTGGATTCAATTTGCCAGTATTTTAATGAGTATTTTTTCATCAGTGTCCATGAGGGATATCTGACAGTGGAACCAGTGGAACCCATTCCCCATGCATACTCTCTCAGTCCAGGTATACCGAGGAGGCCCTAGGCTCTCCCCAAATGATGTGACAGACTTTGATGGAATGGAAGGCCTCACTCTCCCTGGAGAGGGGATTTGGAAGTTGGTAGGAGTAAAGGGAGGATGGGAGGGAGAGGTAACTGGAATTGATATGTAAAATAAGATTATATCTAAATAAAAAAATACAATCTTCCATAGGGAGGGGGAAGATGAATCACAACAGTTTTTTTAAATTTCATACATGGGTTAGAATCAGCATTTGCATTCATGTTTGCCTGGCTTTAATATTCAAAAATTCTTCTTTTTAATTTCATATATGTTCAGTATATATGTGAACTTATAAGTAAGTACCAGGATAGATCAGGCTGTTATTGCTGTTCTTTCAACTAGGAATCGCCTATCTCCCATTCAGAACTCTGTGTCACTGAGAGACTAACTGTTCAAATCTAAGTTGTAGCTTCAGAAATTGTGCTGTTTGGGTTACTGTGTTCTTGAGTTCTAAAAATATTTTATGGGTAATATTGATCTTGGGAATCCATTAACATTTGATTGTCTATACCATAATAATCTAAACAGAGAAAAATGGGAGTCAAATTAAATATATGTTATTTACTTCTCTCCTTAGAAATGAAGCTTAAAAGTTTGAGCACAATTGAAAGAGGTTATTCACTGTCCATGATTAATTTGAGCATTATTATCAGGTGAGTATGTCCAAAAAATCACCAAGCTAATGAGTACTAGCTGTCAGTCACCTGAGCATTAGTACATTTCCAGATCCACACATACCTTTGCCACTCTTCACGCATAATATAAGGTAATTCCATACATGTCTTTGTATTTATCATAAGTGGAAGTTAAAAGAGCTTCTTTGTGTATCTCATTTATATAATATCTAAAAATCAACAATAAGTCATTTTTAACCATTTTAAATATAACATAATAAAATTTGTTATGATAAGACTTACAAAGGCTATCGAAAGTATTTGTATATCTAAACTCATTAACATTTGAAAATAATAAAGATTAATCTACATAAATATTCATGAATATTTCTCATTACACAGCTCTCTAATTATTGACCTAATCTTTTCAACAAGGAAGTACAAGTGAGTTGGAATTTAAAAGATAAAATATAAAAGATAAAATCAACAATCCCATATTAAAAATAGCTGTTGGGTATTTCTGAAATAATTTACTTTTTCTGGTCAAATTTCATCGGCAGATTTATTCCCCCTACCTCTGTCCATCCTTCCCTCTCTGCTTCTCCCACTCTCCAGGTCTCTGTGCACTTGACTTAGACTACCATTTGCTTATCCTGTGCGATTTCCCAAGGCTATAGTTTCAGCCCTTGGCTATTTCCTTAAGACTGCAAGATGAGAAGATGGATCACAATCTGGGTAGATAGTAAATACCTAGCATCCATTTATTTCTTAGGAAACTCTTAGTTACTACCTCTACACCTGCTGTCTTAAAGGTAAATGACCATATCCTGAGATATTTTCCAATTAGTATACATCCTACAGTACTGATGCTCACAGGTGGAAATAGGTACTATATTATGCCTGGAATAAGGAAGTTTACATTATAATTTTCAAAAATTTGTCATTACCTGTCTTTCGTTTCCCATGTCTTGACAATAAAATGAAAAATTTAGCCTGGCTGTGCTAAAATACTGTTCCATTCATCTGTGAGAGCCTCTGAACACTTGTGTGGCCCCCAAATGCAGCAAAGCACTCAACAATATAGGAATCCTATTTGACATCTGGGAATTTCATTCTTGTAAGATAATACACTTCCTTATCTGAATCATGAATTTTATGTTATTACAACCAAAGGCATTGTAGCAGGAAGGCAATTACTAGACATTTGCCAGAGAATCCTCATTGCATTACAGGAAATAGAATTGTATTTCTTTTCCTCATTACAGATGTCTGTAGTGAGGCAGTTCAGGGCAGATCTGTGGTGTCATTAATGATGGACTTCTATCTACCGGATGCTCCCATACCCAATTTTATTAGTTTTAAAAAAACAAAGTTTCAAATGATGTTAGGTAAACAAATGAGTAACAGTACCAACAAGAAAAGAAAAGACTCTGTGTCAAGAGACCCTTTGAAATAAGGCTGAGTCAAGCACAGCTTTGGTAGTAAAAACACAACCATTGTTACAAATTAGGTAGGTCCAGGATATTAAATTATCAGTGAAAACAAACTAAACCATAACAAAGCATGTTGGTATTATTAAATTTAAAACAATATGCCTGGATTTAATCTTCCTATTCCAAAATCTAAACATGATTGACTGTTTCATAGGAATACAACCCTATTGATGAGATTTAAAAACAACTGATTTTGAAAGCAATTCTATTGTTATATTACAGTAAATAATATTTTTTTAGACCTTTTAAGACTGAGAAGTACTGTCAGAGGTCCCTTAGACTGCTCAGTCCTTCTAGCTGAGACCCATATTCAGGGGGTCTGAGTCAGTCCCATTCTAGATTCCCAGCTATCAGTCTGGGGGGGGGGCATTAGCTCCTCCTTGTTCATGTCACCTATCTCTGTGTGTTTCTGTAGCCTGGTCTTGTCCTCCCTCTTTGCATCTGGATCCCAGTTCGGCTCAGAGTTTAGCTGTGAGTGTTTTCTTCTGTTTGCATCAGCTACTAGATGAGGGCTCTATGATGGTGGATAAGTTAGTCATTAATCTCATTATCAGGGAAGGCCATTTATAGTAGTCTTTCCACTGATGCTCAAATTGTTAGGTGGGGTCAGTCTTTTAGGTCTCTGGAAATTTCTCTAGAGTCATTTTTCTCATCAAACCTATAATGGCTCCATCTTTTATATCTTTTATTTTCTCTCTCTCTCTCTCTCTCTCTCTCTCTCTCTCTCTCTCTCTCTCTCTCTCTCTCTCTCTCTCTCTCTCTCTCTCTCTCTCTCATACTCTCCTCTGTTCATCCCCTGACTCAATATTCCACTTCTCACAGGATTTCCTCTCCTCCCCTTTTCTTTCTCCTAGCTCCCTATCCACTGACTGCCACCGCCCATTCCCAATATGCTCAGGAAATCTTGTTCCTTTCCCCTTCTGTGAGGGACATTGTACGAATCTCTTATATCCCTGCTTATTTCCTAGTTTCTCTGGCGGCGTGAATTATAGGCTGGTGAGCATTTACTCTATGTCTAAAATCCATATACGAGTAAGTGCATGCCATATTCCTCTTTTTGTGACTGGATTACCTCATTCAGGATAGTTTCTTCAAATTCCATCCACTTGCCTGCGAATTTCAAGAATCCATTGTTTGTTTGTTTTTTCCGCAGAGTAGTATTGCATTGTGTAAATGTTCCACATCTTCTTTATCCATTCTTCAGTTGAGGAGCATCTACATTTCTATGAGAAGAATTGTATTGGAATTTTGATGGGGATTGCATTGAATCTGTAGATTGCTTTCGGCAAAATTGCCATTTTTATCTTGTTTATATTACCTATCCAAGAGCATCGGAGATCTTTCCATTTTCTTGTATTTTCTTTAATTTCTTTCTTTAAAGACATAAAGTTCTTGCTGTATAGGTTTTTCATTTGTTTGGTGTTTACCCCAAGATACTTTATGTTGTTTGTGGGATTTGTACAGTGTGAGGTTTCTCTGATTTCTTTTTTAGCCTCTTTGTTGTCTGTATATAGTAGGGCTACTGTTGTTTTGAGTTTATCTTGTATCCTGCTAGTTTGCTGAAGGTGTTTATCAGCTGTTGGTGTTCCATGGTAGAGTTATTTGGATTGTTTATGTATCATATCATCTGCAAATAGTGAAAGTTTGACTTCTTCCTTTCCAAAATTTATCCCCTTGATCTTCTTTTGTTGTCTTACTGCTTTAGCTAGAATTTCAAGTACAATATTGAAGAAATATGGAGACAGAGGGCAACCTTGTCATGTTCCTGAGTTTAGAAGAATCACTAAGCTTCTCTCTATTCAGTTTGATGTTGGCTGTCAGTTTACTGTATATTGCATTTATTATGTTTAGGTATGTTCCTGTTATTCCTGATCACTCCAAGACTGTTATCATGAAAGGGTGTTGAATTTTGTCAAAGGCTTTTTCAGCATCTAGAGAGGTGATCATTGTGTTTTTTCTTTTTCATTTTGTTTATTTGGTGGATCACAGATTTTCATATGTTGAACCATCCCTGTAACCCAAGGATGAAGCTTACTTTGTCATGGTGGATGATTTCTCTGATGTGTTCTTGGATCGATTTACCAGTATTTTATTGAGTATTTTTGCATGTTCATGAGGGTTATTGATTTGTATTTCCTTTTTTAGTTGTGCCTTTGTGTGGCTTGGGTACCAAGATAATTGTAGTTCCATAAAAAGAGTTTGTTAATCAACCTTCTTCTTCTATTGTATGGAACATTGAAGCCTGGGCTTTTTTTTTTTTTTTTTTTTTTTGGTTGGGATGCTTTTGATTACTGCTTCTCTTTCATTAGGTGTTATAGGTGTATTTAAGTTGCTTATCTGTTCTTGATTTAATTTTGTTAAGTATCCAGAAATTTGTTCATTTCCTTTGAATTTTCAAATTTTATGAAGTACAGGTTTTCAAAGTATGACCTGAAAATTGTCTGACAATTTTAAAGATGATTTCCTGTTTTACAAACCTCTTAAAACAACAACCACTGGATGTGATATCTTTGATACATTTAATTCATTTCTGAAAGAGCACAGGATCTCTTGGGGAAAGTTTTGTGGTGTTTGCATGGATGGTGCTCCAGCTCTCTAAAGGTATAGTGAAGAAACAATTTTTTTAAAAAAACAACTATAATAGACTATTCTTTAGGTATCAGAGAAGTCAAGGGCATCTCAGGTTGTAGTGAGTCCTTTGCCTGTATTAGTTTGCTGATGGCTGTCAGGCCTGTAAGTATTCTTCATTTTCCAGATTTCTTTTTTATAACAAATACAGAATTATAAGGGTGGGAAGATTCTTCAATATGTCTAGCATTTAGTTATTCCTGAACTAGCTTTTTTAGAGCCCCTAGCTTCTCAGAGGTTATAGGCCATTATCCCTACCAGACAGGCTTGTCAGTTGCCACTTTAAGGGTAGGGCTCTTGATTCTTCTGATAGTTTGTCACTTATATTCTGTTATTGTAGTCTAGATAATTTATACCTCTTTTATATAGTGCTCTACAATATTTTTCTACAAACACAAATTTGTTTATGATTGATATCTGATACTGGAGAAATGTTAATTTTGATATTCCATTTCTGCAATAAATCATGACCCCAAACATTTATTGCTATATCAGCCACATATGGCCGCAGCCTTCTCTTTGTCCTTCTGGCCCTGTACATTCAACCTATCTCATGGTTTGTTTTGCCTGAGATAGGTCTCCAATCCCTAAGATTGAACACTGACCTCTTGAAGAGGCCAACTTGGATGCCAAGATTCTTGAGGTATAATGGTTATGACTGCCCCCATGTCAAGGAGTTCCTCAAGCATAATGTTATTTATTTGCATGTTTAATTTTGGATTTTGATAATTTATAGAAGTTGGCCAAAATGTATGCTTTTTTGTTTCTTCCATGAGTATTTGATACCTCCATCAAAGGTTATCATGAAGAGAAGTATGACTTTTTACAATAGGCACTGGATTTTCTAATTATTCTGGGAAGAATTGTCCTCCACACTGACTGGTAATGACTGGACCACTTTTGACATGGGGGCCTTCAAGAGACCCCACAAGAAGGTTTTTTTTATGGTAAAGGGTTTCCTTGTTTGTCCATGGTCTATCTACATTCATTAGTACAGTGTTGGCCTTTGCTCCATCGTCTACCTAATCCAGAAGATTTCGGTCTTCTGTTTGAGTTATTCTTAGAAGAAGCATTATTTATGGGACTGCTTTCTCTATAATTTCTTTGCAAATATCTATCCTATTCTACCACAATTAAAGCATTTGGTATTTTTATGTCTCCTCATACCTTTGGAGTTTGTTTTTCCTACATACGCCTCTGTGTCATAATCAAAAGATTCAATATTGACTGTGTGCACCTTTTTTTTGCATTCTAAATTAGCACTCTCATAAGCTCGAGTAAATGAATATTCATCTACTGTCTGGATTTGCTACCCCTATTTGCACTGCTTTAGTAGATCTTTGCAAAAGTTCACCAAAATTTTCCTTGGGGCCTTGTAACAATTTAGTATAGGACTCAATTCTTTTCCTTGGTTCTTAAATCTTATCCGATGTATTCAAGGCTGTTGTATGCCATAGAAACAAGATGTGTACATTGTATTCAGCTTCAGCCTATATCAGCATAAAGACCCTCACCAAGAATTTTATCTTGAGGAGCCTTATAACCTAACTTTTGGGCTTAATGTTCAAGTGATTTGTCCTCTTCCCTCCAAATTCCTCACCACTCAATTTGAGGCCTGATATCAAGGGCAGCTGAGACTAATTGGCTCCACTCATTCTGGGTTATCGTATATCTTGTAGCCCATGGCTATACTAATTGCCTCACGTATAGTGAATGCATGCCATAAGAGACTACTTCTTGCTTAATTACTTTAAAATCTTTTATACGTATTGACTCCCAGTGACATTCAACAAATCCTCCTGGATGTTTTTTGTTTGTTTGTTTGTTTGTTTTTTCAGTAATAGTAACAGGATATACCATAGGAGGTGGTGTTGCCACCTTTAGTAAGTCATCTCTGACCCTGAAAGTTACTGGTAATATTAAATCCTTTTCATTCTCTTTTGTATGTACCTCTGCTTCTAGTGTATCAGTTTTAATGTTTTCTAAGCCCTGTAATTTATTCACCATTGTTTCTCTGAGCATTTAAATTTCCAGGAGAGTACAAATTTCTAAGGATTTCATTAAATCAGTCAGTTTCTTGTTATTTTCATTTATATATAATTCTAGAGGTTTAATATTGTCATCCTTAGAGATTTTCTGGATGGCATGTAGATTGTCTTCCAACAATGTTCTCTCTGCTAGCTTGTCACTCAAACATGGAACAAATATTTTTCTATTAGTATTTTAATCTTATGTTCTATTTTCTTTTCTTTCTTTTTTTTGCATTCGGTTTATTGAATCACCATTGCTATTTTCAAATTTCTTTTTCTTTACTTTTTTTTTTCAAGACAGAGTTTGTCTGTGTAGCTTTGGAGGCTGTCCTGGAACTCCTTCTGTAGATCAGGCTGGCCTCGAACTCTGCCTCCTAAGATTAAAGGTATGCACCATCATTTTCAAAGTTCTACAATTTTTTTTTACTAAGCTCTCATCACTAGTCTGTAAAGTGCTTTTAATGGTATGAATCTTTTTTTACTAAGGTCTCATTACCAGTCTATATGCTTTCTATAAGTTCCTCATTGTTTTGCTCTATTGTTAAACCACTTCTTTAAGGATATTATATGGATCATCAAGCTAAGAGCCACCATGGATAATATACTTGTAAACCACTCTTAAAATCCCATCCATATAAGAAATGGAAAGGTTTTTTTTTTTATACTTCCTGTATACTAATATTATCTGCTATTGCAGTGGAGTGGTTAATTGCACCTTAAGTAGATTCCTGGAACGTGGAGTTCTGAGTGATTGTTGGCTCATAGGTAATCTTGTGGCTGGCAAGCAAATCTGAGCAGAAAGAAAAACCCAGTGCAACTCAGAAAGCTTTGGACAACTATCCACAGGTGTGCGCCTGCAAATCCAAGGCATACAAAGAGCATAGCAAAGTACCGCCTTTTCCCTGGACAGATTGCAGAAAATGTGCAGCAAACTCAGTGGCCAGAGAAAAAATACAAAAGCTATGAGCTGCACAGCCAGCCACGTGGAGCAGTTGCGAGAACCCCCCAACCTTACCCCCACCCCCTTCAGATTCGGGTAATGATTTCACAGACCCAAGATATTGGTAAATGTGTGTTTATTGGGTAACACACAGCAAAATACAAAGAATCATGGGAGCGCTTCTCTGTCCTTCTGGCTGGATCGGCTGGCTGACCCAACACAAAGGTCCAGGCAAGTGAGACCGTGCCTTAGGCTTTCTTCTTTCCACTCCCATCAACCTGAAGCCATACCAAAAGGGGTGTGGCCACATGCAGGTTCACAGATGATACGCTTGCCATCATTTTCTGTATTTTTCCCTTTGCTTGCTCAAACACTTTGACATATTTTCATGTCTACATAATGTGTACTGATACATTCTTACAGTTGGTCCTTTCATATTGCTATATTAAGTGTTTTCTCTCTCACTTTTGGTACCTTAGTTGCATATGCTTTAGGACGTTAAGGTAAACCTGAATTGTGATCTTTAACATTCATCTATTTGTTCATTTAATATTTACCAGACATTTACAGAGGCCTCATCAGTTCTCTTTGTGTTTGTTTTTCCTCTTATTCCTTCAAACATATTTTTTAAAAAAATAATCCATCCTTGAAATTATTATTTTTGTTTGATTTATTCTATCAATTCTTGTTTATATTATTTAAAATCTCTGTACCTAAATTGTCAGCTTGAATTTAATTTATTTAAAATGCTGTTTTGCCCTTTTTCTACATTTTTGTGTTAGAAATTTGTTTTGTTCCCTCTTTGTTTGAAATATGTTGAATTTTTCTAATACTCCTCTAAATTACTAACCTGAGAGTTCACTATGTGATATTTTCTAGAACTTCATATTTTACATTGAGTTTATAGATCCAAGAAATGATTTTTAGATAGCACATACTGGCAGTTAAAACTTGAATGATTTGATATTTTTTATTTTTTAGTCTTCCTAATTTGGCTTTCTTGTGTCCATCTTGCGGAAATTCCAAGTAGGTGCTATGCTACCACACTATAAACACCTTAGCTAGTTCCATAGCAGATAGATCCATATATTCAGGATTGCTGTGTCTACCATTGATATGTTGCCCGTATTCCCAATAGTATACCAATTTTGTCACAAATATGTAAGTCTTGCTTCAACTAAGTAACAAGAGGGTACCTATAAGAGGCATTGTCCACTATGCTGAGTGTGCCTCAGGCATTCTCTGGAAGATGGTCAGATACTAAACACTTCTGTCTGGCTCTGTAATGTAAGTGGCAACCATGTTGCAATGGTGTATCCAACCTCAGTTTACAGCCCTTGAGGATAGTAACATTTCTACCTAGAATAAAGGGCTGTAGTAGAACACTGTTAACACACACAGGTAACAGTAACTAGAAGAATAAGAATGGGGAATGTACCTCCAGCACTTGAGTAAATACTGATGTGGTGGGAGCTTTTAGGAATGGTACAGTATTACAGTGGACCTGCTTAGGTATAATTTCTATGGAAAATTCCTCGTAAGTTCTCCTGTTCTACTCCTAGAAGGTGATCTTGTTCAATGTTATGCTATGAAACATATTAGTGTAGAAATGGTGAATGTAGTCTCTTGACCACCAAAGTTATTATGCAGCTTGTAATTCCTGAGCCTCATAGCAATAGGATTAATAATGTATCTCTGGTACAGCCAAGTCCATGCTGTAACTGGAAGGATACAAGTAAAAAAAAAAAAAAAAAAAAGGTCTCTCCTGTGAGGACAAAAGTCCCTGTCTGGTGTTTGGTGTTGAAGCAAACTGAGAGTCTCTGTTTTTACCTCCAAAAGGATCTTGGCTTTCTAAAATCTTAAGGGAAAAATACCGAAAAAATCCCTCACTCCCCTAACAATCTGGTGCAGGAACATCCAAGGATACCTCTATGGATGATAAGTATCCAAATCTTTAAGACAGTCTTTTTTCTGATTATAAACTCTATGTTACAGCAAGATTAGAAATCTTCTCTGTGGACACTGACCTTAGTATAGGGGTGCTGCTTTTTGTTTAGTGCTAATTATCACCGGAATGGACCCATGGCTGTATTGAAGACCAAATTCATGCAAGCATGCATAGTATTATTATCCATGGTCACCTTGGTCTGGCTTAGGGGGTGTACTCCCTGCCACTCTGCTCAGCAGGTAGTTTCATTTGAGTTTCAAGTCTAAAGCTTTGTACCACTTAGTTATACTTTCATTATCAACTACACATTGTTTGGAGTTCAGCAGAGATGAGGTTTTCATTTATTTCTCACCTTTCTTTCTCATGTCCTTTGTTTTCCTAGTCCTCCAATGTGATGCTCTCATGTTTGAAGAACCATTCCATGCTCTTGTGGAGAGTTTGTGTAAGCTTCTAAATAAACAAACTGTTATATAAACAAAATTTCAGGATTTCATTTACCTGCCATTTGGCTAAGAATTTTAAAATCTATTAATGTAAGGATTTTCAGAACTTCACTCTCTGTTTTTAAAGAAAATTGTACCATTTTTTTCTGAGTTTTAATTCATACACTTGTGCTTGTAAATTTGATTAGTATGGAAAACCTTCAACTGGTATACATTTGAATTATAATTATACCCACTTGTAGAATTGGTAGTGCTCAAAGTAATCTATAATCCATCTAATAATAGAGTTTCATCTATACCCACAATAATTGCATGGTTTCATTGTCGGTGGTATCATACGAAAATTTCAGTTACGAAAATTTCCCATTATAATTGCTTCACATCATTGGCGTGTGTGTGTGTGTGTGTGTGTGTGTGTGTGTGTGTGTGTGTGTGTGTGTGATAAACTTCTATGGCGTTTGAGTATTTTGAGTTTTGTCTCGCTGCTATTACTTTTTATATCTCTTATGAAACTATGAGTGAATTTTTAACTATTTTTTTTAAATTTGGTTTTTAAAAAACTATACTCCAATCTCTGTGCATGTCTCTCTTTCTATGTCTGTCTCTCTTTCTCACAACACACACAAATACACACACTTGTGCATGCACACAAAAACTATATATAATATATGCCATAAATACATATATGTATATAAGTATATTTTGGGGGGTTTACAATCAAATTCTTATTGACCTCTGTGCAATGTAAAAATGGAAATAATTCAAATGAGATTAATTTTTATAGTAATAATGAATTTTAATTACTCTTTCTTACAAGAAATACAATATTCAGAATTTTAAAAATAAGACCACATTTTATATAACTGTCATTACATTATTTCACTTGAATTAAATGAAACAGATATTCTAACAAATAAATTGTAAAGCAATCAAAACTCTAGTGTCAACAATGGGCCTTAGAAATATATGTAATCTGCCATTAGTTCCCACTGGTTTCATTCACAGGAAGCTAGAAAATAAAAATTAAAACAAAACACACATAGAACAGTTGTGAATACAAACAGACATAAACACTACATTACCTAATCCAATATTCTATTTCCCAGGTCTTGGTTTTCTTCTTTGTTAGTTTGTGACATCTGGAAGCTATGAGAGAAAGGATACAGGTATTCATACCCCTCCTAATGGAATTGTTTACACAGAAAGCTGGACACATGACAACCAGTTACTATTAGGTTTTAGTACCGCTTATGGCTAAGTAATTCTACAGGTGAAATGATTTTGAGTATCTAATTACTAAGCAAAAACATGTGTAACAAGTCCAGTTTAGTGATTAAATGATGAAATCTGTCTATGTTAGAGACTGAAGCACAAGACCTTTAGCTGTAGGTTTGTCTGGTATAGCTAGTGAGGTCATGTCTCAAAACCAAGTAAACTAAACAAACAAAAAAAAACTATGCAAACAAACCATATAATGGGGATAATAAACAGTTATATTTAACATCTTCTATATATGAAGCACATGAAGATGGTGACCTGAGGAGCAGAGGAACAAAGATAAAATATGTCCACATTTCTTGTTCTTAATCTTATTCCTTCTGTTTTATGTGCATGAGGGTTTCACTTGCATGTATATGTACCACACTCAAGCTGGCCCCCACAGATATTAGAAATAGTATCAGATTTTCTGGAAATGGTGTTACATTTGGTTTCTGGTAATTAAACAAACTTCCTTCATAAAAGCTTCAAATGCACTGAGGTGTCTCTTTTATATGGATAAATATTTATTTCTTCATTACTTTTTAAATTGGTTATGTTTTTGTTTAATGAATACATCATGATATTGAAAATGTTTAATTAGGAAATGTGTATTTTAAAAATCTTATCAGTTCTAAAATTTTAAGTATAGTTTCCACTATAAAGTTGCAGTCTTTGATGTAGCTTCTAACTTATTAGGAACTAAGTATATCAAGTTCTATATGTTTTCAAGATGCTAAGGCTTTCTAACTGTTCATGGAAAGATTTTTAAAAACTTGCTAATATCTCCATAATAATCACTAGTCATATTACTTTGGGATGGACGAAAAATATAAAGTATTGATATCATAATGTTACTTATCCTAATTTTAAACTCTAATGTCCCTTCCATTTATTGACATAATAAATCTCTAATTTCTATGAGCAATAATTCATTTTGAAAAAAACAAATAATTTGAATGTCTGGTGCAGTATTTATTCATAATTTATTTTAGCATACATTTTAAATTAATTTGTTTCAAGTCTAGTTATCTGAAAATATAATTAATTTCAATGGTAGATTATTCATCTTTTGACTAGCTAAAACCCATTAATATTCCACGAAACACTCATAGGTTTCTTATTGCTTTTAATAGGAATCTGTAATGACTTGTGTATAAGACCTAGATATTAGTTGTAGCAAATCTATGCTCATTTTTTATACTAGATTAAGACTTATGTCTTCAGATCCTTTTAGCTCAAGACTAACAACAGTGGTGTGACAGTTTTGAGCCACAGCAAGAGAATGTTCCAATAACTATATAATCATTCATAAGCAAAATGCTCATGTCTACTTTGCTCACTCACCCAAATCAGGATTCCAGTTACCTTGCTTATGAGTAATGCAAGAGATAAAAATTATTGTTCAATAATATCTATGGATGCAAATACTAGACTAGCACCCTCAATCCTCTGCTTATATTTCTGTAATGCCAAGGTGTTCCGTGTTCCAGCAGATGTTGGCAGTTTCAAATATTGACCAAAGTTGAAATAAAGTAAATTTAGAGATATTTTCTTATCTAAAATTCATCAAGAGTCAAAGATTCTAGACTATCAATTACATATTTATTAATTATTTTATTCTCCTCATAGGTTACTTTCCACCTACAGTTTCCCCTCCCTCCTATCTTCTCAGTTCCCCTCCCCTGCACAGGTCTGCTCCTCCTCCATTTCCCTTAGAAACAAACAAACAACACACACGCAAACAAAAAGCAGAGCAAGCCTCTCAAAGAAGGCTAAGTTTCTTATCCTTTTGTTAACATTATCAGAGTGTGGGCAATTGGCATTTTCACTATTTGTATCTGTCCAGTTTTCCCCAAATAATATTGTTCATGAAACCTCATATGCAGAAACTTAGCAGTAATCCAAGTGATAATTACTAGAAAATGCCCTTTCTCCAGGAGGCAGCCACATCAAGCTCTGTCACACACAGAATATACATGACTAGTATATTCTGCCTTAGATGTTTTGAGATAGATCTTTTTTGCTCCTTCCCAGGCATCAGGTGCCAGATTCATATTAAATAAGCCAGTACTGTAGTGCTGGGCATCAAGACAGACTGATGTAAACACTAGGGCATGGAAATGCTGTGTTCTATGAAAAGAATGACATTTGTGATCGCATATGTCAGACAGTCATCCAGATTATGTATGGTACATTCAGCTTGAGAGAGGTTAGCAAAGACATTGTACTTTCAAGACTGCTTCTATAACCACATTGAAAATCCATGTTTGTGTCTTATTCTGATGTTACTTTGGGCATGTTAGATATTTTCTGAATGTCTGAAAGGATTCAGATGAATTAATATATCAAATTTCTCTTTGGTTTGTTTGCCAATCTCTCTAAAAATGGGTGACTCTTTCAGAAAAGAAGGTCATATTTTATAGAAAGTGGTGAAGGTAACAATTTCATCAAAAGAACTAATAGATCAATTTCCTGAAGTCCCTCTGGAAAGACTAGGGTTAAGGAAAGCCTTTTTCTATAATTATATGTGGGACCCTAGAAAGAAGGCAAAGATGCAGAGAAACATAACATTTCCAAGATGTTTGAGGCAATACAAATGTGTGTAATCTTCATTCAGAAAGATGCATGATTCTTAAAATATTAAAAATTAAGAAACTATGATTTAGTTTAAATCACTACAACTATATTTTCAAAAAAAGAAGTCAGTTTATGAAACAATATCTACACTATTACATACATGGCAACATTGTTCAATATAGTCTGATAGCTCAAATATGGTAACAAAGTCATTATGTTGTTTAAAAAAATCTTATGTAAAATATACCTAGCTATTCAAGGTGAATCATTTATAGCAGTCTAATTTACAGCATGGTACTGTAGTTAACAGTGACACATTTTATAGTTGTTATATATTAAGAAAATATAGGTGCTATGTTTTCACAAACACAAACACAAACACACACACACACACAGAGAGAGAGAGAGAGAGAGAGAGAGAGAGAGAGAGAGAGAGAGAGAGAGAGAGATGAAGGGCTGGCGGAGATACTGAGGGACAGAGGGAAACAGACAGAGACAGAGTCACACATCACATAAACACAATGTTGAGCACTGCTCTAGTTTAGATAATGGAAAGCATTTTTATTATAGTTTTGATTGTTTTACTTTCAAAGCATAAACTATTCTTCAGTACACTTTATCTGTTGATGTCTGACTTTGTTCTTTGTTAGTAATTGTGTTCTGCTTTCCTTCATTACCCTCACTGGCCTGCAGCACCTCCATTCATTTTCCTCATTGTATTGCAACAAATTACCAAAGTAACCCCTTCAGGCATCAGCCTGACTTATGGCTCTTAGAAGGTTCTTTATGTGGCCCCTTTGTTTGATCTTTTCCTTCTGGTGACTGCAGTTTCCCTCCTTATTACAGTTCATTCATGCTGTTCTTACATCTTCTCCTTCTAATTGTTACAGTCTATTTGAGCAGTTACATTCACTTTCATTTCAGTTGCCTTGTATTCACTACTTATTTTTAATACATTCTATGGTTTTATCTAGCAGCTGTTTATTAACTATCAACCAATCTAACTAATTATGTATCATGTCTATCATCTACCTGTCTACCATTTGTACATATGCAAATATGAGCTTATATTATTGTTGTAATATTAATATATTATAACAATAATTATTATAAAAGTTTCAATTACAACATACTGATATTACAATTCAAATTTACCAATTGAATTTCTTTGTATAAATCTTAGATAGCTCCATCAACGCTATATATTCATACAATCCTATTATCAAATTCTGAATTTTCTTTCCTAATATCTCCTTGCAAGGCCCTTCAAATTCCAACAATTAAATTAACTATTTTGTAATCAACTCATAATTTTTGTACTTTTCATAATCCATTAATATTAACTTAATTCAATTCCTCATACACAGAGGAAGATGATAGCAAATTAATATTAAGACAAATACACTCCCATAGAAGTTAATATGTAGCTCCAAAAATTGTGCTCTTTAACACACAAACACAAACACCTCATATTTTTGGTAACTTACAAAAAAACCATCATACAAAAAGGAGTCTTCAAAAATAAAATTGTGAATGTCTGCAGACTAAAATTGAACTAAAGTATTGTAATAAAATATTAGAAAGTGTGTTACTTTTCCAAGTGCATATATTATAATGATGCTTATTTCAGTCACCAACATTAATGGCAAAGAAATATAATTTTAAAGTAAAATATCACTTATGAGAGAACAATTTAAAATCATAACTGACCAAAGTGTGCCAGTGCACTTATTTATACAAAAGAATTAAGAGTGTTCTCAACATTTTAGATTGTAAGATTATTGTACAAGAGAGGAGTATACATTCTGAGTAATACTTTTGAGTAATGGACACTAGAGACCAATTACCATTCCACAGAAATTAATACCATTAACTGAAAATTCTTTGTGTATATGTTTAACCTTTACCCATGGCCTTATACTAATTATTTATAAATTTGAGAAATCAAAGACAGAAACTATATTCTAACAATATATCCAAATAATAAAGTAATATGTCCTAATCCTCTACAAATCCCAATGATAACTGAATTGTATGTCATAGCTAGTTGTTTTTTTTAGAGTAAGTCACAATATATCTCACATATATATAACACATTGTTTAATGGGTCTATATGTACTGTTTAAAGTAGTTTTCATTAATTTTTAAGGGAACTATGTAAATATGTCCTGGAAAAATTTCATGTTCAGGTTCTACCTCATAAATCTCCTTTATAATCTGAACTTTAAAACTGACATTTTGTTTTGTTTGAGACATCATTTCATCATGTAGTCCAGATGGGTGTAGAAAAGTTCATCTGTAATTTGTGATCCCCCTGCTCTTTCTTCCTGATGTTGGAGATTACAGGCTCAACCAGGCAGCCAAACTTTTGCTTATTTTTACTTTATAAAACATTCCACTATACATAGCAATATGATTTATAGGTTTACAATCTTTTATGTGGGGCTGGGGTGTTTTAAAACAGACTTTCTTTGTGTGACACAGGCTAGCATGGAACTTGCTCTGTAAACCAGGCTGACATCCAACTCAGCCAGATCTGCCTGCCTTTACTTCTCAAATTCTAGGATTAAACAGCATGTGCCACCATCTCCTAGCTAGTTACAATTTTACTGATTTCTATTACTGAATACTGTGAAATAAAGAAAAATATCCCAAAGAGAATACATCAGTGCCACATTTGAAAGCATGCTAATTGTTTTCCATTATATTCATGGTATTCCTTTTACTGCATTTGGTGTAGATGAGGCCTGTGGCTTAGATAATTGATCTTCCTCTCCCAGTGCTAGCTAGGCAATTCTCCAAAGGTGTGAAATGCAATGCTGGATGGTTTGGGGTGTGAGAAGGGTGTCCTCAGCTTTTTATGTTTTCTCTGTCAGTCAGAGCAGAATCAAGGCTCCAATGCAGGCAGATGCAAGGCTGGATTATTTGGGGCTTGTCCCCAGTCTCAAGTGGGCAAGACAGGGTGATGTGCTCAGTTCAGTCAAATGGGGGAACTATTATAATTTTTTTAAATTAAACACAAACACATACACACATACATATATATGAGTGTAAATGTGTATGTGGTATTTGTAGATATACATACTTATGTTTTTAAATAGTGGTGTCATGTAAATTTAGTTTGAGAAAATGCCTAATCTGAATAAACGTAGATGATATGTACATTTAAAAGATAAATATAACAGTTGTTTGGCAATATATTATAGCTATAAAAATCAACAGTATTCATATAAATTCTGAATATTGAAATCAATAAGTAGAAACAAAAAGAACAATACAAAAAAAACAATAAAACCAAGAGTTAGTTCTTCAAAAAAATTAATAAGATAGCCTTATTCCAAACTAACCAAAAAGCAGAGAGAGCATACCCAAACTAACAAAATCAGAAATGAAAAGGGGACATAACAACAGACACTGAGGAAATCTAAAAATAATCAGGTCATACTTTGAAACCTGCACTCCACAAAAATAGGAAACTTTTAAGGAAATGGGCAATTTTCTGGATAGTTATGACTAACCCAAATTAACTCAAGGACAGATAAGCAGTTTAAACAGATGTATAACTCCTAATGAGATAGAACCAGTCATCAAAAATTGTTCCAACCAAAAAAAAAAAAAAAAAAAAGCCCAGGGCCAGATGGATTTCAGTGCAAATTTCTACCAGAAAGTCAAAGAGCTAATAGCAATACTCCTCAAGTAGTTCCACATGATAGAAGCAGAAGGGTCATGCCAAACACTTTTTACAGGGCTACAATTACCTTGGTACACAAACTACACATAGACACAACTACAATCTCCCTCATGAACATTGATGCAAAAATACTCATTAAAATACTGGGAAATTGAATTCAAGAACACATCAGAAAAGTCATTCAAACATGATCAACTAGTATCACAGAGATTCAGAGGTGGTTCAACATACAAAAATCTGTCAGTGTGATCTGTGTGTGTGTGTGTGTGTGTGTGTGTGTGTGTGTTAACATTATTATAACCTTACATAGTGAAAGATACTCAACAAAAGCCAACACCCCTTCATGATAAATGTCTCGGAGGGCTCAGGGATGACAGCAACATACTTAAACATAATAAAGACATTATAAAGCAAGCCAACAGCTAATGTCAAACTAAATGGAGAGAAAATCAGGAGCAAAACAAGGCTGTGTACTCTCTCCATATCTCTTCCATATAATATTTGAAGTTCTATCCAGAGCAATGAGACAATAAAAGCAGATCAAGAGGATACAAATTACAAAGGAAGAAGTCAAACTTTCACTCTTTGCAGATGATATGGTAGTTTACATAAGTGACCTGAAACTTTCTACCAGGGAACTCCTACATCTGATAAACTCCTTCAGTAACATGGCAGGCTACAAGATTAACTCAAAAAATTCAGTAGCCATCATATATATAGACCATAAATGATCTGAGAGAGAAAACAGAGAAATGTCATCCTTTACAATAGCCACAAACAACATAAAATATCTTCAGGTAACTTTAACCAAACAAGTTAAAGACCTGCATGACAAGAACTTTGAATCTTTAAAGAAAGATATTAAAGAAGATAAAGATCTCCCATGCTCTTGGATAGGTAGGATCAATATAGTAAAAATAGCAATCTTGATCAAATTTTTTAAAAAAAATATTCCTATGTTAAAAAGTCTGCTGGAAGCCTGACTCTTTACCAGGATTTCTGCTCTGTTAAGAACATTAATTACCATGTCGGTACTGATGAACGGTACTGAACCTTCCTGAGTCCTTATTAAGATATATTATCAGCCTGCCCAACAACTTATATAAGTTTTTACATTTACTGTTTTACACAAACATGTTGTGATCCCTATCTCTATCACTTGATATGTAGTCATGGAAGTTATTGGGAGGGTGATACTGGATCTCCTTTGGCTGGAGTTACAGTACCAAAATTTGGGCCTCTGGAAGAGCAGTAAGTGCTCTTAACTAGTGAGCACTCTTTCCACCCACCCACCCCAACCTTTTAAAAAATAGGTTTTGTGAGAATCTCTTAGAAGGGTATAGACAACTTGTGGGTACCACACCACTAAGAAAATCTCCATTTCTTAGCAATTGTAAATCACTCACATATCTTTATCTACTGTGGTTCCTGTGTTTGCTTTCATCAATGGGGGAGCATTATAATCTCAATCTTGTGAGATTTTCTTGTGCATAATCATAGCTCCTCTGATTTTAAGGTAATAGAAGCCAAGCCTATAAAGGACAAAGTTCTAGAGCAGTATTAAATAATGAGATTAGATACTATAGTGTTCTTCTGAAAATACCAGTGTCAAGATAGGGATATGTAGTAATTAAGCTCTAATAAAGTAACAAAGGTGATTTTAGTTCAAATTTAACAAGAACACTGAGATTAAATAAAATATTTTATCACCCAATCAATTATAATTTGCTTCAAGTTTTCTTTCTTTGATGAAAGTATTAATCGATTTTTACATTATTTCATCAATATTGAGAAATTTAATTTGGTTTTGATGTAGCAAGGCTTCCCAGATTAATCCTGTTGGTTTAATTAGTTATCTAAACATGTAAAATGGATTACATTATTACCTTTTAGAAATACCTGCTCACTACTCAAAATGTAAAATATCCCTATAGTACTCTGTGGTTTTACCCAGTTGTCTTTAAGTGACAAGTGTTTAAATGACTGCAATGTGGGGCTTCATATATTGTTTATTTTTAACTTAGTTAAAAATATGAGATGCTTTCATAGTGCCAGCTATGTGGGAAATTTCTGTTATATGATTTATACTTTCTAGATGTGACTGTCTAAGAAAAAAAAATGTTGTTCTTTACAGAACTTTGAGATTCAGGTCTAATATTAATTCCTTAAGTCATGAATTTCCTTGTCATTGAGTGGAGGTGTGAGTGAATATTACACTAGAGATGGCATCTCTGCTTTTCATAGCAGCACTCCCATGAGAATAACTGTAACTTCTTTGCACTTTCTGTGAAGTTTGAGAAACATGAACATTAGAATATCAGCACATCTCCTGTGCAAATAATTACATTTTCTGTATCAAACAAGGGAAAAGGGGGTATTTCAAAAATGATATTAGTAAAAGTTTCAGTACATAATACTAATTGCATCAGTACATAATAGAATGACTGAAAATTATTGTAGTTATCTCAATGACAAATAACTATTCTAATTTATGAACTAATTTATATTGATGAGTTTTATAGCAGGTTCCATCTAAAAATCTTATGAGAAATCTCAACAACATGCTGTTGCACAGGACACATCCTTTCTTCCTCCTGCTGGAAAGTATTTGAACATGTGTTTAAAGTCATTTTATTTATTTATTTATTTATTTATTTATTTATTTATTTATTTTACATATTGATCCCAGTTCCTTCTCGCTCCCATCCTCTCATGGCCCCCCACAAACCCGCCATCCCATTCCCCATCCACTCCCCAGGGAGGGTGAGGCCATTCATGAGGGATCATCAAAACCTGTCAAGTAATTTGGGGTAGGGAATGGGCCCTCCTCCTTGTCTCTAGGCTAAGGGAGTATCCCTCCATGGGGAATGGGATCCTGAAGTCTATTCATGTACTAGGGACACATTCTGCTTCCACTGCCAGAGGTCCCATAGACAGCCCAGGGCTCCTAAATGAAACCTACGTTCAAGGAGTCTGGGTGAGTCCTATGCTGGTTTCCCAGCTATCAGTCTGGGACCCATGAGTCCCCCTTCTTGTTCAAGTCAGCTCTATCTCTGGGTTTTTCCAATGTATTCTTGATTCCTTTGCTTACATCTCCTCCCTCTCTGCAATTGGATTCTAGGAGTTCAGCTCAGTTTTTAGCTGTGGGTGTCTGATTCTGCTTCCATCAGCTACTGGATGAAGAAGGTTCTAGGTTGTCATATAAGGTAGTCATCTATCTCATTATGAGGGTAGAACATTTAAGGTATCCTCTCCACTATTGCTTAGATTGTTAGTGGGGATCTTCATTGTAAATCTCTGGATATTTCTCTAGTGCCAGATTTCTCTTTAAACCCATAATGGCTCCCTCTATTATATTACCTCTTTTCTTGCTCTCCTCTCTTGTTCCCCCAACTCAATATTCCTGTTCCCTCATGTTCTCCTCTCTCCTCCTCTTCTCCTCTTCCACTTCTCCTGATTCCTGACCCTGTCCTACCTGCTCCCATTTTGCTCAGGAGATCTTGTCCCTTTCCCTTTCTGTGGGGGACCATGTATTTCTCTCTTAGGGTTCTCCTTGTTTCATATCTTCTCTGGAAATGTGGATTGTAGGCTCCTAATTTTTTGCTCTATGTGTAAAATCCATATATGAGTGAGTTCATACTATGTTTGTCTTTTTGTGACTGTATTACTTCACTTGGAATAGTTTCTTCCAGTTCCATCCATTTGCTTGCAAATTTCAAGATTCTGTTTTTTGTTGTTGTTGTAGTTTGTTTGTTTGTTTTTGTTTTTCCACTGAGTAGTACTCCATTGTGAAAAGAAGATACCAGAAGATGGAAAGATCTCACATGCTCTTGGATAGGTTGTATCAACATAGTAAAAATAGCAATCTTGCCAAAAGAAATCTACAGAATCAAAGCAATCCTCATCATAATCACAGCACAATTTTTCACAGACATTGAAAGGGCAGTACTCAATTTTATATGGAAAAACAAAATATCCAGGGTAGCCAAAACAACCCTGTACAATAAAGGAACTTCCAAAGGCATCATCACCCTTGACTTTAAACTCTATTATAGAGCAATAGTCTTGAAACATCTTGATATTGGCCCAAAAGTAAACAGGTAGATAAATGGAATCAAACTGAAAACACTTTTGTGAATCCACATACCTACAAACACCTGATTTTGGACAATGTGGTTAAAATTATACAGTGTAAAAAAAAAGCATCTTCAACAAATGATTCTAGCACAAATATTTGCAAATATGTAGAAGACTGCAGATAGAACCATATCTATCACCATGCACAAAACTTAAGTCCAAATGGAAGACCTCAACATAAACCCAGCTGCACTGAGACTCTTAGAAGAGAAAGTTTATGGTACCCTTGAACAAATTGGTACAGGAGACTGCTTCCTGAATATAACACCATTAGCACAGACACTAAGATTGACAATTAATAAATGGGACCTCCTCAAACTGAGAAGCTTCTGTAAGGGAAAGGACACAGTCAACTGGACAAAGCTGCAGTCCACAGACTTGGGAAAGATCTTTGCAGATGACTGATCTCCAAAATATACCAATAACTCAAGAAGCCAGTCATCAAAGCACCAAATAACCCTATTAAAAGGTGGAGCTCAGAATTCTTAATACAGGAATGCAAAAATGGCTGAAAGACACTTAAGAAAGTGTCAACATCCTTAGCCATCAGGGAAATACAAATCAAGAAAAATGTCTGAAATATCATCTAGCTCCTGTCAGAATGGCTAAAATCACAAACACCAATGACAGTTTATGCTGGAGAAGATGTGGAGAAAGGGGAACACTCCTCCACTGCTGGTGGGAGTGCAAACTTGTACCATCACTTTGAAAATCACTATGGCGGTTCATCACGAAAATGCAAATCAGTCTATCGTAAGATCCAGCAATTACACTTTTAGGCATATACTCAAAAGAGGCACATTCATGCATCAAAGACAGAAGTTTAACTGTGATCATAACAACATAATTTGTAATAGCCAGAACCTGGAAGCAACCTAGATATGCCTCAACTGAAGAATGGTTAAAGTCACTCTTGTCCACTGATAAATATGCTTTGAATTCTAGCCCTGTGCTTACATTTCTTGGCAGTTAATCAATCTCCTCTGAAACCTAGGATTTTGGTGTCCTTTTGTCCTTTTTGTTTTTTTTCTTTCTATATTTTTTTCTTATTTTACATATTGATCCCTCTTCCCTCTCCTTCCCTTCCTCCCTCTTTCCCTCCCTTCCATCTCCCTATCAACCTCCTATCCCATACCCCCCCCACTCCACAGGGAGGGTGATGCCTTCCAGGAGGGATCAACAAAATCTGTCAAGTCATTTGGAGTAGGGTCTAGGCACTCCCTCCTGTCTCTAGGTCAAAGGAGTGTCAGAGTATCCCTCCAAAGGAAATGTGCTCCCAAAGTCCTCCTGTGCACCAGCAATACATCCTGGTTTCACTGTCAGAGGTCCCTTAGACTGCCCAGGCCTTCTAACTGAGACCCATGTTCAGGGGGTCTGAGTCGGTACAATGCTAGATTCCCAGCTATCAGTCTGGGTGCCCATTAGTTCCTCCTTGTTCTGGTCAGCTGTCTCTGTCAGTTTCTGTAGCCTGGTCTTGCCCTCCCTTTCTGTATTTGTATTCCAGTTCAGCTCAGAGTTTAGCTGTGGGTATGTGCTTCTGTTTGTATCAGGTACTATATGAGGGCTCTACAATGGTGGATAAATTAGTCATCAATCTAATTATCAGGGAAGGGCATTTATGGTAGCCTTTTCACTGTTGCTCAAATTGTTAGTTTGGGTCAGTCTTGTAGGTCTCTGGACATTTCTCTAGAGTCAGTTTTCTCTTCAGCTATAATGGCTCTGTCTTTTATGCCCCCCCTCTCTCTTGTCTATTCCTCTCCTGACTCAATCTTCCTAGTCCCTCATGAGGAAAGCATTTGGTGCCCTATTTAAGCACAGGCACTGGAATGTATTTAATGTCCTTTAGCTCAGGTCGACTTACCTCTGGTCTGTCATGAATTTCATCTTGTCATATCATGAATTCAATCTTGCCATATCATATCAAGCTTTCTTATGACAATAACATGCTGTTTACCAGATGCTGTTTTAGGTGATACTAATGGCATTGTCATAATAATATTCTACAACACAGTTAAAAGATATATATATATATGTATATATATATACATATATATCAAATAATATTGCCAATTATAAAATATGGATTAACTATAGTTTTATGAAATTTAAAGATAAATAACCACCGCATGTTTGTAGAAGAAACTAAAAAACAAAGGATTTCATATACAAAAGATAAATTTGAATAAATGTATTTGCACAAAATTGGACAAAAATGAGCATATGTAATCATATCTATCATAAAGAAACTATCTGGAATGACAATTCAGCTTGCATTGAATTGGTCAGATTTGTGTGACTGGAACCTCCAATATGGACAAATGATGATGGCATGCTTTACAAAATAAAAGTTTCATATGGCATAACAGTTTATATCATATCATGTCACTGAATTTTTCAGTATTTTGAAGTCTGATTTCTATTTGAACTTGATGGTATTTAACACATAAATGATACCTACATTTTTAAAAACTTGAGTTTATAATCCAGGCATGAATAAACATCTTTATGATGTTTCTTAATTTTTAGTAGATGATATATTTCTACATATTAGTAGATAATGATCTTTATATCACTTTCTGTTCTTTAAGTTTGGCTAATACTTATATATGGTTTTGCCATGGTCAGACTGTACCTTAAGTTCACATGGAGAGAGTGACATATTCCTTTGTAAGTGAGGCTTGTCTCACTGCACTGAGGCATAAAATTGCAGAAGTCCTGAAAATAGATTGAACTTCAGTGTTTTCTCCACCAGCATTTTAATCTTCTGGTCTGTGGTAAAGTTTTAATCAAGTCTAGATTCCAAGAGTAAGGTTGCCTTCCCTCTGACTCCATTGCTTAATGTCAAAGATAGTTTTAGGTAATCTTTTTTTTTTTGTGATCTCAGTTTATTTGTGAGTCAAGGAGACCAGATTCTTAGAAGGAAAATTTCCCTTTTGTTTATGGAAGTTCAAATTTTTTGGATTAAGCTTTTCCTACACTCCCTGTGTTTAGTCAATCAACTTTAGTGATTGTTCATGTTTCATCAGATAATACATAATTTGAAGATGACAAGGACCCATAAAACCTCAAATAACCATAGCTATACTGAGATAGTGGCTACATTTTCCTAGGCAGGGTCCCAAAGATGAGAGAAATAGTAAGTCTCTACCTAGGAGAGAAATATTTCTGGGGAAGACACATATCAGGAGAATTTTCAATCACCATCTTCTGAGAACTTGAAAACTGATTTCAAATTATTCTTCTACTTCATCAGATAAATTTTAAGTGAAGCTCCACTATAATGTTGAATTGTATAGCCAAAGAAGGAGCAAGGCAGGTAATGTAATCCACTCCTTGCTCCCACTACTAGCTCTCTCTTGAACCTTGTCTCCTACTGAACAGTTGATGAAAAGCTGATATATTGCTTTTCTTACACAGAAAATGATTCAGACTTCTCAGAGCAAATATTGGGACTCTATCTTTTCTTATGCAGAAATGGAACCCCAGTTACTGAACTCAATCTCTGCTTTCGTATTTGAAGAGAAAGAAAAAAAAAAGTTCCTTTTCTTTGTGGAGAAAGACAGCAACTTAAAAAATCTAGAGACTTTTTCTTTTAGGGATGAACAAATACTATGGAAAATATTTATTAATTTAGGATAAACTACTTAAAATTCACCAAGGTAAGAGCTTCAAACAGGTGCCAATAGAGCCAGAGGAGGACCTCAAATTAATTTTGAGATAATTGTTCAAAATGAATATACTGATTTTGTTTTCCTACTTTTGAGATTGTAATATAATTATACCATTTCATTCTTTCCTTTCCTCTCTTCAAACCCTCCTATATATCCTCCTTTCTTTATTTCAAACTCATAAAACTCTTTTTTGCTAGTTGCTATTAAATGGAATATATGTATATGCATACATATATGTATGTATAAATATAACTTTTTCACCTTATATAATGATACTCATTCATATATTTTCAGAGCTGATAGTTTGATATTGTAAAACTGTTTGGTGTGTTCTTCCCTAGCTGTAATTTAAAAGAAAATGGTTCCCAAAGGAAGTATTATTAGGATGTATGGCCTTGTTGAAGGAAATATGTTGCTGAAGGGTTGTGCTTTGAGGTCTCTGTTGCGCAAGCTTCCATTGGTCCAGTTGACTTTCAGATAGCCAAGATGTAGCTAGTATCGTGTCTGTCTGCATGCCCTCATGTCCCCCACGGTTATGACAATGGATGAAACCTCTAAAACTGTAAGTGAGCCAACCCATATAAATGTTTTATTTATAAGAATCACAATGGTCATGGTGTCTCCTCACAGCCATAAAAACCTTAAGTTGTCTACTTTATTTCCTGGAAGTATTTCTTTGCTTTCTGTAGATCTTTTTTAGGTTTAAGAAGCCTCATTGGCTATTCCTTATCTATGTTTGCATGTGTATTGGTGCCCCATTTTTGTTCAGCACATATTTTGTCAGTCAATTTTGTAAAATTTTATGTTTTGAGTAGTTTCTTGTTGTACTAGGATACAGTCTCACAGAAAATTCCCTGGTCCTTTGGGTTTTGGATTCTTTCCATCCCATTTTTCACAATAGTCCCTAAGCTGAGGTGTGGTTGTGTTTTGTAGATTTATTTGCTATGACTACCTAGTTTGATTTGTTATGGTTTCCACCTGCTACAAAAAGAAGTTTCCTTGATGAGGGGTAACAAATATATCTGTAGGTGTAAGTGCAAATGTTTAGGATGTAGTTTAAGATAATGGAGGCTTAGCAAAGTGGAGGCTGTAGGTTTGCCCCCAATATCCATGACCTCACTAGTACTGAGTTGCCTATGTTTTCAGTACCAAGCATGGCTTCCTGCTTGTTTAATGGGTCTTGCATACAATTAGATAGGGTTGATAACTGCCAAATCATGTTTACTATTGCACACCTAGGGTTGGCATGTCACTCTGGTTGCTTTCATGGATGTCATAGCTGAGTGTGACTGTTGGCTGTTTTATCCTTTAGGGGTTTTCATGGTACATTCTTGTACCTTGAAAGCTAGACCTCAGGGAGGAGTCATTCATATAAAATATAGCTCAACACCTTGCTTCAAAACACATGGTTTCTTTAGTAATAGAGACTTAATTCCACCTCTGGGTTATAGTGTTTGTAAAACTTGTAGGTGTGACATCATATACAAGTGAAATTTAAGGATTATTTTCCATTAGTGAATTTTGGATCTAGATGTCTAATTTTATGTCTGACCTCAACATTTGTTACCCAGGTAGAATGAGCCACACTATGTCCTAGTTTTCTGATATATGAAATATGTATAATTTAGTCATTTGCTTCATAGGCTGCTGTGTTGTTAGTGAATTAATTCATCCAAAGAACCCATTGACGTCTCAATCAATATTTAACTATTAATATTTTTAAATGGCATATACTACCGACTTTTTAAAGATATATTGAATGACTTAGAGGTGAGAATTGCCACATAGACCCACCCATATAAACAAATATTTCCAGCATACAGTTACACCTCATATGAAGCTCTCCCAGAGTGCTGAATCTTTGCCAATGAATAGCATATAGAATTACTGTTTACATAGAACTAAGGATAGACCAATCCAAATTCTTTCTCACACACTAATTTTAACCTCAAATGGAATTTGGGTCTAAGCTATCATTGCAAAGCACTGTCAGAGTTCATGAAAATAACAAACTGTTGAATAGTGCCAGCAATGAATATCTGACTGACTTTGAACACTTGCTTGCCACATTGGACCTCAACACAAAACAAGCAGAAAACATGCAACTAATCATAACCAACTGGTGAAATTATTTGATATACTTCACTAACTTGCAAAGCCATTTACTGCTTTCATGTACTTGCACTCATAAGGAATTCCCCACTTTTTTAGTTTAAAGTATAGGAAAAACAGTGAGTTTATATTTGCTTGTTCATTTGCTGCAATTGTACGGGGTGCTTTTAATAATACTTTTTGACCCAGAGACATGACATGAGTTCAGCTTCTAAATCTGTTGGCTTTGGTATAGTGTGATACTTGCACCTTATTATATGAGCCCTATTTATCTTGTAATGAATAAATGATTAATAATTCATAATATGTAGAAATTAATCAGGAACTCTGATTGTAGAGACTGTTCAGAAATGAAAAGTCAAAGCATCCCTATTGATCATGAGTCACACTTTTAAAATAATATAATTGTTCTGTGAAAATTATTCTAAAATATAATATATCCTGTAAGTTCAAAAGCTATCCTTTAAGGAAAAGCGTCTATCTGAATGGACACATTAAAATGTGTATGGTTTTATGCATAGAACTCATTATGGTGTTGTACAAAGGGGCAATATTGCTTTACTACATTTTCATCTAATTTTAAATCACACTAAAGAAAAGAATCAGTAAAACTGATGACTTGTGTTAGGCCCTGTGCTCTTTGGGGGAAATAACACTATTTCTTGTAAATGCTATAACCATGGAAAAGTGCAGCAGTTGTGAACAGCAGTGTGGGCAAGACGTTTTGGTGTACCCTATGTGCCACTCTAAATACCCAAATATGGAAGACAGAAGGATTTCTTCTTCATAGTCAATCCAAGTGGCACCTCCCTGCAGAACTTGTTCCTTACAAGGAGCACCCAATGTAAACAATATCTCCTTAAAATTTCCCTTTGAAACTTAATTCCTGCTGTAACAAATTAAATCACGAGAGCATTTACCAGACTATCCTATTAGTAAGAAAAGCTTATTCTGTTTAGTTAAGATCAATGCAGCTGCAGACTGGGACATTACTATAATGAGACTGGAGCTTTATGAGAATAGGAAAATTCCAAACTAAGGCACTATCTGACCATGTGAGGCTGTTCACTGTCTTGGAAGACAGAGTGAGCCAAATGAGACACCCTTGTCATTGGCCAACAGTTTCATTAATTATTGTGTGTTCATTTGGGGATCGGACCAGGTGGGACAAAGCCTCGTGTTACAAAATGGCACTGGCAATATGGGTTGTAAGAACTTCCACATAGACCTCGACAAAAACTTAATAAGGAATTTTAAAAACAAAAGATCAGAAGCAAGCAGTTTCTTGGTGCAGAAATTTCTTGGGTGAGCTTTGTTTGCCAGAGACAAGGAAAGGCTTGCAGCTCCTTTAAGAGCAGTTCTTTGTCTCAGTATTGCACCAAAAAAAAAAGTCTCAGGGCTCTTTTACCAACCAATCAAGTGGTTGGTGTTAATACGGATTCACTCGGCCAGAAAAATACAAAAAAGCTACAGTAAGGACAGAATCAGATGAAGTAAAACCTCTAAAGGGATTGCATTTTGTTTAAAAAAAAAAAAACGAACATGGGCTTGTGAGAGAAAAGAAACAGGATAAAGTAAAAAAAAAAAATAGAGTAGCTGTGGTGGGTGGTGGCACAAGCCTTTAATCCCAGCACTCAGCAGGCAGAGTCAAGCAGATCTCTGTGATTTCAAGGTCAGCCTGGTGTATAGAGTGAATTTCAGGACAGGCCAAAGTATATAGAGAAACCCTCTCTCCAAAAATGAAAAAAAAAGAAAAAGAAAAAGAAAAGAAACAGCTTATTTAAAATTGCCACATAAAGATGAAAAATACTCAGAGTTTGGATACTGTATGTTATAGTGTTGTCTTTAAATTGTTGAATTGCTGAGGAAAGACCTATAGCTGTTAATGTACATTTGATTATAAAAGCTGCTGAATTTATCTAAATTTGATTTCCAAATTTAATATAAGAACAGGTTACTTTGGAAATTAAAAGCTGTAGGTTCATTACAGACTAATATGGTTTGATCAAGCAAGACCACCTGAAACAATAGCCCAGGTAATCCAACATCCACCACAGCTGGGATGATGCATTCTTGCAGACTACTACAGCCAAGATTTGGCTATTTGGCTAAGCTTCTGTGTTTTCTCAGGAGCCCATATATCGACAGCACCCTAAACCATCAGGAAGTAGTTTGGAATGAATGATGCCTAAATTCCTAAATATTTTTAATAAATGCTTGTTTTCATTTAAATTGGGTTTTTTGTAAATGGTTAATGATCACAGCCAATTTCTTTTTAAAGGAAAAAAAAGAGGAAATGATATAGAAATTAATACTTTGCATTGGTGTGGATTTTGGTTTATTGATACAAATTTAAGTCAATTTTGTTATATGTATATTTCTCCTCTTGTTTAGGTATTGTGATTAATTAGCTCATTTAAAAATGTATAATTAAAAATGTACAGTTAAGTACAATTTATACATAGTCACCTATAATAGTAAAAACTTATAGTTATATTAGTTAGATTTTCTATATATACAGAGAAATATTTGAGATGGATATTTAGTCTTCAAACCTTCCAAACACCTTCACAATATGACATTTAAAATGGTTTAGTGTTTGTCATGACAGTGACACACAACTGCTTCTGATAAAACCAATTACTTCAGAAGGGAAGATGGGCATCACAAAATCTCATTATGGCAAGACTAGCCATTTGGGCAAGAAACTGCTCTTGCTTGTACTGTTAGACTTTATGCTGTATAAAGTGTACATGCAGGACCCACAGGAAAGTGACTGCTGAAACAAGATGGGACAGTCCTGTAGGGTTCCTGCTTCATGGAAGCATCTGCCAGACATTCTGCAGGACACAGAGAAAAGTGTCTGACGAACAGCCAACACAGGTGGAACAGTTTGAAATTTCCTACTTTGCTGAGAAGTCTGAAAGATATACTGTGGCCCCTGGGCTGAAGATGGATGCTCCAACATTACAGAGACACTTTGGTGATGACTGTCCAGGCAAAATGTCTCTGCCAATTCTACAGTTTATATACTATCCTCTGAGATCTTTGATGGAGTTGAACAAAGATAGTAATGGTTATAGTTTTTCTTAGTTGTGACTCACAAAGATAGGGTAGATAATAGAATATCTATTGCTCAATGTTAATGGACTAAATGCTATTCACTATATTTCTTATATGATAACTGTTTTGTTATATATTTTATCATGTTAAAATTAAAACCCTTTTTTGAGACAGAAAAGAGGAGATAATGGGGTATGTTCTTCTGTGGCTATGTTTCTATTATTGGTTAATGAATAAAACACTGATTGGTTGATTTGCCAGACATACCTGGACAGAATCAGGATATAAACAGGGACAAACAGGAAATTGCTCTCTTCTCTGTGGAGACAATGAACAGTCATCATGTAGTAGGCAAAGGAGTTGCAGGTCCAGGCAAGACTACGTAGAAATATGTAAATTAGTAGATTTTGGTAATAATTAAGACAGTGCTAGCTAATAAGAAGCCCTAGTCACCAGCCAACATTATTATTATAATTGATATAAGTCTCTGAGTGTTTATTTAGGCTGAAGTGGCTGTGGGACCATGTGGGCCAGAAAAGTCATACTTACACTTTCTTTTCTTTACTTTTTTTTCTTTTCTTTTTTTCTTTATTTCCTTCCTTGTCCCTTCCATTTTCCATTTGCTCTACATGAAGAGCATTGCTTAGTGCGTTGTCTCAGTGAAGATTGGGACACTTTTATGGGTGTATGTGCCACTCTCTGGTAGGTGGCAATCTTCAGAGCTGTTCATGTATAACTGAAATGTTCCATGTGTATTGGACTTCAGAAGGGAAGCCCTCGAGTCTCTAGATATGAAGAAATGTTAAGGAGGCTGTGAGGCTAGTTCACTTGATCAGACAAGCTATATACACATATGAGAAAGTCACAGTTCTATCCGTATTTATGTGCAGTCATGACGTGTATATTCAAAAGAATACAGCAGCCAGACTGTGAAGCCATGATGTGATCTCCTTCTTCCCCAATGATCGCTCCGGGTTCTGGTATTTGTATTTGTGAATTCTTGTTTCTGATACAGTATATTTTTTTCATTTTCTTTTAGAATTATATGTAAGGTTGCATGCATCTGAACTGCAGGAGTACTTTAATTTCCTGATATTTTTATTTAAATTTAAGACAAGCTTGTTTTACATGTCAATCCCAGTTCCTTCATCCTCCCATCCTCCCCTGTTCCCCCCACCAACTCCCATCCCATCACCTTTCTTCTCCCCAGGGAGCAGACTTTCATGCAGAGTCTTCAAAGTCTGTCATATCATTTGGACCAGGGCCTAGGCCCTCCTCCATGACATAGAGGGATACTCTCTCAGCAGAAATACTTTGTAACACACACATTTACATGCACTCACATATGCACACGCATGCACACACACACACACACACACACACACACACACTAGAATGTGAAAAAATTGTCAAGATAAGTGGCATGTTCATTGCTGCACATAGTTATCAATTTTTATGGTAAGAGCACTTAAAAATCTATTTTCTTACACTTTTACAAGAATACATTGTATTATTATGAACTCTACTTTCTGTGATATACTTTAACTTTCTAAAAAATTTACTGTGATTTTTGACAGTGGTAATTAATTGTAATAGCCTACGTGATAAATGAAGTATTGTAATTATCAAAGATTTTTTAACTTAAAATGAATAGATAAAACACAGAATAATAGGTTCAGTAAATCTAGATTTGGAGGATGATTTATGAAGACTGCACTCACTTGAAGATGAACTTTCATCTGTGCAGATAAGCTCTCAAAATAGACCTTAAAGAACAAAAGACAATCTGCTTTCTCAAAAGCAGTTCAGATCTATTAAGTACTAACCATTTGCATTCTTTAATGGGAAATATTGTAGAAAGCACAAATAAAATGAGAGAAAATGTATCTAAACATATCCAAAAGTAAAAATATATATCAGCACAAAACATATCCAGCAGCAACTTTTGTAGGAAGATAATGGAGTATTTTAATGTAAGCAGGGACAGGTTTAAGGAAAAAGTTCAAGATAAGAAAAATTGAAAATGAATGTTATCTACTCAAGTAACTCTGCTGTGACTAAATGTGGACAAATATGAGTCATTTTGGGAATGTGCAGTTGTATCAGTAGATAAAATACTGCCACAAACACATGAGGGACACAGTTGGAATCCCACTTCACTTACAGTGAAACAAGAAGTAGAGATAGAAGCTGACCTGGCATGCACAACACCAAACATGGAATCTTTTCTTAAATAAGGATGTAAGAGGCAGACTTATTACAACTGATAGCCAGTATATAAGCAACCCAAACCAGTAGAGGAAAACTCTTCATTTCACTATAGGGTCAATGAACTTATAATATATCCCTGGCTGCAAAGTAAAAGAGAGAGAAATATTTAGGTAAGTATACAATGAAGAAAATTGATTTTTCTATACTCAATAATGTTAATCTAAATATGAAAATAAAAGCAAAATATAATTAAATTTGATTATTTATTTTACATAACAAGCATAGACTATAGTGACCTGTTCGCCCCTCTCCTCTCACTCCCTTCCCTCTGCCCTTTGTAATCCTCCTTTGTTTCTGTTCAGAAAGGGGCCACACTTTGTTGATACCTCTAAGAGGTATTGTGGCGTACCATGTTGCTATAGGACTAAGTACTTACATTTATATTAAGGCCGGGCAAGACAATGCAGTATGAGGAATAGGTTCTCAAAAGCCATCCAAAGTGTTAGGTACAGCACCAGTCCCCACTGCAAGAAATCCTAAGCTACACAACAGTCATGAATAAGTAGAGGGCCTAGATTGGTCCCATGCAGGCTCCTTGGTAGTTGGTTCAAACAGTGAGCATCCATGAGCTCTATTTAGTTGTTTCTGTGGGTTTTCTTATGACGTTCTTGTTCTATCACTCTGCTCAAAACTCAAGTCTAAGTAGATCAAACACCTCAACAAAAATCCAGCTACATTGAACCTGTTAGAACAGAAAAAGTGTCAGACACTACATTTAATAACTATAACTTTTAAGCCATAATAGTGCATAAAGTAAGTATTGATAAAGGTGAATTCAGAAATTTGTTTAGATAACAGAAACTCATATTTGGAAAAAAACATAAAACAGGCTGTGAAGATGACTCAGCAAATGAAGGCTCTCTGACACAATCCTTTCCACCTGAGTTCAATAACTATAGCTTTTAAGCCATAATAGTGCTTAGACAAAGTATTGATTAAAGGTGAATTCAGAAATTTGTTTAGATAACAGAAAGTCATAATTAGATAAAAACATAATACAGGCTGTGAAGATGACTCAGCAAATGAGGGCTCTCTGACACAATCCTTTCCATCTGAGTTCAATACCTAGAAAGAGAGAACATTGTACCCTGACCTCCACGTAGACATTGCAGTACACACATTACATACACATCATATACACATGCATAAAAATGTAAACTATGATTGTAACAAATACTTTAAAAAGGATAAAAATGATAATTTACAGTCATTTGAAATGATCTTTAGCTTAAATCATTACAAAATTTATTTATAAAATAGTATAGACACTTTACTTGAGAAGAAATGAATGTAGAGAAACTTACCCATTGACTAGAGGATACTCAAACATATATAGTGGTGTGTGTGTGTGTGTGTGTGTGTGTGTGTGTGTATACAGTACACATACATACACATGTGTACATACATACATACATACATGCATATATATACATACATGCATAAACATAAATGTCTGTACAGAGACATGTATGTTATTGGACTATGATTCATTCCCTGCATGATAGAGTTATGTATTCATCCCCTGTACTGATTTTCAGAGCTTGCTTACTACCATGGAAAAATCAAGTGCATTTCTTCACTCAAGGTTGAGTTTGGGCTCATTATTCTTCTTTAGCACTAGCTGAACAGGTTATATTTAAGAACATATATGTATATTCATATACACATGCTAAAAGCAGCTAGTAAAAAAGGATGCCTTACATTTGAAAAACAGTGATGAAGTGTATATATAAGAGTTTGACTGGGGGAAGGGGAAGGAAGAAATGCAGTCAAATTACAATCAATAAAGCTAAAGAATCAGAAGGGCAGCTCTAGATAAAAATACCTAAAATATATAATGTATGAATTATTATTAAGGTTGCTGTTGTTAAAATGTCTGGACTTGGCAGTGTTTCTTGAACTGATGAATTTCATTTTGGAAATAACAGTTCTCAAATAGGAAGAGGAATTTAAAATGTAAGCCTCGTTCACAGCCCAGTAAGGTTAACATCCACCTGAGGATCATTATTTGTGACTGAAATCATACACATCAACAATTCAGGCACAAACATATTATCTGAAGTATTGCATGGATCCAATAACTATATATTGACTCTTTTGTATAAATTCAAAAGTAGCCCTATGTTCTGGGTTGCACTAAGAGAATTCCTGTTGGAACTAGAGGTCTGGGATCATAGAATGTGATCTCTCTATTTTGCAATATTCTATGACATTTTGTGTCATTTTATTCCATTTTTATATTTCCTTTTAGTAATAACCAGGGTCATAAATATATAAAAATTAAGTATATATATATATATATCATATCATATCATATTAATATATAATTTTAAAATGAACCATAATAACCTAGATGAGATGGCTCATGCTTGTTTTCTTAGAACTTGAGAGTTAAATATGGAAGGACCAAGAGTTCAGAGACATCTTTTCCTACACAATGAGTCCAAAGCCAGCCTGAATACATCATAAGTAAACTATTGAAACTATACTAATGCAAGCCCTTGTCATGGGTAAGTTGCATACTTGCCTATCAGAACTAGTTGATAAGATCCTATATTTGAACACACTGTATATTTTGGGTGTAAAAATATACAGACAATCAGCTGGAAACATTGGAAGCTTTCTCTCTGATGACTAGATTTTACAACCCCAGATGGCTCCTTCAAGGCCTCGATTCTTAGGCATCTATGAAGACCGACTAGCCAGTGAAAATTTGCCAGCCTGTAAATAATGGCATAACTTTATGGTAACAACCAGCCACACTTTAATAGTAATTGAGTACTTTTCCACAAGAAAGAATACATGCCTGGTACTAAAATAATAGAATCCCATGGCTGAAGAGACTATAGGCCTTCATAGGGAATTGACTATGGCTGCTTAGCTAAGTTAGAATTATACCAAAACACCTTCTAAACAACCATGTTCATAACCTAGACAAAGGATATCCAAGCCTTAATCATAGAAGCCTTTCCTTGCAAATGGAGCTGAATTCAGAGACTGATGCCTGATAAAATGCTGAGAATAATTGACAGTTGAAGCTTTGCTAAACCAGGTATTTTTTTTCCATACACTTCAGGCTCAGGGTTAATCTCAGAAGAGGCAGTATAAAGAATATAAGAGGTGAAGGCGGGAAGAAAGGTTCCAGAATGTCATCTTTTAAGCACAGGCTTGTCCATGGATCCTACCAGTGAGTACTTGGCAAATACAGATGCATAGGGAGTTAAAGGCTTAGTACTGAGCTATGATGCTACTGATGACAGATAGTTCCAGAAAATGGTTACACACACATGGCTTGGTGCTGTGGGATAGTGGGATATTGTATATTTGTGTAAAGATGTGTCATTGTGATTGGTTTAATAAAAAGTGGCACAGCCAATAGCTAGGAGGATAGGATAGGTGGGACATGGAGGAAGAGATATGGTTTCTGGATTAGAATCTGAAGCCCACAGATTTCACCAGAGAGACACAGAGTGTGATGATATATTGTTTATTATTTAATAAAGCTTGCCTGGAGATCAGAATGCGAGGCTGGCCACAGCCATAGCTGTCAGACAGTGATGTCATAAAAGCAGGACTTAGGCGGTAGAGGCAGATGGATCTTTTTGAGTTCTAGGTCACCCAAGACTATATGAGAGTGAATTAGTTTAAAAGAGAAACTTATTCTCATCCCTTTAATCTCAGCACTAGAGAGGTATATAAGATAGGAGCAAGGCACTCAGTATTCAGTCTTCTAGGATCATCCTGTCTCAGGCAATGCTGACAATTTATGTAGCGAGGATTATACATTTGGTCTGTTGTAGAGGTAACAGGGTCTGACTCCCTTGCTTTTCTGACCTTTAGCTTGAACCCCACTCTGGGCTTTTATTATTTTACAAGCCACTTGACAAAATGTAGATTAATAAGAATGGGTTACTTTACATTATAAGAGCTGGTGGGAAACAAACCTTCATAATAATGTTGTTTCCATTTCATTATTTGGGGACTGGTACACTAAAGAAATTCCACCAAGACATTTTACAGACTTGGTTTAGATCAATGGAACACAATATTAAAAAGTATTGAAAAAGAGACAAAATTTTGCAGGGCAGAAGTAGATGGGAGCAGGGGAGCTGGCATAGGCAAGAAAATTATATTCAACAAATCTATTACTAAGTATTTAAAATAACTATAATATTAAAAATTACTTATTGATAATGAATATTAAAATATTTGACTAACCAATGGTAAAGATTACACACATGTGAATGCATACTTTTCGGCTAGTGATCACTATGCAATAAATGTCTAAAGACTACTTTTTCATATATTTTAGATTGTATTTAACAAAATTATATAAATCTCATAAAATTTTACTGTTACATATATATTTAAAGTTCTATGGCTATATGGTCAAATAAAAAGGGATTTTTTATTCTTATGTATTTTTAAGCATTACACTTTAGAAAGGGTGTCTAAAATTAATTTTGGTGCATTAAAATTTTTAATAGGCATGCTCTAATTACAATTAGTAAATATCATATGAAAGAAATGTTTACACAGCAGAGATTCATTAAAATAACCCTTAATTTTTTGCACCCAGGAGAGTGTAAATAAACAGTGTTTGTGATATTAAAGCAGCTGAAGAGACATGCCACTCTCAAATTAAACATTACTAAGAAAAAATGCAACAGAAGTTTGGGAGGAGAAATAATTAACAAGGGTTGGGCTGTAAGTGTAGATTGCATGGAAGAAATTTTTAACAATACTCCAAGGAAGGAAATCTGAAAATTACACACAGAGAGAAACCTATTAAGTTGTCCCTGCTTTCACATCAGTAAGGTAAAATTTAGTTATTCTAGTTAGTATTGCTAGCTATTTCCTTTACCTAACATAGTTTAATTATATGTGTATGTGTGTATTATATATGTCTAAATTTTTTATAAAATGTATTAAATAAAAATCTCCACAAATTAATATATTCCCTCTAAGCAATGAGTCTCACTTAGATCAAGGTGTTCATTCACTAAAGTAAAGCTGAGCTATAGAGCAAAATTCAGGATGCTACCAATGGGTCTTAGAACAGTATAGGGAAAGAGATTTCTTCATTTTTCCTCCAAAGTTAATTTATTTATTTATTTATTTTTCTTATTTTACATATTGATCTCAGTTCCCTCCCCTCCTTTCTTCCTCTCTCCCTCCCTCCCTCCCTCCCTCCCTTCATCCCTCCGTTCCTCCCACTCTATCTCCTTCCTTCCCATTCCCCTTGAGCACCCTCTCATCCCATTCACCTCCACTCCTTAGGGAGGGTGGTGCCTTCCAGGAGGGATCAACAAAATCTCTCAAGTCTTTTGGAGTAAGGAATAGGCCCTTCCTCCTGCCTCTAGGTTAAGGGAGTATCCCTCCATAGAGAATGTGCTCCCAAAGTCCTTTTGTGCACCAAGAATTCATCCTGGTTCCACTGTTGGAGGTCCCTTAGACTGACCAGGCCATCTAATTGAGACCCATGTTCAGGAGGTCTGAGTGGGTACAATGCTGGATTCCCAGCCATCAGTCCCGAGTCCAGGTCAGATGTCTGTAGCTTGATCTTTTCCAAAGTTAATGTTAAGGTTCCACATTTGTCATACCCTTCTTATAGAAAAATGCCTTATAAGACGTGTCCAGAGAAGCAAAAACTAATAAATGGGCAAAGTTTTAGACACACTAACTTCTTGAATAAATAAGGTAAAAATTAGTACAAATGATCATTGTTCATAAAGGCAAAAAGGGCGACAATCTTTTGATTAAATTTACATGGAGTCCTTGGATTAATTTTATGTGGAATCTGAAATCCTATGGCATAAATCTTTAATGATCTAATAGATATGCTTCAAATATACAACAGAAAACATTAAAAGGATCTCAGTCTGAATCTGTCATAATCTCCTTAACATGATATGAGCATCATACAAAGGGCATGAAAAAATTTAATAAGAATTGATGAAATTGATATTAAAGTTATAATGTTATGGAAAAAGCTAGAACATGGAGAAATTGATATTTCATGCAGTTCTTACTAATATTGCTGTTTAAAATACACACATTATTAATAACAATGTGTGGAAAATACAAAATAAATGAGTTCATTCAAAAAAGTACAATACTCTCAGGGTAACTCTTCCACCCAGACTTTCTGATTGGTCTGATTTCTGTTAATTTTTCCTCTGCCACTTGTTAAATGAGTTAAATATAACTACATAGACACACTCCATAGATAGAAATATTATATGGCCAATAAAAAGAGAATATAAACCACGAGGGAAACACAAACCCCAAACTTAATGAGTCCATTCACAATCAAATAGATTGGAAGTACATGAATTTTAGTGCACTAAATGATAACAAGAATACAGAATTAAATGAGAACAAAAATCTAAGTTATATTTGTAGTTCACATTCATAGAACACTTGGAAAATGGTTTAAAATTTCAAATTTTCAATAGAATTTAGAACATGTTGTTATATTCAGAAGTAGATACAAGATAAATGCTGTCTTATATAAGGAATAACATATTGTTCCTATTCCTAAGTGCTGATTGATTTTACAGAGCCTGAGTGACTTTGTTCTTTGACAATATTTGCCTATTAAATTTTAATAACCCTTTTGAATGTAATCTGGTTATGATGGAAGTACTCCCAGAAGGAAACTCAGACCCAGAAAGACAAATATGGTATGTGTCCATTTACATGGGCATTAGTCATTAAATAAATGATAACCAAGTACAATCCATAGAACCAGATAGGTGGATAGAGAAAAAGACTCAGGGGATACCTTGATCTCTCTGGGAGGGAGAAATAGAAAGAGAAATAGAAATTAGTTGGGAGGTGATTATATAGGATTATGTTATAGAATTCAGGGAAAGATGAACAAAATTAAGAAACAATTGAGGGGTGGTATGGAAAGTTAATACAGTGTAAACTTCCTAAAATATATGAAAACAACCCTATTAATACTCTGCTGTACTCAGATATCAGTGCCTTGCTCAGCTATCATCAGAGAAACTTCTTGCAGCCAATGAAAACAAATACAGAGACCCATAGTCAGATGTTACACACACACACACACACACACACACACACACACACACGGTGTGAGGAGAAACACGGAAAGAGATCTTGGAGCACACAGTTCTAAAATGGATGTTTCCATCCAATGCCTCTTCTCGGAGTTCATGAAATCCCACAGAAGAGGAGTGAGAAAGAGCTATAGGGGATGTAGGGTACCGAGACAACAACCCCATCCAATCAATCGTTCTCAACCCGTGGATCACAACTGCTTTGGCATACCTCTTTATCCACAGGCATTTACATTAAAATTCATAACAGTAGCAAAATTACAGTTATGAGGTAGCAACAAAAATGATTTGATGGGTTGAAGGCCACCATACTATGAGGAACTGTATTAAAGGGTCACAGCAATAGGAAGGTGGAGATCCACCGCAAGTCTGCTGAAGAAAGTTCATATAAACTCATGGAGGCAGAAGCAGCAAGCAAGGGACCTGCACGGGTCTGCACCAGGTCCTCTAGGTATATCTATTAAACCTCTCAGTTTGGGATTTTTATGGGATTCTTAAGTGTGGGAATGAGTCAGTTTCTGATTCCTGTTCCTTTTGTCGGGGGTTCTTTTTCTCCTGTTGGTTGGCTTTGTCCAACCTTGACATGATGACTTTTGTTTTTATCTTACTTTATACTTCATTTTGTCTTTTGTTGTCTTTAGAAACCCATTCTTTCTCTAACGAGAAACAGAAAAGTGGATCTGGTTGGGAAGTGAGGTAGGGAGGAACTGGGTGGAGTAAAGAAAGAAGAAACTTTAATGAGGGTATAATATTTGAGAAAAAATTATATTTTCAACAAAAGGGGCAGGAAAAATAAATATGAACTTCCTAACCCTATTTAAATGAATAAATTTAAAAGTTGTTAATTTAACTATCTAACCTAAGGAAATGCAAGAACTCTAAACATCAACTAGGGTTAGAAAACAAAAGGAAGCACATGCATTAGTATATCAGCCTCTACACACACACATTTTATAAAGCATTTGTCATGGTTACCTTAGACAATCATAGCATTTTCAGAAAACTTGGATATGTGTAGCATGCCTACCCTGACTAGCAAGGAGGACCCGGCTCCAGGAAGATCTTCTTCATGCAGTTTATTTCAGGATCCTTGAAACATGCTTCTTCTGACCCACGGGGCCCTGAGGAAATGCCTGCACCAGCTTAAATCCCCTTGCGCTAACCAACCCCAGTGAGCTATGTGGACCCTGCAAATAGGCTACTCTAATGCGGAAGCAGACAGGCTGACCAGACTTAACCAAATAAGGGCTTGTATACCCCAGAAAGCGCTCACCTCGGGGAGGTGGAAGGTGGAAGCCAGCGCCATCTTTAGTCGCGGCACTTCACAGCTCTCTACAGTTCCCCCTTTTTGTTTTAATAATGCAACAGGCAAGGGTAGTGGTCTTGTCTCCAGAAAAGCAGTGGACATTGTAATGATCCTGAATCCTGGTAGTCAGCCAAGTCAGTGCCACACCTGTCCAGTATCTTTTTCCTGGAGGTGGGGCCTCGGACACCAACCCACATGCAACCAGACTTGCCCTTCTCAGAGTTGCTCACTTCCAGAGCTAACTCGGAGTGCAGTGCTAACTGCATACAACCTGAACATGAAGGATCAATTCTTGTTTATGACTGTGAGCCATGCTTGGGGAGACTGTCCTGCCTCAATGGCTGTTAATGCCTGGACAACCATAGATGCATACCACTTCTGAGCAAACCTCATCTTGCAAAGGCACCACAGGCCCATGAAGGAGATAAGCAACAAAAGGACAACCATGGCTCCCATTCCCGTCCACTCTTTCAGATGGTCCATGGCAATGGGAACCACGATGACAATCTGGCAGCCAGTCCTGCATCCACATGTGTTGAATTTACTGCAATGATGGCCTTTCTCAGCTGTACCAATAAGTCATCAAAGTCAGCAGACCAATTTCCTAAAAGATACTGTGAGAGCTGTTTAGACATATTGGCTGCTAAAGAATAATGCTGGTAGGATACTAAAAAGCCTAGGAAAAACTTGAGCCGAGTGCCTAATCAGCATGGGCTTTGGGAACACAGACAGGATCGCCCATTGGGGCTCCATCTGCACTGGTGACCAAATCGGGCTGATGATCAGCAGCAACAGCAGGCTTTTCATGTTTGTTGCACTTCCTTACGAGCCTCTCCGGGACCCATAATGGTTCTTGGCGGTCCTGGGGAAAAACACAAACAGACCCTCTCACCCATGTCAACACCAGATCAGGACCATGCCATAACCCGGTGATCACATCTTTCCATTTCACATAGCCTTTCAAGCTCCCTCCTTGCCACAGATGGCGATCAGCGGCAGAAAGACCATCAACATCTAAAATTAAGAAATTAAGGGTAAAAAGGGCTAAAGATATTCTTTCCTTGGGAGTTCGGCCTTGGCCTACTCCCCCTTTTTGTTTTATTAAACATTCTTTCAGGGTGCAATGAGCATGCTGTACAATCCCTTGTCCTTGAGGATTGTACGGTAATCCATGGACAAGCTGAACTTCCATTTGTTTGCAAAAGAAAGTAAATCTCTGAGCCATATAGGCTGGTCCATTATTAGTTTTTAGCTGTTGGTGTTTTCCCCAAGCAGCCCAGGCTTCCAAACAGTGTCCAATGACATTGCAGGCTTTTTCTCCACTCAAAGGCATAGCATGTACCACACCCTGAGCAAGTATCCACAGATACATGTACATATCTCAAGGTTCCAAATTCTGAAATGTGTGTAACATCCATCTGCCATATCTTTAGGGGCATTAACCCTCTAGGGTTTATTTCCATGTTAAGTGGATGTTAGTATATTACACATTGTGGACAGTTTAAAACCACCTGTTGAGTGTCTGCTCTGGACAAATGGAATTTCTGTTGAAGAGTCCTTGCATTCACATGAAATTGCTGATGAAATTGCCTAGCCTGGTCCAAGGATGAGCTGTAAAAAATACATTCCACCCTTGTCCACTGATCAATAATGTCATTTCCTTCACTTAAGGGCCCAGGCAAACCTGTGTGAGCGCTAATATGCTGGATATAGAAGCATTCCTTTCTCAACCAAATTAATGTTTGTAACTCTTGTAAGAGTGAACAAACAGCACTACTAACTTTGATAGGTCCTGCTAATTCTAAAATTTTTACTGCATTCACCACATAAGCTGAATCTGAAATCAAATTAAATGCAAATGGACAATTTTTGAATACTTCAACTACAATTTTCAATTCTACGATTTGGGGGGATCCTGGCTAAAATTGACACAGCACAGGAGGTTTGTTTGCAATCATATGAGCCCCATCATAACCAGTTTTCGAACCATAAGTAAAAACATTTGGCATCCCACTAAGTGGGACTGAGGAAGTTACCTTTGGAAAAATCACTGGATGTTCTTTAAAGAATGATATCATGGGATGTTTTGGATAATGATTATCTATCATTTCATCAAACCCACATTGCAATATGGCCCTATTATCAATAGTGCTGCACAAGATCTTAACCTGGTGACTGGAGTAAAGCACCAAAAGTAGCGCCGGGGGCATTCCAAAAAATAGAATGCTTTGTTGAATTCCACTATGAGCCAAACTAGCGACTGCTGTGGGATAATGTTCTATTGCTTTCGCTGGGGAAATTTTGGGATAAGCCCAAAGCAATGGTCCATCCTGCCATAATAAAACTGTAGGCTGATTATAGGTAGGGAGAATGCAGAACATGATGGCTTGACCTTCCTTCCATCTATATAGAAATGCATTCTGTAAACTTTCTTCAACTTTACATAAGGCTTTTCTCGCTTCACCAGTCAATTGCCTAAGAGAATCAAGAGCCAGATCCCCTACTAATATATTATATAATGGTTTTAATTCATAATTTGGTAATTTTAAATAACCCCTAACCCAATTAATATCTCCTAATAACTTCTGAAAATCATTTAATGTTTTCAAATTATCTTTCCTCAACTCAATCTTTTGAGGAACAATTTGTCTTTCATACACTTTGGCTCCTAAATAATTAATGATCTTATACTTTTGAACCTTTTTAGGGGCTATAAACAACCTTTTATTTTCCAATAACTTAACCAAATCTTCATAAGCTTGATCTAAAACTTGTTCATCCTTGGCCGTCAACAATTTATCATCCATATAATGGATGCATCTTAAGGCAGGAAATTTCCTTCTTAATGGGTCAATGGCCTCTCCAACATAAAGTTGACACATAGTAGGACTATTAGCCATGCCTTATGGTAAGGCTACCCATTCAAATCTCTGATCAGGATCTTCATGATTACAGGATGGGACAGGGAAAGCAAACCTTTCACTATCCTTGGCACTCAAAGGAATGGATAAAAAACAATATCTATCACTATAAGGGGCCAACAAGCAGGCAGAGATGAAAGAAGTGGGAACCCTCAGTGAACTGGGCCCATGATTTGCATCTGTAAATGAATAGCACGTAGATCATGTAATAGCCTCCATTTTCCTGATTTCTTTTTAATAACGAAAATGGGTGTGTTCCATGGCGAAACAGATGGTTTAATATGATTTAATGATAGTTGCTCAGCTACCAAGGCCTTGGCAGCACTTAACTTTTCAGAGGAGAGTGGCCACTGAAGAACCCACACCAGTTCCTCTGTCTTCCAGGTAATAGGAATACCTTCCTCAGTGGCCCCTAGGAAAAACCCAGGCCCTGTGTCCCCTGTCTCTGCTGCACAAGTACAGGACTAGTGCGGCCTTGTAGGTTCTTCCCTATTCCCTGGCCAGGTAAATAACCCATGGCTTGCATCATTCCTTTTGTGTTAGGATGGAAAAATATAGTCTAATTCTCAAGTGATCCCAGGAAGCTGGGAGTCTTAAGTCCCCAGCTGAGGGTCACCTATTTTAATGTTTACGGTAGCCTGTGAGTGAATGGACACAGGAAATGAGCCATGTCGCCAAACCCAGAAGCCTGTGCAAAAGCAGACTTCCTGGTCTAAAAGCGAGCTTGGATGCTTTAAATTAATTGGTCTGTACTGGATGCTACAAGGTGATTGGTTCGTGATGTGTGGGCATTGTTGTAACCTTATAAAAGTTGTCTCAATTCTGTGCTGGGGGTTGTTCATTGCTGAGCCCTCCACCCTGCATGGTGTGTGCAGCCAATGACCCCAGTATACTGGAGCATAAAGAACGTCATGCGTTTGCATCAAGACCGCTTCTCGTGAGTGATTTGGTGGGAGGTGGGGGGATCACCTTTCCTGAGTGGGAGCGTGAGGGACCATGCCCTCGCGGGGTCTTACATTTGGTGGGTTGGCCGGGCGAGACCACCCCTCTCACACTTGAGAAACGACTTGGAGGTTCCGGCGGGATCCCTACATCTCTGTACGTGTCTGTATGTGTCTGAGGTATGTGTGTATGCATGTATGTCGGCCGGCACCTCTGTTCTGATCTGGTATCTGTATTTTGGAACACGCATTCTCGGTTTTGGTTTGCAGCTATTCTCTTGGGCCGTAAGAGACCAGAGGACGGTGACCAAGCAGACATGCTTAGAATGGTCACAGGCTGTGGCCCTGGAGGAAGCTCCAAGTTGATATGGGGGAGCCTGGGGACACTCAGTTAGCTCCCATCTGTGTCTGAATTTGTTTGCAGAACACATGGGCAGGCCACGTGCATCTGAATCTGTTTGTTGCCAACCCGGGAGCACCCTGGAGGTGGAGGAGCTCGGCTTGGGTCAGTAACACTGAGCTTTTGTTCCACAGCAGCTAGAGACTTCCGCCTATCTGCTGGAGATGCGGGCAGGTCACATGTCTGGATCTGTTAGCTGCTCTCTCAAGCGTTCTAGTTCTGTCTCTGCCCACAGCTTCAACATGGGACAGATGATCGCGACTCCCCTCTTTTTAACTCTTGACCACTGGCCAGGATACCTGGGTCTGGATCTGTTAATTGCTGTTTTGTGTGCTGTTGTCCTGTCTGTTTTGTGCACTTTTGTCCCTGGGTGTCTTTGTCTACTGTACTATCATGAGACAGACAGTAATGACCCCCCTCAGTTTGACCCTAGACCACTGGGCTGAAATTAAAATTCAGGCCCATATTTTGTCAGTTGAGGTACGGAAGAAACCCTGGCAGACTTTGTGTACTTCTGAGTGGCCGGCAATGGGGGTCGGATGGCCCCCAGAGGGAACTTTTAATTCGGAGATCATCCAAGATGTTAAGATGACTATTTTTCAGACTGGAATTGGCTCTCATCCCGATCAAGAGCCCTACATCCTTACATGGAAGGATCTGGTAGATAACCCTCCCCTGTGGGTTAAACCATGGCTGAGCAAGCCACGAGAGCCAGGCTCCCGAGTTCTGGTCCTCAGAAGTGAAAAAAAAAAAAAACACCCAACCAGAGAGCCTGAACCTTCCCCTCGAATCTATGCTGAGATTGAGGAGTCTCTGGCCTGGCCGGAATCCCAGCCCATCCCACCTCCTTATCCAATACAGGCTGCTGCAGGGAGACCTTCTGCACCCTCCAAAGCTCAGGCCCCAGCAGCAGGAGGACTTGCCTCCGGGACCCGAAGTCGGAGAGGAACTACACCAGAGGGAATGGATTGTGTTGTGACCCTGCCACTATGTACATTTGGCCCCCCAGTGCCGGGTGACCAGCTGCAGCCCCTGCAATACTGGCCCTTTTCTTCCTCGGATCTTTACAATTGGAAAACTAACCACCCCCCTTTTTCAGAGGATCCCCAATGCCTCATGGGGTTGGTGGAGTCTCTTATGTTCTCTCACCAGCCTACCTGGGATGACTGTCAACAGCTGTTGCAAACCCTCTTCACCACCGAGGAGCATGAGAGAATACTGTTAGAGGCTAGGAAAAATGTTCCTGGGGCCGATGGGCGGTCCACACAGCTGCTAAATGAGATTGAAGCAGGATTTCCTTTGGTGCACCCCAGTTGGGACTTTAACACCCCCGAAGGTAGGGAAAGCTTGAAAGTCTATCGGCAGGCTCTGGTGGCGGGTCTCCGAGGTGCTGCAAGGCGACCCACTAATTTGGCTAAGGTGAGAGAGGTGATTCAGGGACCAACTAAATCTCCCTCCATACTTCTTGAAAGGCTCATGGAGGCCTTCAGGCGGTTCACTCCTTTTGACCCTACCTCAGAAGCCCAGAGAGCTTCAGTGACTCTGGCCTTAATAGGGTAGTCAGCTCCGGATATTAGAAAGAAACTCCAGAGACTGGATGGGCTACAGGAAGCTGAGTTGCATGACTTAGTAAAAGAGGCAGAGAAAGTGTATTTTAAAAGGGAGACAGAGGAAGAAAAGGAACAGAGAAAAGAGAAGGAAAAAGAGGAGAGGGAGAACAGGCATGACAGAAGACAGGAAAGAAATTTGACTAAGATCTTGGCCGCAGTGGTTGAAAGAAGAAATGGTAGAGAGGGAGAGTGGGAAATCAGAAAATCTAGAGCAGGCCCTAGACAGTCTAGAAACCAGGGCAACAGAACTCCACTCGACAAGGACCAATGTGCATATTGTAAAGAAAGAGGGCACTGGGCAAAGGACTGCCCCATGAAGGGAAACAAGGAATCAAAGGTGCTAGCTGGGGGAAGATGAAGATTAGGGAAGACAGGGTTGGGGCCCCCTCCCCAAACCCAGGGTAATTTTGACAGTGGAGGGGAGACCAGTTGACTTTTTGGTGGACACAGGAGCGGAACATTCCGTACTGGTACAGCTGTTAGGAAAATTAAAAGACAAAAAAATCCTGGGTAATGGGGCCATGGGGCAACGGCAGTACTCATGGACTACCCGAAGAACAGTGGACCTTGGCGTGGGCCGGGTATCCTATTCGTTCGTGGTTATCCCAGAATGCCCATCCCCACTGTTAGGAAGAGACATCCTGTCAAAAGTAGGATCCCAGATTCATTTTGACTCTGAACAGCCAACAGTTAAGGATAAACAGGGAAATCAGTTGCAAGTCCTCACTGTTAGGCTAGAAGATGAGTACAGACTCCACGAGGAGCCCGGGCCTGACCTCGGCTGCTCAGATGGAACTGTAATCTCCAATATGAACTGGTGGTTGGCAACCACTCCCCTAGCTTGGGCTGAAATATCTGGAATGGGTCTGGCAAAACAAATGCCTCCACAGGTTATTCAGCTGAAAGCTAGTGCTACACCAGTGTCAGTTAAACAGTACCCCATGAGTATAGAGGCTCAGGAAGGAATTCAACCCCACATCCAGAGGTGGATACAGCAAGGCATCCTGTTTCCTGTTCAATCTCCCTGGAACACTCCCTTGCTGCCAGTTAAAAAGCCTGGGAACAATGATTATCGGCCAGTACAGGACTTGAGAGAGGTCAATAAGAGGGTGCAGGACATACATCCAACTGTCCCGAACCCTTCTAACCTCCTGAGTGCCCTTCCACATGAGTGGAGCTGGTACACCGTATTAGACCTAAAAGATGCCTTCTTCTGCCTGAGATTACATCCTGCCAGCCAACCACATTTTGCCTTCGAATGGAGGGACCCCTACATGGGCAGAACCAAAAAGCTAACCTGGACCAGACTGCCACAAGGGTTTAAAAACTCGCCGAACATCTTTGATGAGGCACTTCATAAAGATTTGGCCAGCTTCAGGATCCAACATCCCCAGGTGACACTCCTCCAGTATGTGGATGACCTGCTTCTGGCAGGAGCCACCCACCATGACTGCATGGAAGGAACAAAAGCACTGCTGCTAGAATTGTCAGATCTGGGCTACCGAGCCTCTGCCAAAAAGGCCCAGATTTGCAGAAGAGAGGTAAAGTACCTAGGATACAGTCTACGGGATGGGCAACGATGGCTGACAGAGGCTCGAAAGAAAACCGTGATCCAGATATCAGCCCCAATCATGGCCAGGCAAGTGAGGGAGTTCCTGGGGACAGCTGGGTTTTGCAGGCTGTGGATCCTGGGATTCGTGACTCTAGCAGCCCCACTCTACCCACTGACTAGAGAAAAAGAAAAATTCTCTTGGGCCTCAGAGCATCAGGCATTTGACGCCATCAAAAGTGCCCTGTTGAGTGCACCTGCTCTAGCCCTCCCTGATGTAACTAAACCTTTTACCATTTATGTGGATGAACGTAATAGAATAGCCCAGGGAGTTCTAACTCAATCCCTAGGGCCTTGGAAGAGACCGGTTGCTTATCTGTCAAAGAAGCTTGATCCAGTAGCCAGTGGATGGCCTGGTTGCCTAAAAGCTATCGCAGCTGTGGCTGTACTGGTCAAGGACGCTGACAAGTTGACTTTGGGGCAGAAATTAACCATAATAGCCTCCCATGCACTGGAGAGCATCATCCAGCAGCCCCCAGACCGATGGATGACAAATGCCCGCATGACCCACTACCAGAGTCTGCTTCTCACTGAGAGGATTACATTTGCTCTGCCAGCCACCGTCAACCCTGCTACTCTTCTGCCTGAGGAGACAGATGAACCAGTGACTCATGACTGCCATCAACTGCTGGTGGAAGAGACTGGAGTTCGAAAAGATCTTACAGATATCCCGCTGACCAGGGAGGCATTGACCTGGTTCACCAATGGGAGCAGCTACATGGTAGCCGGTAAAAGAATGTCGGGGCAGCAGTGGTGGATGGAACCAACATTGTTTGGGCCAGCAGCCTGCCAGAAGGGACCTCTGCGCAGAAAGCTGAGCTCGTAGCCCTCACCCAGGCCTTGCAGATGGCCAAAGGAAAGTACTTAAATATCTACACGAACAGCAGGTATACTTTTGCAACTGCACATGTGCACAGGGCTATCTATAAGCAAAGGGGGCTGCTTACTTTAGCAGGGAGGGAAGTCAAAAACAAAGAAGAGATTCTAAGCTTGCTAGAAACCTTGCATTTGCCAAAAATGCTGGCCATCATACATTGCCCTGGACACCAAAAGGTCAAAGATTTCACCTCGAAAGGAAATCAGATGGCTGACCAGGTAGCCAAACAGGCAGCACAGGGTGTCATCCTGCTGCCTGTAATAGAGAGGTCCAAAACCCCAGAATGTAAATGACAGTATACTCTGGAAGACTGGCAGGAAATAAAGAAATTAGATGGGTTCACTGAGACCCCAGAGGGGACTTGCTATACCTCAGGTGAAAAGGAGATTTTACCCTATTCAGAAGGGTTAGAATATGTCCAGCAGATACATCGTCTAACTCACCTAGGGGCTAAACATCTGCATAAACTGGTTAAAACATCCCCTTATTATATTCTGAGACTATTGTGGGTGACCAACTCAGTAGTAAAACACTATGTGCCTTGTCAGCTGGTTAATGCTAATCCTGCAAGAATGCCTCCTGGGAAGAAACTAAGGGGAAGCCATCCAGGAGCTCACTGGGAAATGGACTTCACGGAGGTAAAGCCAGCCAAATATGGTAACAAATACTTATTAGTTTTTATAGACACCTTTTCATGATGGGTAGAGGCTTACCCTACCAAGAAGGAGACCTCAATCATGGTGGCAAAGAAAATACTGGAAGAAATATCCCAAGATTTGGGATACCTAAGGTACTAGGATCAGACAATGTTCCAGCTTTTGTTGCTCAGGTAAGTCAGGGACTGGCCAAGACGTTGAGAGTTGATTGGAAATTACATTTTGCTTGCAGACCCCAGAGCTCAGGACAGGTAGAGAGGATGAATAGAACCATAAAAGAGACCCTCATTAAATTGACCACAGAGACTGGCATTAATGACTGGATAGCTCTCCTACCCTTCATGCTTTTTAGGGTTAGAAACACCCCTGGACGGTTTGGGCTGACCCCCTATGAATTACTTTATGGGGGGCCCCCTCCACTGGTGGGATCTGTCTCTGCTGATGTGTTGTCCTCCCAGCCCCTGTTTGCTAGGCTCAAGGCACTCGAATTGGTGAGACAGCGAGCATGGAAGCAGCTCCGGGAGACCTACTCAGTGGAAGGAGACCTGCAAGTCCCACATTGCTTCCAGGTTGGAGATTCGGTATATGTAAGGCACCACTGGGCAGGAAACCTTGAGAATTGGTGGAAAGGACCATATCTTGTGCTCCTGACCATGCCTACGGCAGTGAAGGTCAAAGGAATCCCCACCTGGATCCATGCCTCCCATGTCAAACCAGTGCCACCCCCTGATACAGAATGGAAAGCCAAAAAGACTGAGAATCCCCTTAAGCTCAAGCTTTATCATATGGGCCCTGCTTCCCCAACCAGGTGACTCCACCCAGTTTACAGTTCTATTATTTTTACAGCAGGGGGCCTCTGCTGCCCACTGGGTTAAGGGATAGTTCAAAAACTCACCTATAGTCTTCCCAGTTCTAAAATTAGAACTATTAACAAGAGAATAAGTGGGGAATGTTAGGATAGAAAAATATAGTCTAATTCTCAAGTGATCCCAGGAAGCTGGGAGTCTTAAGTCCCAAGCTGAGGGTCACCTACTTTAATGTTTACGGTTGCCTGTGAGTAAATGGACACAGGAAATGAGCCGTGTTGCCCAGGAAGCTGGGAGTCTTAAATCCCCAGCTGAGGGTCACCTATTTTAATGTTTACAGTAGCCTGTGAATGAATGGACACAGGAAATGAGCTGGGTCGCCAAACCCAGAAGCCTGTGTGAAAGCAGACTTCCTGGTCTAAGAGCGGGCTTGGATGCTTTAAATTAACTGGATGCTATGAGGTGATTGGTTCGCGATGCGCGGGCATTGTTGTAACCTTATAAAAGTTGTCTCAATTCTGTGCTGGGGGTTGTTCGTTGCTGAGCCTACCACCCTGCATGGTGTGTGCGGCCAATGACCCCAGTACATTGGAACATAACGAACCTCATGCGTTTGCATCAAGACCGCTTCTTGTGAGTGATTTGGGAGGTTCGCCTCTCCTGAGTGGGAGCGCGAGGGACCACGCCCTCGCGGGTCTTACATTTACAGTAGCAGAGTACTCATTAGTTAATTTAAAACCCATACCTTTTAACAGATCTCTTCCCCAAAGGGAAATTGGCAACTCTAGCACATATGGCTGCACAAATCCAGAATTTCCTTCCTGATCTAGCCATTGCAGCTGCCTTGCACTCATGTCTGGAGCCTTTGCATAAGCAAGTCCTTGCAGAGTTTGAGAAGAAGCCTGTATGGGCCAGCCAGTAGACCAATCCTTTCTGGCTATAATGCTTCTGTCTGCTCTGGAATCTAAAAGGCCCAAAATCCTTTTTCCATCTAGGGTCAGCTCCAACACTGTCCTCTGATCCAAGTCCAAAGACAAAAAGGTTAAATCTGTTCCAGTGGATATAAAGCCACCACTCCCTCTCTCTCCGGTTTGGGCTGTAAAGCACTCACGAAGACTAGGTAATTAAAGCAACTGAGCTATTCAATCTCCTGGAGAGATAGCAGAAATGCCTCTAGGGGATTCCACCATGACCTTCACTACCCCAGTGTAATCTGGATCAATGACTCCTGGATGAACTCTGAGTCCTCTTAAACCTGAAGATCACCTGCCTAGGAGCAGCCCAACAGTGCCAGGTTGAAGGGGTCCTTTGAAATCAGTCTCTATTAACTGGACCCCCATTTGAGGTGTTAATACAAGTCGGGTGGTGAAACTGAGGTCCAATCCTGTGCAACCCGCAGTGGCTCTCCGCGGTCCCTCAGATGCCGAAAGAATGGCCATCTCTCTTGGCTCCATTCTTTGTTCTAACTATCTACTGCCCCATATATTTGTGGGCCCTGGGGTCGTGGGCCCCACTGCCCGTTTTTTGGATGGGTACATTCATAGCCTTGAGTAAGAGGCTGACCATTAATGTCCTTCACTGAGAGACACTCATTTGCCCAGTGGTTCCCCTTTTTACTTCTGGGGCACAGCCCAAGCTGCTTAGGACGTTGGCTATTTCCTATATCCCCTGTATTTCCCCTTTCAGGGCATTGTCTTCTAAGATGCCCTAATTTACCACATTTAAAACAAGCACCAGAACTTCCTTTATTGCTCTGGGTCAGTTGAACCACGACTGCTGAAAGGCCAGCATTGGTCAATGGCCCTCCTATCTCCCTGCAGACCTTCATCCATGCTTCAAGTCCTTTACTTTTATATGGGGTAATAGCGGCCCTACATTCTTTTGTGCATTGTTTATAGACAAGTTGTTTAATCAGTGGCATGGCAGTATCGGGGTCACCAAAAACTCTCCCTCCACCAAATGGGCCACAAAATCTGAAAATGGTTCCATGGGGCCTTGCAATATCTTAGTGAGGTTACCATTCACCTCTCCCTTATTGGGTAATGACTTCCATGATTTATGGCAATCCGATTTACTTGCTCAAAAACTTGTATTGGATATCCTGTCTGTTGGCTGGCAAAGCGTCCCTGTCCAAGCAACATGTCCCTGTCCCATGATGTGTTTCTGGCTGACAGGTTAGCTGCAGCCTGCTCATTGGCATACTCAATTAAAAAGGGTTTAGACATGCTCGAGCCAGAGCACCCCAATCAATAGGAGTTATGCTATACCTATTCAGGGCTTCAACTTGAGCTACAGTAAAAGAAGCTGAAATTCCATATGTTCTCATGGACTCAGCCAAAGCCTTGATGACCTTAAAGTCTAAAGGCTCCTCATATCTATTGCCTTGGGCATCCTGGAAAACTGAATACGCCAGACTTAAGTCATTTCATACGGCTTTCCAAACTTCAGAGCAAAAGGAATGCCCTGTACTTCGGCCCTGCCCTTCCTCACTCTGATCAGGAGAAGGAGCCGAAGGCATTGTTTCAGGAGGGTCCCTCCCCTCCCCACATCGCCATTTCTCCTCTCCCTTCCCCCTCTGCCCCTTAAAGGATTGTTTCTGAACCTTTTCTACGAGGGCTTGCAATTCTTCCTCAGAAACTGTTTCGTCTGTACCTGACTCTCCTGTGCTCTCAACCTCTTCTGATCTTTCTTCTTGTAACATTTCTAGCGCAGCTTTTCCTTTTTTCATTGCCTCTTTACAGTACCTCTGGTCTTCGATACAGCTATGCACTAACTTCCAAACAGGTCGGACTCCGGACTTAAGCATCTCTTGTTCCCATGCAAAGTCAAGATCACTGCCTAACTTGTCCCAGCACGCTACCGTGAGGTCTCCTGAGACTGCGGACCAAGGTGCAATGGCATTGCATTCGCTCAGGAATCATTCTAGTGTGCTTTTCTTTATTTTAAGTTTCTTTGACAAAAGTAGCTCCTGAAGAGCCAGAAAAATTGGATGAGACTGAGGGTCCCCATTTTTAAAATTTTACTTTCGGTTCGTTACAACCTCTCGCTCAATGCCTGAGACTTTATTGCCGCTTAATTCCGTGGTCTTCAGCCTGGTACCAACTTACCTGGGACTTTTTATTGCTCCTTACCCAGAGACCTTATTGCCTCTTTACTGAGTGCCTTACTTAGTCCAAACCCCGAAACATTATCACTGCTTACCCGGAGACCCTATAGCCTCCTTACCTTGGTCCCAACTTACCTTGGGAGCTTGCCAGTGCTGCCCTGACTGTGAAGTTCTGACCTGAAGATTTCCCCTACAGGCCACCATTTGAAGCACGCCTACCCTGACCAGCAAGGAGGGCGTGACTCCAGGAAGATCTTCTTCATGCAGTTTATTTCAGGATCCTTGAAACATGCTTCTTCTGACCCGCGGGACCCCGGGGAAACATCTGCTTAAATCCCCTTGCACTAACCAACCCTAGTGAGCTACGTGGACCCTGCAGATAGGCTACTCTAATGCAGAAGCAGACAGGCTGACCAGACTTAACCAAATAAGGGCTTGTATATACCAGAGAGCACCCACCCTCTGGGAGGTGGAAGGCAGAAGCCAGCACTATCTTTAAGGCATGACACTTCACAGCTCTCTACAGATATGATTATTTTTCTTCATTTGAAATTGTGTTTCTGAGGCTTGGTTTGAATTTGTGCTCCTTCTACCTCTGCGCACTGATGGAATTATGGATGTGTACCACTGTAATTGAGGTCCCATTAATACTTTCCATAAATTAACAAAGTGTCTTAGTTTATTTCATAATGTGGTGATAACTACCATGACCTTTACCAACTCAGGCTTGCACATCCTAGATCACTCATTAGGGAGACAATCCAAAGCAGGTTTTAAAAAATGGAATGAACTTGAAGACAAGAACAGAAGCAGAGGCTGTGGAAGAAAGTTGCTTACTGCCTTCTTTATAGCATGTTTCATTAGTTTCTAATATAATGCAACATCATCCACACTGGGGTGCTATTGCCCTCAGTGGATTGGATCCTCCCACAGGAGTTGTTTTAAACAAAATACCCACATGCAAAGCAGATGATGACATTGTTTTCCTTGGTGTTTCCACTTTTGTGATGACCCTAGTTTGCACCAAATTAAAAGAGAAAAAGAAAAATCTAACATACAAACTAATGTGCAGAAAAGTTAAGATGCACAAATGTCTACAGCTTCTAAGTAGAATGATGCTCCAACTGCCATGACCTGACTTTGTTAACAGCTCCAATAGACTGTTTGTTAAAGTCTGTTCCCATCTGTCCATGCTGCCATCTGAGAATCACAAGTACTTATATTCAACTCATACCTCAAGTGTGTTATTGCATAACCCATTTTAGGATCAGTAGAGGCTCAGAAAGGTGTAAGAAGCTCTCAGAAAAACATCATGACACCTAGGACTTCAGCTGATTATTAAGTTATTAAAATAGCACCATCATCTTCATTAGAATTAACTAATCAAATTTTAGGAATTCCAACTCGATTTCTCAAATACATGACATCTTTTGATAATATGCTTAGTTGACTACCAGTCTAAACAGGCCTTGCACTTTTCAATATGTAGTTGCTTCCATTCAGTAATATTGAATTAAAAGGAAAAAAACATAATTTTATTGCTAGATATTAGTTGAGACAAATTGAATTATAGCTAAATAACATATAAATTGAGTAGTTAACAAAGAGCTAAAGAGTTGAAATCATTATCACAATCCCAAAGCATTGTGTCAAAATTTAATGTTATGACATATGAAAATTTTCTGTGTATAACTATGTGTTGTTTTCTTCCTTGTGTTTTCTAAGCCTTACTTGTTTTTATCTATGTGCATTTTTTACATTTATATATACTTAAACAAACAAAATATCTTTCCTCTTAAATTGGCTACTACTGTAAATGTTGACAGATTGCATTTCCTTTCTTCATATTAACTATAAAACATGAATTTATTTTAATGGAATAATACAGTATCTTAACAAAGTAAACATACTTAATGCAGAATATGACCCCAGGTAGCTTTTTCAGTGAGATAATATAGTAGATTTTCAGAGCCAAGTTTGATGGAGTTTATTCAGGGGGACACCATTCCGGCACAGCTCAGAGGCACAATTCAGATTCACAGCATGATACAAATTTATTGCAGCTCCACTTTGAGACACAGAGGATAAAAAACATTAGAAATTATTCTGTTATTATTACTGGAGTTGCATGAAAATACAGTCAGCAGTAAAATGTAAGAATGTTCTAAGACACAAAAGATTGAAATATTCTGTGTATTTGCTTCACTGTCATGTAGTTTTAAATCTGTAAATATCATAAATAATATATAGCTAGTGTTTTCATATAGACTCAGTTAAGAAAATGTCTGTATTATAAAAAATTATCTCAAAATAGAGCTGAATGGAAGAGATATATATTCTTTTAATAATTTAAAAAGACCATACTTAATTATGTGAATTAAGTGTATCAATTACTTATTTTAGTATATTGACAAAATTTCCAAAGGTCATATTATATACAGGAAGCAAACCTCATGCTAGGTGTTTAAAATATCTTAAAATCAGTATAAGCATTTATGTATTTAAGATAAGACTTTATTTTAAATTATATCTCTTTAATAAAAGTTTTATGAATGCAGCATACAAAATTGCCATTCTTGTAATTTCAATATATATCAGGTTTTTTTAGTCATCACCATGGAATCATATTACTAATAAATTCCTCTATTTAGTATTTTAATACTATCTGCTTCCCCCTTTTTTGTAATTTATACAGGGGTAGTTTGTTTTTACAAACATTCCTTATGGACAATAAGCAAGAATGTGATAAACAATAAAAGCAAAAGAAATAACTATTATCATTCTTTCCTTAAGCTCTGTGTGAAGAAACGATTTCCAATTTAGAATTTGAAATGTTATATGTCTATTTTTTTATATGGAAAGATCACATGGAAGAAAAACATTCTTTCCCTTTACTATATAGCTGATGCGTTAAGAAACTAAGTTAATGAAAACTGATCATGTTCATTGCAAGATATTAGTTGAGCCAAATAAGAATTATAGCTAGTACAGGAGTTGTAGGATAGTTGAAAACATTTAATGGAGAAGATCAGAGAAAGATATGACAATAGATGTCCAGATAATATGATTGTGGAATAAGAATATGAACAGCTACGATGTCCAGAAAAGTCAAGAGCATAGATTCTTTCCTTGGCCCTCCAGAAGAAGTCAGATGTATCATTTTATGCTTTTGATATAGGGATTGCTCACAAGAATTAATTTGCCCTGTCACAAGCTAATTATAGTTAGTTATAATAGCAAAATAATGCTACATTAATTATACTTATTGTCGCTGTGAAGAAATACTTAGCTGAAGTTACTTTAGACAACATTTTATTTTGTTTCACGGGTCTAGGAGGAATGGATACATATCATGGTGGCAGGAAAGATGATGATGGGGAAAACAGGCACCTGGCCATATTGCAGGCACCATCAGGGGACAGAGTTGGATACTGGCTTCTTATTTTTACCTCCTTTTTTTGATAATATTGTTGTATTTAAATATGCAATAGACTTGTTTTACATGTCAGACCCAGTTCCCTCACCCTCATATCCTCCCCTGCTTCCCGCCACCAATGCCCATCCCATTTCCTTTTTGCTCCCCAGGGAAAGTGAGGCCTTCCATGAGGTATCTTCAAAGTTTGTCTTATTTGGAGCAGGGCCTAGGCACCCCCCCCATGTGTCTAGAAATGGGCTACCAAAGTACATTAGTACACTAGGGATACATACTGATCCATTACTAGATGCCCCATACACTGCCCAGTCCTCCTAACTAACACCCAAGTTCAGGGGTTCTGGGTCAGTTTTATTCTGGTTTCCTAGCTATCAGACTGGGATCCATGAGCTCCCCCTTGTTGAGGTCAGTTGATTTTGTGGGTTTCTCCAGCCTGGTCTTGCTCATCACTCCTCCCTCTCTGCAACTGGATTCCAGGAGTTTGGCTCAGTATTCAGCTGTAGGAATCTGCTTCTATTTCCATCAGCTACTATGTGAAGGCTCTAGGATGACATATAACATACTCATTAATCTCATTATCAGGAACGGGCATTTAAGATAACCTCTCCACTATTGCTTTACCTTCTTATTCTGTCTAGGTTTTAGTCCATGGAATGTCAGCTCCTCACACAGGAGCTAAGTAAAACCAATCAAGTGTATCTGCTTGGGTAGTCTAATTCCAGCCACCGTAATAACTGAGATTAAAAGTAATAACTTACTAAAACTAAAACAAGCTATTCAATCAGATACTAAACTGTAATTCATCATATTAGTTTTCATTTTCCTCATTTTATCTAGTATAGAGAAATTGTTTTTGTAGGTACCCAATTATTAAAACAGTATTATCCCAAGAATTTTAGGCTGGATCAAGAATAGATGATCCCCTTCACAGTTTTTTATAAATATAATGGGTCAAACATATTTCATTATTTTAACAGCAAGCAGTTTGAGTAGAATATTTTACTTGATAAACTTTAAAAAGTAGAATTCAGATCTATTTGCACTATAAAATTTCATAGACCAGTTATGCTTAAGTATCTCAAAATGTCTACTGAATTGCTTCACTACAAGAAATGTGTTTAACCAATTTAAGTGTAATGGAGACTAATGATTTGGGGCAGACTTTTGGATAAAAAATAATGACTATAATCATAAGCTTCAGTTACATGAAGGATTTGCCTTACATCCCCTAGGCAGGGCACATGGGGAATAGCAATTTCTTTACTGTGCAAAGACAAGGTTCTTTTGTTTGAAAATTTTACTAATTTAGATTTGGTCTAGGTTAGTTTCTAGAGAAAAACATAGTATAATACTTCTCCTAGGTCATTCTCTGCCAGAACTGAAACCATTATACCACTTATTTTTTAATTATTATTTTTAAGCAATCTGATTGTGTACAGATTTATTCCATACAAAATGGCAGCAAACAATCCTTTACCTGTTTTTGATTGGTTTTTGTGGTAGAATCTACTCACCCAAAAAAGAATGGATACCACCAAAATTCAACTTGGTGAACCATGAGTTCCATTGGGAATACTCACACGAATGTGAGTACGAGCTTTCTTACAAGAGGAGAAACAAACAACTCAAGAATAATTGCATCACACTACACAAGTGAGAACTCACAGAATCCAAGAACCTGGAGGATAAGGTAGTCAACAGGATTGAGAATGTCCTTTCAGATGTAATTTCAGGTTCTTCAGTTGATTTAAAACCTATTCTGAGTAGCTTGTCTGTTTTTTTTGTGTGTTTGTTTGTTTGTTATAGTTTTTGTTCTTTTAGACAGCTGGTCTGGTCTCACATTCTTCTTTGAAATTTTTGTTTTTCTGAGAGAGAATCTCAGTTTTTATTATTTTTATCAGGGAGTTGCCTAGTGTAGTGGATCTGGTAAGGTTCAGGGACTTCCAGAAACTATTTTTAGTTGTTTAACTTCCTGATTAAGGGGCCTCTTGAAGGATGAAATGTTTAAATATTAGGGAAAACAGTTACACAGCAGAATGACAATTCTGGTCACAAAATATTTACTTTAATCTAAAGATCAGAAAGTTATATTTTTAATTTTATTGCAGTTGCAACTGTTTAAAAAGTAAATACATATACGTAGAGACTTACTTTTTTAATCACTAATAAAAATAAATATATTTCTAGATGAAAATAGAATTACCTTCCTAAGTTAAGGCTTAGAAAGTCACCAGTTTATTGATTAATATGGAACTGAGAGATAAAAAGGACAATGTGGCAAAGCCACATTAAAAATGCTAAGTGAAATGAATGTATGACATGAGTCATAATCTCTATGCCATCAATGTTACTGCCTTAATGAGAAATCTTGCCTGCATCTTGTAAAAGGTTTCATGTTATCCAGTTAACATAAGCCAAAGATTCCCAACACTCTTATGTGGGTGATCAACACTGAATGTCTTCATACTCTACAATCTAAGTATTGTCTAACATGGTAAAGCATACATTTATTCCAAAAGAAAGAAGAAACAGAGAGAGAGAGACAGATTGACAGAAAGAGAGGAGAGAGAGAGAGAGAGAGAGAGAGAGAGAGAGAGAGAGAGAGAAGAGGGAGAGAGGGAGAACAAAGAGAAGAGAAAATTCATATATGAAATTTAACTTTAATAATTAATATTAATTCATCTTTTGACTTCTCCTCTTCTTAAACCTATTTAACAGTTTAGGCACAGAGAGGAAAAATATGGTCAATATGCTTTAGAATATAGAAAAATGATTATAAACAGGCATGAAAAGCTTAAGATCAATAACTGCGAAAAAAATATACACCTTCAACTCCTCTCTTTTGTTGTTGTTCTCTCTTTTTGGTTTTGTGTTACAAGCAGTTTCCCACAAGTCTGGTCCCAGAGCCATGTCAGCCCCAAAATAACGGATAGAGATGTTGTATTAGGTATCAAGCTGTTGGCCTGTTCCTAGCTTTTCTATTGGCTAGCTCTGTCTTAAATATTAACAAAGTTCTATCAATCTAAGTATTTTCATGTGGTTTTGTCTTATAAGAGAAATGGTCTGACCTCTTCTCTCCTTTCTACTACAACTCCCAGAATCTTTCTTGTCTCCTAGCCCCAACTATCTTGCTTTCATGTTGGCTTTATTCATTAACCAATAAGAGAAACATATATACAGAATGACATCTCCCACCATCTACTCTTTTATGTTTAAAACAAAAAGAAGGGTTTTAACTTTAACATAAAGAAATATATAATGAAACAGTGATAAATAAGAATTATAGTTAATAATATTTAGTCCATTAACATTTAACAAGATTTAAAGAAAATATTGCATCATCTATTCTATCTTTGTGAGACTCAAGTCATATGTAAGTTACCTTTAATCCTAACTAAGGAAAACTATAATCATGACTATCTGTCTTCAAATCCATCAAAGACCACAGAAGGAAAATACATAAACTCTATAAATGACAATGACAACTCACTGCCTAGTTAGTCACCCATAGTGTGTCTGGAAGACTCCTCAGCAAAGCAAGAATTTTCAAACTGTCTGCTTGTATTGGCAGTTTTTCAGTCACTTTTCTCTGTGTCTTGCAGAAAGTCTGGCAGAAACATGAAGCAGGAACCCTGTTACACTGTCCATCTTGTTTCAGCAGTCACCTTCCTGTGGGTCCTGCATGTCTACTTTATAAAGCATAAAGTCAAACAGTGCAGACAAGCAGTATCTTGTCCAAATGGCTAGTGTTGTCATATTGGAAGCAAAATACATAACAAGTATTACAAGTAGGTTTTTCCCGCTGCCAGTCCCACCGCAACGCCAGCCCCAAATAATAATACCCAGAGATGCTGTATTTGATATAATTCTGTTGGGAAGTTACTATCATTGCTTAGCGGCTAGCTCTGTCTTAATGATTAACCCATTTACACTAATCAAAGTATTTTCATGTGGCTCATTTTACCGGGTGGCGATGAGCTGAGCATACCGGTCTCTCCAGGCTCTCAATGCTTACTCCTACTTCCTACTTCCTCTTAGTCTCCTAGCCCTACCTATCTTGCTTTCCTATTGGCCAACAGTGCTTTATTCATTAACCAGTATGAGAAACATATTTACAGATTAACATCTCCCATCAAACAAATTTCATCAATGTCCATATTCCCTTCTGACAGGGTTGGTGTTGCCAAAAGCAGTTGTGCCACACTGTTAAGAAAAACCCTAAACCATTTTAAATGTCATATTCTGTAGGACTTTGAAAGGTTTGAAGAATATTTATCCATCTCAAATATATCTCTGTATATATATATATATATATATATATATATATATATATATCCTTACTATAAGTTTTGACTACTATAGGTAACTATCTATAAACTGTACTAAATTATACATTACATTTAAAATAAGCTATATAAACACAATACCTAAACAAGAGAAACATACATATTACAAATTTGACCTTAAATTGTGTCAATAAATGAAATTCCATTCAAAAATAAAGTATTCATTTCTATACCTCCAGAGAAGCTAGGAATTAAGGAGTACTGTAAGAGAGATATAGATGGTCCCCTGGAAAAGGGGAAGAGGGCAAGAGCTCCTGAACAAATTGGGAGCAAGGGAAGAGGGGGAAGAAAGGTAGAAGAAAAAAGAGAGGAGACAAGTAGAAGGGAGGATAAAATGAGGGACCAGGAAGATTGAATCAGGGGAAGGCTAGATAGTGCAAGAAAAGAGATACCTTAATAGAGGGAGCCATTATAGATTTAAAGAGATATCTGGCACTAGAGAAATGTCCAGAGATCCACAATGATGGCCCCAACTAACAATATAAGCAATAGTGGAGAGGCTTCCTTAAATGCCCTTCCTCTATAATGAGATTGATGACCACCTTTAATGATATCCTAGAGCCTTCATCCAGAAGGAAGCAAAAGCAGACACCCATAGCTAAACACTGAGCCAAATTCCAGTTGTAGAGATGGAGGCAGGATGAGTAAAGTTGTCAAGACCATACTGGGGAAATCCATATAAACAGCTGATTTGAGCAAATGGGAGCTCATGGACCCCAGTCTGACCTCTGGGGAACCAGCCCAATAGTGAACCAGCCCCCTGAACATGTGTGTTAGGAAGACTGGGCAGTCTATGGGGCCTCTGGTAGTGGATAAGTATTTATCACTAGTATATGGATGGATTTGAGGAGGCCATCCCACATAGAAGAATACTCTCTCAGCCTAGACACATGAGGGGGGCCTAGGTCATGCCCCAAATGACATGACAGGCTTTGATGATCCCCCATGGAAGACCTCACTCTTCCAGGGGAGTGGATGGGTATGGAATGGGGTTGTAATTGGGTGAGTGTGGGAGGAGGATGGGAAGATGGTAAAGAGAACTGGGATTGATATGTAAAATAATATTGTTTCTAATCTAAATAAAAATTTATATAAAAAGTATCATGCATTATAAATTAACATTCTGGAGAGAAACCACTGTCAGTAGCTCAATCATGTGACACTTTTATGTTAGGAGTCAAACACTGCCTCAACAGTTGCAAAGTCCTCTGTTACAGTGTTGAAAGGACCACATCAGCTTCCTCTACCACGACCCCTCATACTTCTGTTTCTACCAGTTTCTCACCACAGTCTAGCAAAAATTAAATTAGATGCAATTTCTAAAGAGCATTTCAAGGGGAATTCTTCAAATCTATGACCCGGCAATTTTATCAGGTCCAGATGGTTTATAAACTAAGAATTTTATAGTCATATAACATCACTTTGTCTATCTGCCTTTCAGAAATTTTTTTTTTAGATATTCCTGTATTTAATAAAGCATCTTCATTCACTCAGCCCTTTTTGAGAGTCCATCCATATACACGGACAAACTTGTATTATCCTCCCAAATTTCTTTCCAAATTTCATATAATTTATCAAAATTATTAATCTCCAGGTTAAGTAAAACTACATTCATGGCTTAGAATGCCTTTGTTTTGCCAAACATAGTAGGCATGACCAGTTTATAATCCCAGGAATGAAGAAAGGAGTTCAAGGCCATCTTTAGCTCCAAGGCAAATACAAAGCTAGATTGATAGATTAAGCTCCATGTTGCTGTATTTCCATGACTTAGTTCTTGCCCATTTGCTGGTATTCAGCTGGTTATACATGCATATGTTTACTTTGGACTCCTGTAGGTCTATTGTAATTTTATGGAATCAAATTTTGTGACTGCAAATTTACTGCTCTCTCTCTCTCTCTCTCTCTCTCTTCTCTTGCTGTTGTTTGTTTGGTTGTTTAGTTTGGTTTTTTTTGGTTGTTGTTGTTGTTGGTTTGTTTGTTATGTTGGTTTTGTTTTGAGTTGGGTCGTTTTGATCAGGGACACTATGTTAGTTGAGTTCCTGGCAATTTCATTTGAATTTTGGCTTCTCTCTCTCTCTTCCTTTTCTTTCTGTGTAATTCTGTGTTTGGTACTGGAAGATCACATTGGGTTAAATCACTTAAGCTGTACCGATATTTTAATAATTTTATTTCTTCCCATATTTTAACATGCAAAGTGTTACCATTTTAGGGTATTTGGGTTCTTTCAGCAGTAAGTTATAATTGTCAAGGTACAAATATTTTATGTCATTGAGTCACTTTAATTCTAGAGTTTATTTCATTCTGTATTTTCACTTCATATTGTGTAGCTTTACTTAGTTCATTCATTTATGTTAGCCTTTTGGTGGAATCATCTAATTTCTTGAAAGGTAGTATCATATAAGGTATAAACACAGATAATTAATTCCTTCTCTTTCCATTTGTATTCTATTTACTTTTTCTCTAAACTGATTACAAAAATTCACAAAAAGTATTCACCCTTGTTTTGTCACAATCTTAGAAGAAATGTTTTCAGTTTTTCTCTATACAGCAGAACATCAGCTATATCCTTGTCTTATGTAACCTTCATTATGTTCGTTTGCTTTTGATTGATTTGCTAATATTTAGTTCATAATTTTTACTTTTAGGTTTTATGTTCTCTACTTTTGATTGTCAGAGCAATTTGTAAGCATTTTTCTCCCTTCCAAACTTTAGGGTAATTATTAATAGTAACTAGCTGATATACTGTTAATAAGTGCAGATCATACCCAGTCAATCTACTTTGGGGTTCTGTAGAATGTATTTGCCAGATTTTTTCTGTGAAGGTTCATTTGAAGTCAGATATCTTAGTTAGCACATTTGGGAAAGTGGATTGAGGGGGAAATAATATGATAGCAGCCCTATGTTAAGTGAGTTGGTAAGAGGAGAGTAAGGAAATCCCAGAGAAGGCTATGATGCTATCTGATCAACAGAATCAATGACATGAATTAAACAAACAGGCCAGTATGTGACATTCTCAGTGGACAAGCTTACAGTAACAGGGGCTTTACTCATAAGATATTTTTTGTTAATTCAAACAAAGTTTCAGTTACAGAAGCAAAGGGAAAAACACTGTGAGTGTTAGTTTTGCTTTACTTAATTTCTGACTATGGTATGATTAATCTCTGATTATAGAGTATGTCATCTAATTTTTCTGTAAATTCTGCATATTAGGGTAAAATTTCCTAGGTAAAGAAGTGAGAGGCTCAGATAATTAATTCAAGATATTAAATCAGGGTTTATCTTAAAATAAATTTATTAACAAAATTACTGATATTTGTCCATGTGAGCAATATTAGTAGTTAGTTATGGGAAAGACATTTTTAAGCTCACCCCTGTTGGAAACCCTGTTTTCACCTCTTCAGCAATCTCCTTTAAATCAGTAACAGTTTTAGTTCAACTTCATTCATGTTTCCAAATTATCTATTGTCAAACCCTATACATAGAACAAAAATGCCCTCAAATGCATTTAATGGAGTACGATACAACAGAAGGACACCTGGGTTCTAAGTATGTTCACTTAAAGTAAAAACACAAAAATGTTATGACATACACAAGGAGTGTAAGCAGTATTGCAGAGTGAGTTATCTTGGAGGAATGAATATTCTTTAGAATTCAGCATTGTAACAGCTGATGTAATACTCATTACAACTTAACCCTATATCAAAAGGTCTCAACCCAGTTACTACTCCACAATATATTCTCCATCCAAAGACAGAACGAGGTAACACACATTTTCATTTAACATCCTATTTATAGTTGGTAGATGATAATTATATACAATTATCGAGTATGACATGATGCCTCAATTTATGCTTAAATTGTGGAATGATCAAATTAGGCTAACTAACAATTCTAGCTTGAGGGTGTGAGTGTGCATATGTGTGTTGAAAATATGACAAACTTTTGAAAGGAAAGAAAATGTGCAAAGAAAAGTTACAGAGTTACAGTATTTTGGCTTTTCTGATAGTAATAAGATCTCAACACAATAGTAGTAATATTTGAATATACTGCTATTTATGTTGCACTAATTGTTCACTGTCACTCAAAATCTGTTTACCCAATCCAGGATTTATCCAGTTTTCTACCCAAATTATGTTATTTTCTGCATCCAGTCTCTAGATTATCAATCAGCTAATAAGGTTTTCTCATAGACCAGATTTAGGCCAGACATGACATCAAATTGACTGCAGATCATTGCATTTCTTTCAAAGGACACACCGAAGAGAAAAGGACATAAGCAGATTTACTATGAAGAATAAACAAACTCTAATAGTGAAAGGGAAGGGAGAACATAACTTGAACCAGAGTGTTGTCTAGGAGACACTGCAAAAAATGTGTGTAGCATATCCAAGTGCCTTATAAAAATAGTTTGGAATAAATAAACTGGCTAATCAAGATCACACCCTTGATCTAATAGAAGGACCCAAATTCACAATATTACTGGTTGTAAAAATTTTTCTACCAATATATTTCCTCCATTCCTGCACTTGGAACACATTAAGGCGGTAGAATAGTAGAGTAGGTAAACAAGTTTTCTTCTCTCATCACAAACATTACTCTAGTGGGCTGAATGAAGAAAATTATGGGAGCTTCTGCTTTAAATTGAGTACAAAGTAAATTTCTGACATGGCATTATACTTAAGTAAATGCATCTTAAACTACAAAGATGTGAGGAAGTAAGTCATATTTAAAAAATCCTAGTTTTTATCCAGGAGCACTGCAAAAAAATGAACCCCACTCTGTCTATGAAATGAAATAGTTAGAATACAAAATAGAATTGCTTTTATGATTATATCCCCAAAGTCATATGTTGTGCTATAAAAGTATAATTGTAAATATACAAAATTACATAGACGCCCAAATAGACAACAATTTGGTTAATGCAACTAGTACCCTAAAACCTGCAAACTAAAATAACTTTTTTCTAAATGGAACCAAATTGAGGTAACATATTTTATCAGACTAAATCTCTGTTTGTGTTCTTGCTTTATTTTGTAAGACTGTGTATAGCACAAGGAATGAATGTTTTGCTTTCTTTCATGAATATAATTGGTGGAGTTTGATAAGCAGGCATAAAAAAGCTTTGTAAATATTCTCCAGGCACATTCCACTTTGCTGTATTTCTTTACAGTTTTCAGTTACATTCTGAGGGGGATAAATAGATGTCTTGCCTCATTTGCATAATGGAAGCATGGAGTCAGCATAGTTCTTGCTGTAGCTATCCTGTCACTGCCAGTTTAGCACCTTCAAGAGAGGTTTATGAAGACACCCTATATGCATTCAAATCAGTTTATTGTAACACTTTAAAATTTTTCAAATAACAGCCTAATGTTTGAAGTAAATTGATTCCCAGCCCAAGCTAACTTGTTTAAATTGATTGAACCAAAGAAACACGTGGTGTGCATCATAGTTATTTCAGTCTTTTGCTCAATTTGACCCCGACTAACAATCTGAGCAACAGTGGAAAGGCTACTTTATATGCCCTTTCCTGATAATGAGATTGATGAGTAACTTATATACTAACTTATATAGAACCCTCATCTAGTAGCTGATGGAAATAGAAGCAGACACCCACAGCTAAACTCTGAGGAGTGATAGGAAAGGCAGTTTTATAATAACAGTTTTGTTAATATGGAAAAGCAAGATTTTTGCATAAATTAGATGCAGAGTCTGTAACTAAGTACGTTTTTCATAATTTAAAGAAAAGGGAAAAAACAGTGTGTATATGTTGATGAATAAAATTTATTTGCTCAAGAGACTTTGTGGGGAAAAAAAATGAACGAAGATGAACTCCCAAAAATGAAGACGAATATGATTCTAAATCCCAATTAGAAATAAATTTTCACATGAACAGAAAGAAAATAAAATCTAAGTAGTAGTCTGGTCCCCCCACCTCTCTTTCTTTTTGAAACAGCATATGTTTTTGTGAAAGCTGCCCAATGCTTGGGTATGTAGCCTTGGTGAATGATCTGGGACTCCTGACCTTGCTGGGATTCCCTCATTCTGGGATTACAAGGAAGTCTTTGGCATTCTGAGTGCTTACCAAGTAGCCTTCCAATTAGGCTTCTTGCACAGCTAGGAGGTTCTTCTGGTTTTGATTTTTGTTTGGTTAGTTGGTTTGGTTACACACACATACACACACACACACACACACACACACACACACACACACACACATCTCCATGATTTGATGGATGGCAGTTATTAAACAAAAATGCAATTCTCTTCAGGTGATAATTATGTTTAATAGGTAAGAGTGAAGAGTTATTTTTACATATTTTTGCCATGAAGAAAATTTTCATCTTTAAAAGAAAATTGAAAAATTTAAAATGCCTGCTCAAAATTCTTGCAAGTACTCTGAATAAATTCCCATTATTGTTTCTGTATGCACAGCTAATTTATTTCACTCAAAAAATAAATGTCTCCCTTTAGCATCTGTTATCCTCAACATGGTCTCTGCTTAACATTAAATATTACTTTAACTTTAAAAATTTCATCTAATATCAAGCAATAATTTTAAATTTGTAATAAAAATGCAAAATGTCAATGCAACTGTAACTTTTGTTGCTATGCTTAGATTTAAATATAACATTCTCTATTCTTTGTTGGGAAGTTAATCACTATATCCTAAACTACAGGGTAAAACAATTTATTTGGTTAGAAATTGTCGCGCGCAACCTTTGCCGATAAGGAAGACGCGGCAACCAAAGATGTGTCCAGCAGAATCTTTATTGTAGCGCTCTTTACATGCTGATGGAGAAGGACCCCAAGCCCCGAATACGCACGGCTTAAATAGCTTGCAGGGCGACGTATTCGTCTGTAATTGGTGCTCCGCAAAACGCCCGAATGATATAGCTTCTCTGATAGGGAGAGCTACCATATAGAAATTACCATACAGTGGCGCATGTGCAGTCAGCATAGCTAATGCTGTAAACAAGAACCAGGAAACAGGAAGCCAGCGCCATCTTGTAATGGCGAATGCGGCTCCCGACATCTCCCCCTTTCTTTAAAATTACAAGCGAAGCCAAGGTAATGCTGTGAGATTTCCGATCAGCTCACTGATTCAACAGCATAAGCTATCAAGGAGGTTACATAGTAAAAGAGACCCTCTGAATTGTATTGAGTGGGGGTTAATTTTGCATAGATTGCCACAAATAATAATGTGTAACAATGTAAGCTGTAATACTAATGTCTCACTCTTACTAAATAATTCACAAGAAAATAGGCTAATCTACCTATATCCATTCCGAACCATACCTTTCCCAACCATACCCCATTCCTGTCTAAAAGATATAACCAAGTCTAAGTATCACCTTCCAAACCAACCCCAAGTAACTATGACCAACCCTATGAAGATGAATATTATCCCTAAATTCCAAGAGTGGGGAAAGGGGGCGTCGTTGTCTTAAGATTACTTCCTGCTGAAATGGGACGATGATTTCTCCATGGGATCCTGCTGGAAGAAAATTTTAAGCAACCAAATTTGTCAACAGAACTGGCTGTAACATATGTAGGTAGTCACTGTGTGGCAGAAAATGCTTGACTGGAATTCTACTTGAAACTCTGGCCAGGTTGCAATAAGAAGGTGCACCAACACAGCCAGCTAGTCATGAGTTGTCTCGAGCAAAGCAGTCTCAGACCGGTTTAGGGTAAAGTTTGTAGTCCAGATGCATCGGGCTGAGTCAAGTGGAAGTGTCCAATTGGGGCCCCATCTTCCCTCCAGAGCGTTCAAAGATTGTTGTTGAGAACTGTTATATTCCTTGTGGAAAACTTAAATATCAAAATCAAGGTAAAATTTTATTTTTACGGTATGCATTAGGGAAAGGCAACAATAAGCATTAAAAGGTATATGAGGAAAATTAAGATTTCAGAGAGAAAAACTGACTGTAGGTAAATGACAGTGCCCAGATTTTGTTTTCTTCTGCCTTACACCAATTGGCCTCTTGATATAAGGCAGAAACTGTGAATTTAATCTTAACAACATGCTTGAATTTAGAGAAGGAAAGCCAAATCCAACTCCAAAGCCAGCATTGGTTTAGATAAATTGGGACTAGAGGAATTCTAGATAGTAAAGAGAAATAGATTTCTATATAGAAATAGCTCACTAGAATTAAACATTTTTTTTTTTTTTTTTTTTTTTTTTACCATATATCAGATTCCTCTTCATTAAATGGTTCTTTCTGGAGAGCTGTATTCTCTTCTGTAGGTACCTACACGTTCAGTGTCTTTTGGCAGTTTGAAGATGGGTGCTTTCTGTTTTCCTGTAAAGACAAGAACAGAACACCTCCCCTACCTTTGAGAAGTCTCCACACAACTCATGGGAACTACATTGGTGGATGACTTGTCATTTCTCTTCATTAAGATGTTTCTCTTGTTCAACTCAGATCCCGATGAACCTAGGTAGTTATAATACTCAAAAAACGGTTTCAGTTTGCTGGAGATATATGCTGGAGCGTTGTCAGTTTTTATTTGTGCAGGTATGCTGAGAATTATTGCAACTAGGTACTGTGAAGGGACATTTTTATCTTTTACTTGTAAACGTATAGTGAAAAATTAAGTATAAGATAAATTGCTTTAGTGGCTTTATCGGCCAGATCATTAGCTCTTGCCATGGGTCCTGGTAATAGCGTATGTGCTCTCATATGTTGTATAAAAAAAGGATGCAATCTTGTCCTGATTGATTGCTGACTATCAGCAAAGACTTGTGCAACAGCACTTTTTGAGGAAATTAATCCCACTGTTTCCAAAATCTGCACTGCTCCTACCACACAATGTGAGTCAGAAATAATATTCAGAGGTTGAGGGAAAACTCGTAAAACCCCAGCTACAATAGCACATTCAACCAATTGTGGGGATGAAAAATTAAAACATTCTTGAAACACCTGATTATTAACAACATAACTGCCAACACCTGTCTTGGACCCATCAGTAAAAACATCAGTAGCTCCTATTATCGGTTGACTTCTAGTAATTTTTGGAAAAATAATGGCATTAGTAAGAACAAACTGCAACAAAGGATGCTTAGGATAATGATTATCAACATGCCCCGAAAAGGTGCAACGAAGAATCGCCCAAACATCCAAGGTGGCACATAACACATTGACTTGATAAACAGTATAAGGCACAATAATAGATTCTGGCTCACAGCCGAAATGAGTTAGAGCTAATTGTAGACCTTTTAAGGCCATTTCTCCTATTTGAGTGGGATAATGGCTCAAAACTTTACCAGGAGAGGTTTGAGGATGGACCCATAATAGCGGTCCCCTTTGCCATAGCACAGCTGTAGGCTGTTGAGGTGAGGAGACAATGCATAGCTGGAATGGGCTAGATGGATCTAGCCGAGTTAGAGAAGCTTCACCCAATTTCTTTTCCACTTTATCCAACACTTGGGCAGCTTCAGCGGTAAGTTGTCTACTAGATGTGATGGCTGGGTCTCCTTCCAGAATGGCAAATAAAGGTCTAAATTCTGCTGTAGTTAGATCTAAATATGATCCTACCCAATTAATATCACCTAAAAGCTTTTGAAAATCATTAAGTGTTTTAAGAACATCTCTTCTGATAACAATCTTTTGCGGCTTTACCTGCGTCGGATAAATGGTAGAGCCAAGAAAATTTCCAATATCTCCTTCTTGTACCTTCTCAGGAGCTATAAATAAACCCTTATTATTCAACTCTTTAGATAGAATGCCAAAAGCTTGCTGCAGAAGGGCTTGATCAGAATGGCATAACAAAATATCGTCCATATAATGACATATCTTAATGGCGGGAAATTGAGATCTAACTGGCTGAATAGCTTTTGCTACATAAAGTTGACACATAGTAGGACTATTCGCCATGCCCTGCGGCAAAACTTTCCATTGGTATCTCTCATCAGGTTGTTCATGATTAATGCTAGGCAAGGTAAAGGCAAATCTAACTTTATCTTGCTCATGTAAGGGTATAGAGAAAAAGCAATCTTTAATATCCATTATTAAAATTCTCCAGCGAACTGGTAAGGTGGATAACAAAGGCAAACCCCTTTGAATGGGACCCATGACCTGCATTTGTTTATTTATGGCTCGCAGATCATGTAATAATCTCCATTTACCAGATTTTTTCTTAATTACAAAAATAGGGGTATTCCAAGGAGATTGAGAGGTTTCTATATGTCCCTGATTTAATTGTTCCTGGACTAATTGATTGGCGGCTTCCAGTTTTTCAGAGGTAGGGGCCACTGAGGAACCCATACCGGGTCCTCTGTTTTCCAAGGAATGGGGATTGCCTCCCCAGCGGCCCCTAGGAAAAACCCAGTCCTGTTCTGTCTTGCTTCCCATTAGAGGGCAGGGGACTTGTACGTCCCTGCAAGTGTTTTCCAAGGCCTGGACCAGGGACGCAGCCCATATTTTTCATTATCTGCTGGCTCTGAGGTGAATAGTCATTTGTGAGCACAAAATCTAGTTGTTGTAATACATCTCTTCCCCATAGATTTATAGGGAGGGTTAGCACATATGGGGTAATAGTTCCTCTTTTCCCTTCCTCATTTTGCCAATGTAATTCTTTTGCGCTCTTGGCTGGAGCCTCTTCAGCGTCCTCGAATATCCTTCCTGCTGCTTCCATCATTCTAGCCACAAAATCTAGAAAAATGGTTCAGTTGTTCCTTGAATAATCTTTGTAAGATTTCCTGTCACTTGCCCTTTATTAGGTAGACTCTTCCATGCTCTGATGGCAGCCTTATTTATTTGTTCATAAACCTCTAGTAGGTAGGCTGTCTGATTTACAGCCCATTGACCTTGACCTGTGAGCATATCAAAGCTCCATTGAGGTCGTTGACTGGCTATATTCATCTTTGCCTGGGCCGCACACAATTCCTGATAAATGGACTTCCAATCTAAATAATGACCCATAGATAAGCATGCTTTAACTGTATTGTTCCAATCATCTGGGGTCATTGCATTCAAGGCCAGCCTTTCAATAAGGGCTGTGGTAAAGGAAGCGCTAACTCCGTATGTTTGCACTGCTTCCACTAAGGCCTTCAATTGTTTCAGATCCAATGGCGTATGTTGTCTCTGATTCTGGGCATCCTCCCATAAGGGGAAGCTGCCCGTATTCTCCTTGTCTCCTTATCTGATATCATAGAATTTCTTCCTTTTTTGGCCATTTTTTGCTGCTGTACAACATCATAGGGCGGTGCCGTTGGCTCATAGCCTGGAGCATAAGGTGGGGCACGCCCATATCTCCCAGCCTCATAATTTTTAGCTTCCTCATCTAATTCTGCCTGCTCGGCAGGGTTCAGCTCTGGATCCCCTTCTGACCCAGATAGGTCAGACTCATCCTCCTCTCCGGGGGACGTCTCCTCCTCGGAGGAAGAATCTATAGTATAATGTTTAAACTCAGTGAGGAGAGGGTATAATTTTGGATCCTCACATTCACAATCCTTACATGCTCCTCCTTTTGGAGCAGGCACAAGCTTTAAATCTTTAGCTCGTCGGTTAAGTTCCTTTTCCTTTTCGGCGAGCTGTTTTGCTTTCTTTTCTAGCTTTGCTAGTTTACTGTGCACATTTTCATTCTTATTTGACTTCTTTCTGGAGAACCTTTTCTTTTGTTCTCCCTTTCCCTTTTCAGCTTCTGATAGACTATCCTGATGGTCAGAAAGCACTCTCTGTCCCTCTTTGACCTGTTCCTTACATCTCTCATCTTCAATACAAGACTTTAACAATTTATATAACGGCCATACACCAGTCCTTAAAGTTCCTTGTTCCTTCTCCCGCATAAGATCTCCTCCTAATTTATCCCATGTTCCTTTGGAGAGGGTCCCAGAGACCACAAACCAGGGAGCAACACGGTCAACTTCCTTAAGGAAGTTCCGCAAAACTCTATCTGGAATCTTTAGCTCCTTTTGCTTCAGCAGCGCCTGCGCTGCATCTGCAATAGGCTTGGTCGGCTGGTTCCCTATAACTCCTTTATCTACAGGAGAGGGTGTGACGGCTCAGTTATTTACCTGAGACTTAAGGCCACTTATGCTAGGTCACAAAAGAGTGAGCAGCGAGTATTCTCCCGTTTATGACAATTAAAACACAGACAGCACAATAAAACGAAAAATGAAACAAACAACAAGAAACGGGATCACCCAGACCACAGGGGTCATACCTTGCTGAAAAGTGCTGCAGCTTCTCGCTCGGCTGGCTTGAATCTTCCTTCGACGAGCAGTCGAGGGTCCTTCGAGTCGTTTCTCCGCCCAGGGTCGGCAGGTTCCCGGGTTTCGGCACCACTTGTCGCGCGCAACCTTTGCCGATAAGGAAGACGCAGCAACCGAAGATGTGTCCAGCAGAATCTTTATTGTAGCGCTCTTTACATGCTGATGGAGAAGGACCCCAAGCCCCGAATACGCACGGCTTAAATAGTTTGCAGGGCGACGTATTCGTCTGTAATTGGTGCTCCGCAAAACGCCCGAATGATATAGCTTCTCTGATAGGGAGAGCTACCATATAGAAATTACCATACAGTGGCGCATGTGCAGTCAGCATAGCTAATGCTGTAAACAAGAACCAGGAAACAGGAAGCCAGCGCCATCTTGTAATGGCGAATGCGGCTCCCGACAAGAAATCCCACCTCCATCTCTGCTGAATAATTTATCAAAGATTGGGAATTAGACAAGACAAGAATGCTAAGTTTTTGTATGTGTCATTCACTTTCAGCTTGAATGCCATCTAAATCATGCTACATGGAGATGGATAGGTATTGATTCATATTATAAAGATGCTAGAGGAAAGGCAAGGCCTACAAGACGAATAGTCTACTTCCTAGGCATTCATAATTTTCATTTACTTAATGAGAATTTGCCTTCAATTACTTTTAAAAAGCATAAATATATTCTCTTAAGTGTTTTAAAACACTTTTAAGTTTGTTTCCATGCATATTTATTTATTTGTTTGTTCGTTTGTTTGTTTGTTGAGGTAGCCTTTCTCTATATTGCTTTGGAGCCTGTCCTCGAACTAGCTCTGTAAACCAGCCAGGCTGGCCTTGAACTCACAACGACCTGCCCACCTCTGCCTCCCAAGTGCTGGGATTAAAGAAAGGCGTGTCCCACCAATGCCCAGCTGCATTTTTAATTTTATTACATTTTCAACTTACGTGGTATGCATGTGCATGTATGTGAATATGGAAATCTGTAGGAGGAATTCTGTCCTCAAACAATGTGTGTCCTGGGGATAGAACTCATGTCGTCTATCTTGGAAGCAAGAGCCTTTACAGGCTGATCCATATTATTGGCTCTACGTTGTTCATATATTTGCTTGCGTTTATTTCCTCAAAAAAAAATTCTTAAGAAAGAACCCTCTCTTCAGTTTATTTTTACCTTGACAATTTCTAATAAATAGAAAACATAATAAGATTTTTAAGTAGTTTATAGTGAGATGTTCCCTTTGTCCGAATCTGTGGCACAAACCATGTCCATTGGCGTTGGGGACAGGGGCGGACATTACTTGGGAGAACTAGGTCTGAGGAGGGTGCCCCGGGAGAGCTCTCTTGCTTGCAGCACGGTGACAGGAGAGCATCCTGAAGCATCCTTGGGACCAGGAACTTGCTGGTGTCCATCTGTCTATGTCGTAAGTTATTTCTCCCTGAATAAACATCTACCCGGCCTATTTGTTTCTCCTGAGTCTTACTAAACCACGGTAAGTAGTTGTTACTATAGTGAAGAATGACTTTAAGAAAGTGTTTCTAAATGTTAGAATCAAAATGCTTGTATCATTATATGTTTGTTATTTACATCTGAATGTAATCTAAGAATTTGAAAATAGAAGCTAAGTATATTTGTTGTCAGCAATGACAGTTCTATTAATTCAAATAGAGAAAAGAGCTATACAGTACAGTAACATTGAGATCCAAATAATGAACTGTTATGAAGTAGGATTAATTTTTATGTCTGTTTTAAAACAAGTGTAGCTGTATATACTGTATTCATAAGCTGAAAGGGACAATACACTGAATTTGGGGTGTGTGAGGGGATGTATGTGTATTTATACATATAATTGTGTTAATAAATAACCCAAGTTAAATAAAATAAAGGGTAATGGAGATCTGTGCTGATTACAATAAAAGCATTTTCTTATTGAAAGCCATATGCCTTCCCAAAAGACAGCATAGAAATATTGGACTTCTAAGGGTGTTGTTACAGCAAACATAATTCAGATACTGACAGCTTACACAATACAATCATACAGAAATTCAACTATTAAAGACATATGATGTGACAATTTAGTTTCCCCTCATAACTACGTTTTCAATCCCACCTATCTCCTTCTTCCGTTCACAACTGGTGTAGCTCTGTGTTCACCGTTTCTTCTGCTTGGTAATAATTTAAGCCACAGATGGATTCAGGTCAGATTCTGCCACCATCCTACCCATGAGCCAGTCCTGTGCTCTGGGAATCTTGTAAGAAGGTGCAGTCCTCTCTGGGGGGTCCTCACCACATGTGTCTTTCCTCTGCTGCTGTGTGCAGACAGGTTTTAAAACTAGGTTCAGCGTTCTGCCTTTCTACACACTGACCATGAGTCTTCAATTTGTGTGGGCTTTATTACTTTCTCTGTCATTTTTTGTGGGGTTTTAAAACCCTTCTGTTTGTTCCCCTACCACTCATTGTATAGCACACATTATTCAGTGAAAGATGACCACCCATTTTTCTTTGACCAATTCAGACTTCCCTATGTTTCTAGAATCCATTGGTTCACTGCGCGTGTCTGAAAGTCTCAACTTTGAAAAGCCAGGTTTTAGTCCTAGATTAACCGGCATGCTAAAATGGTCTGGGAACTTATACAGCTAAACAATGTTTTAGTTCCGCCGACTCATACAAACAAACAAAAGCAGGATACAGTGCTCCCCCAAAGGAATACACATCACTGCTCTTTCTAAGTGTTCTCCAAGGTTTTCAATCCTTGTTTAAAAAAATACTTCATACCGTTTTCTTGACCTGGTGTTTGGAACACAGAAAGCTAAATTTAATTTTACTAACTAAAACTCAAAACTTACTGGAAGTGATTGTTTTGAAAAATTCTCGCAAGTGTATGGCCTTGCAGTCAAATTTGAAATTGCATTTCAAGACAGTTTCTGCCCTAGTACCCAGCAATTTCACATAGTTACTAATTAGATTCTTTTTGAATTCTTTGTTCCCCAGAGAGATGAGACTTTCTCCCTTGGTGTCAGTCATTAGTCAAAGAGAGATTACATGAAGGAGTTTAATTACAAACCTGGAAAATGAAACACATGCACAAGTCAATTAGAACATGCAATTTCACTAAGTTAAGTGGGTATATTTGATTAAACAAAACAGAATAATAAAAGCACACATACACACATTTTTGTTATGTAGATGCCATAATGTTGACATGTTTTTCCTACCAACAAAAGAGTGACAAGGTAAAGTGGATTAAGGAAACAGTACTTTCTATAACTATTGTAACAAGTCAAAGCATAAGCAGTTTTGATTTGTGGAGACATGGCACTCCTATGGCTTGCCCAAATAAGAACTAACAATTTAGAGACCTGTGTCCTCTTTATTGTCATCATATGGATGATCTAAAGCTTACAGGAGCTGAGCTAAAGAATGTTGAGTGCTATTTGTAAAACAACTCAGCAGGAGCAATTTAGTTATAAATAGCTCTGTTTTGAGTTTTCAGAACCTTTAGTGTTTTCAAACTAGTAACACACTATTTACTACATGCAAATACAAATTGAGATGATTTCAATGCTTAAGAACATTGACACTGGATTCTATCTTTACTAAAGCACAATATTTTTCCATTTTCCCACAATAATAAAACTAAATTTCTTACCTTCTGTCCAGTTGTCTAATCCAAAGCATGTCTATTTCAAAGCACGTTTTGTTGTTGAGAACGTGATTCATGTAAACAACTGTGTTTCGCCAACAGCATCTGAAACCAAGGCCAATGAATTGAACCTAACTTTTCTGCATTGTAAATTATTTCTACAAATATGATTAGTAAAATTAATTTCACAGTATTTTAAACCCAATATAATTATATAGTCTTGCAAAACCAATTTTAAAACAAGCATTGCTAACACAATTATTTTTTTTTCTCTAAAATCTCTAATTAGATGGAAAGTTTCTTTATATATTCAGAACCAATTCAAATCAGGACAGCCTAGCTTACTACTTGTGGTAACGTGCCCTTTCAAACCTCTGTCAGCATGCTGAAAACTGGAGGTTTGTGTGTGGTGAGTCATAAATTCATATCTCCTATTGAGATAGACTGCACCCTTAAGCCATTCAAAAGAAAACAGTACTTGACCTACTTAAGAAGATCCTATAGATGATGTTTTTGAAACATGATCTCACAGTTAGCTGAGCAAATAGATCTCTGTCTGCTGAACTCTCTGACCTCAGAAAACTGATAAGCCTCTAACAAGAAAATAGCAAAAGTATTTTTTATCCATTTTGCATGAGCAGTTCTATGTGAATACAATAAGATGAAATCCATTAAAGCACTTTAGAAATAAGTAGTCTTTGTACTTCTCAGACATTACTAGATAAAAGAATCACAAGATAATCTTATACATCCACACTATCCTCAGGCCACCAGGCCATCAGAGACTAATGGATCTTTCAAATTCAGGAGAAATTCCTTTATTTAGCATTTGTTACCATCAACATAAAGTTAAATAGGACACCTGTACTATTATTACCTAGGCAGATATAGTATAGCATTTGCTATGCAAACTTCAACTGTGTGTTTCATGAATCGTCATCTCAGAAGAGCATTGTCATTCTTTCATTCTGGAATATGTCTTCCACCTTCAACCAAAGAGAGCTATTCTCTTGCTCTAGAATTTAGTGGAACTTCAAACATGGGAGAAGAATTTCAGCAGACTAGAACAAACTTAAGCTATTAATAGTAGTCATTTAACATTGAATCTACCTTTTGATTAATTGAGAAGCCCAGAGACTGTAGAGTGTTCAGCTCTAAGTCAGACATTTAAATCAGTCTCTCCTAGCAAGGCCAGAGGCAGTGAACTCATGCAGTGAATGAGTATTTGCCAGATATATAGGGCAATGTGCACATATGAAGTCATAACGGCTCTTACTGTGTGCATAAGGTGTGGGGAAGACAACAAAATTCACAGCGTGGAAAGAATTGTCATTAACTGACATCCATAGCTGAGGGGGGAAAGGCACTTGATCTCTGCGGATGTGGCTAAGAGGCTACACATTTTCATAAAGATATTCCTCTATTCATTCACCCATAGGTATCACTAAGTAGGTTCAATAGGTATAAAATCAGAAAACACAAGAAATTATAAGGAAAAAATTTAGAAGGGCATGGGAAAGACCTGGAACAGAGAAAACAGGGGCATGGATTTGATCAAAACTAATTGTATTATTCATGTATGGAAATTTCAAACAATTAATAATACAGAAAATGCCAAACCAAACAAAATGAAACCAAAAGTCCACCCATAAGAATCAAAAAACCATGAAGTTTATCTTTTTTTTGGTCACCTAGAAAGGCATAGGGCCCGCTCTGGGGTGAAGTTTGTTTTGCTATTGTGTGTGTGTGTGTGTGTGTGTGTGTGTGTGTGTGTGTGTGTGTGTGTGTGTGTGTTAGGCTTTAAAGAATAAAAAGAACCTACAGTCAGGGTTTAGGGAGATAGAAATAATTGGGAGTATCAGGAAGAAAATCTGAAAAAATAAATATACTTGATGGTATGGAAAACATTTAAATGAAAAAGAAATGAAAACAAATTATATGCCTATTTTATACTGAACCCATTATGGTATATTAGTACTGCACCTGTTTGTTTGTTTGTTTGTTTGCTTCTCGCTTTTCAGTTATTTCTCATTGTATATGAAACCTGAGACAGTGAACATTCTTTAACATACATTATTCCTTAATGGAGCTAACATGGCTGGTTAACTATTTTACCATCTTTAATTGATTGAGTCGTCCATCTGTGTGTTTATTTGGGGAAGTATGTGCGTGCCACGGCACATGCGTGGAGGTCAAAGGACAATGAGTCAGACTCATTGCTTTGCTGATGCATGTCTCAGGGATCTTAACTTTGCAACTTGGCAACAACTTTTCTTACCTGCTAAGCCATCTTGTTAGCCCTCCATGTTTTTGAAGACGTTGTTGTCCATGCAAGATTTTATGTGCATCAGTAAATAACCGCTTGTGACCGCATGTGTGGGGAGTCAAGAGACTGTCCCTAATCCTCTGAAAACATCTCACAATCTTTATTTCTACACCACTGTTGCTAAATATCCCCCACTACATATTTGATATTTTCTCACACATGATTCCACCCTTCTTCCTCACCCCAAATGAGCAAATCTTTCAGATGAGTTGCCATATAATTTCACTGGTCTGGGATTAGTATGTGTTTGACCCAGAATCTGTCCTCTTAGTGAATCTACAAATTCATAGTTTTTAAGAGTATATAATTATTGCATCATCATATTGTTCTTTTCATAAACTATGTTTAAAACTATGTTAGTTCAGCCAGGTGTTGGTGGGGCACGCCTTTAATCCCAGCACTTGGGAGGCAGAGGCAGGAGGATCTCTGTGAGTTTGAGGCCAGTCTGGGCTATAGAGCTAGTTCCAGGACAGACTCCAAAGCAATGCAGAGAAACCCTGTCTTGAAAAACAAAAACAAAGAATAAACAACAACAAAAAACACTAACAACAAAAAACTATGTTAGTTCACTTCACCTCAGAGTTCTGAATATTTTTTAGTTAGCACTCACCATTGCTTATATCTGTGTCTTCTTCAAAGTTTCTGTATGATTTCTAGAATTTGCTTCCTTAATCTACCTCACTTTACTGTGCTTTATATTTTGAAGCTTAGCCTTTGCATTAATTTTCCAAAATTTAAATTTAGACATTACACAGAGTAAATTAGGCAGTGATGGTATATGCCCTTAATCCCAGTGCTAAGGAGGCAGGGATATCTCTGTGAGTTCAAGGCCAACCTGGCTACAGAATGAGTTGTAGAACAGTCAATGCTGTTACTTAGATTAACCATGTCTCAATGACAAATCAAAAACACCAAAAACAAAAAAGTGAGAAAAGAAATGAAAGACTGTGGGGGGGATTATTGCTAATAATAAGCTAATATCTGGAATATATAAACACTAACTAAAAAAATAAAGAATGACCAAGAAAAATTAAAAATGGGGCCGTGAACTAAACAAAACAGTCTCAAAAGAAACAAATAAAAATGAAAGACAGGTTCAATACCCTTAACCATCAAAGCATTCCTACTTTGGAATTTCTTACCCTAGTCAGAATGGCTCAGATCAAAATCACCATCATTTTGTACATCAATATCCTGTAGTCTTGGTCTTATCACAGTCTTGGGAGGTATTCACTTATTTTTCTGTTGAAACTCTTCCCTGTCCAATTATCATTAAAAAAAAAAAAAAAAAACTGTATGCTTCTTCCTTTATCTGAAGATGTCAATAGAAATTAAATAGAATCTTGGGCATCTCTTTTCTTAATAGTGGATAGTTTCTATGGAGTGGCTTTTGACACTGTGTCCAGGACACCATCTTATCACTAACCACAGTGGTCAGGACTCAACCCTGAATCTCATCACGTGGAGGCTGCCCTTGTGGTCCTTCTCTATGGTAGCTTCTGTATTAGACCTCTGAAAATATCTTTATTCTTGACACGATATTCCCACTTCATGTGCCTGTTTTGCCCCATTTCATAAAACAACTGTGCATATATTTGAGGTTTTATGAACATTGATGAATTGTAATAACATCTGTCTGACTAAAGATAAACCCATTTCCACTTTGTGCAAAATAAAAGCAGTCTCAGTGGCCTTGCCTTTCTGTTGCTTTATTTTATATATTGCCAAAATTCCTTGAAGTGGCTATGTGGCAATGATGTTAAAATCAGACTTTGCTGCTTTTGTAGTCAATATCCTTTGATTTCCCTAATTACCTTATCCACACTATTTCATGAACATAAGCATTATGCCAATGGTGTTCAATTTTAGTCCCACAGCTTAGTAACTCCTCTAAATGGTAAGGTAAGGTATCTAACGGTCTGACACCATTACTTAGTATTTAATATAAAATCTAAAGTTATGTATATATGTGTATGAATATTAACAAGAACCCTTTATATTTTATTATTTCCCTTTAAGAACTAACAAAACTTTAGTGAACTAACATCTGTCCCATATGTAATTTATCAATTACTGTTATCAATCAATGCTGTTTTTTGTTTTATCTGACTCAGTTCTTTGTGACTATAGCATATATGTCACATTATAGTCTATCTACTATCCAGTATTGTTTATTTCACCTAACTAAAATCAGGTGTCATGGCTATTCTAATCAATTCCACTCCTCTCCATCTTGTTAATTAATAGAATCACATTAAAGACCTTCCTTCTTTTCAGTACTTTGTGTGAATTTATTTTATATAGAGAAAAAAGTCAACTCATAAAATGCATTGAATACTGACATCTTTGTCAGTATTCAGCACCAAGCAGTTACAGTCTCCCTATTACAGTCTTTTCATGGACTGCTTTTCTCCTGGCTATCTTCAAAACTGGCTACGACTTCTTCCTTTGTGTCCTAGCTTAAATAGTTTGTTTTAAATCACTGATGTTATAAATGTTTATCACATTCTAATGAATACCACCATATTTACATACAGTGTTTATATAAATCTATGGGTTTCTCTTAACAACTCTTTTGTGGCTAATAAAGAGTTTTAATTCCCCTTTTAAATAAATTTTCATTTAAATAAATACAATCTTATTTTACATACCAATCCCAGTTCCCTATCCCTACCACCCTCCCATACCTCCCACCTATCTCCCATCCCACCCCTCATCTACTCCACAAGGGGGGGGGGTCTTCCCATCAGGGATCATCAAAGTCTCGTACATCATTTGGTGCAGGTCCAAGGCCCTCCCTTTTATATCTAGAATAAGAGAGTATCCCTCCATAGGGAATGGCTTTCCAATGTCCATTCTTGCACTGGAGATAATTAGCAGTTCCACTGCCAGAGCTCCCATAGACTTCCTAGGCCTCCTAGCTGACACCCACATTTAGAGTCCTATGTTGGTTCTCCAGCTGTCAGTCTAGAGTCTGTGAACTCCCCCTTTTTCAGGTCAGCTGATTCTGTGGGTTTCCCCAGCCTAGTCTTGACCCCTTTGCTCATCACTTCTCCCTCTCTACAGTTGGCTTCTAGGAGTTTAGCTCAGTGCTTGGCTCTGAATCGTTGCTTCTGCTTCCATCAACTGTGGAATGAAGGTTTTATGATGGCATGTAAGGTAGTCATCAATCTCATTATTGAGGAAGAACATTTAAGGTAGCCTCTCTTCTATTAGATTCTTAGTTGGGGTCATCCTTGTGGACACCTGAACACTTCCCTAGTGCCAGATTTCTCTTTATACCTATCATCCTTAGCTGTTGGCGAAATGAAAATCAAAACAACTTTCAGATACCATCTTATACCTGTCAGAATGGCTGAAATCAAAAACATCAAGGGCAGTTTGTGCTAGAGAGGATGTGGAGAAAGGGGGAAACTCCTGCACTGCTTGTGAGACTGCAAACTGCAAACTTGTACAACCACTATGTAAATCAGTATGGCAGTTTCTCAGGAAAATAGAAATTAGTGTACCTCAAGATTCAGCAGGTCTACTCTTAGGCATATACCCATAGGATGCACATTCATACCACAAGGACATCTGCTCATCTATGTTCATAGCAGCATTATTTCTAATAGCCAGAGCCTGGAAACAACCTAGATGCCCCTAATCAAAGAATGAATAAAGAAAATGTTGTACATTTACACAATGGAATACTACTCAGCAGACAAATACTATGAAATCCTGAAATTCAAATGCAAATGGGTAGAAGTAGAAGAAACCACTCTGAGTGAGGTAACCCAATCACAGAAAGATGGACATGGTATGTACTCACTCATATATGGATTTTAGACATAGAACAAAAGATCACCAGCCTTCAATCCACACTACCAGAGAAGCTAGGGATCAAGGAGAACCTTAACTGAGACATATAGGTTCCTCTGGATAAGGTTAAAGGGAAAAAATCTTTGAGTAAACTGGGAGCAAAGTTTGGGGAGAGTTGGGTGGGAGATGAGCAAAAGAGGAGGGGAGAATCAGAGAGGGGAGGAGAACATGAGGGATCAGGAAGACCAAGTTGAGAACAGAATAGAGAAGGAGAGCAAAAACAGAGCTACCTTAATAGAGGGAGCCATTATAGATTTAAAGAACTTTAATTCTTATAATGTTTATGACTATGGGAATCTTTTTGACTGAGTCTTAGAAATAGATTAAAAGTGAAATGGAAGCTGTTGTAAATTCTATACACTGCATAACAGATCTAATTATTATTGACTTTGACTAGATTATTGTGGCTTAATAAAAGGAAACAAACATTCATCTATATTTTTCTCTTTCATATATAAATGTTAAATATTAAATGTAATGGTTTCATTTAAGTATATATGCACTTGACTTCACATAACAAGCAATTTAAGCATATACTGTTAGTCAACATGATTTATGTGTTACATTCTATGAGTTTGTTAATGGATGTCACAGACAATTTACTAAATGTCTTAATTCTGACTCTGGTATAGTTTCTCTAAGTAACCATGAGAATCAAGTACATATTATCAGTTACGGTTTGGATAAAAAGTGGCCCAAAAACTCTTTAAGTATGGCTGCCAACTGCCTGGTATTTTGTGAGTACTTGAACCACAGAAGGACTCACTTTCTCTATGTATTAATGTGTACTGGTAACTTCATGTTTAAATGGACTGCTAGGAGGTAGGGCCCCATTGGAGGATGAATGGCATTGTCCTAACTTTTCAAAGTCAGTACCCTGACTGTTCCTTCCTGCTCTGTTTCTTATGCTGAACAGACTGTCTCCAACACATTATTCTGCCATTATACACTGCTTCACCACAGTCCAGACACAATGTAGCCAGTTAACAGTGGACTGATAGCACAAATCAAACCACTAAGCTTCTTCAAACATTGTTCTCAGGTATAGTCTCACAATAAAGAAACACTGATTGAGAGACTCCTGGAATTTAAAACATCTGCTTTGGAAATTCCATCTTGGCTGTCATCTTGGACTCCTAGACTCCTATCAAACTAGCTCATTGTGGTGGTGTCTTCAAGGTCATTTGCATGGGTGACTAGTAAATGGGACAGTTCACTGAAGTGTAAATTATCCTATGAAAGTGGGGTGCATCATCCAGATCATGGGGAAATTAGCAAAAAACAAAACAAACAAAAAACAAAACAACAACAACAAAAACCCAGCTGTCCATGAAACATTCTTTTACATTGTGTGTATTTTTTTTTACTGCTCCTGTCACAAACATCAGAATTCAGATTCTTAATTATTCGACTGTGAACTCACACTAATGACTATCCAGGACAATTCAATTCTTGTTCTAATCCTTCTGGAGAACCATGAGTAATGCAATGGGATTCCGAGGCAAAGCCCCCTAACTTGTACACTTAATTTCAATCTACTGCAAATCTATTTTATTAAAGCATAAATATTAGCTAAAATCCATCATGCTTACCTTTCTTAGAAACATGTCACAATTGAATAATTTACCTATCTTATGCCATCTTCATTGTGTTATTAGCTGATAGTAATTTATCACATTTAGCCATAATGTCCTCACATACAGAATTTGATTCACTATTGACAGTCAACATTTCCTATTAATGGGTATTTTAATTACACCTAAGATACAAACAAATATGAATATTAACAAATATGAATAGTCTCTAATTTTTCTTTGTGTTCTGCAGGACTGTACACATTCTCTGATTAAGTATAATCACCCAAAGAATGCTGTTTCTGAGGAATGTATATAGGTATCCTTTGGCTTCTTGTAGACTGGAAAGGGTTGAGGAAGAAAGGGCTTGTTGCACACATAGATACCCTGCTGTGAGCTACGACACATTACAGGCAAGTGCTAAAGCTCTTACAACAGATACCAAAATAACAGATAACATTCCATTCTTCAAAACAGATAAAAGGGGCTCTTATCATCATGGCAGTCTTCCAAACTGAAAGCCTTTGACCAATAATAAACAACTTTTTATAGCCCCATTGTATTTGCAATAACCTAGAGTAATATTTCAGCCTAATTTGAAAAAAAAATCATTTCACTTAATTTCCAAGAACAGAGGATTGACTACTATAACCACTGATGATTTATTCTTCAGGTTCAGAGAGTGCTGAAGTTATGTATCTTTGTTTAAGACAGAATTTTCCATAAAGGATACCATAAACTTCAGAATATCAAGTTTTCTCATTATGTTTGAATGCATGCAATATATACAAGTTTCACATTGTATATAGAAACAACAGAATGAGAAAAGAATTGTAAATGCATTCTGCATACTAAATCTTTTATTATTTTATTACAGTTAGAAACTCATGTTTATTCAGTGGTAATTTGCTTTAGAGCTTATAGAATAGAGAACTAAACTAATTCCCTTTGGGTTGTTTGTTTTCCAGTAATTAAATATTTGTGTTTTAGCTCTGCAATAGTTACATATTATCAATCCACCTGTAAAATGAAATTACTTCACCATATAAATTTTCAAAGAATGAAAAGCATTACTGATTAAAATCTTATATAAAAATTACTCTATCTGAATTAGTTTTATTGACATTGACCTCTATGTTTCCAGAGGAATGCCAACGTCATGGTTCTGCAAGCTTAGCTCTCTTAGCCTACTTATATGAATCCTAATACATTATATGAGAAATATCTAATAAAATGTATTTCTCTCTGTGTAGTCTATTTCAGAGTAAAAACTGTTTCTTTCATTTATTTGTGTTTCAAATATGCTCGAAGGTTTTCTAGTTTCATCCTGGGCCTTTGAAAACTGACTGCTATGAGAATGAAAAAGGAGTTGACAATCTGAATTAAAATTTTGAATTAACATACTTTATCAATCTTGTTTTTTTCTCACATCTAGTGTGTAACCATCTCTGCAGACCAGTACAGTATTATATTGATAGCTTTCACTTCTTAGCTCTGATTTTGCTACTCACAAACTGTCCAAAAGATCCTGTATAGCTAAAGCAATCTTGAGGGAAAAGAACAACATCAAAGATATCACAATACTTGATATAAAAAATGTACATCATTTATATTATATTTATATTATATTATATTATTTATATTTATATTAACAATAAAATGTTGAAATTAAAACAAATACATAGAGGGCAATTTTAATATATGAAATGCAATAGAATAGATATCTACTATATACCATATACCAGTACCTCTTCTGCATATATACCTGAAGGAAATAAAGTGATATAACAAACAAGGTACTGTCATAGCCATGTCTAGGGGGACACTTCTGAATAACCAAGTAACAAATGAAGCATTGGTATACATTAATTAATGATTTGATTTGAAAATTCATACTATTGTGCTAGATGCAAAATATGATCTTATGTCCTATACAGAAAATGAATGAAAGTGCAGATTATCATACTTGATACAATAATCCAGAAATAAAAAGATCAATGTCCTGTGTGCTGTGATAAGCACTATGAACAAGTCACCTTGGGATGAAGGGGATTTGTTTAGCTTAGAAATCCTGACCGTACCAGCACCTAGTGTAACTAAGGAACTAAAAAAGTGAATAAATGTGGATATAGCAACTGAAATGTAGACCATGACTTCTTACTGACTTTCTCCTCATTGTTGCCCTGCCAGAAATTTACACAGTATAGAACTACTAGCTGGCCTGGAATTTCATCAACTAGAGTAGAATTGGCCTTCCAATGGCAGTAACTAATTAAAAAAAAAATGACACACAGATTTGCCTACAAGCTAGTCTGACAGGGGCATTTTTACAATAGAAATTTCCTCTTCTGAGATAATTATTCTGTGAGTAAAGATGAAAATAAGAAAACAGACTAACTGATTTCAGATGAATTATCTTCTATGTTTTAATAAGTAACAACAGTGAGTGATGAGACCAAGCTAACACTGAGAGATTGATAAATACAGACCACTAAGTCTCTGATCCTTTCTCCAGTAGTAGTGTGCTCCTGTACCAGAGGTCTATGAGCAGAGGCCCCATCTAAACAGTCCTCCTACAGCAGCACCCCTCTCCATGTGGCCAGACCGGAATTCCAGACCAGTGTTGCCCAGGACATTGTCAGAGCAGCCAAATTTATCATTGCTGGGTCTGACACAATTGGTGTGGCTGGACCAGAGGTTGGCATTGGAACCGTGTTGGGTACCTTGATTATTGGCTATTCCAGGAACTGTGTCTCCTCCAATTCCTAATGCTGTACTTCTATGCCATACTGGGTGTTGCCATGGGACTATTCTGTTTGATGGTCACTTTCCTCATCCTCTTTGCCATGTGAGGCTCCATGGGGTCACTCAGCTGTCCCTGATGCTTGAACTCCATGCCAGTCCTGGTGCTGGAATGTGCTAAGATTTACCATTAAACAACATTGATCTAAAAAACAAACACAAACAAATAAAAACCACCATCCCCGAAAAAAACAAAACAAAAAACAAAAAAAAAAACCAACAACAACAACAACAAAACAACCTCATTTTGTAATAAGACTTTTAAGGAAGACAGATGAGGTCAAGTTTTGGTGAGAAGGAGGGCATGGAGGATGAGGAGCAATGAATAGTATAGAAGTTTGATATAATCTGAACATCAGATGTTCATTCGTATAAATGCTGGTTGGTAATTAAGAAAGTTAACTTGGAGCCCGGTGATGGTTGGTTCACAGCCTTAATCCTATCACATAGGAGGCAGCGCAGTAAAAGCTCCATGAGTTTGAGGCTATCCTGATCTATAGATCAAGTTCCAGGAAAGGCTCCAAAGCTATACAGAGAAAGCTTGTCTTAAAACAAAAAGTTAACTTTGTCATTAAGAAACTAAACAATAGGTCTGTTATAATTCTTACATTAGTGATTTGAGAAATATTTACATTAATAAGAAGAAACTTCCTTGATATGACATATTAGTGCATTGGTAATGGCAAAATCCATCAAATCTATACTTTAAGATGTGGGAAATGTGAGAAAATTATTACTTTGTAACTAATTTAATAAATATCATATTGTCAATTTTAATGCCATCAATTTGTTTATTTGTTATTTCTTGGCCCAAGAAAGAAGAAATTTTGGTATTAGTAGGGTAATTCTTTAATTATATCTCTCCATATTCTTATTTTAGAACATTAATCTCTATTACTAAAATGACAAGTGGTTAAAAAAAAAAATTGCTCAGTAGCTTGCTTCCTTGCCTGAGGGCCTAAGTTTGATGGGACCCACATGGAAGAAGCAAGAACAGACTCCTAAATGACTTCTAACATACACACTCATTCCTTGGTAAGTTAGTACACAGAGAGTTCTTGTACATAGGCATAACATACACCAAGTAAAACCAAATGGTTTAAAATTAATGTGGAGGTAAACACAGCACAGCTTCCTTATGTCATGAGGCCTTGCCCTGGTAACTGGACTAATTCCATTATTTTGGGGAAACTTCCAGCATGGGAGTAGACTCCTTAAAAGGTATTTTGGGAAAATATCTTGCTACTCCTACTATCATATGTGTGTTTCTGCAATTAATGAGGTAACAAATAAGTTTGTGACTTGGGGCTCACAAACACTACAACTATGAAGAAACAATTTCTGTTTATAAATTTTCTGTCATGAAATACCTTATTATAGCAGCCAAAAGAAAAATGAAATATCTATAATATGCGACTGAAAACTATTTTGTGAAAATATATTCATGTGAAGATATAATATTTTGTATCCAATTTGGAATAGCTGTGTACAAATCCATTCAAAATTTAGGAAACTCACTGACTATGTCATTAGCTTGTACAGGACTGCCTTTATCTTGACAACTGTCTTGGTATACATAGATATTTTTTGTTAGGTCTTTATTGTGTTACATTATTCTAGATTTTATCTTTTCCCCCAGTAAAACAGTGTCAAATTCAGCCACAGGATATTAATAACCACTAGCACACTTACTTGCATGTGACATTTTGACTCTAACAGACATTTGTTTTTTTACTTCATTCAGGAAGACCTACTGTTAAAAATAGGGCATATCTTAGAAGCTAAAGGCTGAGAGTATTAATATTTCATGGAGAGATATTCATTTCCTGAATGGAAGATTAAAGGAACAGTAGCTTAAAAATCTATGCTGATGCACAGTTCTGGGCAACAATAAAAAGAGTCATTAAACTGGATGCAATGTGTAAGTTGATACCCTCAATGACTTATCTTCATAATAAGCAATAATAAAAGCTCCAAGCAGATAATCCCAGAAACCCAATATCATCATTTGCATCTCTAGTGTCTACTCATATGGATGAACATTAGTATCTGACCTTGAACTACTGAGTTTGCTATTTTAATTTCCTCTTTTTGCAAAGTCCACTAAATGTTAGGCTTTAGAAATGAGAATAAATGCTATAAACTAAATTCAGAAAAATCCTCTATCTGTAAAGGAATAAAAGAAATGAGAAGAGGCTATGAGAAAATTAAGCAAGGAAATCAGGCACAAGGGAAGGGAAGACATTTACCCAAAAGAAAAAAAGATGATGATAATGAGTCTGAAATTTCTTCATGATAAAATTAGACTATGAAGTATAACTACATTCTCTTCATTAATTTTAAAATATGTTGAAGGAATCTGGCTTCAGGTGTTTCAAAATTCTAGTTTTCTGAAGAAATTTTTCTGCCTATCTATCTGGGACAATCTGTTGAGCAATCTGTTCACTGTTCCAGATACTACAGATGAAATTTATGCTCTACTGAAAGGGGAAATAAAAACAAACATACAGCAAAAAAAGTAATTTCTGATAGGCATAATGTTATGAAAATAAGAGAGTTGGAAGTAGAATTCCTAGTAGAGCACTGGATAAGTAAATTTTACATTGGATGCTCAGGAAACTTTAGTAAGAATCAGATTTCCAACAAATGCTTGAAGTTTAAGAGATCATCAGGGAAGGACATATCAGAGAAGGAATGAGCTAACTTAGATGATCACATAAATGCCTGAAGTATTACATTGTTGATTTTAAAACCAAGTGTATACCTATATTTCTATTTGACGATTTTTCATATGTTGACAGGAGCAATACCCCTGCTTATAAATACAAAATATAACCAAAACAGTCTCAAAGAAATGGTCACAGTGTGGATAATTTGGCAATGATGCGAATGTGTATTTTATTTTCTATCATTGATTTTTACAATAAACCTAAATTTCTGAAATATATTGCAATTGAAATAGATTTATATGACTTTGTATCTTTATTTTCTCCTTCTAGTCCCTTCTAAATAGCCTCTCTCAAATGCTTTCCATTCCTACCACTCTCAAATTTATATACTCTTCTTTCTTTCACTATTATCGATATATATATATATGTATGTATGTATACATATATATATCAATATATATATGTATGTATGTATACATATATATATATGTGCACAAACACATACAAAAGTAATATAATGACACAGATAATCTCCTGAGCATCTTTTTTTTCTGTTTTTTTTTTTTGTACATATGTTTTCAAGCTGCATTTGACAACCAATAAGGAAGCATATGCCTAGGAAAAGCTAATTTTCCTTCTGCAAGTCATTTATTTCCTGTTGTTCTTTGTCTTAGGGTGGGATCACACAAAAATTTTCCCCTTGCACATTAACACATGCCAGTCATTAACATTGCATTTGCTCTGGTATTGTTTACTCAGTGGTTTCTGGGGAAGACATTCCAAACCAGACTTACTAATACTATGCCTCTTACAATTTTTCTATCCCTTCCCTGGTCATGTTCTCTGAGTCACAGATGCAGCATCTGTGATGTAGATGTGTCTGTTGGGGCTGGGCTCATCATAAGCTCCTGCCATCTGCATTGTACTCAGCTGTAGTGTTATATTTGCCGTAAGAGAGTCTGCTTCAATGAGAGGAGGTAGCTATACATCTGTGGGTATAAGAATAAGTTTAGTGCAATAAGGAATTTATGCTTGACTAGAAAAGTAGCAGGAGTAGAATTTTATTTCTTAATGTCCATGACCTCACAAGCACTGGGAAGCTGGCTAGGTTTTCAGTACCTGCAATATTTCCATTCTGTTGAGTCAGCTTTAAGTCCAATTGACAGCTATTGTTTGTCACTGATCTGTGAGTGGAGGAGTTCTTACATACTTGCAAACCTTTCCATACTGGTAATTGTCATGGCTATCATATTACATTTTAATCATTCAAGTAAACAAGTACCTTGAATAAGCTCTTTCAAGCTTGTAATCAAGTCTTATTGTAATAATCCAGCATTTTAAAATGTTATTCAGAGTTAGGCATCGGTTGGACATGCCTTTAATCTCAGTACTTGGGTGGCAGAGGCAGGAGGATCTTTGTGCATTCAAGGGCAGCCTGGTCTACCAAGTGAGTTCCAGGACAGGCTCTAAAGCAATACAGAGAAATCCTGTCTCAAAAAACACACAAAATTATTCAGAACAACCATAATAAGTTATGCCATATTTTAAAACGCACTTTGTCTTTAAGACAAAGAATTCAAGTATGTTACAAAAGTAAAAATTATAAACAAATTTCTCAGTTAATATTCATATCAATTCATGTCTCTCCCTTTAATAGGTATATATACAAATTCACTTTGTATGTAAAGAAAGATAAGGCTTCTAAAAAATATCGTTTGCAAGAAAATGGATACATGAATACAACATTGATAGACGTGATCTGATGCTTCCTAGTCAGTTTATTATTAGGTAAGGACAATTATCTTATTCATTTGTTTTCTGTGATACATGGTATTGACATTTCTGAGGAATGAAAGTGTATGATACATACATAGGGAGGGGGTTGTTAATTAAATAAGTTGATGTAAGTAGAATACTTTCATTGCAAAATTTATATTATGTTTACATCTAAGAATGCTAAGATTTTTTTTAAAGTTAAAAATCACTTTCACCTAAGAGAAGATTAAAAACTCAGGGTAAAGTTTTCTTTAAAAAGAGTCAACTAAAATAGTTGCAAATTTTTATCAGCTCATACTTAAAGAGCAGTATAATTCTATGTCTTTCCACACAAAAGTAGTAATAGGTTCTCCTCTGGGTCCTAAGTTATATTCAGCCACAATTTCTTTGCCCACTACAGGCTACGGATTTCATTTTGTTAACTAGCCCTTAAATCTAACAATTACCTTGTTGGTTACTCCCTTAACAGTACTACAAAACTTAGTTGGTAGGAAAAGCTTCCAGGTTTGTACTAGCTTTATTGCTATATACCCTGTGACTCTAGTAGGTGGTGTCTTCAGCAATAGGGCCTTACTGTCAATTCTAGAGGGTAAACAAGAGCAACGAAGTTTATAAAGTTTGGAGGTGTCTATGAGATCCCACTGACCATCAAGTCATTTCTGACACAGGGCTTTTTGTCCGATAACTATAGTAGTTGACAAAGGCATTTTCCTTTTTTAAAGTACGTTCAAGTCATCCATTTAAACTCTTTGTGTGTGTGTGTGTGTGTGTGTGTGTGTGTGTGTGTGTGTGTGTGTTGTGAACACTTCTACAGTAGTAAGTTGCCATATGTTATTGTGAAAGTCTTTCGTGATATTTATTTCTCCCTCTACCCTGCATTCTCATTTCCTATTAGCCTTTCCTCCTCCATTATTTCCCTTTTCCCCCATCATAATAACTTCCCTTCTACTCTAATTCCTTAACATCCTTTTATGAACCCTTATTAGTTTGCGGACCTCTATGGCATGTAAACTCTTACATTCTTTTAACCCCTCTTTTCTGATATTCCATGATCTGAATGTGGTGGTATAATTGCTTCATACATGGTGATCCTTCAACCATCATTTGTTCTCAGCACTTTGATGTGTCTTAAGTATCTTCATTCACTGCTTTTAACTGCAAAGATGCTTATCTCATTAAGACTAAAGTAACCTTTTTCTGTTGATATAATAACAAGATAATGTTATAAAGCAGTTTGAAGATATGTCAATTATCTAAACAATAGTAATTCCCTTTCTAATACTAATGGCTTTGCTAGCCACCTGAATTTTACAGAATTTTATAGTAACATGCATGTCTTCTCTCCTTTGGAGAAAGCCTCAAATTCAATCATAGAGTAGTGGGTTATACCCACTAACAGTCATGGTACCATTGTCTGACTGAGCATGTCTTGTCTGGCAGGATAATATTGATAACACCATTGGGTAAGACCACTGATGCCTTTTCCCCAAACCTGCACAATACCCCTACCCAGAGCTGTGAAGGATACCCAGCAGGCAAGGACACTTCATGCTGGTTCAATCTTTTCTTTTAAATGTCTTACAACAAAGTTTGTTTTGTCTCCAGCTCTAATATTGTATCATATCCTCAATAGGTTAACTTCAATTTGCCTTTAAGTTTTCACAGCTAGCTGGAGGAAATTGTACCTATTAGAGAGTGAACATACACATCTAACAATATTCTTTTCCTTCTCTTTCCAGTGAAGCACAGTAACTACCATGCCAGGCAGCTTGTAATGAACTTCTATGTTGGATACAGTTGCTGCTCTGTTTCTCAGATACCCCGGTGGGTGAATATCCGAGTTGCATATATCCCTAAATCATAGCCAAGGAAAATACTGAATTTGTCAAAAGTGTACATAGCAGTCTCCTCTAGATTCCTGATATTCTCTATATCCCACTGGCTTCCTAAACTTCCCAGTAATGTACCTTACATGGAAAATTAAATATTGGAAGAAATAGAATTGTTCACATTTTTCAAGCTGTGTAGAAATTATATGAACTAAATCCCTCGTTCTTACCATTCAATAGCACTGTTTTCTTCAAGATGATTCCTTAAAAAAATAACTAGGAATCTCTGAACATTCATTGATCATGTTCTTGCCTATATAGAAATATGTTAAATTTACCTGGGATTTTATTTAGAGAATATGCATCACATAAGTGAGTGTTGGGTAATGAAAATCACATAATCATCTCAAGACAACTAAGGTACTTTCATCAATTGTAAAGAGATTGTGTTTTGGGTATTGTAAGACTAGTGAGAGTCATTAAAGATAATTACTTCCATCAAATTTTGCATTAAAAAATCCTTGCAGTGAAACTGCTTTCAAACCTTAAAACATCACCCAGTGTAAACACATTAGTTTACACTGAAACACTGAAAACTAAGAGAAAGTACAAAAGAAATATTTAGAAGATGAAATATTTGTCTGAGGCCAGTCAGAGTGGTGGGACCCTTTGACTTTAGGAACTCATAAGCAACAGTAGTTGGATCTCTATACACTTGAAAATGCTTGGTATATAGAGATAGTTCTAGGACAGCCTGAGCTACATAGTGACACCCTGCCTCTAAAATGTTAGAATTTGAGCAGAGTATTAATAAGCTACTGTATTATCATTATAATTTATTTGATCAACCAGAAATGGAAAGCACTCCTTCAGGAAGAAATGTGGAGCATTAACTAAATAATATGGTTGGTGTCGAAAATAAGAGTGAAAAGTCTCAGAAATAATTCTTACAAATAAAACATATGTTGATGTTCATTTGAGGAAAAGAGGTTAATAAAATATCATTTACCTATTTTATATATGTGCATATACATACAAATAAGAATGATCAAATGATAAAAATGCCAGACAAGAACATTAATTATTTGCACAGAATTAAAATTATATTTGTTTTTGTAAAAGAAGACATCGAACTGAGAATAAATTTATAATCATGTCACAATCACTATAATATAAAAGTACTTAATAAGTAATGGTTAAAATTCATTACTTAGCTATTCTTAAACTCACTTAATGTTCAAGAGTATAGGGTACTTATTGTTACCAACTTTTATTCAGGACAAAAATTAAAATAGAAACTTAGAAGTAATTGTCTTAGTAATTGCAAAAAATATACCTAGTATGTTTTAATGTGAATTTATATAAAAAATTAAAATAGCTGCATAGCTATAAATATCATCTCCATTTATAAAAGTAGAAGCTAAAATTTAGAACTTATAAATAAATGATTGATTTTCCCATCGTAGGGGAGCTTGATGCTGACACTCTTCCCAATTGTAATGTGTTATTCTCATAACTTAGGTTTTAGAAGAGTAAGTATCTTTGATATGTTACAGTAATGGTTATGACATTAAGGTAGCTTTTGATATGAGACCATTGTTCCTTCTCAATTATCTGTCTTAATTGTGTCTGTGTTAATTCATACCCCACCATGCAGTATCTTCTTCTACTACATTTGTTGCACAAACATTTCCTCCTGAAAAAAAAATATTTAGCTTTCAACTACTTGCCATCCTTGCTTGAATATGTGGATAATTGGGTGCAATATTTTAAGAATGCAAATAATAGCACCTATCTATCCATTTATACCTACATACTGGAGGAAAATACTTTGTTTCTTATAAGAAAGAAAGGCTTTGAGATGATGTATTAATCCTCATAATATGTAAATGTATCAATACAAACATGTAGCAAATCATGGCATTCCATAGTACTTCTCATTAAATCTTTAGATTTTTTTCAGTATTTTTATTAATTATTAAGATTGTTTTGACTCTATTCACTCCTCAGTTTCTGCAGTTACCACACTCTCTTCCACTATTCCTACAGGAAACCAACTCTTCTCCCAGTAGCTCTCAATGGTTGTGGATGCATAAGTGCCTTGAACCTGTTGTATTTGGAAAACACTATTTCCTTGACATTAATCTACAATAATGAGTGGCCTGACAAAATATCCCATTAGTACTATGCATGAACCTCGAAAGGGTTCATGACCCACAGATTGCTCTAATCTGCACTCTCTTCTCAAATTAAGAAACTAGAACATCAATAAATAAATTATAACTGGAAACATAAATAATTAATTAGAAATCCAATTGAAAGGTTCCAAATTATATTGAAAACATATTTAAACTTATTAATCACAGTTTCTCACCTGTAAATTAGAATAGATCAGCATCTGTTAAGGAATATCATGTGGGCTAAATTAAGTCTTATATGGAAACTGGAATAATTAGTTTCAAGCTTTGAATCCAGTGAAATAAAGCTACTAAGAAGAGAAAGGTCTCAGAAAGAATGAAGGTTTGGAGTGATAGGCTAAACCCACTTCTTTGTCATGGATCTGAGGATTGGATCGGTTATGCTTTGTGAAAGTTTGAGCAACACATGATGGATGTAATGGGGGTGCTATGATCTGAACTGTACTTAGGGAGCTTACTGTGTAACCTGCACACATATTAAGAAAGGACCTAGAGTTACTGGGCAGGTGCTTACTCCTGATGGGAGATGTTATTCTATAAATATGTTTCTTGTATTGGTAAATGAATAAAACACTGTTGACCAATAGGAAAGCAAGAGACTAGGAGAGAAAGGCGTTTGGGGAAGAGGTAGGAGGAGGTTCAAAATGTAGGACCGAGAGAAAAGAATGCTAGACCCTCTCTCCAGTAAGGTAAGACCATGTGGAATCACTGAGATTGATAGAAATCAGTTAATATTTAAGACAGAGCTAGCTAATAAGAAATGCTAGTAACAGGCCAATAGCTTTATATCTAATACAGCGTCTCTGTGTCTTATTTGGGGCTGATGCAGCAGTGAGACCAGGCTGGCTCAAAAAGTGCTCAAAACATACCCCTGTGGTAAATGCAGAATAGAGATTCAGAAAGGGAAATGTTTGCAAGGGTCAGCATGGAACTATGGAGATGGCTCTTTTCAGTAAAGTGCTGGACCTGAGTTGAGAACTTTAGAATCCACATCGGAAGCCACCCTGACTGTGTGTGCCTGTAACCCCTGCTTTGGGGGAATGGGAGAACAGGCAGATGTCCTGAGCCATTGGACACCACCCCTAACTGAAACTAACTTTCAGGTTCAGAGTCTCAATATATAAAGGTAGAAAATATCTTAGGTCTTCAACCTATAAACATGTGCACATCCCTCACCTACATACACACACAAACACCCCCCCCCACACACACACACATTTTAAAATTACTTTTATAAAAGTAAAAATAGAAAATATGTATTTTGTGACGTTCAGAGAGAGAGGCAATTATGGTTGGATTCAGGATTCATTTCAGTGTGGTTTGTTTGGTTTGAGGAAGGGCTGTCTTCGTAGCCTGTCTCTCTACTCTGTCCCAAGTCCACCTCCTAACCACCTCTGTTTTTCGGCCCTCTCTTACATACAGATCTTCCATTCTTCACATTCCCACCTCCAAAACATCATCAGAAACCATGAAACCATGATGTTTCCATTTTCCTAAGAGGGTTTTTCAGTTTTGCTTTGTTACCTCCCCAGTTAATAACCTTGAATATGATTTGGGAGAAAAAAAAGGAATCATTGGAGTGAATGGACATTGAACCATAAGAGGCTGTTCTCAAATACATTATGAAAAGTGCATGAAGCAAACACTATCTCCTGAATAAAAAAAAAATCTCAGCTGTTTTTTCCTTCTATTTACATGTATGTGGAGGGAAACTGGCCAGATAGAATAAATTTGGAAATATGGGAGTTTCTAAATTTGCTACCGAGGTGAGGTAAGTACAGTCAGTAATTTATCAATGGTCTCCTGTGTTCTCCTGATACCCAGTTCACTTTCCCTCTGAGCAGCCTCAATCTTAGATCTTTTGGAGAGCTGCCTCATCCTAGGGTACATAATCAGAAGAACAGCAGGGGAAAAGTCTGTCTTGCAGGCAGTCACAGCATTTCTCTTCCTCTGAACACATCCCTCATTCAAAACACAGCCTGAATGAAGATGTGGCTTTGGGGCTGGGAAGGAAATGGAAAAGAAACACTTACACAAGGAATCACAGCACAAAAGCAAAGAGTTTCCACCTGAGGAAACATGTTTAAGTGCCAGGGTGTTTAAAATGACTTGGGCAGAGGGAAGGAAGAGTCAAGGCAGGCACGAAGTTAAAAAGTTTCAATGCCTAGTTTCCAAGTTTCACCTCAATAAAAAGGTGAAAAACAGAGTCTAAACATGTCTAATTGTCTTTGTGGTAACTGAGAGGCAAATTGATAACAATGCTCAGAGCACCATGGAGGCTTCAATCACTGACGACAGTACGCTCACTCTGAGAAGCAGAGGGGTATTAAAAAGAAAATCCCTTTCCCCAGCCTTTTTTAATTTATTTATTGATATTCTATTTATTTATGTAGGCACTAAGTGCTATGAACTTTCCTCTTAGGGCTGTCTTCCTAGTGTCCCATAACAGACCAATCTCCCTCATGAATAATGACACAAAAATAATTAATAAAATACTGGCAAACCAAATCCAAGAACACAATAACAACAATAACAACAACAACAAGAAAAATCAACCATGTTCAAATTGGCTTAATCACAGAGATGCAGTGGTGGTTCAACATAAAAAAACCTGTCAATGTAATTGAGCATATAAATAAACTTAAAAAAAATCATCATTTCATTAGATCCTGAAAAACCCTTCAACAAAATCCAATACCCCTCATGATAAAGGTCTTGGAGAGATTAGGGATACAAGAAATGTATCTTAACATAATAAAAGTAACACCCATCATCAAATTACATCAAGAGAAAGTAAAAGCATTTTCATTAAGATCAAGAATAAGTCAAGGCTATCCACTTCTCCATAGCTACTTAACACAGTACTCAAAGATCTAGCTACAACAATAATACTACAAAAGGAGATCTGTGGGATACAGATTGAATAGGAAATAGTCAGACTTCCCCTGTTTGCAGATGGTATGATAGTGTACATAAGTGGCCCCCCAAATTCTTCAAGGGAACTCCTACAGCTGAGAAACAATTTCAGTAATATGGCAGGATACAAGATCAATTCAAAATAAACAGTAGACTTCCTATAAACAAATGAAAAAATGGCTGAGAAAGAAATCAGAAAAAAATATCATGCTTTAAAATAGCCACAAATAAAATAAAATAAAATATCGGTGACTCCAACCAAAGAACTAAAATAAATTTAAGGCTTTGAAGAAAGAAATTGTAGAAGACATCAGAAAATCAAAAGGTCTCACATGCTCTTGGAAAGATAAGATTAACACAGTAAAAATAGCAATTTTGCCAAAAGCAATTACCAGATTCAATACAATCCCTATCAAAATACAGCATGTTCTCACTCACAAGTGGATATTAGACATAAAGTAAAGGATAACCAGCCTATAGAACACAACCCCAGAGAAGCCAGGAAACAAGGAGGACACTAAGAGAGACATACATGGAACCCCCTGGGAAAAGAAAGTAGACAAGATCTCCTGAGAAAATTGGGAGCATCTGTGGGAGGGAAGGGTGGAAGAGGAGGGTGGAGAAAAAGGTAGGGGGAGAGAAACATGAGGGAATGGGATAGTAGATAGATATGAGGGAAAGAGAGGTGGGGGGAGAGGAAGGAAAGACATACCTAAATAGAGGGGGGCATTATGGGCTTATCAAGAAACCTGGCACTAGGGAAATTCCATGAATCTACAAGGATGACACCAGCTAAGATCCTAAGCATCAGTGGAGTGGGTGCCTGAGCTGGACTAACTGTATTATCATCATAAACTCTTCATCCAGTAACTGATGGAAGCAGATGCAGAGATCTTCAGCTAAGCACTGGGTTTAGCTCCCAGAGACCAATTGAAGAGACAGAGGAGCAATAACATAAGCAAAGGGGTCAAGAAAAGTTTGGGGATACCCACAGGAACAGCTTATCTGAGCTAGTAGTAGCTCATTGATCCTGAATTGATGGCGAGGAAACAGGCATAGGACTAAACTAGGCCCTCTGAATGTGGATGACAGTATTGCAGCTTGAACAGTCTGTGGGGCCACTGTCATTGGGACCAGAATTTATCTCTGTGGCTTAAACTGGCTCTCAGCCTAGATATAGGTGGGAGACCCTGTGTTCTAACTCATAAGTAGCTAGAGTTTGTTGACTCCCCATGGGAAGCCTTACCCTTTATGAAGACTGCACCAAACTTGTTGAACACAGAGAAGTCAAGCACGTGCCTACACACAGTCTTCACCCCTATAGATCACTATTCATGATACTGGAAGGTATTCTGTATGCTACCAAAGTGAAAGATAAATATCAAGCCAGTTGCAAAACATTTGATGTACCAACAAGACGCACAATGCATTTAACTGGACGCAAATAAATTTAAAATAGCTACATGCAAATATTCTTAGTTCGGTTCTAGTTCTTCCTTTGTTTCAGATTGTGGGAGAAACTTACTGTGTGTAGTGGTATAAATATAGTTTGTGGGAGAAACTTCCAATGTACCATGTTGTAAATATAGCTTGTGGGAGGAAGTGACTATGCACTATGGTATAAATCCAGTTTGTGGGAGCAACTTACTCTGTGTCATGTTATAAATATAGTTTGACTGCATCCCATAAAGCTGATGAAGGTAGAAAAGTAACCTAGAGTATGGCAGGTGTTTTTGATAGTTTTATATCAACTTGACACAAACTAAAGTCATCTGAGAGGAGGAAACTTTAATTAAGAAAATGCCTGCATAAGATCATGCTGTTGGCTATTTTCTTAATTAGTATGAAGGAGCCAATACATTGTGGGTGACATCATCACTGTGTTGATAGTCCTGGGTGTTAAAAAATAAATAAATAAATAAATAAATAAATAAATAAATAAGCAGGCTAAGCAAGCCATGAGCAGCAAGTCGGTGAGTCAGTGAGTCAATGAGAAGTGCCTGTTCATGGTTCCTGGATCAGACTCTACCTGCAGATTCTGCCCATTCCTGTCCTAACTTTCATTGACATTGAACAGAGATAGGGAAGTATAAGACAAATAAAACCATCCCTCTAAAGTTACTTTAGTTAGCAATAGTATCTGGAACTAATGCAGCCATGCTGAAAGGTAATGGGACCTTCAGTAAGGGTCCTTATTGGGATATCAATAGATCACTCCCTGGGGAACCTGCCATTGAAAAGTATATAATTAGCTTTCCTAGAACATATGAGCTTCTTAAACATAAGTTTTATGAAGTGAGGCCTTCTGCCAGAGTCCATCTTTGTAATATATTTCTATAACATGCATTCTTGCAGTGTGACATCTGCAATTTTGTCATTACCAGATATCAACACAAATGTCTCTAGATCTTGTACTTAGAAAGATATTCAACTTTTTTTTTTAAAGCTAAAATACTCTCTCTTCATTCTTTTATTATAAAATAATGAAATGACCTGAGTGAACCAATCAGATTTTGGAAATAAGGAAAACACTAGAGAAGAATATAAGAATGACCTTCTATTGTCTTTGAGCATCAGTATGTTCCTGTATATACAATACAATGAATTTGTCCTGAGGTGTGCTTGCTGGCAGAATTCTTTCAATATCATGGGTATCGGGTTCCCTCTAGACCAAAATATGTAGTCCTTTTTAGGACATAAGGGATTTTTCATTTGTTCATTGATATTTTGAAGGAAGAATTCAAAAGTGTTATTATCAAAGTAATAATACTGTAACATTTTTAAAATGCCTACACTTCCTCCAGCATTGTTTGTCACATTTATAGTTTCTCATTTGTTCATTCCGTGTCTTATTTTTTCTGAATAATGCTTTAATCTTAACAAAAAATGTAATTACAATTTTCCACACCCCTTTCCTTCCTCTAGACTGTCCTGTAACCTCTCCCCATTTCTTATTTTCCTTAATATCATATTTGTTTATTGTATATTTTCTACAATGTTGTTTCCAACATTACGTTCGCATATGTCCTTGTGCTTTGAAGAAGTCTCTAGAGCTAAATCTGGATCACGATTACTTCTGTCTCAACTATTTTTATTGTACAGCAGCAGAAGACTGTAGAATAAAAGTAAATCTTACAGTAATAGAGCCCCATGTCATTGAAACTTGTGGTCTCTCTGATACCTATCATTGTTTTAACCTCATCCTGTTCGTTTTTGTGAAAGTTCTTTTCTCATTGACCCACTCACTAGCATCTATATCAGTAACTCTCAGTTTCTATTAGGATCAGTCTTGCAAAAATTAGAGTCACACAATATTAAAATATTCCACATATAAAACAAAACTCACTTAAGTGTTCCATATTAAAAGCATTTCACTATACCCCTCAATGCTATATCTTCTCATGAATCTTCTCTTAATTTCTCAATAAATATTTTTCCTGTTCCTCTGGAAAAGAAACGCAAGTTTAGTGCCCTTAAAGATATTCTGTAGGTCAGAAATATGACAGTCTATGGTGGGCTAACATCAAGTCATCAACACCTCTGTTCTTTTTGTCCCTTCTATTTTTTTTGGGGGGGGATCCCAATGAAGAATTTGTTTCTTCAGTTAACTAAGGTCATTGAGAAAACATTACTTGCAGTTGTAAAACTGATATCTCATTTTTTCGATAGTCTCCAGATAGTGATAATTCTTAGGAATTAAAAACTACTCAGATCCCTGGCTCTTCATCCTTTCATCCTGTCTCCAAAGCTGCAAACAGTGGGTCAATTTCTCAAAACCATCTTTTCCTGTCTCTTCTATTGTGGAATTTCTTTGCTAACAGCCCAGAACAAATTTCCTATTGTTTAAAATATATTACCATTGTGTGGGTGCCACATACCATGGCCAGTATGTGGAAACAGGAGACAACATTATGGAGTCTTTCATCTTTTTGTTTTTATATGGGGTTTAGTGATCAAACTCCAATGGTAAAGTGTGGCCTGCAATACCCTTAATCAACTTTCTGAGCCACCTTTCAGGTCTGTCTACATTCTTAAGTGTTTGTACAATTAAACTGAGACAACTTTGGTAACTTAAAGCAATCTCACAGATCTTTAATAGCAATCATATTTGTAAAGACCATCTCTGCATCAAGTGAAGTACTATAATTATAATTTCCAGTATTAAGAAACAAACTTGAATGGTGAAATCTTCAATACACATGTGTACTCCAAGGTTCACAAGGTACAAAGACTCATAAAACCTACCACATCTTTCTTTCGTTTCTTTCTCTCAACACACAGCTTACCACTCCCTTCCTCTCTGAACTAAATCAAATTCCCCATCAATTTGCATGTCTGTTTATGCTATATTTTTCCTTAGGTACCCATATTAAATTAATGAATCTGCAAACTTCTCTAGTCAATTATATTTTCCTTAGGTACCCATATTAAATTAATGAATCTGCAGACAAACTTCTCTAGTCAATTAGGAGCTTACTCTCTGGTCACGAGTCTTATCAGTCACCAAGAAATGCCCTTCAGTATAATCTAAAGCAAGCTCTTGAACTTTCCACAAGACATTTTTTTTTTTTACCTCTCCCAGTGAATGAAAAATCATTCCTAAAAGCAGAAATTTGGGAATTCTATATATGGTTCATTTTTCATGACATGCAAGTGTGTATGGTTAGCAAGACTATATTATAGCTTTACTTCAGAAAGGCTTTTTCCTTGTTGCAAAGATTTAATCATTCTAAGTGTTCTTTCAGCCTTGTAAATAACACAATTCTGGAACTTTGCTTAAGCGGAGGAAGAGAAAGAGGCTTACTGTTCCATAAAGGATTAAATGGTGACTTAACTTTACATAAGTTTTTTGCCTTATAGGAGATATTTAAGGAACTTAGAATCTGAAGAGAATAAGGCATTATATAAAAGTATATGAAAATTTTACAATACAAACCCAAAGATGATAATAATCATGCATAATATATTTAGGAAATATATGATAAATAAATGTAGTATTCATAATAGAATAAAGCCTCAGGTAGGCAATAATAAAAGATGGAGAGTAAAGTATATATTTAAATGCATAAAAGACTATGAACATTGGTATTTGACAAAACTTTAAAATCCTGTATATTTTTTGTAAAGTTCAATTAAAGAATATAACTAAATAACAGTATGTCCATAAGAATAAATTTAGATATCAGGTACTATAAACATACCTTGAACTTAATCAGAAATATTTCTTTTTACATTTTATATTATCTTTGCACAATCAACAAAACTCAAAAATGGAAAAAAAAACAAGAAATGTGTCATGTACAGAAGGTCATGTATATATCAAGCATTTAGGTAACTGTTGAAATACTAGGCTTTTCCCACCTAAGTTTGATTCTTATTTTGAAAAGGATGTATATCTATGATCATATTATTTTTTTCTCAAATTGTTAAAAGTTTTTTAGAGCTGTCATCAGTTGATAAATAATGTCATTATTATAATTAAGAACAAATATTCACTACATTCAATATTCTACCTCAAATGTTTAGAAATAATTATGGATTTACAATTAAAATATAATTTAGATGTAAATCAGCTGTGACATTCGTGTACTAAAACAATGACTGACCTGGGAAGCTATAACTACTCACACAATAATGACATGGATATTATGGGAGTAACAACAGTTCTAATAGAAATTAAAGATTACTTTTCAAGGTGAAACACATTCTTTACATTATTATATCAGGAAATTATGGTTGGACTTGTCATTGGCCCTCAGCACCTAATGCAATTGTTCTGAAAATTAGCATAATATTAAAACCATAAGGTTCAATTTTATACACAAAGATTAGAACATCTTTTAACCCTCCTTTGAGAAACTTCTTTTTGCAGGGTATGGCAATTTACAGAAAGAACCACAATAGGATAGAATAAGAGACTGGAATCTCAGCCCTGAATGGGACATATATATCATACTTCTTTTTTCCAAGATTCAGTGATCACCATGGAAGAGAAACAAAAAACTACAGAGGCCGAATATAATGGCTGTCAGAAATGAAACTTTATTTGTTGAACATGACAGGGCTATTGAATCCATGAACTTACTGTGTGATTGGGTACCAAAGAAATGAACAAGATCAAGCCAGACTTAATCATGGCATGGATAGGGGAGAGGTTTAGGAAGTTCAGCCCTAAGCTCAGGAAAAGCAGAGCAGTGGAAAGGCTAACCATGCTCCAGTAAAGATGGGTTAGAGAGATAGGTGAGAGAGAGAGAGAGAGAGAGAGAGAGAGAGAGAGAGAGAGAGAGAGAGAGAGAGAACACGAGCTTCAAAATGAAAGATGGTGGGTGTATACCAGAGGGATTGAAGGGAAAGGAATAGGGAGGAAATTTAATCAAAACACATCCTACACATGAACAAAATTCTCAGCTAGACAGAATAGCAACCAAACACACAAAGTACTTCCTATGAGGAAAATAGAATGATTTTCAAAACAAGTTTATAAATTGCAATGATATGTAATTTTGTGAAAAGCAAACATATACTTTTAATAAATAAAAACAATCATTTCACATCTGTGACCTCCTTGCAAAAATCAATCTTTTATTTCTCAATTGTGAACCACTACTTGGACTGGAGCAATGAAGGTAACCTTCATCGTTATACCTATGTATTCACAGCTCATTCTGATTTGGGACTTAAAAGCCTACTTCTCCAATCTGCTTTTATGTTAGTCTGCTGAAAATCTGCACTTGGAAATTCTCATTAATGCATACTAAATAGTTATTTTCAGAAGAAAATTTTTCTCTATTATAATACACAAATTTACACAGCACTTCTTATCATATAAGGTATAATTAGTGATCAGTGACCTCATAATTACTGATATATCATATGATGACAATGTAGGTTTAGACATTCTTCCTTGGTTTAAGATGATTTAATAGAACATTGTGGCAATGATATCAGAGCTTAGCAGCTTTTAAGTCTTACATTATTCTCTTAATTGCGAAGAGATTGAAGATGACAACATACCTCTCCTCTACAGTCATGAATGATCATGTAACGTGACTCTTACCCAGTTCCTTGTCACTATAATTAATGAGGTCATACCCCTATCAATACATGTAGTTGGAGAGCACTGATGTAAAATTAGAATAATATAATGAACTCTAGAAAGTCATAGTTTAAAATATGATTATCTCAGTATATTTCAGAGTTTAGACTATTCTCTAAATAATGGGCAATTGAGAATCTGCTTGTATTTAAAGACACCGTGAGTTAAACATTATATACTTTCTGTGAAGCTCTGTGTGGTGGTTTAAACAAGAAAGGGTCCCATAAGTTCAAATATTTTAAAGGATAGTCATATTGTTGGAGGATTAATGTCACTCTATGCAGGCTTTGGGGTTTAAAAAACCCAAGCCAGGCCCAGTGGTTTTTCCTTCTTCCTTGATGCAGATGTGGATTAAAAGCCTCAGCTGTATCACAAGCACCATGTTTTCCTATTTGCCACCCTTCTTCCCATCATGCAAACAGTGGGCTAAAGCTCTGAAACTGAAAGAAAGCCCCAGCTAAGTGCTGTCCTTTATAAGAGTTGCTGTGGTCCTGATGTCCTTACAGCAATAGAACTCTGACTAAGACAGTGTGTTACTTAAACTGATCTCTGAGTTGGTAGGTTACATATTCTGTATATTTATGGGAAGACTGGAAAGGTTTAATTAACATTGACTCATGAAGGTTTTTCCACAATAATGCTCACTTCCTAAGAAATTACAGATATATCCAATGACATGTACGTGACATAGTTTGATGAAGACAATTTTGTATTGAAATCCTAATTTTTTTCCTTTTTGCAGTAAATGGAGAATCCTCTGTCTTTTAGTTCATAATGAAAGGTGCTTTGCTTTCTAACATTGAAATAATAGACACCTTACTTCCAAGTAAAAGGCTTTCCAAGTTAGTTCATATTTGACTATCATATTATGTATGTGCTCTGACTCCAGCTTGACTTTACATATCTCACCAAATGCCAAGATTCTTTCCACAAAAGACTTATATATAAGTTTGGATGAAAGTAATAATGGCATACCTCTTCACAGAGCTGAAGTTTAAAAAGAGTCTCAAAATGGATTAGGGCCCATTCAAAACTCTTTTGATTAGATAGAAACGTCTATGAACATTTTCACACTTTTTGAGTGCAGATTTCTCCTGTTCAATTGCAATAAAAACTGTTATAATTGACAGATAGGAGAGGAAAAAATATTGAATGCAGCTTTAGGAACAGAATTGTGAAATCAAACATTAGAATTAAATATTGCATTTATTTTGTAAAGCTAACTATATATCTTCTAGCATCAAATTAGTTTGTCAAACTATATTATCTTATCTAAAAAGATATTTTATCTAAAAACAATACAAATAATATGCAATAGTTTTGTTTTTGACACTCTCAATAAAACTATAATAAACAAATATTTTCCATACAATAGAAACAATAATGCAATTATATTAAATATTACTGTATCATTTGTCACAGCTACAGAGGTACATTAAAAAAACACATTCTTGAGCAATTTCATAAGCTATATTTGCAAAAAATTCCTAAGAGTTATATCTTTCTACAAGACTAAATAATATATTTCTGTGTGTGTATGTGCTGTGTGTGTATGTGTGTGTGTGTGTGTGTGTGTGTGTGTGTGTCTGTGTGTACAAATAAATACTATAACCCATTGACCTCATAGCAATGGTGCACACAAAAAAACAGAATATTATATCAAGCACAAGCAGGAATTAAACAATAAACAGGATGGAACAGGGCATGTAGGAAGCCTCTGTTCATGTTATACAGCAAAGTACATGGTATCAACATCCTCAGAATGCTTCCTTGTTGACTGAAACACACTGACCCAGTATAGAACTCCATAGTAGTTCCTCTAGAGTGCTCTAAGCACAACCGAGAAATCATTTAATTGCTTGATATTTTCTTAGAAAATTACGAGAATGTTTTAAGAATGAGATGATTATAAGCACATTAATGGTTTAATAAAATAAAGGCTCTTAATTATAATTACAGGTTTATTTTTTATTACAATTTTGAAGTGGTTAACGGAACAGAATTTTCTATATAAGTTTACCATATGATATTTGAGAAAGAAGAGTGGTAAAGAGACAATTCAATGTTCTGCATGTAATGCAAAGTTCCCATTTAACTTTTAAATTTGTGTTGAACTGGGCATTTTACTTCTGCTGCTACTTCCTCCTTATCCTGCTCCTCCTGCTTCTTGTCATATCTATTTTTTTCCATGTCTCTTTCTCTCTATGGCTCCATCTCTGTGGTGTCTCTCTATTTTCTTCTTCCTCCTCTTTCTTTCTCTCTCTCTCTCTCTCTCTCTCTCTCTCTCTCTCTCTCTCTCTCTCTCTCTCTCTCTCTCTCTCTCATAGAGTTTCATCATATATTCCTGGATGTCCTGAAACTAGCTTAGCTGCTAGACCAGGCTGACCTTTAATTTACAGATGTTTGCCTGCCTCAGTAGCTAGAAAGTTGGAATTAAATATGTGTCCCATCACATTTGGTATGTGTTTTCCTTTAATGAGCAAACATATTACTTCATACTTTATCTCTGTGGGAGTGGTTCATCTTCTATCTCTAAGTGTTATTTTCCATTTGGTTTTTTTTGCTTAATTTCTTGTTTGAGCACAAATTTATATTAAGCTACATGTTCTAGCTTTAGACTCATAGACCCAAAAGATCCTACCTCAGCCTCTGTTGCTTGGCTTACAGACACGTGCCACTTTTTCCATTGTGAATATATCTTTAAAAGCTTAGGGCTAAAAGGGCATGTCATCATATAACTATAGAGAAAAATTAATGTTGAAGAAATAAGATGTTTACTTGGGACATTTTTATTATTTGTGCTTTCTCTCTAATCTTTCCTGATAGGTCACCTTTCACCTTACTTCCATTCAAAGGTTTGCTGAGTCAACTAATAAAGGCAACACTGTTCAGTGAGAAACCCTCCCTGCAGGATCATGGAAAATGACTGAGCAGATTAGCAATAAGTGAAAGGAAAAAAAAAAAACGACTCTAACCATACAGAGAACATATCATATCAATAAATATAAAGACAATTTAATTAATTTTAAAAAATTGGAGAAAAATATGATACCAGGTAACTAAGGTTTCCTTTTCTGTCTTGGGCCACATGGACCCACATGACTATGGCTTCATCTTTAGTCCAGAGGTACTCTGTTTACAATGGAAAATTAAAGTTGTGAAAATGTGCCCTGAATGATAGTAAAATGAGTTTAACTGGACCTAAATTGTCTTGCTGGATGTTGGATGTATAGAAGCAGAAACTTATAAATAAATAATATTCTATTTTTATATCCAATAGTACATAATACCAGATGCCATTATTTAGCAGGAAGTATTGGGGCTGAAAGGTGGCTCAGAGAATACAGTGTTCCTTTTCAAACCTGAAGAACAAAAGTCCATCTCCTTTATCTACATAGCAAAAGAAAGCAGACTCCTAAAATTTGTTCTCAGATTTCCATACATGTGCCCCATAAACAAATACATATGAAAGTAAATTAATAGAATCAGAAATGTAAAATTAAAATAGAATATTTCACAATGTCTGATAAATATTGGGCAGACCAGTGATAGAAATAAAAGCAATGTATAAAACATAAAATAGACACATCCTGGGTGCTATTATTATTACATTATTTTTAAGTATAAAATTTTAAATTACATACAAGATAATGTATATAAAAAGAACATTTGAAAATGCAAAACTCATGAACAAAATACATATAGGTAGGACAATAAAAGATGTTAATAATAAGTGATATGTATAAATATGCTAATTTATGTATATCCCAGCTGAAATTTGTGTGGGTTTATATAAAGTGAGAGTAGAAACATTCAATTTAAAAGTGATTTTGCTTAAAATAGTAAATAGGATAATTAAAAATATAATTGCCCTTATTGGCCATGAAGCCCAAGAATCTCCTCTCACATTGACCCTGAAGATATTTGTATAAGAAAGCACTGTGTGATCACATTCTTCAAAGTGCCGTTGTAATAAATAAATGTGAAACCTAATGATTTATATGAATTACAATATACATGTGCTTCACAATATCAAAATAATGAGACACAAGCCCAATTAAATAATGTGAAACCCCATTTAGACCAAAAGGTTGAGTAATCACAGTTTTAAGAATCACTTGGGTATGTTCAAGGTCAAAGCTATGTAGACGAGAGATGATTATAGATTAATAGTAGATATATAGGTGGCAGATGTACGTAGATAGTTATAACATGTAGTTGGATTAAATATGATAGATAATAGATAAAGTTATGTTTGGATGGTTACTATTACTATTGCACTGACAAAAAGGTACTATATATTTTATCCAAATTATTGTATCTAAGAAACAACTGTCAATAGTCTTTAGATAAATAAGATTGGGGTAGTGTGGTGTTGTTGTTAGTGTGATGTAGGATATAGAACTGAGCAACCTTCTGATCTGCTCTCACTTTTTAATTAGAATTCATTTTTGTGTTGGTCCTTTGGTGAAGATTTCAATTCCTTAACCAGAAAAAAAATCAATAATCTTCAGAAACTTTGATTTTATTTTCCTCAAATCAGAACAGCAATTAACTCTGGTTAGTTGCTCATAAAATACTGGAATATCAATGACTTTTCTTTGAGCTTAATAGTATATGAACTTGACTAAAAATGTGAAGTATGGGGATAGAGAGGTGGCTCAGGGCTTAAACACTCACAGCTCTTGCAGAAGATCTTGATTCTGTCCCCAGCATCCACATGATGTTTTACAACTGCCTTTAGTTCAAACTCCAAGGCATTTAATTCTCTTTTCTGGCCTCTTCTATACTAGTCATGTATATGGCTTGCATATATATATATGTATATATATATATGTGTGTGTGTGTGTGTGTGTGTGTATGTGTGTGTGTGTGTGTGTGTACACAATTGTTGTACACATAAAAATAATAATATCACAATTAGATACCACATACTAGCAAATACAACCCTACTCCCAGGAATGGGTCACCTCTTTTTGATTTGTCCAATAGATTCTTTTAGATTAAGCAGTACAGGATTACTGCCAATACTCTGATGAGCCTCTCCAGAACTTTAGGGCAAGGCCTTACTATTAAATACAGCAGAATCTTCATATTGTTTTAAAAACTTGCTGCATTAGTGGCATAATTATGCATATTAGCATGTGTATTTTATAATTCCTGAGTTTCACAATGAAAGAACTCCAATGCATAGAAAAAGAAAATAAACAAAAACCTGTCATCTCAAACAAGGAAAGAAATAAATGATAGATTGCCGGCTCTGTACCTAGCCATAGCCTAGCATTATAAATATGTACATTAGAAAAACTTCTTTTGCTTTGCATTTGTAACCAGGTGAAATCAAGACAGTACATGACAACACATTTTAAACAGAGGTTTATATGCAGATTAGAAAGAACTGAAGTAGCTGTATCCAATGTCATTGCTGGTGTTCTATTTGCATTCAGTAGCTTAAATATATTAGTACCTCTGCAGTGTCTATAAGATGATTATGTATAGAAACTCTATAGATATCAAATAATTTTTAACACCATTCGAGAAATTATAGGCCGTGATATATAGTACTTAATGTATATAAAAATTTAGGAGTTTCTATCTTTTTAATTTAAATCAGAAACAATCATTATTTTACATGTCAATACAATTCCCTCTGCCTCCCCTCCTCCAGGGCTCCTCCCAACCCCCTATCAAATCCCGTTTCTGCTCCCCAGGGATGGTGAGAACTTCCAAGGGGGATAATTTGGAGCAGGGCCTAGGCCCTCCCCCATGTGTCTAGGCTGAGAGAGTATCCCTCTATGTGGGATAAATACTGATATAACATCAGAGGCCCCATAGACTGCCCGGTCCTCATAACTAACACCCACATTCAGGGTTGAAGGCCTTCTGGGCAGGTGGGGCAGTTCTGTAACATTGCACTAATGCCTTGTTTGCTCTGTTCACTCTGTTTGGCATCATCCTGAAGACACCCATGTATTGCACAGGGAAGCAGTTCAGAGGTTAGGAGCCAAATCCTACCTTCACTGAGCACTGGGTCACTTCCATGTAGTTCAGAAGTTTTTTTCTATTGTCCAGTGTCTTTCTGCAGCTGTTTTTCCTTTTTCATCAGCATTAAGAAAGTTTAATGTTAATAAAGCATTATGTAATCTGTGTTAGGGTGTCTTGGTTCCTCCTGCCTGTTTACGGAGCATTTCCTTTAAAGTACGATTAGATCTCTCAACTACTGCTTGTCCTGTAGGATTGTGTGGTATACCAGTTATGTGTTTTATGTTATAATACTCAAAAAACTGTTTCAATTTGCTGGAAATATATGCCTGAGCGTTGTCAGTTTTTATTTGTGTACATATGCTCATAATAGCCATTATCTCTAAAAGGTGTGTAATAACAGAATCAGCCTTTGCAGAGCTCAGAGCAGTAGCCCATTGAAACTCTGAAAATGTATCTATAGTGTGATATACGTATTTTAATTTTCCAAATTCTGCAAAATGAAACACATCCCTTTGCCATATTTCATTTCTATTTATACCTTTAGGGTTACTGCCTGGTGGTAAAGGAGTTTGGTAATAGAATTAGCAAATAGGACATTTCCTTACTATTTCCTTGGTTTGTTGCCAAGTGATATAAAAATCCTTTTTTCAATCCTTTGCTGTTCACATGGTGTTTCTTATGAAACTCTGAGGCTTCTAGCGCACTTCCTATCAATAAGCAATCAATTTCATCATTGCCTTGTGCTAGAGGACGTGGCAGACCCGTATGGGATCTGATGTGTGATATATATGATGAATCCTCTTTCTGATAGTATCTTGTAACTGTATAAACAATGAAGTTAATTCTGTATCATCAGGAATAAATTCTGCATTCTTGATGTGTAAGACTATTCTCTCTACATATTGAGAGTCAGTAACTATATTGAGGGGTTCTGTAAATTCCAATAGTACCAAGAGAATGGCATACAATTCTGCCTTTTGTACAGAATTGTAAGGGCTTTGAACTACTTTGCTTCTCCTGATTTATATCCTGCCTTACCAGTTTTGTTTGCATCAGTGTAGAATGTAGGAACTCCAGGGATAGGTATTTGTCTTACAATGCATGGAAGGATCCAAATCCTCTTCTTTATGAATTAGATTCTTTCACTTTTAGGATAATTGTTGCTAATTATTCCCCAAAAATTGCCACATGCTCTCTGCCAATATTCATTATCTTTCCATAAGGAGGAAATTTCCTCATTAGTTAAAGGTACTATAATTTCTATTAGATCCCTTCCTGTTAATTGACGAAGTCTTAATTTACCTTTTAAAATCAAGTCAGAGGTCTTTTCTATATATGTTTTTAGTTTTTTGTTCTGTTTATGTGGTAGGAATATCCATTCTAATATGATGTCTTCTCTCTTCCTCAAAATCCCTGAAGGATATTCTCTAGATGGTAATATAACCAGAATACAGTCTAGATTTGGATCCACATGGTCCACATGTGCTTCTAATATCCTCTTTTCTACCTATTCCAATTCCTTTTCCGCTTCAGCTGATAGTATTCATGGACTATTCAAATCCTTGTCCCCTTTTATGGCCATTTTCAAGTTTTTCAAATCATGCCCTTCAACCCCAATAATGGTTTGCAGTTGAGAAATCTCTCCGAGTAATTTTTGAAGATCATTGAGAGTCTGGTAGCAATCTCTCCTGATCTTTACTTTTTGTGATCTAATTTTCTGTAGACCTATTTTATATCCTCAGTAGTTGATAGACTCTCCTTTTTGTATTTTTTCAGGTGCAATTTGTAATCCCCAGCAAGGTAAAACTTCCTTCACTTTCTCAAACATTTTTTTCTAATATTTCCGCTTTAGAGTCAGCTAACAATATATCATCCATGTAATGATAAATTATGGATTGTGGAAACTGTTTACGAATTATTTCCAGTGGTTTTTGTACAAAATATTGGCACAGGGTGGGGCTATTTAGCATTCCCTGTGGCAAAACCTTCCATTGATATCTCTTCACTGGTTGAGAATTATTGTAATTAGGTACTATGAAGGCAAATTTCTCTTTATATTGTTCTTTTAAAGGTATAGTGAAGAAGCAATCCTTTAAATCAATAACTATAATAGGCCATTCTTTAGGTATCAAAGAAGGCAACAGCATTCAGGCTGTAATGAGCCCATTGGCTGGATAACTTTATTAATGGCTCTCAGGTCTGTAAGCATTTTCCATTTACCAGATTTCATTTTGATAACAAATACAGGAGAATTCCAAGGGCTGGTTGATTCCTCGATATGCCCAGCATTTAGCTGTTCCTGAACCAGGTTTTCTAAAGCTTCTAACTTCTCAGAAGTCATAGGCCATTGCCCTACCCAGACAGGTTCCTCTGTTAACCATTTTAAGGGTAGGGCTTTTGGTTCCTCTGTTTGTTCAGCACTTGCATTCTGTCTTTGTACAGCCTGGGTACTTGGTGTCTGTCTTGTATAGTACTTTATAGCATTTTTTCCACAATCATGAGGTCGTTTATGGTTCCTATCTAATACTGGAGGAAGTTAATCTGTGTATTCCATTGCTGTAATAGATCACGACCCCATAGATTTATCACTACATCAGCCACATATGGTCTTAACCTTCCTCGCTGTCCTTCTGGTCCTACACATTCAATCCATCTCCTGCTTTGTTTTACCTGAGACAGGGTTCCAATCCCTAAGAATTGAACATTAACCTCTTGCAGGGCCAATTTCGAGGACAAGATTTATTAGTTATGATAGTTACATCTGCCCCTGTGTCCAGTGGGCCTTCAAACAGTCTGTTACTCATTTTAACTATCAATCTAGGCCTTTGACTGTTTATAGAGGTTTGCCAAAAAATACGTTTTTTATTTCCTTCTGTCATGTCCGATTCAACTTCTGTCACTACTTTGTCATCCAGAGCGGTATGAGTTTTTACAATAGGCCAAGGATTTTCTAATTGTCCTGTGGGAGATTGTCCTCCACTGTGACTGGGAATGTTCGGACCACCTTTGACATGGGGTCCTTCGAGAGGCCCCCCATGGAGTTTCAAAGTGGTAAAGGGTTTCCTTGCTTGTCTCTAGTCGATCTATACTCATTTGTCTAGTGTCTACCTTTGCCACACCTTCTACATAACCCAGGAGGCTGAGGCCTTCTGTTTGATTCATTCTTGGGAGTTTATTTCTAGAGATTCTTTGCCTACAATTTCTTTTTAGATGTCCTATCTTACCGCAGTTATAACATCTGACATGTTGATATCTCTTTAAACCTTTGGAGATGGCTTCTCCTATCCAAGCTTCTATCTCACCATAGTTACATCTTCTGTTCTGTTGATGACTTCTCAAACCTTTAGATATAGCTTCTCCTTCCCATGCTTCAGTGTTATCGCTATTATACTCAATGTTGTCTGTATATAGGACCCATTCATCCAAAGGTGTTGATTGAATTTTTAAAGGCAAAAGCACTTGTTTATATTGAGGATTTGCATTCTTATAGGCTAACTATTCTATGAGTATTCACCTAGAATCTATGTCAGCTACCTCTAATTGTACTGCTCTAGACAACCTTTCTAGAAACACACTGAAGTGTTCTCTTGGTCCTTGCCTTATTTTGGTATAAGATTCTATCCTCTCCCCTAGTTCATGAACCTTATCCCAATCATTCAGAGCTGCCGTACTGCATAGAGACAAGATATGTTCATCATAGGCAGCTTGGGTTTCTGGGTCAGCATAAATACCCTCACCAAGAATTTTATCTTTGGGAGCTTCATAACCTTTCTTTAAGCCCTGAAGTTCAAGAGCCTTTGCTTCCTCTCTCCATAAAGCCCTCCATTCTAATTGAGAGGAGTTTTCAAGGACAGCTGATATTAATTGATCCCAATCCTTAGGTGTTACCATGTAATTCCTTGCCCATGATTTTATTAATTGCTTCACATATGGTGAGTGCATGCCATAAGAGACTACTGCTTCCTTTATACTTTTTAAATCTTTCATACATATTGGTTCCCAATGATAAGCAACACCACCTTTTAGGTGTTTTTTCATTGCTGATTTTTCATTAATATATACAGGGAAAGTTCCCCTGACCCTAAATGGTGTGGAAATTTTTAAGTTTTGTTCATGTCCTGTTACCTGGAGCTCTTCTTCTGATGTATCAGACTGAAGGTCTTCTAAAGCCTGAAGTCTATTAATCATTGCTTCTTTGAGTGTCTGAACTTCTTGAAGCATATCCCTTTCCAGAGCCTCATTGCATCGGTCAGTTTCTTAGTTTCTCCAACTACGAATGATCCATGTTCTTGATATTCTCATCCTTAGATATTATCTGAATGGCATGTAAACTGCCTTCCAGGAACAATGTTCTATCTGCTAGCTTACCATTATCCTCAGACATGGAAGAGATTCTATCTACTACTCTTTCCATCTGATGTTCCAGTTTTTTAACCTTATTAGTAGCTTCATCCAACCAGGAATGAGCTGTTTCTGCTAGCATGTTAATGCATTGCATTGTTTCTGTTTTGATTGTTGAGGCAACATCAGACATGGAACAAATTTTGTTTTCTATTTGGTCACTTTTATGTTCCATATTCTGTATTCTATCTGTCAGCTCTCTGTTGCCATCTTCAATATTCTGAACCTATTTTCCTAAACATTCTATGTTTTGCATTCTGTCATTTTCAATGTTTGAATCCTTGTTAATAAGTCTACTATGGTTTGTACAATTTCCTTATTGTTTGTGCTAATCTCAAACCATTTCTTTAAGAATATCATATTAATGTTAAAACCCATTACTATTACAAAAAAGGTGTATATATTGATCCAGTCATAATTTTCTTCTGCTAAGATTCCTTCTATATATGAAGTAAAAAAAATTCCTAAAGTCCTGCATTGTAAAATTATCTGCCATAGCTATCTCAGATATTATATCAGCTTAAGTTGCAAAAGATGTTACAATTACCTTAGGTGTAATTCCGCTGTCCTGGAGCTTTGATGCTTTTAGTTGTAGATCTCAACTTGCTGTAGTTATACTCAGAGGTATAGCAGTAAAAAGAGTCCGGCAGCAGAGGATCCTTCTGATTCCGGTTATACCCAGAATTGTACCACCAAAGAGTTTACGCCAAATAGCTTCTGGCAGGAGAGGATCCTTTTGATCCCAGTCCCTGTAGAATATCTTTTAACAAACTAAGGCAAGCAAAATTTTGTTAAACAAAGTAGTGAAATGAGCCTTGTACAAATTTTTGAGACCACAGGGATAACAGGAGCAGCAAGCAACTGCAGCATGTATATTTTCTGCCAGTCCACCTGCTGCAGCTGCCTCCACTGCTGCTGGATCCCACAAACACACAAACAGAGCAGGCAGAATCCGGGCCTAGTGCAGCAACACAAAAGGCAAGGCTAATGCTGCAGGGCTCTGTGTAAATGCAATCTGAGGGAATGGGCGGAAGATGAGTAGTGGTCTCAGGGCCAAGATGGAGATAAAAGGAGTTCTAGGGCAGGGTGTATCCACCTGATTAGGCAAGAGACCTGCCTGTTCGGGGAAGGTGGGGGAAGGGTTGCTGTGGCACCTGGGTAAAACCCAGGTGCCGTGAAAATCCTGATCCAGCTTCTGACACCAGACATTGCGGTTTAATAAGGGTCAGGATAAACAAATAGGCTGAATAGATGTTTATTAAGGGAGAAACAACTCACAACGCAAACAGATGAACACAGCAATTAAAACTGGATGCTCCTCTCTCTGTGTCCTTCCAGAAAGGGCATTCTCTGCCTCCTTCCGAGACCAAGCCCCATAGGTCACTTTCGCCCCTGGCTCCACCCCTCAATGGGTGTGGTCAGTGCCACAGAAGCAGACACAGTGAATATCCCACTACAGTAAGCTAGTATGGGAATAGACTATAATGTCTGATAATTTGCCAATAAATATGATCTGTTTCTCATTATATGCAACCAGCATTTGAATACTTAATATGTATTAATCAAGGTTCTGACACATCCAAAGTGAAGATGAGGAGAAATAAAGTTTTTATGTGAGAGTCAGTTCAAATTTGGTTTAGATGAACTATATGTCTTTGAGCCTGTTTCCTTCTGACTAATAAATTAAAATGTAGATCTAATGTTAATGATTGTAACCTCATATTTCACACACATCACTTGTTATTATTTCAAACTATATATCATACAATCTTCTTGTACATTCAGCTCCTGGAACATTGAACTAACAAGGAATAAATAGACACATCACAAACAGTTTATGAATGCTTCAGTTTCTTACTGTACAATCTATAAAATTTTTGATGATACCAAAATATTTAAAAATTTTATTTAAGATCTCAGATAATATAATTATATTATTAAAAATGGTGACTTTTTGCCATTTCTTTTTTAATTTTTCCTTTGTGAATGCAAGCTTTGGTTTTATTCATTCCTATTTCTGAGAGTAAATAAATAGTTAATTTTTTTTAAGGAAACTTGAAATCCAAAGGTAAGAAAGGTCAATAATTTTTTAGTAAGAATTACAATGAAATGATATGTTATTATCACTAAATTATAGACTATTGCACTGCTGACATCTTACAGCAAATCTCACACAGAGGCTTTGTTCTAATTCTCAATCTATGACTTGTTAATTATTAGGTACCTACAACCAAGTACATTCGTCATTCCGTACCATTCAATGTTAACTTCACATCATTCTATATCATTCAGTATTATGTTCATGTCATTCAACATCATTCAGTATCAACTTCTCTAAAATGTGGATAATAATTATGGTGCACATATGTTTCTAATTATTTTCTGAAAAGTGTGTCTGGAATCTTTCAGTCATCACTATGATTCTTCGGCTTCTCTTTTCCAATCATTCTTTAGCTCTCCTCAATTTTTTCTTGACTATTTATTCCTTCCCTTTTCTTTTGATCAGTGTTCAGGCTTCTTGTGGGACACTTTTACAGTCATGTGTTAAGAATATATCCCTAAGAATGTATCATTTGGTAATTCTGTCATCCCAACAGCACATAGACTGCTTTTATAATAAAAGTTCCTATGCTGTTATTAGTGCCATCCATGGGGCCACCATTGTACATGCATTTCATTGACCAAATCCTGTACTCATTGCAGTGATGATAATTTTATGACATTTAATTAGACTGAGGGATGCCCAGTTAGCTAATAAAACATTATTTATGAGTGTGTGTTCCAGAATCTTTTTTACAGAGATCTGTATTTGAACTTGTAGACTTCTATTGGATATCTGAATGGTGTGGAAAGGTAGTAGCCAATTTGCTGAAGGTGCAAGGAAAAATAAATAGATGGAAGCTAATACTCCTTCTCTGTTCTGGACCTTTTACCTTCAAACCTCAGGGTTATTGTGTATAGGAGTTTACACATCTGGAATCACAGCCACCACTTGAATCCAGGCCCTCAAACTTACATTAAGGCCTAAACCACTGAGTCCTTAGTTCTCTCAAACTTTTGGATATGAACTAAATTATTTCCTTGGTTCTTCACCTTGCATAGAATTAAAATAGAAGTCCTCAGCTCCAAAGATACATGTAATAGCTCACAAAGTAAATATTTTAACATGGTAGTTCTCTTTTATAGAAGAGATGACTCTTCTAAATATTCTGTAGATGACTGAGACTTTGAAATGTGTTGGCTTATGTATATGCATGCATGCATGCATGCATATAAGAATACATATTTATAATCCTTATATACCTATATAGTATCCACATTTATCCCATATATAATTTACCTGAATAGCTATACTTATTATATAAAATTCTAATGTATATATTATATAAAGAACATAATAAATAAAATTGAACAGAAACAATAGTGATCTAAAATAAAATCAAGTAACTATGGTCTCCGAGTATTTCCTGGTAATACTAATGTCATAAACTCCAGCATGCAAATTTTACTTTCCTTTATGGGTCAGAAAACTTATTTTCACTTAAGGATATGGCTAACAGCTTCATTTTAGCTTTGTTAAAATGTCATCAAAATTAATCTTGTATTTTAAGGACACTGTAAAGTACGGTAAAAGAAATACCAAGGTTAGGCTACTGAAAGAGGATCAGATTACAGCTAATGGATAGGAAACCCACAAAGCATGGAACATTGACACAGTGGAAAACAGGATAGAATGAAATGATATGAGATCCTGCTACACAATTCACAGCACAGCACAATTTAACACTTAAAAATGTCTATGTCATTGCAAAATTTGCAGGAAAATGGATGGACTCCAGAAAAGATAATATTGTTAGAGAAAACACAGATCCAGAAAGACAAATTACATGGCCTCAATCACGTGTAGTTCCTAACTCTAAATCCTCTGTTGTGGCTATGCAGCTTGGAGTAGCCACAGAAACCACAGCAGTGTAAAGGTGCTATGGTTGGACAGGCTGTTTATGAGAGGAAGGTGGTAGGTATGAGGGGAAAATGGAAAAACGAGGGAATCCCCAACTGGGAAATGAGATCAAGACAGAAAAGGAGAAAAGAAAGTCAAGTACTGGTGTTTCTTTTCTTTAATGTTTCTCTTTAGAATCATCCTTGGTTACCAACTTATTTTAATAGTGTTTTAATTGTGATGATTTTGACAAGCTACACTGCCAAGCATCTTACTTACTGTTGACATAGTTATTAACAAGAATCAATTTTTCTAAAAACTGATTCATTGATAACCTCTTCATTAAAGAAAATAAAGCTGAAAGGAATGTAACTAAAATCTTATAGCTACTGAAGGCAGATGAAGTTTGATATATGTTTTATTACAAAATGGTAGAGTCTCATAGCTAATACTCTTAGTGCATTTCTGCTATTCACTTTTGCAGAAAAAATGTTTAATTTTATTGATTAACAAAATTGCTAAATAGTTGTGTGTTTTATTCAAGTAACACTGTACCATTTGTGTTAATTAATAACAACTAAAGCAACACTGAGCACGTACCTGGTAATCACCCTTACTTTAAATTTATAAAACATGAATTAGATATTCTGTACAGACCAAAAATGTATTCATCAAATAAATATATACTTTAAAATAAATATATATTCTTAGATTTGACTTTCTTCAGAGTGCTGTCTAGCTTCAGGAATCTGATTGTTTTGATAGATATTTTGTTTGTATAGCATTGAATTATTTTATGTTTATCTTAAATGTTTTGTTGAAAAAAACATTTTAAATGACACAATAAAGATACTCTGAATGTAGCTCAAATGTGATATTTTTAAAAGTTTTTGAGATTTTACTTTATGTATGTATTTGTTTTGTCTGTATGTATGATTGTATAACATGTGTGTACAGAACCTGTAAAGTCCAATAAACAAGAGAGAATTGTAACTCTGATACTAGAGTTATAGATAGTTGTGAATAGCTGTGTTGGTACTGATAATTCAACCTGAGTCATTTGAAAGAGCAGCTCACACTCTTATCCACCTCCAAATACATATTTTTATTGTTGTAAATTAACATTCATTTGTTTTCTTTGTCTAAAGACTTTTTGCTGGATTGCATATGTTTAAAGAGTACAGTCACTGATGTCTCTACCTAGTTATGTATCAAAATTGTCTTAAGTGCCTAAACATAAGACTTCCTTCTCTTGCAAAGAGGAGAGGTATTCGTGTAGATGTCTACATGTTGCCATGTCAGTAAGGAAGCATATATATTGAGACCTGCATGAGAAAGTCTACATGTTGGGGAATGCCTAAACCACACCTGCTACTTTATACTGAGGCTTAAACTTCATTCCTTGATTCTGTAGTGCTTTAATTCAAGGAAAAAGTGAGATCCTGGTTAATATTAAAGTTGTCCCAGTCATTAGTTTGTGTGTTGGTCAGTATTATATCAACTTGGCACAGGCTAGAGTTATATGAAAGGAGGGAACCTCAATTGAGAAAATGCCTTCACAGATTCATGCTGCATGGCATTTTCTTAATTATTGACTCATAGGGTAGTGGCCAGATCATTGTGAATTGTTTAAGAAACACACTGAAGTTGTATTTATAATAGCCAGAACTTGGAAACAATTTAGATATTCCTCTAGATAAAGATGATTTGGTTCAAGTACACAATGGAGTATTACTATGCTATTAAAATCAAGGACATCATGAAATTTGTAGAGAAATGAATGGTACAAGAGAATAAAATATCATTCTGAATTGGGCAACCTAGATCCAGAAAGATGAACATGGTGTGTATTCAGTTATAACTTGGTACTAGCTATAAAGTAAACGATAAAAATGCTACAATCCACAGACCCAAAGAGGCTAGTTAAAAAAACAAAACAAAACAAAAACAAAAGCAAAGATGGCTCAAAAGGGGATGCTTGATCTTCCTATGAAGGGATAATAGAATAGATTTCATGAATGGACTGGGAGCAGGTGAGGATAGAAACATGATGGATCAGGCATGGATATGGAAGGAGAAAGTATTAAAAGAGACAACTGGAAAAGGGTGGCATTTTGGGATGATGTAGAAACCTAGTACAAGGGAAACTCTCATGAATCTACAAGAATGACCCCAGTTAAGACTCCCAGAAATAGGGGATACACAGCCTGAACTGACCATCTTCTGTGAGAGGGAAGAATTCCAAAGAGATTGGGACACCAGCAAAACCACCATAACCTTTGGCCTGAGTCTGTCCTGCCTGTGGGTTGTGCTAGGGTAAGGGTACTGCAGAGATTGTGGGAGTGGTGAACCAAGAGACAAACTAGCTTGAGACCCATTCCAACAAAGTAAGCCCACTTTCACAGTACCTGGAACAACAGGCCTGAGAAGCTAACAAGTCTTGCAATAAATAAATATATTAATTAATTAAAGTCAAGGTGATGATGAGTGATGGAAACAGATACAGAGACCCACAACCAAATATTAGGTGGAGCTCAGCAAATCCTGCTGAAGAGGGAGTATAAAAGTTTGTAGGCATCAAAAGGATCAAGGACACCTCAATAAAACTCACAGGATCAACTAACCTGAGCTCATAGGTTCTTACAGAAATGGAGCCAACAAAATAACAAGGGAGCCTTCATGGGACTGACATGGGCTCTCTACATAAGTTATAGTTGTGTAGCTTGGTCTTTTTGTGGGATTCTTAGCAGTGAGAGCAGAACTGTCTCTGACTCTTTTGCGGGTTTGAGGGACCCTTTCCTGTGGTGATATTTTGTTTGTGCTGTAGCAAATAAACCTTGCCTGGGGGTCAGAGTTTAGAGCTAGCCACTACAGGCAATGGTGGTACACAACTTTAATCTCATCATTTAGGATCTCCTGCCTTTGCTCCAAGTACTTGGGAGGCACATGACTAATAGGAGATGTCATTCTGTACATGTTTCTCTTATTGGTTATTGAATAAAGCCAAGAGGAAAGCAGGATAGGTGGGCCTAGGAGACAAGGGGGATTCTGGGAGATGTGGTAGAGGATATTCAACATGTAGGGACATGAGACAAGAAGTCCTGACCCTCTCTTCAGTAAGATAAGACCTTGTGGAAACACTTGGATTAATCAAAATGGGTTAATATTTAAGACAAAGCTAGCCAATAAAAAAAAAATGCTAGTAGATGGCCAATAGCTTTATATCTAATGCAGCATCTCTGTGTGTTATTTGGAGCTGACCAAACTGTGGGGCCAGGCTGGCAGAAAAACTGCTTGTAACACATGACTTTAATCCCAGCACTAGGGAGGAGGAAACAGGAAGTGATACAGCTGGCCAGAGAGAGGAATATGAGGCAGGGAGGTGGGGGATGGGGGAGCTTGCACCTTTTCAGGCTGAGGAGTTGGCTAGGTGAGATGTGGCTGTGGCTTGCTCCTTTGTCTCTTTGATCTTTCGGCATTTACCCCTATGTCTGACTCTGGGGTTTTATGATTAAGACCAATTAGATTTGTGCTATAATTTCCTCCTATTGGGTTGTCTTGTTCAGTTTCAAGGAGAGAACGTGCCAAACCTTTTATTGCAACTTGCTAGTCCATGATTAGTTGATATCTGTGGCAGGCCTGCCCTTTTCTGAAGAGAAAGAGAAGAGGAGCAGATTGGGAATAGGAGGGAGGATGTGCAGGTGAGGGTAGGGAACTAGAAAGAAAGGAGGGAAAGGAAAAACTGTAGTCAGAATGTAAATGTAAGTAATTGATTAACTAAAAAGAAGGAAAAGAAGAATGCCATACCAGTAAGTAGCAACCCTCCTTGTCCTTTGTGTCAGCTGTTGCCTCCAGGTCCCTGCCCTGTTTCCATTCCTGTTCTGGCTTCCTTTGATGAAGAACAGCAATATATGGAAGAATAGGCTAAATAAACCCTTCCCTTTGCAAATTGCTTTTTGGTCATGGTGTTTTGTTTCAGCAATAGAAACCCTAAGTAAGACTGTATTCATAGCCTTTGAAATCTCCTGAATATTTTCAGGTTTTAAGTACCATATAGAAATTTTACTCTGAAGATTTTTTTTAGCATTGGCTTTGCTTGCTGTTTGTTTGTTTGTTTGTTTGCTTGCTTGCTTGCTTGCTTGCTTGTTTTGGCAATGGTCTAGTTTGTTCCAAATATTTAATTCTGAAAAGAAAGGGGGAAAGAAAAATATAGTATTATTAAATGCCTTGGGGAAAGGTCTTTCTTCACTGAGCTAAATGTCAGGTAAAACAAAAGAAAGACCTGTGATTAGAATAAAATCATCCTTTCCCTTCCAAAGATACCCTGCTGCTGGATCTCTTTGTGATTGCAAGACTGCTGAGTCTCAGACATTACAGATCCTCAGCAAATTAAACAGCACCATACTTACTGTTCTTCCTGCAATACAGTCATGAGCTTAAATAAATTCTTGACAAATAGTTACAAAAATCATTGAATATTTTTTAGAGTTCTGGAAAACAACAGTTTAGAAATGATGTAATAGTCTTTTAATTTTATAACGAGTTTTTTTTTAAATAAAAACATTGCACTCATAATGGAAGTGTATTTCTTATTATAATGATTGTGTGTGTGTGTGTGTGTGTGTGTACTGGAGCGATGATCTGACGTATTCCTACCACTCTTACTGAGAACCATGTTTCAATAGATAAGTCCATGTTTAGTGCTCACACAGCATGTATTTCCAGTTCCAAGGAAGCTTGATTCCATCCTCTTGCAAATATACATACAGTTTAAAATATAAAAATCCTTTTTATTTTAAGAAGAAAAATCATGGGTAGAATTCAGTCACTTGATTCATGGAACATGAAACATATTTTTATATAACTTCCATCTTCAACTTTCATCTTTTTCTCTAGAATTTTAATATATATATATGCATATATATAATATACTAGCTATTTGTCTACAAAGTATTAATTCAATAAAATTGAAGGGAAATGGAAATACATTAGAGTGTAAGGGAAATACACATTGAAAGGCATTTTTATTTTTTGCATTTATCAGTTGGTGATTGGTGAGAGTTCAAAGGTAAAGGAACTATTCTGAATCTTTGCTCTGACTTCAACATTTGTTCATGTATTCCTTGGTCAAAATGTATAAATTTTTTTAAGAAATCTAATATCCTGCACCTGAGTTCTGTTTGTTTCCGCTGCTCACTAAGCCGCTCTTACCGGCCTCCCTTCCTGCAACCAAAGAACCCTGAGTATACAGCATCTACTCAACAGCATGGCAAGAGACAATCCCCTTTACTCCATTTCACTCACAATCGTTTTCATGTTATCTCCCCCACATCTTTTGAATGACAGGAACATAAACTTGGTCAATATATTAACACCTCAAAGTTGAAGCTTTAGGACTCTCCCTCAGAAAGAAAGCAATAAATGGAGAAAAACAACGCTTCCACATACTTGACACAGGTACTGTGTTTATACTTCAGTTACCAACATATTCATTCACTGCTACCTTAGGTCACAGAGAACACAATGAAACACAAGGACAATTTTGGGTGAATCTTGTTTATGCTGTAATCAGCTTTTCTTTTTTCTTTGTTTTTCTTTTTTCGTTTGTTTGTTTGTATTCTCCCACCTCTTTATTTTTCAACTAACATGCACCAGCAGTATACCATGTAGGTAAGCTCTATTTGACCATTTGATTGTGAAAAGAAGAAATAACTTGATATTTTAGTAAGGAATTTCTTCAAAAAACCAAAAAGAAAAAAAAAGAAAAAAAGGCAATAGGCTACTGTAAAATAGTCAGCTGTCCAGAATTAAACAAAATAAACAATATAAACAAAATATAGAATCCACAGTGCTAATTCAGGAAAGTGGCATTTCACACTTCTTATTCTCTGCTTAAAAACTTACATTTTTTTACTTGCTTGTAATATAGTGTTTTAGGAAACAGTATTATTAGGTAGAACTTATATGCTTTTGAAAGTAATTTGCTTAATTCTTTTGCAGAATAACATATAATGAGGACTGGTTATTTGAATTGCACACTAAGGTCACCTTCACTTCATAAAACCACTATAACATAAAGACAGAATATTCTAGACCTTAATGAGTACCGTATCAAACAGTTGTACCATGACAAACAAGCATACAAGAAGAATCTTCAACCCTTGACAAAATACTGCCTAAAGGATGAATTTGTTTTAGTTCATAATTGTAGAGTGTAGTCTACCTAGTAAGGAAGTCATGACACAGCTACTTATAACAGTACATTGACCATGAGGAAGTAGAGGGTAATAAAATTTGGCACAGCTTGCTTTTAATTTCTTTGGATTTGGTCTGGTTCCCTAGTCCATTGCAAGGTGCCATTACTCACAGTTAAGATTGATCTACTGAGTTCAATTATCCCCATGGCCAGAAATTTGTTCACTGGGTGATTTGAAATCTTCTCAAGTTGAAGTCAGTATTAACCAACAGAGATTCCTTACATTATACACCATCACAGAAATGAAAATTAAAATAACAGCTACATAGATCTGTTAGAAAGACCACAGAGCAGAACTGACAGCACCAAATGCCAGACAGTGTGTGTGACCACAGAAATATTTATTCATTCCTGGCAGAACTGCAAAATAGTAGGGTGACTTTGGAAGACACATTGTGCTTATTGCACAGCTAAACATATATTTGCCACGTGTTTCCTGATGTCTAACAAAGATGCTAAAAGCAGACCTCCACAAAAGCTTGAACATACACTTAAATTGAGCTCAATCACAGTGACCAAAACTTGAAAGCAACAAAGATGTCATTTGATATATTAGAACATTTATCCTGACAAAAGAATGCTGTTCAAAGTTAATGAGGAAAGAAGCTCTCAAACGCTGAAAAGACATGAAAGAAATTTCAATACATAATAGTTAAGTCATAGACTCTCTTATTTGAAGGCCTCATGCTATACAATTCTAGCTATATAGAGTTCTAGAAAAGGCCCCATACTGTGTGACTCAGGAAGATTTCTTATTGCTATGTTGAAAAACCATGACCAAAGGAAGTTGTGGAGAAAAAGGTTGATTCAACTTGTGATTCCATAACATAGTTCATCATCGAAGGAAGTCAGGATAGGAGCTGAAGCAGAACAGGAACTTGAAGGCAGAGACTGATGCCAAAACCATTAATAAGTGCTGCTCACTGGTTTCTTTCTCATGGCTTATTCAGCCCTCCTTCTCACAGAACCTAGGACCAGCAGCCTATGGATGACTCCACCCACAATGAGATAGGTGCTTCCCATCAATGACAGGTCTGCCTAGAGCTTGATCTTTCTCACCTGAGGCTGCCTCCTCTTTAATGACTCTACCTTGTACCAATTTGATATAAAATTAGCCAGTTCTCTGTGGAATTCTAGAGAAAATAAATCAATGAAAAAAGAAGAATTTCTGGTTACCAGCTATTGGTAAGCAGTCCATAGAATATGAGGGTAGAGAACATATTAGGGATACTTTGCATTGATGAGTGATATGTGGAATAAAAGTTATATAGAAAATGTCAGCTACCTCTAAATTTTGATTCAAAACTGAAGGGCATTATAAAAATAAGCCTTAAGAGAATTTGTCAGATGTGTTTTCCAGGTTGGATACTTTATGTTCTCATAATCAATTTCGGAGTTCTCACTATACTGTCTTTACAAAGGGATCATGATGTTAAAATTGTGTGATATCCTCATACCAGGAGGAAAATGGAGATGCATAGTTGGCTTTATATTTTTCTTATAATAGTGAATGTTTTTCAAGGTACTTCCTGTGTTTCTCTCAGCTTAGTACTTTTATTGACTTGTGTGTTTTTTGGTTTTTTAGCCTAACCAAATTTTAACTATATTCATCCTCATTGTGCATATGGTTAGAATTTATTTTCAGGTACATGTACTCTAATAGATCTAAATAATAATGCCAGCCTGGATGACCATATATTATCAGGGGAGTGTTTTGAGAAATATAAATTATTAATATGATGTTAATTTAGTTAATATTTAGTTAATAGATATCTTATTCAGGATTATGTAAATTATTTGTTTGTGCCATGGTCATAAACATGGCTGTGACACCTATAATTTTTAGGATGCCAGGTTTTGGGATTTTGACATTTATATTTATAATCCATTGACATTCATGTATTGATGCATTGATATAAATGTTCATAACCTCTTTTCTCCATCCTGAGTCCCATTTGTTTAAAAAGCTTTCTTTCTTTGTTGAATTGCATTAGAGCAAGGGCTAAAACCAAACCTGGAATATTTTAGGGCTTATCCTCTGTCAATTGTCTTATCAAAACTTTATCTTAAATAAAATAATGTAAAATAATAGTTGGATAGGTCTCTAAAGCTCTTTATTTTTATTATATTTAAAGCAGAATTGCTTTGTATGTTCTAAATAATTTTTGTTTTTAAGTAAGTTTTTGGAATTGCTTTGTTAATTTCTTTGTGAAATGAAATCCAAAAGAGCTTTTGGAAACAATTGTTTTGGATTAGCTATAAAAAAAATTGAGAAATGACACAAAAAATATTACAATCTATGAACATAGTCAACCATTAATAGTTTTGATTTTTAAATTTTCTTAATGAGCATAGTCTATCTAATCATTTGAGTCTGCTGTTTCTTTCAAGCATAGCATATAATATAGATATTGTAAGCATAAATCATTAAATTAACTTGGCTTGATTAATAAGCTAATAAATTAATTTAGTTAAATTAATTGACTTTTGAAGTCTTAAAATGTTTTCTTATCAGTTTCATTTATGACAATAAAGATTTTATACTTTCTTTCTGCACTTAGCTAAACATCATTCTCTACTTTCTAATTTTTTTAAAACATTAGATAAATTTAAACTGTGGATTAACTCATAAACTATTGAAGACATATAAATTTTCAGTAGTCCTTATTAATTTCAGTAATCGTTCAATGTTGACCTGCCTCTGATTCTGATTTGGATATTCCCTCTCATGAGAAATGCCAATGAGCTGAATCAGTAAGATCAAATATTTATTTCTGTTATTTTGTCTTCCTTGATTATTAGGGCATGGGCATATGATCAATGCTAAGTCAATTACTTTCAACCATACAGGATTTTAATTTGAAGCAATTTTTCAAGAAGTTCAAGAAAGTGTAAGAGATGGATAATTAATTTTGCCCACAGGGACAATGGTGGACAAATTAAGTTTGCCTAGCAAAATGTCTACAAAAGCCAGCAACTATCCAGTGCTACCTGCTGACAGAGTGTCAGTCAGGGCTCTAGGTCACACTGAACTCTCCTCAGGTGCTCTGTGGGGAGTATGCTGTCTCTCTGACCTTTTTGCTTGACTTTTTCATAAACTTTATTCTCTTTATTTTCTGTAGATTCTATATTCATCTTGTAATGTTACCAAGTCCGTAGCTACATGGTACCTTCACAGAAATCAAATGAGAGAAACAAAGGAAGGGTCTGGCATTGTGCTCACCTCAGAGCAACAGCAACAACAAAAAAAATTAGATGTCTTCCATTATTTTAATATATATATTCATTTAGATTTATATTTTGAATTAGGTTGTCAAATTTAGAGAATGGGTATTATCACAAGTAATTCAGAAGAAAACATCTTTTAATGAATAATTATGTCTCTTCCTACTCAGAAAAATATTTCCCATAGTTACAATGGCTACAAAGGGGTTTCCAAGCTTATCTAGTAATGTGAAACTTTTTATTATTACATGTAGATTATATAAATTGAAGGCTTTCATAATGATAATTTCACTCCAATACATGAAATTCTTTCTTTGACTATACTCATTCAGTGTCTCTCTCCTATTACTCATATCCTCTTTTTGTATTTCCCTTTCTAACTCTGGTTTAGATAATATTCTCTTATGGCTATATTTATGCATGTACATATATATATATATATACACCCTATATTATTTATTCACTCATTTGTAAATTAAATTAGGCTGAATACATATATAACAGAGTGCTGTGAATAACATAGTAAAACAAATAAACATAAGGTTATCTCTGTAAAATGCTGACTTGGGTTCCTTCAGCTGTATGCCCAGGAGCAGTATAGCTGGAGTACATACTAGTCCTATATTTACTCCTTTAGAGGAGCCTCCACACTGATATCCATAGTGGCTACTGTAGTTTATATGTCTGTCATCATAGTACGGTGTTCCCCTTTATCTTTATCAACATCTGCATTTCTTGTTTATTGTTTTGTCGATAAGTGTTATTGTAATCAAGACATTGATAGGCTCTCAATGTATTTTGATTTTCATTACCCTGATGGTTAAGGATGTTGAATATTGTTTAGTATTCTTCATAGATTTTAGATATCAATCTTCTGTCTGAAGTAGAGTGCAAAGATTTTTCTCTTATTCTCTAGAATCCCTCTTCAGTTTGTTAATATTTCCTTTACTATGAAAAGCTTTACAACTTCATGCAATATTGTAAGCCAATTCTTGTGATTTTTTTCCCTTAAACTTTACATTGATTTTCAGATATCCTAGCCAATGCCTAGATCTTGAATTTTTTGAACTGTTTCTCCCTAGCATTTTTTTTTTTTGAGTTACAGTTCTTATACTAAATAAAGGGTTTTGTTCATTTTAAATCGACACAGGGTGAGATATAAGAGTCTAGCTTTGGTCCTGTGAATGTGCTTATTCTTTTCCCAGCACTGTTTATTAAAGAAAAAGACTATTAATTTCTCCAGTGTGTACTTTTGGTTTCTTTTGTCAAAGACTAGGTGACTAGAGCTGTGTGTGTTCTTCATTGTAGGTCATTAATCTATATGTTTTCTTTGTGAAAATATCATAAAACTTTTGTTACTGTGGCTCTATAGTGTGATTTGACATCAAGAATCATACTTCTAGCAATGCTCTTTTGGCTTAGAGGTTTCTTGACTACTCTGGGTCTTTGGGGCTTGAACGTAAATTTTAACATTGTCTTTTCTATTTCATATGTTGATTGTGTATCTTGTCACTTTACTGACTGCATTTATCATTGCCAAGAGTTTTCTGGAATTGTCTTTAAGATCTTTTAGGTATCTTGACATATCATCTGCAAGTAGATGTAATATTATTTCTTCCTTTCCCATTTTTCATTTCACTGGTTAATACTTTTAAGCACTGTAATGGATAGAGTACAAACAGTTGCCATCCCATTTCATTTTTTATTGTAGATTTTTCTGCCTCTACTAATTTTCTTAGTTGTTTCCCTTATTCACTACTTTTTCTTTTATATCTTAATTCCTAATTTCAGCTCTAAGAATATTTGAGCTTCTCATTATCTTAACATAATACTAGTTACTTTGATTTCTAACATAACTGAATGAAAATGAGATGTTCTATTGCTTTTCACCATATTTTGACACTTGGATTTTTGTCAGGTCATTGTTTTGCTTACTGCTATCTGTTCTTCTCTATATATAACAGAAGATATAAGCACATGAAAACATTACCCAGTAAGAAGCTATACATAGAGCAAAGACTTGGACAACAAAATTTTTTTTAAAAAAAAAATGAAAGTTGGCTTTATTACAGAGATAAAAGAGTGATCATCATTTATAAATCAATAAATCAAATATAGCAACAAGATTCAAAGATTAAAAATAATGTGATCAACTAAACAGATGCTGAAAGCCTTTGACAAAGTTCAATATCTTTTCAGGATAAAATCCCTGAAAAAAATGGAAATAGGGAACCATACTCAGCTATAATAAAGCTTGCATATGACAAGGCTATGCCAATATTATATAAATGTGGAAAAACTAAAATCTTACAGTTCAATAGATTTTAAAACCCCATACAATTTTTTTGAATAATATAAGAACTGATACAAAATTTTACCCAGTTAAAAATAGGTTTATGTATGTATGACCTGGTAAACATAATGAAAAAACTCTCTATGAAGTTGAAAGTCAGCAAGACAGCAAGGAAAGGATTACACGTGGATTTTTGGGGAAGGAGAAAAAGGAAGAGGAAAATGAAAGGAAATTTCATAGAAATAGGTAAAACTCATTTTAATAACCAATTTTATTTATACCATTATTTTTAATTTTATCATTTTTATTTCTTGAATTAACAAATAAATTGTATCTATCATAAAATATATAAATTGTAACCTGTATACAGTTGACAGCATTTCTTCTTCCCCAAGAGCTTAGAGGAATATTGTTCCCATCCTTGGCTTGTTTAAACGTGATTGTGCTAAGAAAGAGTAACTACCTTTGTCTGGTATTCAACTATGTTAATCGGGAGTGGACTACAAGCAATAGCTATTCTGTCTATCGTAAGTATTGAGTTTTAAGTTTGGACTTCAGAGCCCTCAAGCTGTCTTATCCCAGTGGATGTGGTGCTTTTCCTTAGCAATAAGGCCCAAAGTCACCTCTATCACTGTTCTCTCTGGCTGTGTCAGCCTCTGAGGTTAAGGATGTACCATTAACACTCAGAAGGAGTACACCCCTAACCATGCACTTTCCAGTTCTACTCCTAGTCACTTTTGCATGCGATTTTCACATCTAACCTGAGTTCAGACGATTTTGTTTTGTTTTGTTTTTTGTTTTGTTTTGTTTTGTTTTGTCAGTGGCATAGACTTTGGCTAGAACACCCACACCCTGAGTGTCCAACTCGAGTTTCTATCCTGTGATCGTGGTGATTCTTCGGGTAGCACTTGCTTTAACAGTGGTAGTTAAAGGAACTTTGGGGTTTTAGAGGCATAATAATGCTGAAATTTCTACCTCTAATAAAGTGATTAGCTTATGGACTGTCTATTGAGAAGGCTCTCTCCTTAGCTGCAGCACTGGCTATACAATAGGCAACCATTGTCTGTCTCTCTTGCAACTTGCTGACCTCCTGAGCAAGATTCAGATAATTTGCTAGGCACTTATTACCAGTAACTTCTTTTTCTTTTTACAATTCCACAGTGTAAGACAGATTTTCTCATTTCCCTGCCACTTTGTTAAGATCCAAAGGTGGATTCAGTTATTACCCCTAAAGTTATTACATGGGACCTTTTTGGGCCTTTCTGGGGCTTTCTGGATCTTTTTAATTCTCCGTTATGTTTTAATGGCACCCTCACTTGCCATTCCAAAGTTTTCACATTTCTTTGCAGTCATAAATCTGATTTTTTTCTCTAATATTCATGGAGAAGTTGTGTAGGGGTTCTCTGTCTCCATTTTGCCTTCTGGGAACTTCTGGGAGCTGTCTTTGAAGTTGTTTCCTTTAGCTTTTACTAGAGCCCAAGTCCCAAATGATCAAGTCTAAACTAAAAGTTCTCCTGATTCATTCTATATAAACTGTTCTGATAAAATTTTAATCTGCTTTTGTTTTTTCCTTAAGCCAGCACCTTCTCTTCCAGAGTGGCATGAGATTTACTATGTAGCCCAGGTTCATCATTTCACTTTGGGGGATTACAGAAGCATTTAACAGCCTTAGATCTAAAGCTTAATTTTTGTTATGTCTTTTGTAAACTCAATATAACTATTCTTCATTCTGCTTACTATTTTCAAAAAGGACATGGCATTTGATCATCCAGTATCAAATGGTTAGTCAAGGCATACACAAATGAGTAGGTTGTATCTATATATTTAAGAATATATACATGTATATGTATGTACATATATGCACAGAACGGCAGTAAATAGAAATGATTATTAATTAAAAGTAAGCAAGGGGGAGTATATAGGATGATTTGGAGAAGGGAAAGGGAAAGGGGAAATGATGTAATTATATTCTATTATTAAAAAACAAAATTTAAAATGTCAAAAAGAAAACAGCTGTTGTATGTAATTAATATCAGAAAGCAATGATTTAAACTTTGTTTATTTAATTGAAATTGTTAATTTATTTCAGCATCATTATAAACTTTAATTCACTTCAGCATAATGTTATAGGCCATATACATTTAATATCTACACAATAGTTTTCATTCTACTTTAAAAAGACATTAAGGCCAGAATAACATTATAAAATTCATGATGGCAGAACAAATAATTTCTGCATTGGTAATTGTAAATTTGATTTCTCTTTGGTGCACTAAAAGTGCACTTAAAGTACTTATTATGTATAAAAACCATGTTTGTTTTCACTCCAGAATGTGGAAATATGTCACTGCCTAATTATTTTCAAGTTAAGTGGCATTTTATTTGGGGATATGGTAGAAAAAAGATCCTGATTGTGATTAATTAAGTAAGTCGGATAGGAATGTAATTGCTCTAGTTTATTCTTTTGATTTTGAAAGAAAAAAATGACTATCTGGGGCATAATGTGAATTCCATATTAAACTGCAAAATTCTATTATTAATATAGGGCACTAAGAGTCAAAGTTAAGCACAGGAATTCTGAGATCTTGTCTCGGCCGATACAAAAGTTGAAACGAAGTTAAGAGTTGGTTTAAGGCAAACTTAGCCAAACTCTTTTATGAAAAACATAAACAAAACAAAAAATGTTTGGAATGCCAGGATCCTGTGGAGGATTTTCAAATTATTCTCTGTAAGATTTCAGAAAAAAGTTTTAGTTGAAAATTTTTCCATAGGATATTAATTTCATAAACATGAGGGAGCCTATAATTTCAGTCATAGACACATTTGAAATGCAATCATGTACTCTGCATTTTGTTTATGTAAGATGAAGTTAAAGCAAGAGTTCTGTAGGTTTTGTTTGTGATATGAGCCTATATCATGGTTTTTGATTATTGTATATTTATGGTATAGTTTGAGGTCATGCAATGTGATGTTTGCCTGCATTTGTTTTTCTCTTTGCTTTGGAATTCTTTTCTATTCAGGATCATTACTTCCATATAAATTCCAAGACAGAGTACTTTCTAATTCACCAAATAATACCATTTCTAATGGAAATACCATTGAATGTGTAAGTTGCTTTTACTCGAATGGATATTTTAATTATACTTATTCTTTTGACTAGTATATAAGAAGTTTAAAGCAATAGTTCATTAAAAAACCTGCCTTAAACTTTATGTAACAGTTTATTCAATGCAAATAGAATAACAGAAATATAAAATACCTGAAGCCTGATCAATTATTCATGTAGTAAACTGGATTTACACATTTTGTATGTCCTACAAGAAATAAACTACCTACACACTCTATTGTTTCCATTTATAAAACAAGTTTAATAATTACATAGCTCTTAGGCATGGGAGATTGTTTGTTGTTTTTTTATGGTGATGTGTTCCTTGAAACATTGTGTGTAATCCAGGTGGGCTCCTGATCCTGAGCGAACACTAAAGAATTTCATACAGGAACAGAATTGTTCATATCAGTATTATCTTATAACACATAGAAGTGAACTAATAGGAGGGTGAGTCAGAGAAGAAATTAGCTGGTGACTTAGAGAATATATGTGAAATCCTACAAGGGAAATGGAGATAAAGACGCTAGCCAACTGTCCTGTGTCATTTATTGCAACGTTAACTCGTACTTTGCAAAAAAGATCAGATGTCATGCTCCCGGAGTGTCCCTTCTATCATTTGACAATAATTGCATAAATTAACACACGCATAAATTTCACAATGATATTAAAATCCAAGAATGGGGCCCACATATGCTTCAAAGGGCAAACTCAAGGTTACTGCAATCTGGCAGAAATTCTAGTACAATGGCATACAAAATACTATAGTGTAATAACAGAGCACCTTGGAGGAATACTGCCAGATAAGAATCCAGCCTACAAGTTTTCACTTAACCTTGACCAGCCAGTACAATGCTAAAACTGCTCCTATTCTTTCACAACTCAAAGTGGAATACAGAGAATTTGCAAACCCAAAGTGGTGAAAGCAAGTTCAACAGTCACACTCAGTGGAGCAGGAGTGACTCCTCCAAATGGCACTAAGGCACATTTCTGTTGAGTTAACAATGTGGAAATAGCTGTACTTGATGCAGAAATGAAGAAGATTAAAGTCTTTGTGTTCATGGTACTGACAGTGACAAAGTCCACTTTATTTTTCAGAGGAAGCCTTCCTGAATGCTGGTAAAGCCTCAGAGAGAACGTGGCCTGTTAGTTAAGAGGGCCTGTTAGTTAGATATCGTGTTGTTAAGTATTCATAGTAAGAATGGAACCAGAATAAAAAAAAATTGACTAAGATACAGTGCACACACAATCAGTTTCAAATATTTTCAATTGATACTCAGAGTTTAGACACGTGCAGACACTTTTGTACAAGACTGTTTCTCTCACCTTAGAAAATATTTCTGATTTATGAACTTTTTTAGAGGTAGCTACCATATTATTTTCAGTTACTACAACATGATTCTTTATGTCATTTAACTGCATCAAAACATTCTAGCATCTATTAATTAATGTTGTAATTATGACTTAATTGTACAGTAAGCTTATTCTTTGCTTGTGTTGATGTGTTGTTCATAACTAGTATGAACCACAAGGGTATAGAATCTATAATTTTCCATTGACCTACCCTTTTTGGCTAGAATTTTACATAGAATACAAAGCACTTTTTGTACATGTCACTATTCCACATTCTATGTTATCATAAAATGTTCATAGCTACAGGCAAGAGTACACTATACCTTTGCATAAGATCCTAGACACCAATGGCCATCACTTAGTAATGCCCTGACCCTAATGACCTAATGAATTGTAGGGCCCTTCAGGGACCACTAAGACACCTTGAGCAAGCCTGAGCAATCCACTGAGAGTTTCTGCAGTCTTAGCTGGAACATCTTGCCCCAGAGTTGTTACTGGCACTTTCCTAATTTGCTAACACACATCTGCTGGGAAGGAACTAAGCCTGAGAACTTGCACACTTGACTCCGGATTGTTTTCCATTGTGCTATGAGTCAGCATATGAGCCCACTCCTTCCCCTCAATAAATGGCATTCGGCATTCCTGTTGCGAATTACCCACTGTCTTGTCTCTTATTTAAATCTCTAGGCCTTCGCCACATTAGTGGAACAGATTGTAGCATGGATGATACAAATGGAGGTCCCACTGAGATAGGGAAGAAAGGATCACTTAAGAGATTGCCCTCGGAGGCTGGCCAGCAATGTAAGTGAATTAGGGTGTATTGAAGGATGGGTGCCAGTAACTACAAGGAGAGTAGCTGATGACCATTAGTAGAATAAAATTCTGTGACCATGAGCATTATGGTGTTACTCCATCCTGCTGAGATGTGAAATGACCTATCACAAATTAAGTTTAAATTTAAGTTAAATATGCCAATTGGTGTCTCTACTTCATACAATATAGTCAGGTTCCTTTTAGGAATTCTGGGTACTGTCACCAGGTCTGATAGCGATGGCTTAAAAACTCAAAGTTTTGGGAGAGAGGGGAAGTAATGCCAAAATATAGACGAGAATTACCATTTGGGGGAAAATAGCATTTAAAGTGAAAAGTTATGTCTGGAAAACTATATTGAGTATTTTTTATTAATAAACTTTAAAGGCCAAAACAAAAATCAAACAAAAGAACAAAAAAAAAAAAAAAGAGGGACCTGGTAATTTCCTTATTGCCACCTTTTCCCTTTGACTTCTAGTTAAAGATGTGCTCCTGAGCAACAATATCCAAGTAAAAGCACAAATGGCAGCAATGAATAGGACTTTTGAGGAAGTACAAGATTTAGAATCTGTAAAATCAATCAGTGAACAAAAGGGATCCCAATTAGGAGTTGATAGTCCTACCATAACTGATGAAGAAGATACTTTGGAAGCAGAAATTGAACCATTAAAACAAAGAATTGCTGAAGCTGATGAGCATGAATGCCGCCATTAATTCAGGCATACACCTGTTCTTGTGATCCCTTTAATAGGGTGTCTGCCCCAAGAGGAATAAAGGAGTGGGTCAAAGATTTAATAACCAAGGTAGAATCATTAGGAATTACACTTCAATCCACAGTATTAGAATTTTACCTTTATTTCAGACACTTGTGTTCTGGCTCTCTTCTTTTTCATTGTAACAAATGCTACTAATTTTGGAGTAAGCCTCAATTGTTCTCCGCAGGTCTGCCCAGGTTAGCTGCTGGATGTATGAAACAACAGCTGTTGTGGTTCACCTACCTGGAGTGGTACCTATGCCAGAGACCTCCTCTACAGATGACCAACTTGTGCAGTGTAGAGGGAAAAGAGATTTGGGGATCACAGCTGTGATTGCTATTATCATTGCTACCTCTGCCACGGCAGCAACAGTTTCAAGGATAGCCCTCTCTCAATCTGTAAATACTGCAAGCATGGTGGATAAACTATCAGGTAAAGTGGCTGAAACCTTGGCCACCCAAAACACACTCGATAATCTAGTACAAATTGTCATTTTAAAACTATACCTACAAACTAGCCTCCTACAAGAACAATTGGATATATTGTGAGAGGCCCATTTGGCTTCTTGTTCTCTCTCTTTCACACATATCTGTGTTACACCTGCTAAGTTAAGAATGCATCAGTTGTAGTTAGGTTTCTCCAGGGGTCCTGGACTGATCAGTTTTTAAATTATACACATGCTTTAGCCATACAGATCATTAACACAAATGAAACCCAAGTACCACCTGCCAGTGCAGAAGACCTTTTACAAGGACTTTAACTTGCTGGTAGATTAATTAGAGAATGGGCAAGCTCTCTCTCACAGGGGCTCATAGCCCTTACACTTGGTGCTATCTGCCTGATCTGCCTACAACACCACAGCATTAGACAGGCCCAGGCCAACTTTCAAAAAAACAGATTCTACTGTCTTTAGCTCAAGAGAACACCTCTGCCCAAGTATCGCTGACCTTACAGATGAACTAATCACCAGAGATGGGTGAGGCAGAAAGGGGCAACTATTCAACCTAAGACAGGAATGTTACAGGCCTGGATGACCTTTCCAATGAGGAGTAAGGAATTATGCTGATGTTCTTTGCCACCTAAGACAGGTATTGGTTTATATTAAAACAAAGGGGGACCTGTCAGGACCTTCACGGACCCCCGAGGCACCTTGAGCAAGCCTGTGCTTTTGGCTAGAACATTCTGCAATTTTAGCTGAAACATCTTGCCCCAGAGTTGTTACTGGTACTCTTCCTGATTTGCTAATACACATCTGCTGGGAAGGAACTAAGCCTGGGGACTTGAATGCCTGACACTGGATTGTTTTCCATTCCTTCCCCTCAATTAGTGGCATTCGGCATTCCTGTTGCACTAATGACCTGGTGTCTTATATTTTATGTAAATCTCTAGCCCTCTGCCAGCTGAGTGAAACAGATTGTACCAGGGACAATACACATGCACACTTGCTCTTTTAGTTCCCAGAGTACTTTCCAAAATTGATTCTAAAACAGTCTTGTACAAGGTGCACAATTCCTTAATTTTTACACATATTTTTACATAGTATGTTTTGGGTAAGTAAATGAGTGAAAATATTGTCAAACAAAAGAGATACTATCTTATTTCACTCCTGTTGTACTTCCTAATTCCGTTCCTGGGTTATTTCCTTATTGTAGTGTTCCTTTCCTGCAACGATTTTGATCATTGTCAGAATAATGTATTGTGAGCTTTGCTTGAAACATTCCTGTTTGCTAGTTCCAGTTTGCATAGAACACATTTAAAATCCCCTTCCCTCTCTCCTTCTGCAGCTAAGAAATATATCATTATTTGTCAAGCATATTATTCTGTAGTTGCATTAGTAGAAGCAATCAGGATGGCTTTCCCTGGCTCCTCTTCACTCGTGTGATTTCCTCCCAGCTTGGAGTCTTGAGTTTAGAATATGTGGATGGTCTCCATCTTTTAGATGTGGTTTGCATTCAGTCAGTCTTCATAGAAGAAAGAAATAGATTACATCACATTTTAACATTTCTTCTAGTTCAGGGTTTTAAGATCCTTTGGAGATTCATAATTTCTAGTGTCTATGACATTCCTTGGAATCAAGCTGGGTTTTTCTAATTTACTATACTACACTGAATGGTGCCCTAGTGGTCTGAGAATGAGCACGTGTGCTCAATCCTAAGTATGATATTTAGTACACTTGGCATTAGCCATCTCCTCTCTGCAATTTGCCTCTATAGTTATCACTTACAATGCTGGGGAATGAAATAAATACTGTAGGAAAGTGAACTGAACTCTGTTTTCCACAATTGCGAAGCACAAAAGTCCAGGCCTCAGTCTCCTCCTTTTAAACAGAGGAGAAAAATATAAATATTACTTTCCAAGTTTCTACATAATGCAAATAAAACCCCCACAATAATGAAATGTATAATGAGAACTAGTAAATGCAACTGTTATATATACACATGTATAGATGTGAAAATATTCTGGTATATGCTACTTTATTACACACTATCTCTGCTTACACCAAGGATAATATTCAGATTAATACTGTTGCCCTTTAATAGCTCACCATTCTACAGCATTTTGTTCTGAATATTGGCCAGTTGTGGGTCTCTGTGTTAATTACTACTGCATAAACAAGATTCTCTGGTAAGTGTCATGAGATATATTACTCCTCGGGTATAATGATAAGTCAATGTTAGTGGGCTTAAACCTATGCCAATGAAGCAGAGTAGTAGTAATATTTTTTCCCTGGGACAATACTCTGTCTATCCACAGGGTCTTAGCTTGATATTGGTGCCAGGTATGGATTTGAACTCATGAAGTCAGCTGCACCAGCAGGCATGTCTTACCATGTCAGTAATTATTGTAGCTCATGGGTGTTTCTCAGCTGGATGAGATTAGTGATTGATGATTACTCTCTTATGACAGACAGTGTGTATAACACATTCCAGAACTGTGAAAGCTAGCCATTAAGAATGATTTTTCCATACATGTGATACTCTCAGCACTAAGGTCCTACAGCCAGGCTCTAGAAGGTAACAAGTACAGTGACAGTAAGTTTAAGTTTTGGGGAATCTCTGAGACCTCAGTGACCAACTAGCTCAGAAGAAGATGTATTTCTGGCACTGAGCCTCTTATTTGAAGTCTAATAAAGCCATTGTCGCCCTATTATGAGGGAATTATATTTTAACTCTTTATGTAAATATTTTAGTAAGCTTCTACAGTAGTGGTTACCATAAGTCTTTTTCAAGATATCTTTATCAATAATTATCCCACCAGGTATTCTCTCCTCTACCCTGCTATCGCACACCCTATCCCATTTAATTCTTGTCCAGAGGTGGCACAACCCACAGTGTGCTGGGACCTCCTCTGTCAATTAGAGATTAAGACATGCCAGCTGGCCAGTTGATGGCTCCTCAATTGAGATTCCCTTTTCCCAGAAACACCCAAGTTTGTGTCAAGTTGACAAAAGCTGGTTAGTAAAATACCTACAGGTATCATTTTTTGTTGTTGTTGTTTTGAGGCACCATTTTAAAGTTTTATTCACCCTCCTGGAAAAAAAAAGAAATAATTTCCCAATTCCCAATGGTTAAGAATAACCAATGGTCAAAGCATATTCCGGGTTGCTTCCAAATCCTTAGATTTCATGTGTTTACCGGTGAATTACCTTGAATAAAGGCAAGAATTACTTTCTTCAATTAAAAAGTTAAATCTGATTCCAAAGTCTGCCAAATAACTTTGGCTGTTTGTGTGAGAGCAGTTTATTCTCCTAAATGTGAAATACAGATAGTCATACCTGTCCCCTTCCAGCTAACTTAAGTAACTTTAAGAGGATTAGCACAGGCCAGTGCTCTGAGTACTCGGAGAATAGCTCTCATGAGTGAAAAGTACCATCATTAACTGGGGCCTGTGGCACATCCCAGCTTCTTCCTCTGCTTCTATAAAATAGCAATACTAATAACCCAGCCCTACATAATTAACCTCATGGTGGATTAATTAGAAATTGGTGACTCCATAAAAATCAGTGTGAGGAAAAAGTCTCGTGGTGGCCCTAAAACTCTTCAGTAAATCATGGATTTTGTGTAAGTTCTGTCCTACTCCATAAAGTATTGATTCAACCAGTTTGTGGCTCTCTGCTTAGAACTGAGTGAAGGCATTTTTAAATATTTCTAATTATTAACAGATATCCCTGAGCAAACCACTCTAACTTTATTCCATGTGAACAGAATATTTTTCAGTTTCCTTCAGTACAGCTTTCCCAAGAAACGGTGAACATTAACATTGTTTATTTAAATTTTATACAGTTTGTATCATTTTTATGTTCTTTTTGCTTATCCCTCCAATTTAGGGATGTATAACCATGGAATAAATTTCATTTTAAAGCATACATACTTCTTTACAATTATGAATACAACTTCAAGATAATGGCTACAATAAAGACAATAAGTGTTTGCAAGTCATGCATAGTTCTCACAAAATGTTATTTATGTAGAGACTATATTGTATTTTAGTTGTGGAACTACCAGGAATACCAGAATATGGAATACAGTCACTCAATGCCAACTGCTAAGATGTGGCAATGAATTGACATTTTGCTGTGTAAATGATTATTATTTTGTTTTGTTTTGTTTTCCCAGTGGAATATATCACTTTAAAACAAAAACTTCAACATATTAATGTAAAAAAATTGTATAATTCTTCCAAGTTGTTGATGTCTGTACTTTTGATGAAATAGTTGCTGATGCTACAGCTTAGATATTAGGATGCCTGTGGTTGTGTTCCCCAGGTGACACTACAGACATGCGAATTCCTATGAAAATTGCTGACACAGTGTCAAAGAAAAATGTACTTATTTAGACTGACAGTTACATTACTTAAAGGTATTTCTTGAGCTTCTTTGTGGAACATGTCCTTTGGGCATGACATGGCTTTGCACTCTCAACAGCTGATACTACTAGAGAACATCCCAAAGGCACATCAGTGTCCTCCCTGACCAAGGAAAATCTTCAAGGTATTGCCCCTACCCAAGATAAATGGAGAGTTAACAATTGTAGTACAAATAATAAAACCCAGGGGCAGATATTGAGGTTCAAGCTGAAAACCAGAGAAGCAAAGCAGTCAAGCTACCAGAGATTTCTTACCCCTACCAGGACTGGGGACATTGTGTCCTTAATAAGGCTGGAAACCAATTGCACAAGACTGAATGCCAGATATGAGACCCTGTTCCTGTACTGTATACCTCTTTAGTGCTGGTATTAAAGGTGTGAGTTCTGTTTCACTTTAGATTCATTAACTCTCATGTATCCCTGGGTGGCCTTGAACTCACAGAGATCCATCTGCCTCTGTGTCCTGAGTTCTGGGATTAAAGGTGTGTCCCACCACTGCCTGGCCTCTATGGCTGTGGCTAGCTTTGTATTCCAATCTCCAGGCAAGCTTTATTATATCTTAAATAATATATTACATCAAACATTTGCAGGGAAGGAGGTGCCCCTTCACCTGACAACATAAAAGCTGTTAATAGTTGCTGGGCTAGTGAGACTTTGCTTTCATGGTTCAGCAACACAAAAGTTGATCATAAGACTGTGCATAACCATGCTCCTGTAATCTACCCCCAACCATGTGTCTGTGATTACCCTCTCACTCACATTCCTATAATTACCCATCCCAACATGCTCCTAGAAATGCCTCATCCATGCTCTTGTGAGAATATGATCAGGGCTTGTTTGAGCTGTCACTGGGTCTGAATTTGCAGTGAGTAGACACATTTCGTCATGGTTCCCAGAAAACAGTAGCACAGCATGCTTATACAGTACAAAATAAGCCACATATCACTGTGCATATAAAGAGTGCATAAGTGTCAGGGCCGGACTTCTTGCACATCCAGTCCTGAAACTTGTTTTGCTCTAAATGGGAAAGCTCCTATTGCTTGTTTGTTTGTTTTGTTACAGGATGAAATTTGATATGCCAGTATCCCAATGTGTTTCTGCAGTCGCCATTAAACGATTCCACATAAGTTTAATTGCATTACACTGGCAGTAGGTAAGCTTTCCCCCCTTTTCCTTTGAGTCAAACTGATTCCATAATGAGCCAAAGTCCCTAGGCAGTGAGGCCTTCATGCTCAATATGCTCTTCAGTTTTCAGCTGAGATTAAAGGGTTTACCTGGGTGAAAAGCAATTGCTCCCATTGTCCAATATGTTCATCTAGATTCAGAACAGGGTCAGAATATGACACTAGTATTCCCATAAATACATACACTTAACTTTTAACTATATTCTGTAAAAGAAGTAGAAGTCAAAAATATACACAGACGAGAACAGATCTATTCTATCCTGTTGCCTATATCAGAGCAATAGTGTGGCTTAATACACTGGCAATGCTAAATAAAATCTTTCGTGAAGAATGTGTTAGTCTCCTAATTCATTGAAAATCTCTAACTTCATACAAGTGAGTAATTTCCCCTAATATTAGGCTACTAATATATTAAGTTCCATACAGATTCAAGAAACAAAGTTCTGGTAGCTTGGTCAAAACTTGCTCTGTCTCTCTCTCTCTCCTGCTCTGTCCTGCCCTCCCCCTACCTCTCCTTCCCTCTTTCGGGACACCAAACATCTCCCAACCATGACTTGGGGACTTACTTATTAGTTATTAATGCGTGATCTTATCTTATGCTTGTCCTACCAGCTCTTATAACTTATATTATCCTGTTTTTATTTATCTACCTTTTGCCTTGAGATTTTTTTAACCTTTCTTTCATTCTCTATGTCCTACTCCCCATCTGGCTGACTAGTGCTTGCCCCTATGGCCTCAGACATCTTGCTCTCTTTTCCCCTTCTCTCATCCCTTCTGTCTCTTGAGCCTAGATTCCTCCACCCACTTGACTGATCAGCCCTGCCTATCCCTCCTCTGCCTAGCTATTGGCCATTCAACTTTTTTATTAGACCAATCAGATGCCTTAGGCAAACAAAATAAAACATCAACACATCTTTATATAATTAAACAAACAATTGGAGCATAAACAAACGTAACCTATCTTTGCCTACTTAAACAAATGCAGAATAAACTAAGGTAACACACCTGTACATAATTCCACAACAGTAACTCCCTGTTCTCTTATGGTTCATCATCCTTAACTCAAACTATCTAGGTGCCATTCTGAGTGGAGGAGTCTACAGATTCATATACCCTATTTAAGCTGCTCTACATGGAGCACAAAGTAAATTTTTTTCATGTACTTTACAAAGATCCTGCAAACATTGTAGTACAAAGATTATTCCTGCAGCTTTGAGACTGTGGTCTGCGTTGGAATCTTTTCCCTGTATATCTATTGTCATCTTTAATTCATTTACTATGAAGTTTTCATTTCACTTTAACTTTTCAGCATTATTAAACAGAGCAAACAGAGCACCTTGACAGGCTTTGAGTATGCATAAGGTTGTTCAGCTTGTCACTGACAGGTCGTGATGGTAATGTCCCAGAACACACCACTACAGAGTATCACCCATTGGAACATAGCCATCCTGTCTGCTTACAGCCATATTGGCAAGTCAAACAGTTTTGGAGCTACTGCCATCACTGCACTAGGCTCAGTCTGACTTGTTCATGAATCCTTGGTGAGTGAGCTGTGGCATGCTTTGTTAGAGTGGACCTAAATGATGTGCTACTTACTACACAGTTTTCATAAATCCCACTTCTGTAGTGGATAAACCTGGGTGTCACTTGGATCCAGTGTCCTCTAAGTTTTTCTTTTGGTCCAGTTCATATTAATGACCAGATCATTCACCAAATCTTTCTCTGGCAAACAGAAAACCTATATAGATACACCAGATGAACTGCCTGTATTTCATCAAGGATATTGAAACACTTTCAGTGCCTTTTCAGTTTATTAAAATGGCATTAACTTGTCTTATAGGACTACAGATCCAAAGAGCCCCAGTTCTCCTCACTCTGTCTTTCTGCCACTGAAGAGCACCTGGAGCTGGGTCCAGATGGAGGACAGTTTTCAAGTCTAGAGAGAGGATGCTTGTATCATCTAGATTCTGTAATGTAATGTGCAGATAGGGTTCTGTAGCACAGATTCTGAACTAAATCCCAGCTCTGCATCCATGACAGTGTTTGCAGGATTTGCAGATACAAAGTTCTAACTGCTTTTTTTTTAAAGATTGTCATGGCTGTGGTCTAAGGGGACAATTGTAATGAGGTCAGCAAACTCTTCACAGTGTCCAATACAAACTTTGTCCAATTCCATCTTAAAATGTTTTTCTTTGATTCTTCAAACATTTGGTTTGGTAAGTAGTTCATTCTCAATCCTTGGGGCCAGGTCTGAAATGCAAGCACTTACTTCCCATGCAGATTCATCTTCCATAACTGTGCAGTTTTTCCACCTCGATTGTTTTTTTAATGCTACCTCAAGCATTGCTGTATGTTCCCCCAATAGAGAGTAACAGTAATGAGACCTCTATAGAATGCACATGGATGTGAGTGAGTGTGAGTAAGTGTTTTCAGGTGCTTCTTCATCAGGCAAAGAGTTCTGAACCTGCTTGTGTGTCAAACAGAGTTATCAGTGGAGAGAAGACAGAGAGCTGGTGGGAGGGAGGGGAAGAGGATGGGGGGAGGGGAGAGGGAAAATATACATGGAAAGGAAGCAGAAAGAGAGACCTTGTGTCTAAAAGATACGAAAGTTGACAAATATATTTTGTGTCTTTTACTAAATAGAAGCTAGATGGTTGGTGAGACTATGCAGAGGATAGAATCAGAGAAAGGAAAGCTAAAAGCAGGTCTGATCACACTTTTTCACTTGTGACTAATTGCCTTAGTCAGTGTCCCATTGCTGTGAGGAGACACCATGACCAAAGTAACTCTTTATTATTATTATTATTATTATTATTATTATTATTATTATTATTTAAAAATTTTACATGTCGATCCCAGTTTCCTCTCCCTCTCTCCCTTCCTCCATTCATACATCCTTCTTACCCTCCCCCCACCCTCACATGCACCCTGACCACCCTCCCCTCCCATCCCACCACCCCCATTCTATATGTAGGGCTATGCTATCCAGGTGGGGTCATGTAAATCTGTCAAGTCATTTGAAGTAGGGACTAGGATTTCTCTCCTGTCTCTAGGTTAAGGGAGTATCCCTCCATGGGGGATGTGTCCCCAAGGTCCTTTTGTGCACCAGGAATACATCCTGATTCCACTATCAGAGGTGCCTTAGACTGTTCAGTCCTTCTAGTGAGACCCATATTCAGGGGGTCTGAGTCAGTCCCATGCTGGATTCCCAGCTATCAGTCTAGGGGGGGGGGCATTAGTCCTCCTTGTTCAGGTCAGCTGTTTTTGTGTGTTTCTGCAACCTGGTCTTTTTGTCTCTCTCTGCATCTGGATTCTAGTTCGACTCAGTGTTTAGTTATGGGTGTTTGCTTCTGTTTCCAACAGGCACTAGATGAGGGTTCCATGATGATGGATAATGTAGTTGATGATCTCATCAAGACAACTCTTATAAGTGAGAGAATAAAACTGGGGAGCTGGGGACTTGCCTACAGTGTGAGAGAGCTAGTCCATTATCATCACTGCAGGAAACATGAGGCAAAGACAGGCATAGGACTAGAGAAGTCTGGAGAAGTAACAGAGATTTACATCCTGATCTACAAGACACACACACACACACACACACACACACACAGAGAGAGAGAGAGAGAGAGAGAGAGAGAGAGAGAGAGAGAGAGAGAGAGAGACAGACAGACAGACAGACAGACAGACAGACAGACAGACAGAGACAGAGAGACAGAGACAGAGAAGTGAGAGAGGAGACTGGGTCTCCTGTGAGATTTTAAGACCTCAAAGCTCACTCCCAGTGACACACTTCCAACAAGTTTCCACCTCCTAATTCTTCCAAGCAGCTCAACTAAGGAGTAAGCACAGAAATATATGAACCTAGGGGGTCATGCTCATTTAAACTACCAAACTAATAAACACTCTGTGTATTTGCCTGCACTGGTCTAGAACTTCAGAAATGTGTTTTCTAAAGAGAATTCAGCTGGGAAAAAGGTGAGGGCCTTGTGAACTTGCACCACAAAAATTTACATGAGCAATCCATTTAGACAATGCCTGTTTGAATCACAACAAAGAAGTTTAAAACAATTTGTTACCAGGCATGTCTTTTAAAATGCAAGCGAAAAGAAAACATTTTCATGAGAAACACAAGATCGAACAGTTTTTGAAAGCAACTATTTGTTACATGGAAAAGGAAAAATAATAGAAGCTGTAGGTCAGTGCTGGGATCTTGGGATCCATGTCATCATTGTTTACACTAGCAATCTATCCAGAGCAAATTGTAGGCAAAGTGTTTGAGGCTAGATGCAAAGCTCCATCCGTACAGTAAGCTATCTGATTAATTTATGCAGCTACTAGGGTCCATTTCCTATTAATAGTGTGTTTATCATGTAGCTGTATTGAGGACTTAGCTTTTTATCTGATTTATAAACACATTTAATGCATTTTGCCAATGCAAGTTTTAATGTGTTTAATAAAATGCTCTATAAACTTTATTATTAATGTATAAATTTCATAGATAACTGAGTAGAGACTACATCTCCTATCTGCGTCATATTTTAAACAATTTATAATGATATTAATGTGTTATTTAGTTGCCTTTAGAATGTGGAATGAAGGATTTGGAATGAGCCTGCAGCATCTTCAAAGCCTTCTTTTAAATTCAAGTTTTTAAGTAGATCTGGATGTATGTTGTGCCATTCTTTTCTATGAAATAAAAACTATGAATAGAACGAAGTTTGTCATGTTCCCTCATAACACCTAAATTATGACACACTTCTGCCCCAGTGCACTGAACCGCGCTGTAATAAACATCAAATTTCTTTGCCTGCCATGTGTTCTAAGTGTGAGAAAGATAACTTCACATATACAATAACCCATGCGTGTGTGCCTGTTGTGTGAAATTCATCACACAGCAAACCACACAAGAAGGCTTGCCCATGAGGACTCCCTTACTGCTTGTGTTGAGATATTCAATGGCACTTTTCTGTTTTTATACAGTGCTGTATTGTGTTTCCTCTATTAGCCAGCCACTAGAGCACAGGGAGATTTAACCTAACAACCCACTATTCTGTTACATTCTTGGCTCACCACCTCCAGGTAGGATGAATTCAAATACCTCCATTTAGAGTTAGCAATAGCATTGCTGTCCAAAGTCTCTCTGTCAAAAGCACATATATACACTGAGGTGTCTGAGAAAACTGTATCACATGGCCATTCAGGCTTTCAGAACTGTCAGCCACTGTTTCATTTGAATCTTGTTATTGCATAGGACTAGTTGACATACCAGACGTATCACAGTAGGCAGGGTGGTACTTGCTTGGCTAGCCTGTAATATTAGTTATTTTGTTCCATTTCAATGCCATAAAATATGATGTGGATGAGAAGCTGTTTAAAATCCTTGCTATAATATGGAAACCCATTTTTGTTCTCTAGCTAGGTCATAGAAATGACACCTAAAGTTGATCTCTGACCTCCACATGCATACATATACAAACATAAGTACTCAAAGAAAACAAATTGTTCCCCTATTTTGCAGTAGAGAAATTTAATCACAATGTTATTACACCAGTTGTTTTAGTAATTCTTCAGCCTGGTCATTATTCTTCCTTATTACAATTTTCTGCTCATTTCAACAAAAACATTTTTTTTTAATTAGGGAACATTAAAGTATAGCAATATACCCACCAAGTGTTGCAAGTCGGTGTTTTTAGTTATTTAATATTGATCGTTTCTTTTATTAATACAGGAAGAAAGACGATTCATTGTATAGGACTCGAACTTGGCCACAAATGAGGACAGAACTGGTCCATAGTGTCACAGGTCCAGGGCAGAGGGCCAGAGAGGGTTAGTATGGTTGTAAGGTATTCAGTCTCTCAGAGATAATAGCAGCAAGATGATGATTTCCAGCTCCACCAAGGCTTATTAAACAGTCCATCAGCATATACCAGCTTCTTCAGCCTTCATGGGTGCACATGCTAATTATTACCTCTTCATTCTTGTCTTGTGCACATCCCTTTCTTACTCCCCTCTGCTCAATTGGTGCAGGAGCTTCAAGAAAAAGGGTTCTAAGACCAAGAGCACACAAGTCCTTTAAATCCATTGCCATTATATCTTAGGCAATCACCATAAATATAGTGGCTTTCCTCACAGTTCCAGGCCTATTTACCATTTGATTGCACTGAGTAAAATTTTGCTGAAAGGCATATCTTGGCAGAAAGGTGGTTGTCGTCCTTATGATACAAGATACTTGCAATTTTATTGCTTCTTCTTGAATTAAACATTTTTGAACTGCATGGTTTTACTCATAAAACGAAATGGATGCGAGGAAAATGAACTATTCATCTTTAATGTCACTCTCTGATTTTCCCATTATAACGTGTAACAAAAATTATATATCACAGAATATCTGTGACCAAGAGACACACAAACTGTAATTAGTTTCTTTACAAGTCCTTAATTTAAATCAAGAGGAAATGGTCAGGAAAGTCTCATTCTGATGTCCAAGAGCAGAGCCTGATTAGGCATGGCAGGATCTGGACAGCGCGGCTCACTGGTGAAGCTTGTGCAAAGTGCAAAACTCAGATGAAATTGACAAAAAAGAAATATCTCAGATTATCAAACCCTTCCCTTCTTAAACCAGATTCACAGAAGTATTGAAATAAAAGACCCTTTGGTCAAAAAAAAGTCTAGATTGCTTTGTTGACACTAAAAAATCAGACTGAGAGCTAAGGAAAAACTGGTATCAAGAGCCCCATTTCATTTAGTCCTTGAGCATTTCTGGAAGACGACGTTCTACCTGTATATGGATTTTGGTTTGGGCTACTTATTCATAATGGGGTGTGTGTGTGTGTGTGTGTGTGTGTGTGTGTGTGTGTGTCTGTGTCTGTGTGTTGTGTGTATGTATGTGGGGAGTATGTTCATTAATTTCTGTTCTGGTACAATACACATGTGTCTATGTGTGGTACACAGGAAGCAACTTTAAGTTCTGTTCTTTCAAAGCCACCCACATTGTTTCCTGACACAGGTTCTGTTGCTGAGAGCCTGGCTCACTGATTACACAAGGCTGTTTGCCATTAACATCGAGCACCCACCTGTCTTGTCCTGTCAAGAACTGGGTGTAGAGAATCTCTGCTTCATAGAAGAATGACGAGGATTAAACTCACTTCCTCATGCTTGCACTTTAAGCAATTAACAGTCTTATAACTATTAATTCACACATACATTTAAAGTCATTTGATAATTGATAATTTTTTTAAAGACAGGATTTCTCTGTATCCCTGGCTGTCTTGGGACTCAGTCTGTAGATCAGGCTGGCCTCAACTCAGAGATCCTCCTGCCCCTACCTCCCAGGTGTTGGCATTAAAGGTGTAAACCATACTGTCCAGTTTGATTATTCATATTATGCTATTATTCAATAATGTTAAGTAATCTTACTGTCAATGAATTAATATATACAAGTGATGAAAGTTGTATTAATAACCTTAAGAATTGATAATAACTATGTATTCATTTATACAAAGTAGATACACATTAATATAAAGTTGAAGCATGGTTTGAAATTTATTAGCAGCTATAGACAAGAAATAATAAATTGTATATAGACAAATAGGAATTCTTTTTTTAATAGTCCCTTCATTTTTTTGTTCATTTCTTTTATAAATTTATATTTTATATTCCAATCTCAGTTCCCTCTCACTCCTTTCCTCCTACTCCCTCCACTCCTGCTCCTCCCATCTGCTGCATGGAGAGGGTTAGGCTTCTGCTAGGAAGTCTGCTTAGTCAGTCCCATTTTTTAGTTGAGGCAGGACCAAGGCACCTCTCCACTCCACAACCCTATGTCTAGGTTGGGCATGGTGTCTCTCCATACAGAATGGCCTCCACTGAGTCAATTAGTACATTAGTCTTAGATCATGAACCGACTGCCAGTGGCCTCATATATTGTCCCAGTCACACCATTGTCACTTATATTAAGGGAGTCCCATTTGGTCTTAGGCACATCTCCAGACAAAAGGGAACTCTTTAACCATAGTAAAGATGAAGGGAAATAAATGGGATTAAATATATGATGAGAGGTAAAGGGCCGTGAATTAAGATATATTTTTTTCAACTTAATTGAACACATCTCACAGTGATAGTGAATGAAAACAATGAAATTAATTCATTTTTATGCTTTTTTTGAAAATTTTCATGTCTCAGTTGTATAGCGCTGTAATGTCCAAGCTCCGATTCATTCTCGACACTGGAAAATTCCAGAAATACTTATATAAATGTTGCTCTAGTTGATTTTCCTTTCCTTTAAAGGACTCTTTAATTTTGAGGCATTAACTGTTGTGGAAAATTTAATAGCTTTGTCAAATTTCAGACAAAATAAAACCATTAATATTCTGCTTGTCAAGAATGCAAATGAGAATAGAACTAATTATCTTAATTCAAACATTAATTCTTGTCAATATACACATCTTCTTTGGAAAATTTACTTCACATTTCTTCCCAAAATGTCATTTCTACATCCACAGTTCCTCTTAAGGAATGTAGCCAAACATTATCTGTTCTTTGAAGAAAACAATTTATTGAACATCACAGTGTTTCTGTACTTTCCCCAAACTTACTCAATAACCAAGAATAACTCTTTTGTTTATAAAATTTACTGTATATACTCAATAATATTTTTAACAGAGAGTACTATTTATGTTCACTTTCCCAATATAAATGATCATAGTCTTAAATTATAAAATGTTTTAAATATAAATAATAAAATATTGTATAAATAAAAATAAATGTGTATAGAATATTATATGAATATATTAACAATAAGCTAAACTGACTATCATTCATTTTTCCCTTACTTTTCACTCATCAGCAAAGATGCAATTTCATGTGCTCCATTGTTAAAATTATTGAGGCATACCTCTGAGCACTAGGCTCCTTGCACAGGAATGATAGTTGGGGCTGAGGATATTGAAAACCCATTTCACATTTAAATTAACAGCATTTTTTCTTATCAGGTTACATATAAAGTAATGCACGCAAGAAACAATAGAGATTTCAGAATACACAGAAAATGTCTAGCCTATAATTATGATTCATTCACACATGCAGAGACTTCTCTAAGAGTTATAAATATGTACTACCATTTAGTCATGAAATACCCCTGTGATTTCCTTCTTGCTATATCAATGCTATAGTTTAAATGTGGGGATTTTTATCATACTTGATCTAGATTACTCAGTTAATATTTGCTTAAATCTTAATCTGATATGAGAAACCCAGTTCTGAACCCTGGGTAAATCACTATAATCAAAATAAGAATGTTTAAAGGGATGCGATTATCCAGATTTTTAATATAAAAATCTCAGAGCAGGAAAGGAGTCCAGTTAAATTTAGTGTTGGCATTCAAAACAGCTTTGTGGTTCCAAAGCTATGGCTTCCCTATTCTTCCACAAATACAGTCCTAAACTCAAAGAACTTAGACGGATAAAATGGAAATGAAATTTCCCCTGTAGGGAGGGAACCTCATGACTCCCCATCACCTTCAGACTGAAGTTTTTCCAAACAAGGTTATAAGATTTGCAAACATTCTTTCCCTGGCTTTGTTCCTAACCTATTTCTTAGGTGCCACACTCCCAAGATTAAGAGTAACATCATGTTTCTCATTATTTCTTCCTTCTCTGGAATTCTCTATCCTAATTAACTGGATATATTTTTAAATAAATCAACCTTTGGATTTGTTCAAGTATCTCATGCTAAAATAACATCAGTGAAAATATCCTTTCTGTCCATATCATCCTTCGAAATCTTTTACATTTCCCTTGCTGCAGTAATACTCCTTCAGGTTCCTTTCCAGCCTTTCTACACTGACCTCTTCGTAACTTACTTTCCAAATGAATGCTAATGGGAAATGTGCCACACAGAGTGTCTTGGTGAATCCCCCAATATGTTGTACAGTGTTACATTTACAGTCTTGCTCACAGGCTTTCAGCACTGTGCTGTGATTACATTCTGACTTGGGAGACACCCTGTTCTCATTCTCCTTGGCTAACTCACAAGAGAAGGTAGAAAGCCCTTCAGACCTTAGTACTGAGCATCCTGGTCTCAAATTATAAATTTATAATCTGAATTACTCATCGTAATTCATTCTTCCTGGTATCAAATATTAGTATCCAAACAAATCTTTGATGTCTTCAAGTGGTTAATAGTAATTACAGTGGAAATTAGCTCTATCATATCCTGGATTCACATTCTCTCCCAAGTCTCAAATCAACAATATCCCCCTAGGTTTCACTAATGTCACAGGAGCATTTTTGACACCTTTTTCAAAAAACACTGTTAAGAATCATTCTCTCCTAGTCTTGCATTTTTTTGTTTGTATATTTTGTTTTGTTTTCTATATAAGCCCCACTATTTCCTGTGTAGAATGCTATTTTCTCAAATCCTGCTTTAGGGAGACAGTCCTGTCTGACAAAAAAATAAAACTTGCTTAATTTGACCAAGGAAAAAATGTGCTTATCACTTATCCCTTCTCAGCCCCCAAAATGCAACTGCTCACCCTATACATTGAACTGACAATACTGATGGGAAGCTAGCACCAGGTCACCCAGGCAACATCTTGTCCATCACAGTCTCAGGGCCCCAGCTGTTCTTTCTGGGACTTTGCATAGCTGCTATCTGCCATTCCTGATTCTACCATCAGTACACAAACATTTTCTTCCAACTATTTGTTAAACTGACTTTCTAAATCCCTAGACACATATAAAACAGCCCTCCATGCTAAACTGTTTGCTAACATCCTATTTTTCTTAAATATTTCCCACAAACTTTCATACACAAATAGCTTCATATACATAGTGCCACACCTGTGAGGGAAGACATCCTTTTGCTTTGTATCCTTGGTTCTTTTATTTCAGTGTCTAATAAAGTACATACAGCCAATCCAGACAACAAACTGAATTAAACAAATCTTCTTTTCAGACTTTACAGACTGCACCTTTAAAGCCTATAGTTGGGTGCAAGCTAAGGGCTTCAAAATTAGGTGGTAACAAATAATACTCAGTGTATCCCATCACTGTAGAATACGACACTGAGGGGATGCTTACTAGGAAATGCTGTTCTGTGCTCTGCTTGGTTTCCCTATGTGTTTTTTCCTTGACTCGAAACTATAGAAAAATTGCTGAAATCTGGGAACCTTATGTAACTGACCTACTTCTTATGTAACTGAATTAAAGTCATCAAAAATCCTCCTGTCTGCATCTGACACTACCCATCGCTGTGTGGCAGATGAAACTGAAGATTTGCCATTACTCGATTACTCAATCAGTCACTTGTAACCTTTTTTAAGTCTTTTTTTTTTTAACGTTGGCTTTTCAGCATGCAGGAGTCACTGTTAAAAAGTGTCCCCAAATATATGTGGATCTGGATGTGAGGCAGGAGGGAGGCACTGGAGGGCTAAAGGGAGAGGAAACTGCAATTGGGATATACTGTGTGAAAAAATATTTTTCAATAAAAGGAAAAGACTATATGTGTATTTATATGCATTGTAGGGATTTTTTTGGTTAATAGTTAATTATATGACTCCTGGTATCTTTTTCATACATATCCATTGTTATATTTTATCAACTTCCTTCTCTGTCTTATATTTTCTCCCTACAACTCCCTAAGAAGACTCATTTTTTCCTTATTAGATCACTTTTACCCTGCCATTCCCCTATGCCCTCTTCTTACCTTCTTTTCTGTCACCTCCCTCTTCCTTCCTTGTACAAAATCATTCAAATATAAATGAACAAACACACATACATGCATGCGTACACACTATAGAAACTCTACTCCTTTAAAAAGCTCCACAAAATACCATTACAGCACTCAAATTCCTGTTTATCATAAGCTATAGATAGATATTTATGTCATGGTCAGGTGTCTCTTTTGTTTGTTTGTTTGTTTTTGTTTTTTGAAGAAATGAACATCTGGGCTGAGCAGGAGAGGCAAAGTAATAAAACAGCTCACAAAAACTTCTACAGTACCACTCACTCTTTTCAGTGCTTGCAGTTTTTTCCCCCGTTTTGGGTAAGATGGAGCTAAAACAATAACTAGTTGCCTGACCTGACACTCCACTTGCCTTCTAAGAGCTGGGGATATGGACACGTGTCACCACTCCAAGAGACAATTTATTGTTCATTTATTTTTGAGATTAGAATTTAATTGTGATGTTTATGTCTTTCTTTTTTGCAAATCCTCCCGTGTATCTTTGACTTGCCTATCTTCATGCCCATGGTCTCTTTCTTTCATTAGCTGTTATTGAGTGAATATATGAATTTGTATACACCTACATAGTTCTAAATATAACCCATTGAGTCCATGTAATGTTATATGTGTGTATGTATTCAAGGCTGACTATTTGACACTGGGCAAGTAATTGGCGTACTCTTTCCTGGAAATGGCCATCTCTCTCTCTCACTCCCAGCTTTTACTAAGTCCCCTGTAGTTATTTTTATAGAGCTGAGGTTAGGTATACTTATTGGTGTCCTCCTTGTTAAGTTCTGTTTTGGACAAGTCACATTGTTGAGATTATATGACAAGACATTGACATTCCTAGGACACAGTCTCACTGAAAACTCTCTGATTCTCTGGCTCTTGAAATCATTCTTTCACCGTTTCTGTGATGTTTCCTGACCACTAGGTATAGAAAAGTTTTATAGATTTATCCAATGGAACTGGATGCTAGAACTCTGAGTTTTGATTGATTGTGGTTTTCTGTAATGGTCTTTTGTTAAAAAGAAGTTTCTTTGATATGGGGAGGTTAGAGACACATGTTTTTATAGATTATTATCAGGTATTTTGCTGGTTTAGTAAATTAGTATTTGTAGACAGCCTTCCAATAGTCATGATTACATTAGCACTGAGTAGTAATCTAAATTTCCAGTACCCTGCATGATATTCCTTTACTTGAGAAGGTCTTAAGTCCAGGTAGAGAGCTGTTGGTTACTGCCGAGGTAGCGATATTTTTGCCTCTACTGTATCCATATGGTTATCATGCCAGGCTTGACATTTATGAGATTTATAGTTATCATAGTTACGTAGAACTTCTGGTTGCTTCCCTCCTCTGGAACTCCCAATACATTTTCTGGCATAATGAGAGGTAATCTTTTGGGAGGGAGTTTTCAGGTCAGTTCTAGCATGGGGATCTCTGGGACCTGTTCCTGAAATACATTGTGCCATCAGCAGTAGGAACTTACCTTCCATCTCTAGGGGTTAACCAAATGGGATATTAATAGACTATGTTTGGGGAGTCTCTTATACAACTGTGAACTATTCTAAATTGAGTGTCTCATGTCTGATGTTATGTTTTTTTGTTGGGTAGTCTTTGGCTCTTGGATGGAGTGCCACCTGCCCAGATGAAAAAAAGTTTATTCAAGATATGCATGCTTATAATACACTGAATTATATTCACTAGGGTTTTTTCCTTTGTAGATAATTAATAGTATGATTCCTTGTGAAATTTTCAGTGACCCATATTGCTATTTTACCTGTCTGCCTTTTGTTCTTTTAGCTATCTTCCCTCTTCCTTAAGGACCCTCCTTCACATTTCTCCTATAAGATCACTTGTATTATGGATGTTACTTCCCCTTTTATCCTTTCTGCACTTTCTCCATTATTTATCTACATACTACTCTCTAAGGAGCTCCAGTTTTCTCCATTTCTCTTTTCAGGTCACTTATATATTTCTCTTATTTACTGTTCTATTTCTGTAAAGAGACACCCTATTCACAGCATCTCTTATAAAAGAAAACATTATATTGGGGATAGCTTACAGTTTGGAGGTTTGTCCATTGTGACCACAGCTGGTATCCTGGTATCATGCAGGCAGACCTAGTGGAAGAGACTTCTCAGAGAGGTCTACATCTTAACCCACAAGCAGAGAGATGGAGGGAGAGATAAGACAAAAACGGAGAGACATAGAGAACTTGGACCTGGCAGAGATTTTGAAATTTCAAATCCCACACTACTGAAACACTTCCTCCCAATCTTCAGATCTTACCAAAAAGTTCCACCCTGGTGACTAAACATGAAAATATATGAGCCTATAGGGCAATTCTTTTTCAAACTGCCACATCTTCCTGTTAACTTCTATGGTATTTACCTCCCTCCTCCTCCCAAGTTTTGAGAGCAGTTTTAGGTTTGTTAAAAACTGAGTGGAAGAAATCAAAATTCCAGGTACCCATTCCTGGCTACATTCTATTCCACTGTCCTAAGGTACAACATATTTTACCATCAATACATGACAGCCACTGATACATGTTTATTAACTAAATGCATAGTTTAAATTGCAGTTAATTCTGAGCTACATATTCTAAGGATTTTTGAAAAATGTACACACACAAGCACACACACACACACACACACACACACACACACAAACCTTCTTACTGCTACAACATTAAACAAGATTATTTTCATAACTGTGAAAATAATGTGTGATCTATTTGCTCATTCTTTCCTCCCCTATAGCCCTTGACTATAGGTCTTTTAACCTTCTCCCCAGGTTTTCCTGTTCTCAGAGTTCAGATAACTGGAAGGACATCATATGTCGTTTCCTCAGTTAGACTTCTCCTGCTTTTAGATACACATTATTCAAGGATCTCCACTCCTTTTTACGGAACCCTTTACTGTGTTTCACCTTCTCTTTATAGTCTCTTAATATCCCATTCATTGGCTAAGTCACACTCAGTCACCCTCTCTTGTGTTGTCTCAGTTTTCTTCTGTGTGATGCTTCCCCTTCTTTTTTTCTCTGTCCCCACTATTCTTCACAATGAACAGTTATTCTTGGGGTCTTACTTTTCTGTATTATGAAATATTTGCCTACTGTACCTAAGTTTTAGCAGCCAACTTGGCAAACATACAACATTTTCTATGGTAAAAACAACCAACGTCTTCTGGTACCATCCTCTGTATATCATGTATAAACTTTTTAACTTGGAGAACCTGATGGAGTGACATTTGTATGCAGTAGGGGGAATGACAACCAGTGATTTAAATATGTAGAGAGAGGATCACAAAGAAAATATATCACCACTGGAAGTATGTCCTGATAGCCATATCCAGGAAGAGCAAAGAATAACAAAACAGACACTTTATTTTCTTTGACAGACGGGGGGAAGGCCCTTGGTGATTCCAATCAATGGCTTAGACACATCTGTTCAGAACAGTAGTTCTCAACATTCCTAATACTTCCACTCTCCATATTGCAGAGACCACCAGCCATGAAATTATTTCATTAATACTGCCTAACTGTCACTTTAGTACTGTTATGAACCATATCCAATGTCAATAGTTTCGTAGGTAGAGATCTGCAAAGGGTTTAGAAACGCTGCCGTAGAACACCTGATTTGCCTTCTCAAAGTGTCATTTGTGTGTTTGCATCTTTCATTCATATTTTTGATCATCTTATAATTTCTTAACAGTTCAGGGTTAGCACTGAGTGAAGTTACACTCTGTGAAGTCAAACAGCATAAGTGAACTTGAGCTTCTTCTTGTCATGTCTCTGTAACCGCTGCTCATCACCACGTCCAGGGAGACTGGCATAGTGAGAGCAGACAGTGAATATGCTCCTGAGAGACCTTACAAACTTAGTATGAGTAGCGTCAGAAGAATTTTGTTTATCTTACAAAGGAAGACATTTAACTTCACAGTGCATTAAAATCAGTCCCATGGAATCTCTAACAAAGCATTGATGCAAAGGTCATTCTGTGTCCTGTGGCTTTACTCCTTCCACTGTGAGAAACCTTGGTGCGGAGGACTTGTTAATATCCTTCTCCTTAGTGGAATCTTGACTGCATCACAGTTAAAGAGTTGGTCATATTATACTTAACATCTACACTCAGCTTCTGCTTTACTTGATGGATAGGTCTTAATAGCCTGAGACAAACTAAAAAGATTTCATACAAGTCACCATTTTCTTCTAATTAAAGTTATATTTGTGAGGCAAAGTACAAAAGAAATTATGTGTCTGTTCTCACGCTCATGGTAATTGGTGAGAATTCTGTTTGATATGAGAATATCTGTTAAATATTTATATATAAATCAAATGACTATGGTGCTGAATTTTTAAACTCTACGTGCAGGAATTAGACTCAAACACTAATTTAAAGGCACACGTTTGTTACGAGTAGGTTTTTCCAGCAGCTGCCTAGTCCCACTCTTTGTTCGACCCCGCCGGCCACCCAGTCCCCCCGCCACACAAGCCCCAATAACATTCAGAGACTCTGTATTTGATACAATCCTGTTGGCCAGTTACTATTATTGTTTATGGGCTAGCTCTGTCTTAATTATTAACCCATTTCTACTTATCTAAGTATTTCCGCGTGGTCAGCTTATCCAAGCGACGAGCCGGCAACTTGCTTCCTCCATGCTCTACATGCTGACTCTATCACAACTATTATTCTCTCTTCCTAGTTAGATATATTAGGTACTAGACTTAAGCTTTCCAGCTAGGATAACTCTATTGTAAACTCCCTTATGCCTTCACCCTAGGACTAGGTGGTTTTGTTCTCGATTTTCCTCTTCTTAGAACACATTTGTTATTCACTGTTTTGTATATAGTTTTGTATCAAGCTTAAATCTTTTCTTTAGACTAAAAGGGGAATTGTAGTGGGATATTCACTGTGTCTGCTTCTGTAGCACTGACTACACACATTGAGGGGTGGAGCCAGGGGTGGAAGTGACCTGTGGAATTAGGTCTCCTAAGGAGGTGGGAACGCTCTCTTTCTGGTGGTACATGGAGAGAGGAGCATCTGGTTCCAACTGCTGTGTTCATCTGTCTGTGTTGTGAGTTGTTTCTCCCTGAATAAACATCTTTCAGCCTGTTTGTTTATCCTGACCCTTATTAAACTGCAATACACATTTCCTAATGTGCTTCTCAGTTGCTGTAATAAACACCATGAACCAAAGCAACTTGACAAGGAAAGGGCTTATTATAGTCGGCAAATTATCATCGCCATGGTTATTCAAAGCAGGAAAGTAAGGCAGACAGAAGTGTAGCAGAACCATGGTGGAATGAGCTA